>CP136896.1:57722500-58960000 GCA_034359265.1 Canna indica
CGACAAAAGATTGGCTTCCGAGAACGGCCACCGACGACTGGTGAGAAGGGCACAGAAGAACGCCCTGCGAGAACGGCCATCGACGGCGGATGAGATCGGCGATGCGCCCTCCTATTGGGTAGAATAGTGACTTTGACGAAGAATGGGGTCAGGTCGGCGCACTGTTGTCGAGTAGATTTAGGGTTTTGATATGTTTTAAAAAGTTAAGTATCTGATATGGCCACGTCAGCAAAACTAAAGATAGAAAAATATTTTTTGAAAAGTTGACTGTGCAACCACGTCAGCAACTAATGCCAAAGGTAACGGGTAAGTTACGGCAGGTTATAATTGTTGTAAATTCAAAAGTTTAGGCTAGAATTGTGGCAAATTAAAAGGTGTGCTAGATTTGTTAAAACCCCTATAGTTTGGACTAGATTCATTAATTATCTCTATAAACTAATATATACTTTTTACATTATGGACTTTTTATTATTTTAAATATATTTTTATTATTTTAAAATAATGATAATATTTTAAATTGAAATAGAATAAGTATATAAAACAAGTAATTTATAAAATGTTTTAACATGTTTTAAATTTGTTTACTATTATTATTTTGATATTAAAAAAATATTTTTTGATATAAGATTATTTGTTTATAAAATATTTTAACATGTTTTAAATTTGTTTAATATTTATTATTTTATTTTTATTTTTTCATTTTTAAAACCTAAACATATATCATTATCTGATTTTTCATTTTTTAAAAAATATTTTAAATACACAATTAAACATGAAAAAATGAATCTATTTTTGAAAACTCATTTTCTTTAAAATTGTTTCACTGCAAACATTATCATAAAATACTATTTTAGCTATTTATTGCCTAATTTTTTCTTTTGAAATTTTAAATCAGCATAAATCTAATTCATATAATTACTTGATCTTGACCCTTGAAATTATTTAATTGTCACATAGTCTTATATTTATTTTATTTATTATAAATAATCTATAAATATTATGGTAAGAGGAGATAATATTATGTGAATCATTGTCATTTAAATTTTAAATGATTATCAAACAAACAAATGACATTAGTTATTCTCATTCTTGTTTCAAATTATTAAATGTGCCAAATTTAAGAAACATCACAAAAGAAGATAATTATTTTTTTTGTTGACAAAAGAGAATCAAAATAAAGCCTAACACTATGTTTGGAAAAAACTGAACAAGGTTTGGAAGAGTTTGAATGGGAGAGGGGTTCACATAGGTTCGAAAAAGTTTGGAGGTTTTTGAAAAAGATTTAAAGAATCTTATTTGGTTAGACTTTATAAATGGTTTGGAGAGATTTGACAGACCATTCTGCCCTCGTTTATAACCATATTTTTATTTATTTATGATATACTTTTTATAATTTAACTTTTTTTATTCATTAATCCTTCTAACTCCTTCAAAATCTTTTAAAATTGAAGATTTTGGAAATCAGTTCTAGGAGGAATTTGAAACCCTTCAAACCCCTTTTCATCATAAAAAAATAGGGTAATTATCTGAATATATTCTGAACTTTGGACTTTGTCTCAAATGTATCATGAACTTTTATTTCGCCAAATTATATCCTGAACTATTAAATATATATTAATTGTATAACTCCGTTAAAATTTCATCACCTTCTCTATTAACAATGTGACGTGGCTTCCACACGTGGATTAATATTTTTTTATATATTTTAACACTTTCTCCGTCACCACCTCGCCGGAGAAATCGTCAGACCTCGCCGGAGAAATCGCCAGATCTCGCCGAAGAATCCTTTTCTATTAGAATTACTTACGAACGAGGTCCGACAGTTTCTCCGGCACGGTCCGGCGATTTCTCCGGCGAGGCACGACGGTTTGTCCGGTAATGTCCGGTGGTTTCTCCGGCGAGGTGGTGACAGAGAAAATGTTAAAATTAATATAAAAATTCTATTTTAATCCACATGTGCAAGCTACGTCACACTATTAACGGAGTAGGTGATGAAATTTTAACGGATGGATATAATTGATACAATTTTAATAGTTCATGATACAATTTGGTGAAGAGAAATTCTAGGATACATTTGAGACAAAGTCCAAAGTTCAGGAGATATTCAGGAAATTATCCCAAAAAATAATACCTAAACAAAGTACTCTGAACTCCTACAAACACCTCCATTTTTAAATCTCTTCAAAACCCTCAATCCCAAGCGGTAAGGGCACATGTAAAGGGCACAAGATAACAAAATCCTTAAACATGAAAATTTGTATTACAACCTATGAAGCACAGACACGAGACATGACACGAAAACACACCAACTTCAAAAAAAATTTACAGAATACGGACACGATATATATATATTAAAAAAAATTAAAAATCCACTATTCATATATATATATATATATATATATATATCAAGATTTATAATAATATCATGATATTTTCATTGATTTCAAACTTTCAATTTTCAATTTTTTCTAGGCCTCTTTCAAAATATATGAAGCATTCTAGATAATTTCTTGTGTCAATACTTACTATTCTATACCTCTTCCATAAAGCATGAGGCATAATATCTATTGACATTTTCAAAAAAAATCCTAAATTAACCTGTCTTAGTAGAATTAGTCATATACAATCACATGTAAATAAAAAATTAACTAGAGTCCCACTATCTTCTTCATCAATCATTGTTGCTAGGGGTTAGGGTGAGAAGAGGAATTCGATCGGATTAGGGTGAGTTGTCGCCGGTGATTGTTTTATTATTTTTTTTAAAAAAGATGCATGATTGGTCGTGTCCAAACTTTCGAGCCATGTTCGAGCAAAAAAAAATTGACTGATCAAGACACTCTTGGAGACGTGTGTCGGTGTCCGCGGTGTGTCGGACACACGAATACGGCAGTCCCATAAAGTGTACGTGCTTCCTAGATTACAACCAAATAGTATACCACCTAAAAACCAGTGAATTCAATTCCTTTTCAATCAAAGAGTGAGGTAAACAAATATCAGCAGCATTGTTGAGATCTGAAGACTAAAATTTTGTTTCTTGAATACAAATGAAATAGAGGCTGTATTGGATTAAATCAGCAAGGTTTTTCTTTGTTGACAGCCATTGCATTCCTCTGATGTTCCATAGGAACAAATTTATTGTTGAAATCATTGAAGAAAGATAAAACACAGCACAACAAGCATAAAAATTCGCAACAGGTTGACACCAGCAGGGTTGAATAAAACACAGCACAACAAGCATGAAATTGAAGTCTCAATCATTTGCAAGAGCTACCAGCTTGTCTCTAGGCATTTTATTCAGCACAATAACCTAAATAAAGCCATTTGGGGAAGAGCCACAACAATCGACTTTGATGCAGCACAACATGCTGCTGTTGTTGAAGATTCAGACGTCCTGGTTAGCCTGTTCGCCATTTGAAGTAGCCTGCTGTTGATTTAACTTCATGGCTTTTTCCAGAAGGGTCTTTGAATCAAAAGGACCCTTGCACTTTTCCAAAAACAGGTATTTGCAAGGTCCGATCACAAATCACCATCTGACCGGAGCTAGCTGCTATAGAAGTGGCGGCTGGAACATTTGCTGCAACAAAATCTACGGAAGTAGAGGTGGGATGTTGAAGCAAAAGTTGAAAAACTTCTAATATTACCAACTAAAAAAGATGAAGCAAACTGCCTTCTCTATAGCCAAATATTGAGGAAGATAAGTATCTCATGATCTCCAGAACATGAGAGCATCTAATATTCAATTTACAGGATAACAGTATTCTAATTACGCAATAGGTTACATGTAAGGAACGAAATCTATTCATTCTTCTTGAACTTGAGATTTCCCTTTGGTATTTTTCCCAGAAGATTGGCATCAAGCTTCTGGTAGTGGCTCTCCATCTGTGCAAAGAATTTATGTACAATATCATCAACTCGATCTTCATTTTTCTCATAAAGTATTGGCAAGGGCACAAACAAATCCTGCACCAAGTGACCCATGAAACAGCATTGAGAAGAATGGATCCTTATTAAGATATTTTCAAGCCAAAACTTTTTCTCTGAAGCAAACCAAACTTTGGGTTTCATTTACATATTATTATAAGCTTTATTAATAGATAAAATAAAGGTAAAATGTTTAGTACATAAATAATCTTATACATAATATATGTTAAATCATATCAATACAAATTAAGAGTATACAAGCACATTTTTAAATGATCTTGTTCATGAGCAACTCATGATCTTTGTTCCAACACCTTAACGAGCGGAACTCACTTATGTTCTGCTCAAGTTTGTTGGTTTACATAACTGAGCCTATTTGTTTTTCATTAAAATTTGTTTGTTTATCATATTAGCAAAAGACATTTATCTAACAATTCAAATAGCACTCTTTGATCAAAGAATTCGCTCATAATAAGATCATTATACATAGTGATTAGTTTTGGGTGGAAATGGAAAAACAGAAAGAAAGGTCATAATATTTAATTTTCCAACTCGTTCCATGAAAAAAAGAAAACTACAAATGGATGAAATGAGAGCATCAAATAATCAGTCATATGTCACAGAAACCAAGTGTATATGCTTCATATTTCTCTATGGACACTTCCCTAAGTTGATGCATAATACATCCATATGTGAAAAGCGAGTAGAAAGATAAGACATTGACTAAAGTGATGTACGTATTCTTACCAACATAAAGGACAGTTAGAAAATTGCACCAAGTTCCTACCACAGCAGCAACCCCCAGGCTTCCAATAACCTGAGAATAACATTCACATTGATCTGTACCATTGCAGGTCTTGTGGGGTTTCATTCTTTCATGATAATAAGATTAAAAGAAACCTAGAAATTAACATGAAAATACCCTCAAAAATTATGGGAGAAGAATCATGTTTTGGAATGTTAATATTTTAGTGTTATCATCAAAGAGATAAGGTTCTTATACATGACAAAACTATAGTTGTAGAAATCAGTAATACTCTTGATAAAATACAAGTTGCAGTTCAATAACTGTGGTTCTCAAACATGGTTCATGTATATTTGGCACCAAGATATGCATAGAATTGCCTCTAAGAGCCATCAATTGCGATAGCTAGCACTGATATAAGAAAAGTTCTTATATGTTCGATTGCACATCAGAGCAGCTCACAGCAAGACCCAATGTAGAAGGACCTGTCTCTAACTTGATATGCGGCATGATCATACAGTAATAAATGATGCTTATGAAGTTATGATAGAAACTACTTCCAAAACAAACAAAAATTCATGTTATTTCAGATGTGTTACTTAGGGGGTGGTGTTTGGTTGCCTACAATATAATGCATGCGAGTAACTTGCAGGCAAATACACATGTTGCAAGTAGCATTTATAGTTGAGCTTTTCGGGCACTTGCATGTGAACTACAAGTATGATAGTAACTATTTCAATGACAACAAACTGTTATATTGCCATCAGTCAACTCATGCAATATAACTATTGTCAAATATGAAGCTTAATTATTATTATTTTATTTAATCCATAGTTTAGAGATTTTAGTATTATTGGTTGGCCTCAAGTGCATCACAAGACAATTTCAACTTGCAAATCCATCAGCTACTTTTAGACCATGTCTACAAGTGAATGTGCACGAGCCACATGCAGTGAACCTGCGAGTATGTTATTAGCTGCAAATGCACTTGCAACAACTCATCTATGGGCAATCAAATGCTCCTTAGTGTATAATAGTCAAGGTTTTGACACATTGTGTGAGCTTAAGAGTAAGTTTCATAAGAAAGAAACTAAATGTGCAGATGCAAGTGCCAAATATTCCTTTAGTAACATACCACAAGAAACTGTTTCAAGTTTCTTCCACATGCAACATCTTGGATAAATCGCAAAAAATGATTAACTTGAGCGCCCAAAGAAACAGCAGCATTTACAAAAATATCATCAGGCAAAACAAGCCGAGGTACTTGTGATGGTGACCTATCAGAAAGTAGAACTTAGAAATATCTTAAACATTTGCCTCAAAAAAGGGAAATATCTTAAACATGCACTACAGCAAATCTTGTTTACCTGTTTAACATTTTAGAAGCATTTGACAGAACAAACTGAATTAACATTCCGATAACAAGTGCAAAGGCCAAGAGAGTCAAAAAGTGATAATTAAGCCACTCAAAAAGAACCCAGATAGCTGTCACAACAGTCAGGACGCTTGATGATATCTTCTTGTTCCTCCATAGCAATACATCAGCAGCTACATAGCCAAAATGGCTATTATTATTTTTGTTCTGTAATAGTTAAGAGCAACTGAGGAAGACACCTAAATAGAAAATTAACTCACGTTTACCACCTCCCAAGATATTATGAACAGATTTTTGACGTCCGAATAACCTATTCATCTGTGCAGAGATTGAATTTTGGTCTTCAAAGAATCTTACAGACTTTTGCTTTGGTACACTATCGGCTAATTTTTCCATTATGCTATTCAAAAAAATTTCAGATGCACGCTCCACATGTACAGCCACTTTTCTCTGTGCAAATGTCATCATAGAAACAGAAGACTCAGGCAGTTTACCAACCCATTATGACTTCGCAAGCTTAAAAAGTAGGTCCATAGAAAGCAAAAAAAGGGCAAGTAATACACAACCCTTGCAAAAAAAGATTACTCCGACTATTTTACCCTTCATGAGTTCATGGCACCTTACATATTCTATTTTAGACTCACATTGAGACTGGGTAAACAAGTAAAGTAAGTAACCAGTAGAAACTCCTACAAGAAACATTATGCCATATAACAAGTATGAAAGAAGGCGATTGCCGATGGGGCGTCTATCTATAGCTATTAGATAATTAACCATTCAATATACTTAAATATTGTGTTTTAAACCTTAGAAGCAAAGTCTCACGTCAGCCTTTAGAGGACAATTAGTGAAATTGACATCCTCAAAAGGAACTTTTTAAGGATAAAATACATATAATGCACAAAAATAAATTGGTTTTCTCAATGTGTCTTATCATGTAGGACTTAACCCACTACCAGTAGTTGTCATCATCTAACTTGGGCAGGATACCAGGAGTTTGCCATCACGTAAATTGAAGGAAAAGAAGAAAAAACTATTGGTCAAGAAGAAAGACCATCGCTGTCACCCAAATCACATTCTCAATAACAAGTATAAATCAAACTTCACTATGTTGGGCTTTATGATGTACTAAAACATGCTTCATCCCCTCGATAGCCACTTTTTTCTAAAGCAAAAACTTGAAACTTCCAAATCTAAAAAATGTGAATTTCCCCCCTTCTGTTATTGTTGGACTAAAATTTCATTTCAAGATCCAAATACAAGGCGCAGAAGTACATATTCTGAATCAAGACTCCAACAAAGAAGCTATCTTGGAATCCCAGCTGGTGTATAGCATACTTATACAAAATACCGCTAATTGGTTAATTGCGAGACAAAATTCTGAGAAATAGGGAAATGACACTGTTGACATCCGTTGACTAAATCTGACCTACCACAAGGATTTCCCACAGAAGAAATCACGTGGTTGACCGATTCAGAGAAAACTAATTGCAAAAGTTAATCAAATAAAAAAAAAAAACCTGCAAATAGGGACTAATTAACTCATTCCATTTTTCTCCCTCCAGAAACTAAAAGACTGAAGTTAACCAAATGAATGCAGTGAGGGATTCAGGGATTAAGTGTTCCACTCGTCACAAATCAACATCGAAAAGAAGTGGAAGATGAAGTGGTAGAGGAAGAGAGAGTGAGAGGAGAAAGCTCACCCGGATTGATGAGGGTTCTTCCGATCAAAGGCGAAAGAATTGTTTGGGAAACAGACGGTGGAGAAGGGAAGTGAACCTGTGCGAATAATTAAATGTAACGTCTGACATAATTATTATAGCAGACATTATAATGTGTTACGCGTTACACGCGCTCATATCGGTTATTATGTTATAAAAATTAGAAGGGTTAATTTGATTTTGGCTGCTGAGTTTTTTATATAAAATAAAATTAAAAATTCCATTATGTAACCAAACCCCGTTTTCCCGCTCTCTTCAACCTTGAAGGTTAGCTCGTTCATGTTCCGGGAAAAGAAGATGATTCGCTATCAGATTATCATGACCTCGCACTGAAAAATTTGGCATGAATGCAACACTAGATGCTTAAACAATGACAAGCAAATTCTCTTTGAACTCGCGGTTCAATGAAGGTTTTTGTTAAAACACTTTCCCCCCTTTATTGTATGTGGTTTCTTTTTTTTTCTCTTTATGTATTTTTCTCCTTTCCACTTCTCACCATAATTTATACTTCTTATCCCTGGAGGCTGTTGCAGTGCGCAGTGTCATCAAATCGTGTTCTGCGCGGCCTCCTCCCTCGCCTCAGATTCCAAACTCAATCCCAGCTCTGGTGACGACGATGACAATCTCCGGCGAGCTTTGACTCCTCTCCTCGCTACAACGAACACCCTTACTCTCCTCCCTTCCCACGCAACGGAGTCGACTCATATAAGAGCCAGTTCCATGGCAATAGGGAAGGTCATTTTGCAAATAAACCTCTGGCATCCTCAAACATTGCAACAAGCCCCTTCTTTTCTTTTTCTTTTTCTTTTTTTTCAGAATATAACATTAAATAACCAATGAATGTGACATCGTTACGTCGCTATATCCAAGACTTGTGTGCCATGGAGCTGCTTGATATTCTACGTTGTCACAGGTCTGGGGAAGAGTATCAAGAAGCTGCTCGATAACTTCAACATCTCACTTGGCTTCAAAGTTAGTTTTGATGGTAGGATCAGTCTCCGGTGTGACTATTGGTTTAATGGGGTCAGATTAAAGGATAAGTACCCGAACTTATTCTCACTTGCACTTAATATGTATTGTTCAATTGATGAAGCTAAAGAGTTGAATAGTTTTGGAGACATTGTCGGTTGGAATAGTCTCTTCTTTAATTTCGTCCCGATTGCTCAGCTCGCATAGCACGCCGAGGACCTGGAACCAATCTTTCATGGCTTAGGCAATGATACCTTTCTTTGGAAGTGGACTGCGAGGGGACAATTCAGTACAAAATCTCTCAATCTTTTGCTAAATTTCAAATGAGTCATGGATCCTAAAGTTGATTTTGTCTGACAATAGACCTACCCCCATCAATCTCGGTCATGAATTGGTTGGCAGAGCAAAGGAGATTACCCACCAAAGACAGACTCTCTCGATGGCTCACTAACATAGATCACTCTTGTGTACTATGTTGAATGCAGAATGAGTCACACTCACACTTATTCCAGACTTGCAACTTCACCGGGGATGGATGGTTACTCCTTTAATTATGTAACCAAACCTCTTTTTTCCTCTCTCTTCAACTTTGGAGGTCAGCTTGTTTATGTTCTATGAAAAGGAAGATGCTTCGCTATCAAATTACCATGATCACTTGGCGCTCGAAAATTTGGCATGAACACAACACTCTATATGCTTTAGCAATTACAAGCATACTCTCTTTTAACTCGCGATTGAATGAGGGCTTTTGTTAAATTATTTTCTCGTATGTTAATTGTATGTGGTTTCTTTTATTTTTTTCTCTCTTTCTATATTTTTCTCCTTCCCACTTCTCACCACTATTTGTATTTTTTATCCCTCTTGATGAATACAAGTATTTTTTTAAAACAAATGAATCAATTCCTAAAAAATAATAATCGATTTTAATAATTAAATTGGTTAGAACAATTTGGGTATTGGTCGAGCTAATTAGACAATTGTTTCGATCAAGTCGGGCATAATAAATAATTTTTCAAGGCGATCCAACTCTAGGCTCAACCCAACTCAAAATTCTTTCCGACCGAGTTTAGATAGCGAGCAGGCTCAACCTAGTTTATTGTCATTGCTATCAACCTTAATCTAGACAATATTTCAAGCCAAACCTAGAAAACTTTATCATTGCATCATGATTCTATATATTTAAACAAGATCACGTTTTCCATTCCATGCATCTATAATTAAACTTGTGGTTAGGTGGAGTAATCAACTACTACTATTTTTAAGATTAAATTGTGTGCATTCTTTTCTATAGCATTTGAAAATGGAATTAGGATTTTAACCTACTTTTCTGTTCTTTTCTTTTTTTTTATCATGCAAACCAACCCACTCTATGTAATGAATAGTTAACACAGTTTTATTTTTAAATGAATTTCTTTGTATGAAAATTAGGAAATCGTTCTTTTCTTTTCAACATCTACAACTAATATAGCAAAAAGAAAAATTAATTGCAAGGGCAGCAATAAAAAGGCCAAAAAAAACATATGGAGGTAGAAATTAAGTCCAATAATTAAATTTGTAATTAGTGTCAAATTCTAGTGTCATAGAACAACACAAAATATATTTGCACATGTTATACACGTGAGTAGGAGTATGATGGGGTCAATTATTGCGTGCTCTTCTATTTATTAGTCATCATAGTATAAAAAGTGAGAAGACCACAAAGTTTGATGAACAAAGGATTATAATTGATGAAAAAATTCAAAGTGACAACGAATTTGAGGTTGAAAGTTGAAACCTATTGTGTTTTTTTTCTTCAAATTTCTTCTTTTCGTCGTAAATTTCTAGTCCTAATTAGTCATCATGCTAAGTCAGCAAAGACTTTGAATTAGGGCTTCATTTATTTTGCACATTTTTTATAGGACAAAAATAATTTTAAAAGAAAATATAAAAAAAACCAAATTGTACCCTATGGGGATAAGCAATTAAAAAACCGATCCTCTATATAATATTAACAAAAAATGATCATATTTTGCATGAATAAACAAAAAAAGCCATTTGGTACTAAATTTTGAGGCAACATAATTTCACAATTTGATCTCCCGCAATTTAGTCCAGCATTTACCCTATAATCATCTTTCACATCCCGTAATCATCTTTAGCATGAACCAAGATACTATTCAAGGTTCTCCATATCTTCTTTGTGAGTAAAACAAAAATCACACAAATAAACAGAGATACCAAGGTGGGATATTTTATATTTGTCCCAAATTATTGATTCCATTAACGGGTTGTTGACATTACATTGAACGGATTATTCTGAATTGTCCTAAGTTGCCAACATCCAAGGCATGATGTGTTGTCTTTATCCATGGTTGTTGACGCATAGACAAGTTGTCCTGAGTTGGTGACACCTAGACGGGTTGTAATTCCCAGGTTGTCCCGAGTTGATGACGCATGAACAAATTGTTGAAACAAACACATTTTGCATTATACAAGTTAGGTGTTCCTGAGAATAATTTTGTCCATATCTTTTTTCTCTTAGCTGGATTTTGTTAAGCTAAGAAATTATATCCTATATATCTTAACCTAAGAAATTAATTTCATAATACACCGACCTTGTAATTAATGAACGAACATGTACTAATATTTTTGCCTTGATTCATCTCATCCTCTTTAAGTAAATTTTCTTATTTTGATATATTTTTCTACTATTTTAAAAAATAAAAATAATTATGAAATCAGGATGACACTATCATGAAGTTATGATATAGTTCAGACCAACTGATTAAACTAATTAAACACGTACACAATTTAAGACCACAAGAGAGTCCAAGTTAAGGTTGTTGGCACAACAATTTGACAAGCTGACGTAGGAGATTGACACGTGGTCTCTTCAGTAGAATTCTCAGTCATCGTTAATTTGACTAATAATAAATATCTGAATCCTTAATAAATAATTATATATTTGTTAAGACTTACTAAACTCAGTTCATCTTCTTCCTTTCCTACCATCTCTAGCTACTTTTAGGTAGATATCTACCACCTACGTAGACACAGCGACACGTGGAACTATTAGTTAGCAATATGGGTATTCTAAGTCCACAATCATGAACAAATGCAATCATGCATTCATATAAAATATTAATAATTTATAGGACAATTATATTACATAGTACTGTTCTTGGGGTGATATAGTTCCGCATGTCTCTTGGTCCGCGTTGCTCCGACGTGGGAATGAGGGCATTTGGATATGCAAAGACAATCTGACGCTCAAGTAAGAAAGAATTTCAGACGATGGATATGAAATTGGAATCAATAGTATATGTATATATACCTAATGTGTGTTTTATCTGTTTATAGTACACGTTAGAAATGTCTCAAGGTAATGATGTCTCTCTGAATCTCGCAGGGATATATTTAAAATGAGTCGAGATTTATTCCGATCGAAGATATTAAGCTCATTATTGTCAAATCTTTGATAATTAATGAAAGACGTGACTGTCCTTATATAACCGGATAGAGCCCTCGGGGCGGGTTGTAGTTGGCTTGACCCAAGTCTGATTTATGAGTGTAGGCACCTATGGACATTAATCTGATCGGGCCCAAAGAACTAATCCAGTCCATATATGTATTGTCTCTTCTATTTTGAAATTATATAAGTTGGTCGAAATGGCCATACTAGGAGGGGTAAATAGTGTGTTAACTAAACAATTGACCTAAATTTAATTTTAATCGTTTCTTGGATTACTTAGGTAATTCACGAATCGAGAAATAAACAGAAGCAAGATATATAAATGATAAGCAATAAGACAAGCAAGAAAAACAATGCTAAAATAATTATTTATAATGGTTCGGCCCCAATGGCTACTCCACTACCTAAGCACTCCGCTTAGGATTTTCAAACTAAGTTTACTAGATTAAATTATTTCCCTTATAAAGAGGACTTTGACCCGAAGAGTCTCACTCTCAACCTAAGGCACTTCCACACTCGAAAGTCTCCGCCTTCTTACCGATAACACTCTTCCACCTCAACCCTAAGGGACAACTCAACTAATCCTAGTAAACTATGTTTACACAAGTGGCTTTACACCTTCTACACAAATATAACCACTTACACACAAGACCTAACACTAGGTCTTCTCTTACAAGCTCAAATACAATGAAATAAATCACAAAATTACACAAGTAATGGAGCAAATAAATAATACAATAAATAATTAGCTCCAAACACGAGTCCTAGTTCCTTTTGATGCCTCAATGATGAATCATTCAAGGCTTAAAGGCAAAATCAAGGATATATCATGGAAACTAGGTTTGTCAAATGGATAACTCAAGAAAAACTTTAAGAATGATCAAGAATGGCTCTATGAAAGCTTGGATCAGTTGTTGAGAGGGATTACACTACAACACATCGTTGGAATTCTGACGGCAAATTATAAAGAAATTTTGACGTCGGAGGGAGTAAATATTTGCATTCTGACGGCAGTGAAGCCGTCGAAAACGCGTGTCAAAAACCTTCCGCTTAATTTTAAATATTGACGTCTATCCAGGCGTAAAGATTTAAATTTCGACGACGTGTGCGGTCGAAATGAGACGTCAGTATTCAAAACGACGACGTTATGGTTAGCATATTGACGTCTAAACAGGCGTCAATATGCTTAGCATATTGACGGCTCCAAAGGCGTCAATATGCTTAGCTAATTAGCCGTTTTTTTTTTGTTTTTTTTAAATAAATTTTACTCATAATCAATAATTAATATATTAATTAGCTAATTAATTTAAAATTGATCAAATTATCATCAAAATTCAAAATTTTATTTAATTGAAACAGTAATACAAAATTTGATTTAAACAATACTCAGTAATTTTATTTACAAATAAAATTAAATAATTTAATCTTCATCATCGTCCATTTCCTCCTGCTCCTCCTCGTCTTCTTGTTCTTCCTCGTCGTCTTCTCTATACGGATCAACATCTCTATCTATACATTTATATCAATTATAAGCATATAAATTTTAATATTATTAATTAAAATATTCAGTATGACAATATATAAATTACTTACAGTTTAGAAATGGATCTTTACTTGTACCTTCTCCGAGATTAGCCGACGGTATTTCATGAGGAAGACTTTCAGAAACATACAATCGATCCTGTTAAAAAACATATTTAATTAATTACAATGCTAAAAATATCAACTACAAATAAATTAAATAAATACATACATAATCAATTGGCGAGGAAAACATATTAGCTTGATTAATAATTGGATTTAGTCCCCGTGACGATGAATTATTAAATTATTGTTGAAACCACATCTGCTCCATTCTGTTCAGTCTTTGCTGAACCTCCCTCATCTCAGCATCATGTTTTTGCTGCATTTCTTTCATTGCAGCCTCTTGTTGCCGTCGAAGCTCGTCATATGTTGCATCGTGGGAAGATGCAACAAAAGATTGTCGATGACGTTCATAAAATTGGCTTGGTGTGACTCCAATCCCTTGTAGGCGAACTCGAGAATGATGTTCGGGACCAGATATTTCCCGATATACTTGGTTCTCGAGTTGAACTCGCTCTGTTGTTGGATTAGTCTCAAGTCGTTCATTAAGTGTTTGTTCGGCGGTGGCCTACATTTCAAAAAATAGATTATAAATTTAAAAAATATTAATTTAATTCATTCGTAGATGTGTTATACCATAAATTGAGCAGCTTCTTCGCATACATATCCTCGTCCACTTCTACGAAGATGTGTTGTTCTATACACTTCGAGCTCACTGGGCTCTCTATTATGTGTACGTCGCTTCACACAATATAAATAAAAATTAATTATTTAAAAGATATTAAAAATAAAAGTAAATAAATTATAAATTATTTACTAAACTACTTACAAAATCAGCACGTCTTTGAATGTAAGGGGTCGCACCGCTAGTATGTATGCAATCTTGAGTTGCACTTCTTGCCCTTCGACCCCGTTCAGACGCAGCCTGTCATATTTAATTATAATTATAAAACAAATATTGCAAGTATCAAAATATAAATTTTTACCTGACTAGCCGAAGAATGCCAATAATCGACCATTCTTATCCATGATTCTCTACTAACATTTCGTGGTCGACGTGTAAGATTTTCCTCTTTTGACTCTTCAATTTTAAAATATATTTTTTTTTAATATAAGTTTATAATTTTTAAATTTTCTGTCGAAGGCTGTCATAGTAGTGCGAAAAATACGATCCCTGTTCTCAGTAGGGATCAAAAAATATCTCTGCATTTATAAATGATATTAGTTTGACCCCAAAATATATATTTAATATATAATTTCACACAACTAAATAATGCAATCTAACATAAATTCATATAAATTCATAACATACCAATAATTGCTCCCATAATCCATTCTTATATATGGAAGAAATTTGATTCCAAGGGTCAGGCGTTAATGGTAAGAATGTAGAATCACGCACTAGTAACCCCATAAAACGTGAGTATAATCTGTGGCCGCCATCATGACTTTGACCCCAATCAGAAAAATTGACCATAATTAACTGGTCGGGATTAAGTGTATACACAGAAGAAGCTGTAAAATATGGAGACCCTTCATGTTGCATTTGTGTTGTAGTGTCTGTTTTTAAATTACATCAGAAAACATTAATATAAATTTGATTAAATAAATAATGTTCACATGTATGATGATATAAAAACTAACTCCAAATGTAGAAAGGTCTGTGAATTCGTCCTTGTGACGACCCAGGACGATCACTCTCGGGGCTAAGCTCACCCTCCTCGCGAGTCTCAGCATCTGAATCAATTATTCTTGATCTTGACATCCTGTATAATAACATAATATTATATATTGATAAATACATAAAGATTAACAAATTATATAAATAATATTGATAAATAATAAGTCATTTACCGATGTCATATAAATCTCTAGGATATACATTTATGACATGCGACCACTCATTATTCTTCGGATCTGACATATAAAATACTTGTTTTGCTTGTGATGAAAACACATACGGGTCATCTTTTAGAAATGCACCGGTATGAAATAATCGAGAAAGATTAACTAATGTGAATCCATTCTCATCCACTCGTAAACCCCGTGAATTTCTTATATCAACCCATTCAGCACGAAAAAGAACTACCTTGAATACCCCACGATAGTCCAATTCAATTACATCCGTTAGAACTCCATAATATTGACGATTGTCAGCCTCAACCATTAAACCATTATTTTGTATTTTACGCAATCTTTCTCGTTGCTTGGTATGAAATCTATAACCATTTATAATCAATCCATCATATTTTTTAATTACAGATACTGGACCTCGAGCTAACGCAAGTAGTGAAGCCGACACTTTATCTTGTAACCACAATGCGAATCTCTCTATGATCCACCTTTGTTGTTGAGCATTTGATGGAACTGATAAATTATTTATATGACATTGTTCTTCAAGAAATTGCCTGAGACAATAAAATAAAAATTACACCAATAATCTTAAAATAAATTAAAATATGGAGACATTTAATAACAATTGATACCTTTTGTATGGTTCAATCATTGGAGTATGCAACAAGACATATCTGTGCATTTGTGCATACGCATTTAAATCCAACGTACTAATGCGAGCTTTGCCAATAAATCGACCACCAGAAGAAAATAAGTAGTTTTCAATATTTTCAACTTCCTAATTTCTTTGCGGTCGATTGAACACCGTTTCAATATTATTTAAATATCGAGAACAAAATGTAAGACATTCATCAGCAATATATCCTTCAGCGATGGATCCCTCTGGTTGTGCTTTATTTTGAACATGAGATTTATATCTCATAAATAACCTATGAACACGAGACAAATTCATGTTGGAAGGTGAATCATGCGGACCACGAGACAAATATAAATAAAATAAACCTTTCAATTGGGTACATCCAACGGTAATGAACAGGACCACCAAGTTTCACCTCTGTTGGAAGGTGAATCATCAAATGCACCATAATAGTGAAAAAACTCGGTGGAAAAATTTGCTCCATTTTACATAAGAGCAAAGGCACACGTGATTTCAAATCGTCCAGGGCACAATGGTCTAAATTGGCACTGCATAACTTTTTGAAAAATGCAGAAATCTCTTTAACAATGAGGAGAACATCTTTATGCACAATTCCTCGTAATGCATGCGGAAAAACATCTTGAAGCAGTATATGTGAATCATGACTCTTCAAGTTTTGTAATCTATGATCCTTGAGATTCACACATCTAGAAATATTTGATGAATATCCATCGGGCACTTTCATATTTTTGATACATGTCAGCATGAGATCCTTTTCAATAGTGGACATTGAATAAATTGCCAAGGGTATATCATATCTGCCATTTGGTAATAATATTGGATGTAAATGATGTCTTATATTCATGTCTTGCAAATCTAATCGTGCATTTAAATTATCTTTCCCTTTTCCATCAATATCCAATATAGTACCAATCAGATTATCACATATATTTTTCTCAATATGCATAACATCCAAATTATGGCGCAATGGATTATGCTGCCAATATGGTAATTCAAAAAATATACTTTTCTTTTTCCACAATCCAAAATCGGTCCTCTGAAAACTTTGCTGAGTTTGTGTGTCTGCATTAATGCCTTCTGACTCACTACCCAAATTATTTCGAGTGCGCTTTTTACTTGTGTTGGTAGTTTTGCCATAAACATGTTTAATGTGTTGAATCTGCTCGTAAATAATTTTTGAATCAACTGACACTGGTGCATTATCATTTTCTATTGTCCCGTCAAATAATTCAGTGTTCTGACGAAACGGATGTTCTTGTGACAACCATCTACGATGGCCTAAATAACAATGTTTTTTTCCGTATTTAAGCCAACGAGAATCTGTCTTATCACCGCATATGGGACATGCATATCGTCCTTTAGTGCTCCAACCTGATAACATTGCATATGCTGGAAAATCATTAATGGTCCACATTAAAGCTGCACGCAGAGTAAATTGTTCGCCGGAGATACTATCAAATGCTGTTACTCCGCTCCACAATAGCTTCAATTCTGAAATGAGAGGTTGTAAGTACACATCAATGTCATTTCCTGGTCCCTTAGCGCCTGGAATTAACATTGATAACATTATTGAAGATCTCTTCATACATGCCCATGGTTCCATATTATAAGGTATCAATACAACAGGCCAAGTGCTATAAGTTGTGCTCATTGATCGAAATGGATTAAATCCATCACTTGCAAGACCCAATCTAACATTACGTGAATCAACAGCGAAGTCTGGATATCTTCTGTCAAAGGCTTGCCAAGCTTCTGCATCAGCAGGATGTCGTATGATTCCATCTTTGGTGCGTCTTTCAGAATGCCATCTCATCGAGCTTGCTGTCTTCGATGACATATATAAACGAGTCAGTCTTGGAATAAGTGGAAAATATCGTAACACTTTTGCAGGGTTTTTTTTCCGTTCTAACTGACTTGTTGATTCATCATTAGTTGAAGAGGAAGTCCATCGAGACAATCCACAAATGTTGCATGTTGATGCTTCCACAGTTTCATCTATGTATAAAATGCAATCATTTGGACAAGCATGTATCTTTTGATAGAATAAACCCAAATCTTTCACATATTTTTTTGCTTGATAACACGTTGATGAAAGTGTATTGCCTTCTGGAAAAGCTTCTTTCAACAATTCTAACAACATTGAGAACGACTTTCGAGACCAACCATTAAGAACCTTTATATGATATAATTGAATGATAAATGATGATTTACTGTATTTTACACAATTTGGATACAGATGAACATCAAGATCATCCATCATAGAATGTTGGGAAGATTCTTGTGGCGGTTCGAATGCATTTGGAGCTTCATCAAGATTAACATTTGATGTTTCATCATTGACATCAATTGGTGTTTCATCATTATGAGAATGTAGTTGATGGGATGCTTCAGCTCTGTTTGATATATCAAGTTGTGCTTCTGTTGTCGGATATAAAGGTTCACCATGGTAATACCAAATGGTATATCTCGGTAAAATTCTATTCCATATTAAGTGTCTTTCAACATCTTCTGGTTTATGATATTTCCTATTGATGCATTTTTTGCACGGACAATTCATTGTGCCATCTTCATCCAATCCATTATCAATTGCGAACTGCATAAAAATTTTCATTCCTCTTGCATAGGCTTTAGATGATTGAGGTGCTGACATCCAAGTTTTATCCATCTTTGACTACATTTGTGAATTTCAATGTTATTATAAAGGGTATAGTCATATAGGTGGGTTGGTCCTATCCCATTCAGCAACACATTATTAATATCGCACTTATAATCTCATTTAATCACAACAAGTCACTGAAAATTTCGGCAGCATCTCTTTTTAGTTCTCCAAGTACGCAAAACTTCTGAAGCGTACCGGAGAACAAAAGAGATGCAACCGATATTTCATTGACATGTGTGATCAAATGAAATTAAATTTGCGTTATTAATAATTGTGTTGCTAAACTGTCCAATAAGGGACCATTCGAGATTTATTATTTGAAAAATATAAATTTTATTAATATTATTTAGTAAAATATTAAGTAGAATACGCATTCCTCCATATCGAAATAAGTATTCAACTTAATATTACAACTAAATTTTATCAATAAAATTTATAAAATCAAAAAATATTTCTCGAACGGGTCTAAGCTCTGGGTAGAAAATTATAAAAATATCAAATTGAGAAGTTTAACAGCATTAAGTTCATTGTTGGGAGCAAGAAATTTAGTCCATCAAGACAAGATTAATGAATTCTAAATTTAATTATTCTAATTAATTATATACTCTAATATAAGTTTAAATAAAAATAATAATACTAATTAGTAATATATTTAATAATAATAATAATATAGTATTTATAATAATAATAATAATTAGTAATAATTATAATATTAATTAGCAATATTAATTTAATAATAATAATAATAATATAGTATTAATGTCAATAATATTAATATAGTAATAATAATAATAAATAATATAGTAATAATAATAATAATAATAATAATATAGTATTTATAATAATAACAGTAATAATAATAATAATATAATATTTATAATAAATAATAATAATAATAATAATAATAAAAAAATAGTTTATAATAATAATAATAATAACAGTAATAATAATAATATTAATTAGTGATAATAATTAAATAATAATAATATTATTATTAATTCAGTTATACTAATAATAATAATAATAACAACAACAATAATAATAATATTAATTAGTGATAATAATTAATTAATAATAATATAGTATTTATAATAATAACAGTAATAATAATAATAATATAGTATTTATAATAATAAATAATAATAATAATAATAAAATAATAATAATAATAATAATAATAATAATAATAATATTAATTAGTGATAATAATTAAATAATAATAATATTATTATTAATTCAGTTATACTACTACTAATAATAATAACAACAACAACAACAATAATAATAATAATAATAATAATAATATAGTATTTATAATAATAACAGTAATAATAATAATAAATAATAACAATAATAATAATAATAATAATAATAATAATAATAACAGTAATAATAATAATTATTATTATTAAATAATAATAATAATAATTAATTAGTTTTATTAATAATAATGATAATAATAACAGTAATAATAATAATATTATTATTATTATTAATTAGTGATAATAATTAAATAATAATAATAATAATATAGTATTTATTAATTAGTAATAATTATTAAATAATAATATTAATAATAATAATAATAATTAATAATAATAATAATAATTAATAATAATTAATTCGATTATAAGTATATATCTGTATTTATAATAATAATAATAATATAATATAATATTTATTATAATTTAAATCATAATTAGCATAATCATAATTAGCATGCTTATTAGCAGTAACAAGAGATAGCAGTAATAATATAACATGATAGCATAGTTAGCATAATATCTAAATTAACATGCATAATATCTAAATTAATATCTAAAGCAGTCACATGCATAATATAACATGATAATTAGCGGTATCTAAATTATGCTAACTAAAGCATGATAGCATAGTTTAAAAAAATTAAACAGCATAACTGATCTTAAACAGCATAACTGATATATATATATGCATAACATCAAATTTATACTAACTTGAGAATAAGAGCCGGATCTCGAGCTGGTTCGACGAGAAAAATTTACGGCCGCCGGTTGCTTCGTCGAGATGAAGAGGAAAGAAAAAAAAAAAAAAAAGTTAATCGGACGACGAAAGAAGAAGGAGAAGGAGCAGAAACAAGAAAAAAGAAGAAGAAGAAGAAGAAGAAGAAGGAGCAGCGACGGAAGAAGAAAGAAGAAGGAGCAGAAACAAGAAATTACCTGCTGATTCGACGACGGAAGAAATCGGACGAAGAAATCGACAACAGCAGAAATCGGCAGCAGCAGAAGAAATCGGACGAGACGAAGGAGGAAGAAGAAGAAGTAGGCGCGCGGGAGGAAGAAATTTAGGCGGTGAAGGTGAAATTTATAAGTAAAATTTATTATTAAAATAGTAAAAGAACTGAAGCAGCAGTTAAAAAAATTATATATATATATATATAATTTCGTACGGTTCTGCAGCTGAAAAGAAATTTCAGCTGCTTACCGTACGCTCACGGGTTGAAATTTTCAACCCGTGATGCTCGCTTCGACGACCGCGCGTTCGCGCGGGAGAACATTTCGACGCCGCCTTTTCGGCGAAAAAACGCCATATTTCCCGTTTTACGTATCGACGTCTAATATAGACGTCGATATTTTTAAACTTTTTCTCATCCGTCCTTAAACATTTCGACGCTTCTTCAGACGTCAAAAAATAAACGTCGTTATTTCAAAATTTTCTTGTTGTGTTAAAGAGGATAGGTGAAGGTTATTTATAACCCCTCAACCGAACGGCTCCTCAACGGGTATTTTTTCACCCGTTGAACGCCATTAGATCGCTTGCCGGTCGATCATCGATCGACCGACCGATTAACCGTCCAGCGATCGCTGGCAATTCTTGCTTCTGCCGCTCTATTCGGTCGACCAGAGGGTCGACCGAATGAGTCATGATCAAGCTCCTCTATTGCTCGATCGACCAACCGATCGACCGAAGTAGCCACTGCCAATTTTTGACACACTTCGATCGATCGACCAAATTGGCTACTGCCGATTTTTAACACCATTCAGTCGACCGAACCTAGGTTGAACTTGATTTTTTTAGCCTTCTTCTTGCGCGCTTTATTTTCGGGTTCCGGCCTTCAACGTGTGACAATTTGAAGAGCTTTCGGCGTGATCTTTAGACTCGTCCAATACATCTTTGGTGCACACGTCGAACTTTGAGAAATTTCCACGACGAACCCGAACACGTCGACCAATGTCCTTTCGATTTTGCGATTTCTTCAATATTTCCAATCGAGGACATTGAACTCTAACCGATATGGAACCTGAAAGAAACTCTTCATGAAATCATTAGTTCCATGTTTATTATCATCAAAATCGAGATTAAGACCAAGGTTGAAAACCTTAAGCCAACAACCTCCCCCTTTATAATGATGACGAATATCCTTAAGAAAATATATTCATTAAAGCGCAAAGGATATCAATCATGGGATTTCTCCTCTATCAATATGCATATCTATATAATAGAACTCTCCCTATCTATATGCATGGTTTTCCTATATTTTCTTCCATTTTACCAATATTTTTCTCCCTCTTTTGACATCAATAAAAAAGGGCAAGAAAATTCAATCAAAAGTCAAAATATAAACTCTAAAAGATTTTTCAAAATCGTGAAAGTCTCAACTCAAGGGATGAAAGTCAAACATCAAATAAGTATCAAATTATGATATCGTGAAATGATAAATGAAATCCAAAATCAAGAATCATCTAGTAACTTAAGTATCGATATGTTCAAGAATATCATATCTTCTTCATAACATTTTTAGATTTCATTCAAACTTTCAAAATACCAAGATATGGTCATTTAAAGCATATATATCAAGTTTGAGGTAAAACTAATGTCATTTGATCAAAATTTTAACTTAGCCCGATTTCATTTGAAATAGGCATGAAAACATGAAAATGAATAAGTATCAAATTTTGCTATCTACTCATGTTTTCTCAAACTTAGGCATCTAGACATCAAACTTGAGAGAATCTAAGTATATAAGTCAAGTTTGGGCTTAAAATAAAATTTCTAAGTCACTTTGTTGACTTAGGTTAAATTATACTTCAAGTTTACAAAAATTAAACTTTTAAATCCATATAAAATAATATTCTTGACGAAAATTCTTGAAACTTTAATTGAACAAACTAGATTTTTCAGGGAATATACAAGTTCAGGAATCAACAAAAAATTAGTTTTCTATAAATTCATAAGATTCCTAAAAATCCAGGGGCATTCTCGTAAATTTTAGGTATTTTTTCAAAAGTTGTCAATTTTGCTTCAAACTTTTCAGACATCGTTGAATGATCATTTAAGATGCGTGTGTCAAGTTTGAGCTCAAAATAAATTATCTAAGTTCATTTTTTATCCTATATTAATTTCAATGAAAAAATAGATATTTCTAGCTAGCATTCAAGTTATCAAAATCATTCATATGAATGATTTTACTCAAGCAATTGTGTAAATGATATTAGACATTGAATCAAAATAATATACATGAGTTTTCATTTGAAGTTTTTGATGAGAAATCAAAATATCGAAAAAGTAAGTATTTCAAGTAAGTGATACTTTGAGTTTTCGAAATTCAACTTCACAATTCCATTATAAATGCGATTCTTGATAAAAAATTTTGAAATTTTTATTGAATAAACTAAATTTTTCAATGAAGATGCAATTTTAAGAATCAATTAAAAATGATTTTTCTACATTTTTTAGAAATAACTGAAAAAACTAAATTTTCAATGGCGTTTCTGTAATTTTTAGTTATTTTCAAAACTATTTAGTTTTCATACAAACTTTTGTGACATCACATAATGGTCATGTAAAGAGTGTATGTCAAGATTGAAATGAAAATTATATCCTTAAGTCAATATATCAACCTAGCATGATTTCATTCAAAACTAAGCTAGTTATCATGAAATTTACTAAGTGTCAATCTTATCATTTACTCATGATTTTTTAAACTTAAATCTATAAACACCAAACATGAGTAATCTAAACATGTTCCTCAAATATGGATTGAAAATGAGACCTCTAAGTCAATTTGTTGACTTGGGTCAACTTGATTCAAAATAGGTTATCATGAAATGACCTCTAAGTCAATTTGTTGACTTGGGTCAACTTGGTTCAAAATAGGTTATCATGAAATGACTTATATGTCATTTTATTCATATCCCTATGAATTTTTCATTCTAAGTGCGTGGAAACATGTCATGTCTATTCCTAAATATGTTTATAAAGTTTAGACTTAAAATGAAGTGTCCAAGTCGATTTGTTGACTTGGGTCAAACTTTTCCAAGTTTAAGTCCCCTAAATATCACTTTGTTCATCTACACATGAATTTTCAAGTTTAAACACCTAGAATCATGTCATGTGTATATAAACATGTTTACCAACTACTAACTCAAGATGAGGTCTCTAATATGAATTTTAACCTAGAGCAAGTTTCATTCAATCAAGATATGATGAAATTGTCTAAGTTATCAAAATTTTACCTACTCATGAAATTTCATATATTTATCATGTAAAAACATCATTATAGTACAAACATTCAAGTATAATACTAAGATTTTTGCAAAATCAAACTCATACCTCTTTCAATAGAATTTGGTCAAACTTGTCATTTACTTTTCAATTTTCTTTTAGATAGCATAGCCTTCTATTAACATCATTAGTAGGATAATGAAAATATAATTACTAGCAAATTATCAAACTAAGTAGCAAAGAGAGATCAATTATCGATATCAAAGTCTACTTTGTTAAATAGTTTCAAATTCGTTTCAAAATAAAATCGAGTGACATTAAAACGAATTTAAAGAGATCACAAGTAAAATATAAATGAAAACATGATCTCCAACTCTTCCTATTGGTTGAAAACCGAAAGGCCACAATGAGCCTACGATTTAGAACCGCAAGATTGCTTAGGCCCATTACAGGCCATATAGGTTTCCGAAGAGATCGAAAATTAAAAAATCAAAAATTATTTTTCAAGTCATGTCGTGAGCGGGCAAAACCAACTCAAATTTAACTAGTATCATAACTTCAACTTTAAGATGACAAGATATATCAAGGAGGTGATACTAAACATACCTAGATGTCAATTTTCATACCTACAGCATCATGATGACTTGAAGTTGCAACCAAAGATGAATTCTTCATTGAAGTCCATGGTCAACTTTAATTCTTCAATTTCCTTTACCCTTGTGTGGTTGCTCTCCCTACAAAAGAGCATGAGACCTTTGGTGCCCAAATGACTTTGGGTCCTTGGGGGTTAGAGGGCTTAGCTACCCAAAATGTCTTAACATCACTTGGGTTCATCTTAAATGTACAATCATATATAGCATGCCCGTAAACACCACAACAAAAGCAATGACCATGAAATTTTTTATTTTCATTTTTCTTAACATGAGGTTTAAATGTGGAATGCCTAACATTTACTCTTGAGATATGATATTTATGGTAATTACACTACAATACAATTGACCTATAGAAATACAAAATTAGAGACAAATTATATTTTTATTTCTAAATCTTCACATTTAGAGACTAATAGACACAAAATTTGCTCATAATTAACCTCTAAATATCTATAGAAACAACAACAACATAATCACTTAATTGATTTGACTCTAAGCTATAGAAACACCAGCAATAGAGTCACTTAATTGATCTGACTCTAAAGTTATTTTTAAATGCTAATTAGGGATAAATTTTATATATATTAGTCTCTAAATATGAAGATTTAGAAATAAAAATCTAATTTGTCTCTAATTATGTGTCTCTATAAGTCGATTGTGTTGTAGAATTAGCATGAACATTCTTGAAAGAAACACTTTTCTTTTCAAATTTTCTAGAAGAATAAGCATCTTTAATTTCATTTACTCTTTTATTTAAAACTACAACATCTTTTTTTAATGTATCAATAGATTTATGCAAAGCATACACTTGAGATTTCAATATACAATTCTCATTTTTCAAATTCTCATTCTCAAGTTTGAAATTACTTTTCAAATCATTACTTCTCAGCTTCATTTTTTATTTCAAATCCTCATTTTCTTTTTTCAAATCAATATTCTCATTTTTTAAGTCTTCAATTTCAAGTTTAAGATTGTCTTGGCAAAAATAAACAAAACTAGTATTTAATTTCTCTTTCTCTAATTCATGCACCTGTGAATCAAGCCTTAAATCTTCCTTTTTAAGTTTTCTATTTTGTTTGATCTTATTCATAAGCAAGACATACATCTTTTTAGATTCTTATAATAGCTCATCATAAGTCATACCTAAAGAATTTGAACTACTATCATCATTATCACTATTAAGATTTCTTTCATGACTAGAAGTAGAAGATTTTAACTCATTCTGAAGACTCATTAGACAAAATTGAGATATGACTTCTTGATCATGACGGGTGAATGCTTCTTGTGATTCGGTTGTGGAAGTTGACACACTTGTCTTCCTCTTGACATTTTTCTTCGATGAAGGACAATTTCTTTTAATGTGCCCTTTTTCCTTACACAAGTAACATATAATCTTTCTTTTTCGGCTTTTTGATTTGCTTCTTTCACTAGAAGCACTAAGAGCATCAAAACTGAGGTTAGCACTAGGGGGATGACCATTGTCATCACCACCCTCAACAAGTGTATTAAGCTATTCGATTTTAGCAAAATCATATAACATATTTAATGTAGCCCATAAATCAAATGCCGATGTACAATGCATGACTTTGTCAATGATGCTATTAGGTAAGGTACAAAATATGGAATACATAGCATCTCCATTAGAATGAAATATTTTCTTATCATATTCACTCCAATCATGCATGTTAACCTTAGGTTCAATGTATTCTAATTTAATCATGTTATAAACATCAAAACCTCTAGTCTTTAAGTAGGTGTACATTCTATATTTTCAAAGACCAAAGTTCGATTCATCGAACCTAGGAGGTGAAGACGCTACCGACTCCAGTACCATTTTTTGAATCAAAGCACAGTGTAGAAGAGACGGTGAAATCTTAAGCTACGGACCCGCTCTGATACCAATTGTTGATCGAAATGACCACACTAGGGGGGTGAATAGTGTGTTAACTAAATAATTGACCTAAATTTGATTTTAATCGTTTCTTAGATTAGTTAGGCAATTCACGAATCGAGAAGTAAGCGGAAGCAAGATATATAAATGATAAGCAATAAGACAAGCAAGAAAAATAATGCTCACACAATTATTTATAGTGGTTCGGCCCTAATGCCTACTCCATTACCTAAGCACCCCACTTAGGATTTCCAAACTAAGTTTACTAGATTAAATTGTTTTCTTTATAAAGAGGACTTTGACCCGAAGAGTCTCACTCTCAACATAAGGCACTTCCACACCCGAAAGTTTTCACCTTCTTACCGAGAGCACTCTTCCACCTCAACCATAAGGGACAACTCAACTGATCCCAGTAAACTATATTTACACAAGTGACTTTACACCTTCTACACCAAGGTAACAACTTACACACAAGACCTAACACTATGTCTTCTCTTACAAGCTCAAATACAATGAAATAAATCATAAAAATACACAAGTAATGGAGCAAATAAATAATATAACAAATACTTAGATCCAAACACGAGTCTTAGTTCCTCTTGATGCCTCAATGATGAATCGTTCAAGGCTTGAAGGCAAGATCAATGATATATCATGGAAACTAGGTTTGTCAAATGGATGACTCAAGAAACACTTTAAGAATGATCAAGAATTGCTCAATGGAAGCTTGGATCAGTTGTTGAGAGGGATTAAAGAGGATAGGTGAAGGTTATTTATAACCCCTCAACCGAACGGCTCCTCAACGGGCATTTTTTCTCCCGTTGAACGACGTTCGATCGCTTGTCGGTCGATCGTCAGTCGATCTACTGATCAACCGCCCAGCGACCGTTGGCAATTCTTGCTTCTGCCACTCTGTTCGATTGACCGGAGGGTTGACCGAATGAGTCACGATCAAGCTCCTCTGCTGTTCGGTCGATCGATCGGTCGACCAAAGTAGCCACTGTCAATTTTTGGCACACTTCGGTCGACCGAATTGGCTACTGCCGACTTTTAACACCATTCGGTCGACCGAACCTAGGCTGAACTTGATTTTTTCAGCCTTCTTCTTGGGCGCTTCATTTCCTAGTTCCGACCTTCAACGTGCGATAATTTGGAGAGCTTTTCGCGTGATCTTTAGACTCGTCCAATACGTCTTTGGTGCACACATCGAACTTCGAGAAATCTCCGTGACGAACCCGAATATGTCGACCAATGTTCTTTCGATTTTGTGATTTCTCTGATATTTCCGATCGAGGACATCGAACGCTAACCGATATGAAACCTGGAAGAAACTCTTCATGAAATCATTAGTTCTATGTTTGCTATAATCAAAATCGAGATTAAAATCAAGGTTAAAAACCTTAAGCCAACAATATATACCATTTCTTTTTTTTAAGTGTCGCTTATTTATTTAAAATATTTTTTTTAAAAAAAAAAGTTTTCATTGGTAATTTGTTAATCTTACATTTCATCAATCTCTCTTGCTTGTTATGTTATGATTTCATTAATGAGTAACTAGATCATTTTGAATAAAAATATTATTTTTTATCAGATGATTGATTTAATTAAATGTTTGAGGATATTTCAACTCGCATAAAAACGCCCATTTTATACTCAAAATTTTTCTGGAATTGTTTTGGCATTGAACCATTATTCGTTATTGGAGTTCTTTTTTCCACCCATGATATTTCTTGGAAATCACGTAGAAATCATGTTTCATTTCTCCTATAAATGAGAAAATAAATGTTGACCAAACTGGAGTTATAAATTCCAAAATGACAAAAGTTAAAATTACATTATATATATATATATATATATATATATATATATTAAAATCAAAATTAATTTTGCTAGTGTACCATTAATACCCTTATATGTTGTTTTAACCGGTGAAAGTGAAAGTCAAAACAATATATTGAACTTTTTTTTATCGTCTCTGCTTGCACTGCACCGACATCCATCCTTTGACATATTCTTTTTTTTTTCTATTTGTCGATTTTCGACCCATCTGGGTCGAAATGAAATTTTAAAACTTTTCTTCAATATTTTCGTCTTTTTTATCTAATCCTTTCTCATCACCATTCTTCCTTTTCCAAACTCTAGCATTCATATATTATTAAAACTGCACCTAGGATCTCATAGGGAAGAGGAAAGGAATTTTGAAGGTCCTCGAAGCACTAGCGATAACAAAAAATAAGAGAGAAGAGATTGATGTTTCTGTTCATCAAACTTATAGTTCTCATTTATTAGAACTTATGTTTTTTGTTGTATGAAATCCGACACTAGAATGGGGGTTGAATAGTATTTGTCCCTTCTTTCTATTTTATCAATTTTCTTTTTGCTTAGTTTCAACTTCAATTGAATGCAAATGTAACTTAACAATGTATGTTATCAAATATCAAGAACAATAATGAGCAAACATTCAAAACAATGCAAACACGATGAAATATAGTGGTTCGGCCAACCGCCTACTCCATTACCTTGGCTCCTCACCAAGGATTTCTAACCAACTACTTTATAAAACTTGTGTTTCCCTTTGAATACAACTGATGACACAATTCTCACCTCTTTGAGAACTCCTCAAACCTATTCACCTAGGCAAAACACAAATCTACAAAGTCTAACCCTAAGTATTTCTCTAGCACACCTAACAAGCTATTACATCTAAAAACAAGTTTAAAACAACTTCAAATACAATGAAAAATAGTTGAAAATTGAAAGAAGGACCAATGCTCTTTTCCCAAGCCTTCCTTCAACTCGTCCAGTAGATGAACTTGAATCGCAGCAGAGTTGAGGAACAGAACTAGGCGCTTGAAAAGGATGTTGCCGGAAGAACAGGGCGTAGCAATTAATCTTTTTAAAAGCTCAAATCACTTCTTAAATGCTCAATAAAAATCTCTAAGAAGGCTTAAAGGAGTTAGGTGAGGGTTATTTATAACCCCTCAACTGAACGAGTTGTTCAACGGGCGAAAAACTAGTCGTTACCGTCGTTCGATCGCTTGCCGGTCGATCGTCGGTCGACCGATCGATCGAACACTCGCAATCACTGCTTTTAATTACTCTGTTTGATCGACCGACTGGTCGACCGAATGAGTCGCGAGTTGAGCGATCCGTAATCCGATCGTCCGAAGCACCTTCTGCCAATTTTTGGCATTAGTCGATCTACCGATTGGTCGACCGACGTAGCGCTCTGCCATTTTTTCACCATCTTCGGTCGACCGATTGGCTACTACCGTTTTGTGGCATCATTCGATCGATCGTCCGGTCGATCGACAAGGCTACTGCCAAATCATCTGCCTTGTTCGGTCAATCGAACTCAGGCTGAAGCTGATTTTTTCTTTATATTTGTTACATACTTTTTTAGAGGTTTAGTTACTAAGTTCTAACTTGGATAACCTTACAATTATGCTTGAGATAAGATTGTCCTAGGGGTATATTACAAGACATCTACTTAGTCTATGCCCGAGCCTTTCTTTGACGTTCTTTTTCTATCGATTCTTGACGATCGTTTATTTCGTTTCTCTGAACGAAGTTTGCATGCTTATCGTAATCTCAACCTGAACTCAAAATTTCACACATAGATTAAATATATGTTTGTTATCATGAAAATGAAGATCGAAGCTTGAGAGAAGCCCCTAAGCCAACATTTTTGTCCATTGATTTTTTTTTTTGATATTCGGATTTTTGTCATTTTGAAATTTATAGTTCTTTGTTTGGTAAAAATCTTATTAAATAAATTATTTTCATGTCATGATATATATAATTCACCTAAGAAATAAGTAAGTTTTATATTATTCTTTAAATGAAAATTACTCTTATATGCTTAAAATATATCCAAAATTGTAGTTTTTTAAAAAAAGTTGATGAGGTAAATGAAAAAAGAAAGAAAAACAAAACAAATTGATCCTATCATGAATTAATCAAAGTTTTGATGAAACTGATATTGGACATTGATTATTAGATCACTTTACTAACAACCTCTTGAAATTTGGCTAGAACAAAAAGACAAATCATGTAAAGAAGAAACACCCTCCTTTATTGGCGTCAAATTTTAGAACACCATTCTTGACAAACCACACCTACCCACAAAGTTTAATGAGATAAATAAAATCTCATGCTTCTACAATATTTAATTATTTTAGTTAATTTTCATTTTTCACCTCTAAAGTAAAAAAAATTGATGTAAATGTTTGAAACATATATAATTAATTATTTGAGTTAATTATTAAGATTAGATAGTGTGGTTAATTAGACAACAAATATATAATTTATATGTTCCTCCTAAGTCTTCATTGAGATGTCGGAAGGGAAACATTTTTTGACCAAATCCCCAAAACGTTTTTTTCTTATCGATTCACCTATCAACATGTTTTTTTATTATTAAATACCAACCCTCTATTTGAAAAATAAATTTAATATCAACGGTGGAGAAGGCGGCCTTCATAAACAATCTCGTGTTGCATATAAAAACACCACAAACCCTCATTTATTTCAAGAAGCACAAGCGAACTGTAAACTGAGAGAAGAAGACGACGACGATGATGACGATGAAGGAAGAAAATAGATGGGAAAGCATGGAGATGGACTGCCTGATCCTCATCTTCCAGCGGCTCAACCTGGAAGATTTGTCACTGAGCGTGCCATTCGTGTGCAAATCGTGGTCCAGAACTTCTACGGATCCCCTCTGCTGGAAGTCCCTCGACTTCCGCGCCCTCCACTTCATGCCATGGAGCGCATTCACCAACAAGTTCAAGGCGCGATTCTCCCTCTCCCGGTTCTCCTTCTCCGCCTTCTTGAGGCTCGCCGTCGCTCGGAGCCGCGGGTCCGCCCTCCGCCTCCGGTTCCCTCGCTTCGTTCGACCTCCCCTCGAGGACTTGATCTTCGTTTCTGACAAGTAAGCACTCCTTTAATTACAAGGTCTCGTCGCGTGATTGAAGATTACATGGTTTGATCGTCTGTGAGTGTCAATGCAGATGCCCCAAATTGAAAATGCTGGCCCTGCCCAGTCTGTCGGCGGCCGACGAGGCGGAGATCCCGAAGCTCGTGGGGAAGTGGAAGGAGCTCGAGGAGCTGGAGATGGAGTCGAAGCCGTCTTCTTTCTTAGAGATGTTGCAGGAGATCAACCTGAACTGCGCGGGATTTTCGAGCCTCAAGATGACGGGATCCATCAAGAAGGAAGATGTGGCAGCGATCGTTCGTTACCTTCCGGAGATCAGGCACATCTGCCTCGACAAGTCTTATTTTCCGAGGGAGCATTTGGTGGAATTGATCGGTGGATGCCGAGAGCTAGAGACGCTGAGCGTTCATGATTGCGTTGGGTTCGAAGCTGATGAAGAGGTTGTCGAGAGGGCTTCTGGGATCAGAAGCTTCAGGTACGAGGGTTGTACATTGTGCATGGAATTTGATTCTGATTTGGATTGTGAATGTGATCCATTCCATGTTCATGTTATCTAGAGAAGATTTTAGCTGAAAGAAATAAACTTCTTTTTTCCTGATTATTAGGGAAGTCATTTAGGTTATCTTGATGAGTATCTGATTTCTTTTTCTCTAATGTTTATCAAATTCCATCTACCGCTTTCTTCAATTCTGCAATGTGCAATCTGCCAGAACTGAACATGAAAGGTCAAGTACGCAACAAAGGTGAAGGCTGAAGTCCAAGTTTGCTTTCTTTTCTTAGGTGAACAGTGTTTTCAATCAATCATGACAAGTATAATTTTAAATATGGAAAAACAAACAAATATTCAAGAAAGAGAAACAAACTTTTGACTGGTCCCAGCAGTAATATGAGAAATTTTGTGGAAGAGAATATTCTTCGCATGCAAAAAATAAATATATATATTTCTTTATTTGAGAAAATGAAGGGAAATGATTGACAAACAAAATAATAAAGCCCCGACAAATAAAATAATAAAGCTCAAGAAAATAAAAGAACACATAATTTACGTGATTTGGAACAATGATGTATCGTCCATACATCCACGGGCAAATGAGAAAATCTTCAATATTCGTCAAAGAATTAAGAGTGATTTTTGCTCTTGAACTATTAAATATAGGATAAAAATATTCCTAAACTCTTCTTTGATTTATTCTTAAACAAACGAAAATAGTTGAAAAATGCTCTCAAACTATTAGAAATTGGTAAAAATAATTTTAAACTTTTTTTTTGATAAGTTTTATACTCTTAGACAAATAAAAATAGTTAAAAATATTAATATTTTTACCCATGTCTAAAGGTAAAAATGGTTTTTTTCTTAGAAAAAAATTAAAATATTAATATTTTCAACTATTTTCGTTTGTCTAAGGGTAAAAAATCTATCAAAAAAAAATTTAGGAATATTTTTACTCATTTCTAATAGTTCGAGAATATTTTTCAATTATTTTCATTTGTTTAAGGGTAAAAATCAACCAAAGACGAGTTTAGATGTGTTTCTGCCATATTTTCAATCATTCGAGAGCAAAAATCACCCTTAACCCTTAATCAAATCACAAGTTACATAAAGAGAAAAATCCTAGCCCCTAAAAAATAGAATGTGTTACACTTCTCTTATGTGATTTTTCTCTCGAATCATATAAATACAAAATAACCCCAAACGGGATGAAGCCCCCTGCATGCATGCATGCCCCCCCCCCCCCGTCGCAGTAAGGCTCTTCGCCCCGACCGATGTAACAAATTCAAGACACATCTAACCGAAGAAAAAAAATGAAGAAAAGAACAACCGTTACCCTAGTAAATTTTGCTAAATCCTCCTCTAAAAGATTCCATGACCAAATAAAATGTATGGATTACAACTTTCATTGTCCAATGAAGCACACAAGACTTATAATATATAACCCATTCAGAAGGGTCACTCTTAATGCATACACATGCCAGAAGCCCTTCAAGTTAATACACCACGTTTCACACACTGAAATCGTGTATAACATATAAAGAAGGCAGAAGAAGAAAAGAAAATGTAGATCGATCAAATTTGCTAAGCCAAGTCAAAGAATGGCTTTTCCTTCAAAAAAAAAAAGTCAAAGAAGGGCTTAATATACATTTTCTCAATTAATTTTCACTCCCTTTCTAATTACACGACGATGCGCAAAAATATACAACAAAAAAGAATAAAACAATCAAGTTAACGCCAGCTTCCAAAGCAAACAAAACTGTCAGCATTTCCTTCAGCTTATAGTGGTATTATTGGTAACCTTTGCGATAACAGACAAAGGAATTGTGGACTTATGGCCTCGGCTGCCATATAGCCCGATTCTTCCGAAGCTAGCATATGTGCTGTTCATGGTAGCGCTTAGTATGAAAGTCAAGTTCTGTTGCTGTCCACTTGCGATGAAGAATTGGGTTGGTGCTATCGAAACTGAAACTCCGTAAGGAGCGCTCCAACTTACGATGTAAGACTCGTCGTTCGCTATGTTAGTAACCGTTCTCACTATAACTCTAGACTGATTCAGGAATGATACTGTGATGGACGGCAAGTTCAGGTCTGATCCTGTCATGCTAGAAGTTTCACAGCTATAGCCAGTGTAGTTTAGTACAATAGGACTGGATCCATTGATGCCACAAAGAAAGGAAAGATAGTCATCGTAAGCTGCATAGAAAGAAGACATGGAAATCAGAAGGTTACGCATAGCCGACTACACCACATAGTTCATGGATCAACAACATCTAGAGATATCATATATATAAGCAGATATTTCGGGTGATATTTTAGTAAGTAGAATGCGACAATATTTTAGTATCAAAACAATACTTATGGTTGTCTTGTTTTAGCACTGACCTGCATCTAAGATGAGCCCCGGGTCTAGGGCTGCAGTTGCATTAACAAAACCACTGCCCATGTCAAATGGTGTTGCTGGGGACTGGTTGGAATCTGGATATCTGTAAGTTCGTTGCGCCATTATCGGGCCACCTTGCCTGTCATAGAGTGTGGCAGTTGTGGACAGCACTGAAGCGATGGCTGAAGGACTAAAACTTGGAAATTTCTGCTTGATCAGAGCTGCAAGCCCTGCTATATGTGGAGCAGACATACTTGAACCAGATATCATTGCAAAATTCTCACCTACAACATTTTAAGTTAGCGAGGAAAGCTCATATCAGAAATAGATACCATCTATTGATTCAGTATTCATGAATTGGCCTGTAAAATTACCTTGGAATTCAGCAGAGTCAGTTCCTGTAGAACTCCAAGCACCCCAAATTAGATTACCAGGAGCTATCAGATTAGGTTTCAATATATCAGCATCGGCTAATGAGTTGTCCTCTGGATCTGGTCCTCTTGAAGAATAGTGCACCACTTTTGGCGCAGAGTCGGTGTAGTTAGCCTTGAGACCTCCTAAAATGCTTGCAACACCACCAAACTTGATGATGCTTTGTGAGACTTCATCTCTTACTAAGGAGTTATTATAGTATTCTAAAAATATCTGGAACAATGAAATGAATAAAAGAAAGATCATTAACATACAAGAAAAAAAAAATCATTGAAGAAATCTCAGAAAGTAACATGCAGATTAAAAAAATAAGATAAAATATTCATCATCACCTTGGAGTCATCAGTAGATGATATAATCAGGCCAGGCATATCCATAGGAGTTGGGTTGAGATGAAACCCAGTAACAAATGGATCCATGTAGAATACAATTCCAATTGCACTGACATTCTTTGCTGTCTCCAGTGCTTGTTTCACCGAGGACAGTCCCAGAACGAATCGGATAGAATAACTACAGATCAATATCTTTCTATCAATCAGATCCCCATTTAAATAGGTTGAATCTTGGCATTCTTCGAAGTACATGTCATTCACATGAGTTGTGTTATTTTTCGTAGCATGAATAGCAGCAATAAGAGGGTACATGGAGTCACCATCTGTTCCTGCTGTATTACCACATAAGTACATTCGTTAGTGGAAAAAAAAGAAACATAATGATATTAACATAACCTAGCTTGAATGAAGAATGGATGATACTCACGTGCAAGTCCAACTCCTGAAATTGTTAGGTTATTGCCGAGTACTAGAGAATTATCATACACTCTATCGTGAGTGGAAGCACCTACAGTAAATATCCAAGGACTGAAGGAAGATACACTCTTCGGTGAAGGTCCAGTATTTCCTGCTGCTTGCACAACAAATATTCCAGATTTTATAGCCGAGAGCAATGACATATCTATAGGATTGAAGAATGTTGCTATCCCAAAAGGGCGCCGATTTGGTGTGATGGATAAGCTTATGATATCAACACCATCTTGAGCCGCCTGCAGTTGCATATAGTCATAGTGAATTGCCTAGCAGATTACAATCCAATAGGTAAAATACCAAGGGAATGGTTCCATCGTACTGGTTCCATTGTACTAATTAATTTGACGGGAAACCAAACTATATACTTCATCCATGGTAAATTAAATTCAATAACAAGAATATAGCACATGGTTAGAAAGCCAATCAACTGATCATCTGTTACCTGATCTATTGCGGCAACAACATCAGCAGCAAAACCTCCAAAGCTTTTGTACAAAGCTTTATAAACAGAAATGCTGAAAAAAATTATATCACTCATGTTAACCAAGTATTTAGGAAGCATAAACTGACTGACCATCTACTAAATTTGGTTACTTACTGTGCATGAGGAGCCATGCCACTGGCATTTCCAAAATGATGGCCGGACACAATAACAGGAACCCCATGATTACCGGCAGCAATAGAAGCCGTGTGCCTACATGTGCAGAGAAATTGCAACAAATGAAATATTGACCTCATATAATGTTAGTCATTTTGTTAGAGCATATATGTAATATTGGATGACTTCACAATTTTTGGATGAGTGGACACCAGCATTTCCTTTCATCATAGTGTCAAAACAAGTTTATATTCATATTTTCAAACTTTAGTTCTTTCGACCTCACTTCTCCTGTAATATTACAGTAAGTGCTTCACCCACATAGACACATTCTTCATCTGGCTTTTCAAGCTTCAGTTCTTTTAAGAATATCATTTCAGTAGGTTATGTCTGATCTAACTATTTAACTTTTTGGGTTATGGAAAAATGTGATTTAGCTCCTTTAGATGCATTTTTCAGGTAAACAAAGATAAAGTATAATGATAGTGTTAAACTCCTGTCAGTGGATCTAAATTAGTAACAATCTACTAATACCCATCCACTACGACACGAGAAATAGAAAAAGAACATATGGTGCTCAAGAAAGCACAAACTGCAGTAAATTGTGGATCTCTTGGGAAGTTCTTACGAGGAAAAAACATTCAAAAGTTTGTCGAAAGTACTTACGTTCCATGTCCATCACCATCGAACGGTGAAGCATAGTCTTGAGTTGCATTAAAAATGCCCCTAATTATAGCAGAAGCAGCAAAATGACGAGCTCCGACAAGCTTTCTGTTGCATGACCCAGATGGAAAATCCCTTGTGACTTCACAAATTCCAGAAAAATGAGCAGGAACAGGATACTCATTGACAGAAAGGGAATCAGAGAAGCTGGGATGAGTTGGATCAATTCCTGTGTCGATAAAACCAATAACGACCCCTTCACCGGCAAATTCAGGCCCCCCTTCTTGAACCCAAGCTCCTTGTGGCAAACCTAAGAATTCTGGTGTGTGTGTAGTTGCAGTGATAACTGAGAAGTCCAACATTAAGTTTGCGACCTCATGCCTCTTGGAAAGCTTGACTGCCTTTAAATCCATAATTCACCAAATTAATAAGGTAATAGTCGAATTCAATCACGGTTCACTAGTAGGAATAGAATGTTGAACAATGATCATTTACAAAAGTGCAGAGATAAATATTGGAAAAAAACTAATAGAGACTATTATACACTTCCATTCATTATTGATCTACTAACTCCCAATTGGGAATGATAAAGAGTAAAAAATTTAAAATGCTCAATATTCTTTTACCACCTACACAGAGTTTTTGAGAAGTTCTTGGTAAAAAGTAAAAATGGTCTTAAATCTGTTATGGTTGACTTACAAAACTAGTGAAAATAGTCTTGACTAATAAATAAAGTAAATGAAAAAGGAGATGCTCAAATGAATAATATGTAATACAACGAAGCACCTGTTGAGGCGTGATAAGAACAGCAAAGCCATTAATTAGGTAGTGAAAGCTATATAGCTTCAGATACTTCTCTCCTCTCAATGTCCTCCTCAGTAGTGAATTCTGAAGTCGTATCAGGTACGAACTGTAGCTTGTATCTATTCGAGAAGCATTCCTGGATTTACGACAAAGATAAATAAATAAATTATCTGCAGGTAGAAGATTATGCAAAAAGATAATTATAAATTAAAAATCTGAAAAACCAACACGAACTCGCAAAGCCCCAGATATTATCAATAAAATTTCTATATGTTTTAGCAACTCAAACAGATCAAGAACCAAAAAACATGGGTAAAAAAAATCCACAGAAAAAGAAATGACCTTGGCTTGTTGAGTGTATTGAATGCCCCATTACTTATCCCACTGCTTCCGAACCTCTTCACCTGATCAGAGTAATGAGCCGCAGGGGGCTGCTTCATGGTGACAATGTACACCGCTGCATCCTCTTGACAAAGACTTCTCCTCGCCCAAATACCCAGCAGAGAAAGCACAAATAAACCCACCACCCAAAACCCCCTCATTTTTTTTCAACTCTAGCAGCCCCTCAAAATTCCAACTTCATTCCTCCGTCGCGAACCAAAATGAATCCAGAATGCAACTCGGGAATCAAAATCCAATCTTGAGCTCTCCCGAAGAAGAAGAAGGAGAAGGAGGAGGATGAAGAGAGAAGATGAAAAGAGGCCGAGAGCGGTGGAGAGAAAGGGGATAAATCTGAGCGCTTTATCGCCTCTTTTACTTTTGGGATTGGGTGGAGTGAAGGAGGCCGTGAAGCTTTTTATATTCGCAAGCTCGGTGTAATGCGCTCGACTGTTGTTGTTTCTGCTGCTTCTGCTTCTGCTTCTACCACCAAAGAAAAAGGCATCGCAAAGAGCCAATTTCGAGCAAATCACAAGGAACGGGCTCTACAAAAAGCAAAGCAAGAAGAATGTGCTCAGAAAGAAAGAGCGAGGAGTTGGATTACATTCAATCTCTCTCCTGTCTAAATGTATTGGAGAGCTTCCTAGATGCTGAAATATCTTCTGATCTCTCTCTCTCTCTCTCTCTCTCTCTCTCTCTGCGTTTGATTCTCTCCAACGTTCTGATGTTTTATACAGGTGGCCTGCAGAGTGTGAGTCGACTACAAGCTGTACGCTGTCTGTGATCGTTTACGCTGCAACGAGTTGTAACGTTGAATACATGTGCATGCGTGTGTGATATTGATTTATGATGTGTATATATCAATGTGTTATAAATAATGAATAATCCCTGTGATTGTTTCATTGATATGTCTACATCAACGATCACGAGGAGCCCTGCGACCAAATGGTGGGTGGTGATTGCAATAGAACAGGTGATGGGGAATAGCAAAAGGTGCCACCTGTAGTGAGCATCACCACATAATCTAATTCGGCACCTCAACAGGGACGGGTCAGAATAATTCTTGTATAGACCGTATAATTATTGTATGCATCACTTTGTCCTACATATGGCTATATGTGTATAAGTACTCATAACATAATTATGGGGTATATGGATATATTACACGTAGGCAAAATATTCCCCACATTACAATGAGGAAGCCATCAGTCAATGGTGCTCGTAATCATCCACGCATGTTAAACACATGGGGCCTACAATATGTGAAACATTCCTCTAAACTTATTACTCTTGTCTCTCTTATTTCATGCGCATAATGAGTCGCCTAATTTGATCATAAGCCGAGACAAATTTTCTATCTATTTTAGAAAAAAAATGAGAAAAATCAATAAATGCGTCAATTCCTATACGTGTTTTTTCTGGGATTGTAACCGCTCAATCCATGAGAATAACTACTCGATCCAGAATTAAAGAGAAAGATCGCAGAAATCTAATTTGGTTGGATTCGACGGACGTGACAAAATTCGCAAGAATCTCGCAGAGAAACGGTTGGGCATGAACTAACTCAAATAATGCGGACGGTGGAGGGTTGAGCACTCTTCCTGTCCGCATAAATAAGAGAAAAAGGAAGAAGCTCCCTGCCTTTGTACAGGACATACAACGTACACATTCCCCCTTTACAAGGGAATATTATCCTGTTATTAAGGGGTGAGTGAGTTACGATCTTTTTTATTTTTTTTATGGTACTCGAATTTTATTTTATATACGATCAATTTTTAAGTTTTAGAATCAAATTCTACCGTATTTGGAACCATAAGTGATTTCGATTTTGAATACCATGTTGGAACTTATTCATTTATAAGTTTCGAATATCTTATTGAATCTTGTAAATGAATAAGTTCCAGGGTACAGATTCCAAAATAAGTTCTAATAAGTTCTAGAATAGATTTCAACAAGTTTCAAAATATATTTTAAAATAATATCTTATTAGTAGGGGTGTTCACGGGTCGGGTTTAGGAAAAAAATTGATCCAACCCGACCAAGTGTAATTGGGTTGGGTCGGGTCGGATCGGATTGGGTTGAAAAATTTTAACCTCTCAAACCCGACCCGACCCAACCCAACCTGACCTAGTTCGGGTCGGGTCGGGTAGTCGGGTTTACCCGTTTAGGTAAAAAATAATTTTTTAATAATTTTTTTAAAAAATAAAAATAATAAAAATAATTAAAAATAATTATTTTTTAATATAAAATATTTTAAAAATAATTTAAAAATATAAATAATCGGGTCACCGGGTTTCAAATTCTAAAACCCGAGACTCGACCCGATTATGGTCGGGTTTGGTCAAATTGTACCCGACCCAACCCAAATAGGTCGGGTCGGGTTGACCCAATGAACAGCTCTACCTATTAGAATTTGTACCTTGAAACTTGTAAATGAATAGGTTCAAGGGTATTGGTTTCAGGTATCGATTTTGGTTCTGATTTTGGGTATCTAATATCTTGTCTCCCGGAATCAGAACTGATTTTAATCAGTTCCTTAATTTTTATCACGAACTCTACCCGAATTTAATTCAAATCTATCCGGGTAGGTTCCAATTGATTCCGATCTATCCGATACCACCCCTACCTATTATCGGAATTAATTAATTCTTAAAACTCTAATTTTAAGAATCAAATTGAAATTAACCAAGCACTTCTCAATTAATTAGACCCGGGCCAATTAGAATTCGGAACAAAATGATTGCTAAAGGTAGGAAACAAAATGCTTACTTTAATTTATTATTTTGCAGCTTTTTTGCAACTTTTGTTTGAAGGAGCCGTTGGGGAGGTGGCCCACTGAAGACTGAACCGGGCCTGGGTGCTCTTGTTTGGTAATGGCAGGTCGGGTCGGATTCTGTAAGGTTTCGCGTACCCGTGAGCTCCTCACAGGATTTGTCGCGTTCTAGACTTCTAGTCTTGGCAATTTATTTGATGGGGGCAAAAGGACAAAATAACGCCTTGCGTGCGCAAATGCACCGCGATTGAATTATTAATTTGACTTTAAACTAATTGAATTGTTCAAATAGGATGAAATGAAAATCCATTTAATTTTAGTGTTCGTATTTTTGTTCGAGGTTTACTATGATACCTAACTTTTAAGAAATTTTAAAATGATCTTTATAGTTTCTAATCTAGTTTATTGCGTAGTTAACTAAATATTAAGGTCAATGTTGTCTTCTTAAAGGTACGTAGTAATATATAAAAAAAAAATCTCATTTGATTTAATAAGAAGTAAACTTCTCAAAAACATAGATAATTGTGGCATTGTTTGCTTGGAAGTTGCTATAAAATGTAAAAAAATAATTTATCTAGGTCCATTTGGTCCTAGAGAGCAGGTCAAGTTAGTAACTGAGTAAAAGAAGGCAAGTGATGGGTTCATCTCGCAGTAACAATGCACATAGTTAATAAAAATGAGAAAGAAGAGGAATGAACCTCTCACAATCAAGGGTAATTTTATTATTTCAATTACGAACGTCTTGGTCATTTCGTCAGGCTATCATCCAAATGTCTGACTATGTTGTTGAGAGGCTAAATTAGGTTTGGCCCAGACCTAAAGAGTAGGGTTATTTGAGGACGGCCAGATGTGGTGGAGGCCTAGAGCCTTTTGCAATCTCTTCAATGGGCCTTGGGCTCGATTAGGCAGACCGTTGACACTATTGGTTAATTCTTGGCTTGGTTAGACGAGCAAGCCTTTGGGCTAATAGGCTAGGCCTGGCGATTCGTTTGGAAAGCCCAATGAGCCTAATTTAAAGTGTTGCTCTTTCTTCCACCAAATTTAATTTACAAATGATATTAGTAATTTAATGTGCACTTCTTGAGAAGTACTTATTGACCAAATATATCATAGGAAGTTAATTCATAAAATTTTTGTTTCAAATTTCGTATACTTTAGAGAAAAAAAGATTGGTCAGTGGTGGGTAGAGGTGGCAATGAGCCGGTCTCGGGCAATAATTTTTTGGGATAATAGACTAAAAAATCACAAGGTTTGTAGAAATTTTATGTTCTACTCTTGTTTTCAATTTTGGCCTATAAATGCACAATATTTATTTTCGCTTATGTCATCTACCAAATCGTTACGCGTCGTCTCAACTTAGCTGACGTGGAGGTAAACAACGCTTGCTTGGCCTATCGGTGTCATACGTGTGGGAGAAATGGCAACACTAGAGGGGGGTGAATAGTATGTTAACTAAATTTTTTGTCTAATTCCAATTTTAATCGTTTCCCAAATCGTTTAGGCAAGTTGCAATTATGTGATTCAATGCGGAAGCAAGATAAAATAATTAAGCACAACAACAATAGATAACAATGCTAACACATGAATTTATAGTGGTTCAGCCCCAATGTCTACTCCACTACCTAAGCACTCCGCTTAGGATTTCCAAACTAGGTTTACTAAATTAATTCTTATTTTCCTTACAATGAGGACTTTGACTTGAAGAGTCGCACTCTCGGCCTAAGGCTCTTCTACACTCGGAAGTCTCCGCCTTCTTACCGAGAGTATTCTTCCACATCAACCCTAAGGGACAACTCAACTAATCCTAGTAAAACTAAGCTTACACAAGTGGCTTTACACCTTCACACCAAGGTAATCACTTAATTTCAAGACCTAACAATCCTAGGTCTTCACATGCACAAATCCAAAGGAAACAATGTTCAAATAACAGTTAAAATTATAATGAAAAGAGCTTAGAAATGAAACCAATGATCAGTGATCTTTTCCAAGCCTTCAACGTCTCCAACTCGCCAAGTCGTAGAGCTCGAATCAAATCTCGAGTTGAGGAAGAAGACTGGGCGCTTGAGAAAAATGTCGACTGAAGAACAGGGTGCAGCAATTTATTCTTTTGAAGGCTCAAATCATTTATTTTAATACTCAATAAAATCTGTAAGAGTGAGGAAGAAGCATTAAAGAGGTATATTTATAACCTCTCAAAGAAATAATAGCTCAACGGGTAGAAAACTATTCGTTACAGTCGCTCTGTCGATTGGTCGGTCAACCGATCGATCGATCGCCAGCCCACTGCGCTTAAATCGCATTGTTCGATCGACCGACGTGTTGACCGAATGAGTCGCGAGCCTCGCGATCCGCAGTTCGGTCGACCGACGCAGTGAAGCCAAGGCGCACGATCTTTGATATGCAATTCGGTCGACCGACGCGCCTTCTGTCTAATTTTACCTTCGGTCGGTCGACCGATCGGTCGACTGACGTAGCCTTTATGCGATTTCTTCCCTATCTTCGATCGACCAACGGGTCAACCGAATGGCTACTGCCATTTTTTCGCGACATTTGATCGACCGCCTGATCGATCGAACCTAGGCTAAATTTGATTTCTTCAGCCTTCTTCTTCCGCTCTTCGTTTTCGGGTTCCAGCTTTCAATGAGCATCAACTTGGAGAGCTTTCCATGTGATTTTTGGACTCGTCCAATACGTCTTTAGTGCATACGTCGAACTTTGAAATATTCCACGACGAACCCGAGCGCGACGATCAATGTCCTTCAAATTTTCTGATTTATTCGATCGAGGACATCGAACGCTAACCGATATGGAACCTGAAAAATTTCTCAATGAAATATTAGTTTCATGTTTGTTATCATCAAAATCGAGATTAAGACTAAGGTTGAAAACCTTAAGCCAACAATATGTGGCCACAAATTCATCTGTTATTGAAAAGAAAAAAATATAGGACCACCATTTTTCTCTCTCTTCTCTTCTTCCTCTCACATGCTGCCACATTTTTCTCATTTCTTCTCCTCCTCCTCCTCCCCCCATCCTCATTCACTGTTGACGGTGGTGCTGATGTAAGAGTTCCTGTCGGCAAGCAAGACTCACTTCTGAGCCCAAATCCACTTCCCACCACAGTCGCCCATCACCACCATCCACCGCCACTATGTATGTTTGTCCTCCCTGGTAAAGAAACTTGATGGTTAAATTCTCAGGCCGCCGGCTCTTCTCCTCCTTCCGATACCACCGCAACGCGCTAGCCGTTGCCACAAGGCCCGACGGTAGCCTTGAGGCGATTCGCGGAGGAAATGAGGAACATGTGATCCAACAAAGCGGAGCGTGGTGGGGATGAGAAGGTGGAGAGGGTGGAGGAGTACAGAGGAGGAGCGGGTGGATGGAAGAGGTTCAGTTGCTATGAGGGTGGAGGAGTACAAAGGAGGAGGAGGAATGAGAAAAAGATGGCATCAAGTGGGAGGAAGAAGAGAAGAGAGAGAGAGAAAAGGAAAAATAGGTGACCTCGATTAAGTGGGAGTGAAAAGGAAAAATGACTAGATTGACCTCGTAAAGTGGGAGAAAGTTGAGGCCAAAATGAGATTTCGTAAAGTGGGAGAAAGTAGACAACAAAAAGTTATGGGTGGCAGGCCACGTATGACGCCGTCAGGCCACGCAAGCGTCGTTTACCTCCACGTCAACTAAGTTGAGACGACGCGTGACAATTTGGTAGATGACATAAACAGAAGTAAAGGTTGTGCATTTACATACTAAATTTGAAAACGCGGGTAGAACATAAAATTTTTACAAATCTTGTGATTATTTAGTCTATTATCCCATGATTTTTAGTGTTAGCCCAACTTGACCCATGACTCGAACATCAAGGCTTTGGCCGGCTTCAAGGCGAGTGGGAGCTTACCCAAAAATAATTAATAATTAATTTAAAATTAAATATCATAAAAATAATGAAAATATTAAAAATTAAAAAATGAAATAAATATTTATTTTAAGTATTATAAATAATTCAAATTATTAACTAGTTAATTAAAAAAACATTTAAAAAAATCAAGCAGTGGCCTGACCTCGAGCTTGGCCCATGGGTCGAGCCGATCACGCCCCACGTGCCCCCCAAAAAATTGCCCACCTCGATCACATAGAGTGTTCGGGGCTGATTCGAGTTGTCAATGGGTCGATTTGGCCCATTGCCTCCTCTACCTTAGGGGCAACTTTTACCAACTGTGCCACTTTGGGCCTAAATCACACAAACATTATTCAATTGAACATGAGATCTCCAATAAAGGAAGGTTGCTAGCCTCCCATCCGAGTCAGATTTTTTGACTTTCATTTCATGCTGATAAAAGTTTCTGTGATCTTCGTATCTTCTGTATTCTGAAGCCCATCTCACTTGTAATTCCCTAATCGTATTTTGACATACAAGGGTCTACTATTTTACCACTAAACCTATGTGAAGCGGCGATGGGTAAATTTGTAATTTGCCTTTAATCATTGACTAGTAACACCTTAAATGTCGCTTTTCATTGGAAATTTTGCCTTTTGACCATTGACTAGTGACTCCATCATCCCACATCTTTTTTTTTTTTGATTTCTTCTGGATTTACATGTATAAATAATGTAGAGAAATCAAATTGATAGAGAAGACGGGAAGGGAGGAAGAGAGGAAAAATAGCGAAAGAGATAGGGAGGAGGAGAGAGAAAGGAGGGAGGTTGGAGGGGTTGGAGGTGAAGTTGTTGAGCTTCTTCCGATGCCCCATATCGCTGGAATTTTTCAGAGCTGGCTCGACTTCGGCCATCGCACATTTGAGCCGCCTAGTATTGCTCCCGTCGCTCCAAACCTGACCAACCCTATGTTGCTCACGGCACCTGCCACACTCTCACCCTCCATGCCTCGACGAACCCTCCCGCCACCAACGGCTGCACCGTCCCCATGGCGAACGCCAGCACCGACGCCCCCGTCGTCGCCACCTAAAGGAGCCTCTCGCACCGGCGCTCCATCTCGGCCACCTCGATGTTGTACTGAGCGCAGACCAAGACCAACATGGCCTTGGTGCTCTGGTTCACGGCGCTGATGCTCGCCATGAAGGAGGCGACGGAGACGAGGCCGTCGTTGGCGCCAAGCACCACATCGCGGAGCCACTGCGTGCGGGCCATGTAGTCGACGGCGCCAGTGGGCGCGGGTTGGTCCGGTTCGACGTGGGGAGGGATGTCGACGGTGGTCTATAGAGCACGTGGATCTTGCTTTGGGTTCAGGTCCTTGGGGGGATCCAGCGAGGTCAAAAGGTAAATTACAAATTTATCCCTCGTCGATTCACATAGATCTAAGAGTAAAATCATAATAAACGTCACATAGGATAGTAACTTGCCACGTTTTCTCCATTAACGTGACACATTAGCAAAATTCATCAAAATTGACGGGGTGTGCTAAACGTGGTAATTGAACGAAAGTTCGTGCATTTCTATGCTAACGAGAAAATTTTGTGCTAAAATTGAGAAAATGAGCAAAGTTCATTTTTTTTTTGATATTTACTCTTAAAAGTATAATAATAACGATATATATATATATATAAAGTTCACAATTATGGTGCATTTACAATTGCAATAAATGTTCAAATATGATTAACCAGCACAAATTTCTATTAACAATTCAAAAACTATAAAACTTCTAAAATATAGCATATTAGCCTACAAAAATTCATCTCCCCTTACCTTGAAAATATGTCCATGTATTTCATAACAAAAACTACACGATCGAAAAAAGAAATGAGTATATTTCCTTAAAAAGAATTTTTAGATTTTCTGATTTTGAGAATAAATAATTTTTCTATTAGAAATCGTTGATTGGACTATGTATACGATTTATTAATATGAAAAAGGAATTTAAAGAAAGAAAAAAAAGTAGGATATAAAGAAAAATCATCTATTGGATGGTCCAATTCACAATTTGAAGTTTGACCAAGAGAGAGATATCTCAAAGTTGAGTTGAGCCACTTTAAGATTTGATTGAGCCTACAAATGCTACCCTAAACCTAAACCAAGCCCATCATATCATCGATGGTTGGAATGAGTGTGACTGCCCATCCATAGATAAGAAATGATGACTTGGGCTTATTTGGTTGTCCGAATAAAGGATGAATAATTATTTTATTTTTCATCTATTTTTATTATTACGTTTGATTTAATTTTAAACACAAGGAATAATTATTATTTTTTGCATATTTTTTATATTTTTGTTCATTGTAATTAATTTTAATTACATCAAATATATAATACCTATTTTTTATATTTTAAATTACACAATAAACAATTTGAATAATTGAAACTTATATTTGTTATATTTTTGAATTAATATTTTATTTTTAAAAAACTATAAAATTCATATTTTTATTATGCTATCATTTAAAGTAAATAAATTATAATTTAGTATAAATATTAATATTATTAAAAAATATTTTTATCATTTTGTATATATTTCTTATTTATTTTTTATGCTAACTAAACGTGAATAATTATTCACGATGTATTCATGATGCCAAACAAATACGAGAATTATTCATCCTCTATTCTATTCATTGTCTTCAATTTCAGTAACCAAATATGTCCTAAAAAATAGAGGGGCCACATTTATTTATATATATATATTAAAGAAAAGGTTAAGAAAGGATGTTGGACAAATTTATCATTAAAAACATTTATTCTTAATTTTTTTTTGAAAAAGAAAATTATCCTATATAATTACACATAAGTTACATTGCGAGGGACCACATGGGCCTTTGAATTTGAAGTTCTATAAAGGAAAAAAAAATGTATTTTTTATGTATTGATAAATAAATTTATAAAGGATCAAATATTTAAATCTAAGTTGACGAATTATCACTCATATATTTTGTTTGGATGAGATGAAGTATGATTTAGTAATATATGATATGATATCGCATGATATGATGTTGTAATTACTATTATTCTATTTGGTAAGATGGTATGATATGATACGATTAAATGACAACGGCTATGGAGGTGAACGAAGTTTTGACTAAGTCGATCAAGAAAGAAAAGTAAAAATCTAATCTGATATGGATAAATAAAGGACATAAGAGAAATTATAAATTTTGATTGAGAGTATTTTAAAAATAAAATTTCATGAAATCATGATAAACCATCAAATTCATGATTTAAAAATCTGATCAAAATTCATGATTTTCAAACCATGATATTACCATCACAAATCATGATCATCCTTTAGAAGTCTTTCCAAATAAAAAATTAAATAATACCATACCACGTAAAATTATATTTTATTATAAAACAAATGTGAGATCCGTTAATTAAAAATAGATAAATGAAAATTTTACATAACCATGCATGAATCCCTTTTATTCTTAACATGTGTGCATTTTTTTTTCAATAATAAATTTAGTAAATTTCATGCTGAGTTGAATAAATTATATCCACCTCAACCCATTCAAGTTAAAAGTAGTAATATGATAATATATAGTAAATTTGTTAATAAATTATCAGTTTAGGATAGATTTGAAAACAAGTTTTTAAGTATGTAGTAGATTTTAGGTACTGTTCTTTTTTATAAAAGGCTCCTAATTAGTCATACCATGTTCTGAATTTATAGAAACAGATGAGAAAAATGTCTTATTTCTATTTCTATCTGATGAGTAGGAGTATTTTGCATTTTTAAGTGTTTTTAATTATAATAGCACTTTGAAAAAAATAATATTTGGTAAATACATTTTAAAATTTTTATATTTCAAAAAAAAAATCCTAACTTAGAAGAATAATTTTTCAATAGTGAAGATTTTTTTTAAAAAAAATTCTAGTGTTTGAGACTTTAAAATCATTATTGCTATAACTACTTGATTTCTTTGATTTTTTTAGGAATGGGATGATGTTATGCAATCTACCTTGATTAATACGATTAACAAATTTCGACTTTGATAAACTAGTATTCTTACCGTACTATTACCGAGGGCAATTTGGATGCTAATTTATACTCGCATGCCTGGTTGGCCCCCTTAGATCCATGATCAAAGATTAATTATTTTAAGTCTTTACTAAATCAAGATGCGAGTATTGGAATAGTGCTTCGATCACAAGATGAATATTATTTTCATGTTATTACTAAATTTTTCCGAGTTTATTCTACTTTACATTGCGAGGGTATTGCTCATTCTCTTGCTGTTGATTTTGCAGATTCTTATAAGATGGACATGATTATCTTTGAGACAGACGACAAAATCTTGATGGATGTTGTTAATAAAAAAGCTAAGTTCCTTTGGAAATTAGGAATCTTATTGTTAATATTCAATATGCACTTTGTAATTTTTCTAATATTTTAATTCAATTTATACTACGTCCAACCAATGAAACTATTCATTGGACAGCAAATAGAGCTTGAGTTCAAAAAGAGTCAAGAATTTTGATTTTTATTCGACCTTCGGAGTTTAATACTATTCTGGTACAAGATTATATATCTGTTGGTCTTTCTTCAACTTTAATATGTTTTTTCTTATTTTTGATAAAAAAAAAAATTTTTAAAACTGTCTTTTCAAAACAGTTTATGAAAATAGAAATAATGCAAAATCAATTAATCAAAGCATGCAAGAATATAAATTAAAACTTCCTAAATCCATTCTTCTTTTTCTTAATATTATCTGAAATTTGCATTTTTATTTTCTGTGCAAACCTTTATAAAATCTGTTTTCATTCTATTCCACTATTAACTTTCCTGTTATCTCAACTTACTGCCACTTTAATGCATAATTTATGGATCAAGTGCACGCACATGAACAGCATCGCAGGAGAATGGGCCAATCAGATCAATTCATGGGGAATCGGACGGTAGCGATGGTGGAGCCCAACAGGTCAGTGGCGGTGCCGAAAGGGGGCGAAAGGTGGTCAACTTGTTTGCGCCGTCCAAATCTCCAAGAAGCAGCCGCATCCATCGCCGTCCATGTGCCATCAGGCGGCTGACGAAGGACCGAAACAATAATATACAAACCCAATCATGTCCCCTTTCTGTGTGCCGCCAGCACATGATGTGGATTCTCCATCTCAGAATATAATAAATAGATCAATAAACAAAATTCCTGCAGCGAATCTTTCTCCTCCTCTTCTCTCCCTTCGCTTCCCTTCTGCTTCCCCTCCGCTCATTTTGCTCTCCTTTTGCTCTTCCTCGTCCTTGTCCGTGCCGAATGGCTTTCCTTCGATCGTCTGTAAGTTCTTCTTCTCTTCAATTTCTTTTTTTGATCGAGTATTTTCGTCGATTGTTGAAATATGATATTATTGTTTTCTTTATTTTGCTGCTATTTTTGATCAGTTTCGTTGTTCTAGTTTCTGGGGGTTGATTTCTTAATTTGTGGTATTCCAGGTGTTTGATTTTGATCGGATCTGCTTATCACTTATCTGTCCATTTTTTTTACTGATTAATTTATTTTTATTGGGACTTTATCTGAGGAAACAATTTTGGGTTGTCGATCGAGTGGGATTCTGTCGCTGATCGTGTTACGTGTTAATTATAAGGGGTGAAAAAGTACTCATTTCGTCCACGATGTTGCAGGCCCTTCAGTGATGGAGTTTGCTTGTTGATGTGGTTTTTATTTATTCATTTCCTTATTATAGCATGCTTGGTGATTTTTGATACATGTTTTGATGTTAAAGTTTGTGGTCTGCCTTGAGTTCTTTGGATTCTTTCTCTGTTGCACCAAGTTTTTGAGTACTTGAGAAAGACACTATAGTTGTATAATCAAGCATTTATTAGAATTTTTATACAATAAGATTTCAGGATGCTTATACAACGTGTTGTAATTGTCTGATAGACAATGTTCATCTGTAACCGAAGTGTCCGACTAGGTTGCATGTTTGAAATGTCAAGTTTACACTGTCCTGATGGTATTGGTATAGCGACTATGCGTCCATTTAATGATTGAAGTGATTTGAGTATTGTTATATTTTAATTTTGGATACTATGGTTCTTTACATCTGATCTCTTGTTCAAATATCTTGATGTAGTGCAAAATACGATACGCTTATTTGTTTAATAGAACATGGCATGTTAGCTATAGTCAACTCTAAGTAAAAGTTTCTTGGAGAGTAGGCTCAAGTTCAATACAAGGCACATTCCTGAACATTACACTTCTTAATGAGTGGGAAAAACTTATCCATGAAGAATGATACATAGAATCATGATGTAATGGAAAACATTTTTTAGCTGTATGTGTTCAAACCTCAAAGCAGTATTTTCTTTTAAATCCTGTTAGTGAGGAATGCCCCCAAATGATTCAAGGGCTAACAATGCTCAATTGTTAAATACCTTTTCACCATTGGCTTCTCTTTGACTTTTGCACTCAGAATTGTTTTATATTATTTAGTCTTTGGACACGTAATCCTGTTTCGCTGTTCATTCTTCATTTATTCTATATTAGCACCGATTTTAATTTTATAAAGATCAATTTATCGCTTGTTCTTTCTCTTTCAAGGCATGTTTGGTTTGATCATGCTGCAATTGCAGCAGAAGAGCAGTAAATGGGTCATTTTCTTTGTCAATTATGGGCTATTTGCAACCATTTACTACAAAGAAGAAACCGAGCATACCCGTAATTTTACTTGTCATCTATTTCAACTTGACTTTTAAACTACATTAGTTTGTCCAGTTAACAAATAAACACTAGCCTCTGTGAGTTTGCTTTTCTGATCCAAAGAGCGAATGAATTGTACATAATCTTTAAAGTGAGGATTTGAATGAGTCGTTTAAACCCAGTAGAGATTGCGGTTCTGCTTGTTTGCGAACAATGTTTTATTTGTCCAGTTGTTCAGAAAATCAGAAACATGATATCTGATGTGGATTGTCGTTGGTTGGTCAACTCACCATTCGCCAACTTTCAAGCATTCCTGGACAAAGGGGGTCATTTTATCCAAATAATATATTCCTAGATAGTGGTCTCTAGGTAGATTAACATGATATTTTATTGTCAGATTGAGAGGGTATAGATGATTTTGTTCAAAGTTATTTGGATTAGAAAATCTATTCTATAGTTATGTGATTATGTCTTTGGTATTTTCTGTTGGGATGCATGAATTACCAAATACTTAAAGAAGAAAATCACAGTGACTATTTTAAACAGTTAAGTTTAGATAAATCGGTTAGTTAGGAAGTTAATTGATAATAGCAACAAACACTTACATAGTAACAGACATCACCTAATATGGTTCCAGATGTGCAGTCAGTATAACAAGTTATTGTGAAATAATTTACTCAGTGTTATAGATATGGGGAATATGACCATAAATATTCTTGAATTTGACTTTACTGAGCTTTTCTTCATTATTTTATTTTGTTATTCAATATTCTGTACTTGGAAAGCAAGTGAACTTGATGGTTTACGACCATTGTTTATGTCCATGTTTATGCAATTTTGCTTGTTCATAGTAACATGTATAAAGGAGAAATATAGTATTGATTCTATGTCTTGTTTGAACTCTGCACTTCCTTTTTCTGAACTATCTAAATCTGACTATTCATATGTTTGGGTTACTTTTGATTCTTACTTTATGTTAAAAATAATGTCAAGAAAACTATAGGGAGAAAACAAGGGTGTTGGAGGAAGCATATGATATCTCATGTCCATCCAATAACAACAAATAACGTAAGTGATCCTTGATTAAAAGAATGGGGTAAATGCACTTACAAAACAAGCTTGTTCAAATATTTTTGAACTTTATTTTGAATGATCTTGTAGAGGAGATTGATTTTAGCTTCAACAGGACTTTTGTGAAAAGAGTTGGGTATGGTTGGGTTTAAGGATTCCTGATGCCTGAGTAATGGCATATGAATTTATAATTTTGTATAACTCTGATCATGTCGGTCAGCCGAGCAATTTCCGCTGCCCTATCTGCATGACCTTGCGAACACATCTCTATAAGATTCTTACCTCTCTATATTGAATTAAATGATATCATATATATATTTTAACCTCCTATATTCTAAACATCATGTTATGCCATCAAAATGTCACATTCTCCCTTAATACTAATTTTTTAAAAGCTTTATGGATACCTGACTGAATATACAATTTTTAGTCAAATGCATCCTCTGGAATGGGTGTTGCTGAGGATTGCAAAGAAATATTCCTAGAACTCCAGAGGAAAAAGACTCACCGGTACGTGATCTTCAAAATTGATGAGAAGCAAAAGCAGGTTATTGTCGAGAAGACGGGAGGTCCAGTTGAAAGCTATGATGATTTCCTGGCATCTCTGCCTGAAAATGATTGTCGTTATGCCGTCTATGATTTTGACTTTGTCACTGAAGAGAATTGCCAGAAAAGCAAGATTTTCTTTATTGCTTGGTGAGGTTCTTGATGCTAGATTTTTTTTTCTCATCATAAGCATTTTCTGGTGCTATTATTGTGGATCTTTTCAAAACATGTATATATAAGTAAAATCTTTGAGGCTGATCAAAACATTAGAAAAGATGCAAAGTATTAGGGGCCTGCAGCTGGTAATCACAAGGCATGTCATCCTTTTTCTTGTTGCTTTTGCCATCAGGTCCCCCTCTATATCACGCATCCGAGCTAAGATGCTGTATGCAACCTCCAAGGATCGATTCAGGAGAGAGATGGATGGAGTTCATTATGAGATTCAGGCTACCGATCCCACGGAGGTTGATATTGACATCCTCCGGGAACGAGCTCATTAATTTTGGAGATCTGTAGGCTCATGGAACTCCATAAAACATCAGACGCTGCTAGTCAGGCTCCCTGGAGGATGATGTTTGAGGCCTTCAAAATCTAGTATTCAATTGGGTTATGCTACTTGAATGTGTTAATTAAGTATCTGTGAGGACTTGTATTGGTAAATGCTTGAAGCATGCTTCTATCTGTACAACCACCTAAGATAACATATCACATCGCTCAGTTTTATTGATTGCTTTGGTTGATTACATGCTTGATTCTCTCATAAGCTTGAGTTGTTTTAGCTGTGACTAAATCTTAAGGGTCCTAAGGACAATTGAGTATGTCAATTTTTAATTGTGTGTTCCCGCAAATTTTTGTTATCACCTTGCCCTTAGTAGATGTTAAACACATTAGAAATTATATATTGTAAAAAGTTACAGTTTTACCAATAGAAACAAAGAGAACTGATGATAGAAATTGCACAAAAATATCAAAACCCAGGAGACCAACCTAAGTACATCTACTAGAAAAACTTGTAGAGGGAACTGTCATCAGAAACTGAAGTTTACATGATTAAGCCCTCAAAACTTCTGCTAATCTGACATGAGATCTTAGCATGTCACCCAAATTGCCTCCAACTCTGTAAGCAAGAACTGGAGTTAGAAGACAAGAGAACATGGAGTTCCTCATCTTGGTCTTCAAGATCATGTCAAGGATCCATTGGAAGCGCTCAAGGTTGCATGGAATCCTCAATATCCCTTGCTGATCATACCCAAACTCGATCGCAGCCAACTCCAGCAACACTATGAAGTATGGGTGTGTGAGCACCTCTGTGTGCACCAAAACCTTCTCCATCTCCTTCCCTGAGCCAACAAGAATGGGCACAAACCTCTTCCTTCCCATCTCTGCAAATTGTGGCAGAGCTTAAAAGAAGACATCTCTAAAGCTTTAGTATTTATAGCACAAGGATGATGCATTGAACTCTTATTTTTGAATGGTTGATTGAACTGAAGTCCTTTGCTTCTAGGTTTGTATTTCGGACAAGGGAGAGGAAATTGCATTATGTGATGGTGAAAGCGGAGGGTAAAAGGAGAGTAGTATTCTCGAAACAGGGGGCGATTTATTGAATTTGAAGCTTGTATACGTCAGGGAAATAATAGCGATCTTGAAATGATTGGTGTTTGAGAGTTTTGCTAAGTAGATCAAGCTAGATATTTGTCAACATGATTAATGGAATATTTGCAAGCCTAATACTTTTGTATCTGTGTTAAATGATATTTTATTACATGCTGTAGGTTGTCTGAAATGCTTTCTAACCAAAGTATAGTGATTTTGCATCGCTGTCAAAATAATGCTCAATGTATAGTTTTAGCCACAGTTTTGAACTAGAGGTGGCAATGCCGCCCAAGCCAATACTCGGGTCGTGCTTGGCACAACCCGACCAATACTCGAGCCATGCCTGACACGACCCGGTTGCTCAAAGGGGCAGCCTAGCCCGGCATGGGACTCGTCCCTTTCGGCTTAGGGCTAGGCTCAGGCCAACCCGCATTTTTTTTTTACTGGTATGGCGCGTGCCAGACTTGGGTTTGGTGCACACCAGATGGGTCTGGCACGGTAGGGATGTCAACAGGGGTGAGGCGAGTACAAGGGATGTCTCCTCGCTATCCGCCCCGGGGTAATGAATCCCCACAGATATTTGCAGGTTTTCATGAAACTTTGACAAACATAAATTAAAATATTTTATTGAAATTCAAATTCACAATAACAAGATAAATATCAACAAAAAGTACATAAGCTCTAAGATAAAAAAGAATTCAATACATTAAACCTTAAAATACAACAAAGAGTACATAAACACATAAAACATATCCAAAGTCCAATGAATTCTTCATGTCAAGAGTTATCAACTCGCACAAGTATTTTCATCATGCACAACTATACAATAGATTAGTTTATCATAAGAAATGAAAGCTATTATTGTTGTATATAAGAGATATACGTATATACATGGCATATCGTAATTACAATATATTTGCGGGTAGCGAGTACCTGCGAGTACAGGTACTATAATATTCGTACCCGTCTTATATATGAAATGAGTAGAAAAAATTATCCACGACATCCCCACAAATAAAATATTAACTCTCACATCTGTCATAAACGGGTAAATACATGTGGGTACCCACTTAAACGACAATCATTGCCATCCCTAGGCACGTGCCAGGCGAGCTAGCACGGGCCGCGTGTCGTGCTCGACACGGCCCATGTGCCTAAGGAACTGCAGGCTGGTCCCTTGGGCACTAGACGCAGTGGGATTAAACCAATCCAAGGATTGAGGGTGGTTTTGGATTAAACTATCGTTACTCTCTTGGTACAAAGGAGATGGACTGGGATGGTGCGCCATCTTTTTGCTTCTGCCAAAGGATGAAAGATGTTTGTATCTTTTGTTTCTACGATCGGGTCACTACAACACATCATTTGAATTTTGACGGCAAATTATAAATAGATTTTGACGTCGGTCGAAGTAAATATTTGCATACTGACGGCAGTAAATTCGTCGAAAACGTGTGTCAAACAACCAATGCTGAATTTAAAATATTGACGCTTGTAGAAGCGTCAATATTTAAATTTCGACGTCGTGTACTGTCGAAAAGAGGCGTCAATATTTAAGAAACGAGGCGTCAATATTTAAAATTCGACATCGTCTGCCGTCGAAAAGTTTGGCGTCAATATTAAAAATTCAACGTCGTTTACCGTCGAAAAGTTCGACGTCGGCGAACGAGGAAGGTATATTGACGCCAATATATTGACGCCTTTGACGTCAATATGTGGCGTCAATATGGTCGCCCTTTTTGTTTTTTTAAAAACAAAATTTCGTGAACCGCGTAATTAATATACTCGTAACAAATAATTAATATATTAATTAGCTAATTAATTTAAAGTTAATAAATTAAATTTTCTAATTACACATTAATCAAATTACCTCTAACCATTAATCAAATTAGGCATTAAATTAATAATCTCATTTGATTAAAACAGTAATACAAATTTTGATTAAAACAATAATACAGAGAAGAACTAACAATAATTTTATTTACAAATAAAATTAAATAATTTAATCTTCATCGTCCATTTCCTCCTGCTTCTCCTCATCTTCTTGTTCTTCCTCATCGTCTTCTTTATATGGATCGACATCTCTATCTATACATCAATATCAATTATAAACATATAAATTTGAATATTATCAATTTAAATATTCAGTATTACAATATATAAATTTACTTACAGTTTAGAAATGGATCTTTACTTGTACCTTCTCCGATATTAGCCGGCGGTATTTCATGAGGAAGACTTTCAGGAACACACAATCGACTCTGTTAGAAAAACATATTTAATTAATTACAATGCTAAAAAATTCAACTACAAATAAATTAAATAAATACATACATAATCAATGGGTGAGGAAAACATATTAGATTGATTAATAATTGGATTTAGCCCCTGTGACGATGAACTATCAAATTGATGCTGAAGCCACGTTTGCTCCATTCTGTTGAGTCTTTGTTGAACCTCCCTCATCTCAGCATCGTGTTTTTGCTGCATTTCTTTCATTGCAGCCTCTTGTTGTCGTCGAAGCTCGTCATATCTTGCATCGTGGGAAGGTGCAACAAAAGGCTGTCGCTGATGTTCATAAAATTGACTTGGTGTGATTTCAATCCCTTGTAGGCGAACTCGAGAATGATGTTCAGGACCAGATATTTTCCGATATACTTGGTTCTTGAGTTGAACTCGCTCTGTTGTTGGACTGGTCTCAAGTCGCTCATTAAGTGTTCGTTCAGTAGTGGCCTACATTTCAAACAATAGATTATAAATTTAAAAAAATATTAATTTAATTCATTCGTAGATGTGTTATACCATAAATTGAGCTGCGAAGTATCTTCCTCCACTTCTACGAAGATGTGTTGTTCTATACACTTCAAGCTTACTGGGCTCTCTATCATGTGCACGCCGCTTCACACAATGTAAATAATAATTAATTATTTAAATGGTATTAAAAATAAAAACAAATAAATTATAATTATTTACTAAACTACTTACAAAATCAGCACGTTTTTTTTAATATAAGGGGTCGCACCACTAGTATGTATGCAATCTTGAGTTGCACTTCTTGCTCTTCGACCCCGTTCAGATGCAGCCTGTCATATTTAATTATAATTATAAAATAAATATTGCAAGTATCAAAATATAAATTCTTACCTGACTAGCTGAAGAATGCCAATAGTCGACCATTCTTATCCATGATTCCCTACTAATATTTCGTGGTCGACGTGCAAGATTTTCCTCCTTTGACTCTTCAATTTTAAAATATTTTCGTTTTAATATAAGTTTATAATTTTTAAATTTTCTGTCAAAGGCCACCATAGTAGTGCGAAAAATACGATCCTTGTTCTCAGTAGGGATCAAAAAATATCTCTACATTTATTAATGATATTAGTTTGACCCCAAAATATATATTTAATATATAGTTTAACACAACCAAATAATGCAATCTAACCTAAATTCATATAAATTCATAACATACCAATAATTGCTCTCATATATAATCCATTCTTATATATGGAAGAAATTTGATTCCAAGGGTCAGGCGTCAACAGTAAGAATGTAGAATCATGCACTAGTAACCCCATAAAACGTGAGTATAATCTATGGCCGCCATCACGACTTTGACCCCAATCAGAAAAGTTGACCATAATTAACTGGTCGGGATTAAGTGTATACACAGAAGGAAGCTGTAAAATATGGAGACCCTTCATGTTGCATTTGTGTTGTAGTGTTTGTTTTTTAAATTATAACAGAAAACATTAATATTAATTTGATTAAATAAATAATGTTCACATGAAAGATGACATAAAAACTAACTCCAAATGCAGAAAGGTCTATGAATTCATCCTTGTGACGGCCCAGGACGATCACTCTCGGGACTAAGTTCACCTTCCTCGTGGGTCTCAACATCTGAATCTACTATTCTTGATCTTGACATCCTGTATAATAACATAATATTACTATAAAGGGTGTAGTCATATAGGTGGGTTGGTCCTATCCCATTCAACAACACATTATTAATATCGCGCCTATAATCTCATTTAATCACAATAAGTCACTGAAAATTTCGGCAGCATCTCTCTTTAGTTCTCCAAGTACGCAAAACATCTGAAGCGTACCAGAGAACAAAAAAGATGCAACCGACATTCCATTGTCATGTATGATCAAATGAAATTAAATTTGCAATATTAATAATTGTGTTGCTAAACTGTCCAAGGGACAATTCAAGATTTATTATTTGAAATATATAAAGTTTGTAGATATTATTTAGTAAAATATTTAATAGAATACACATTCCTTCATATCGAAATAAGTATTCAACCTAATATTACAACTAAATTTTATCAACAAAATTTATAAAATCAATAAATATTTTTCGAACGGGTCTAAGATCTTGGTAGAAAATTATACATCTCAAAATTTGAACAACCAAATTATTTTATCCCGCCTATCATAATTAAGAAAGATAAATTAAGATAACACAAATCTATATTAATAAATAAAAATATCAAATTGAGAACAAGACATATGATATTAAATAAATAAAAAGTGCATTCTTCCGAGCAAGACGAGTTTAATAAATTCTAAATTTGGTTATTCTAATTAATTATACTCTAATATAAGTTTAAATAATAATAACAATAATAATAATTCAGTATTTATAATAATAATAATAATAATAATAATAATAATAATAATAATAATAATAATAATAATATGGGCATTTTAAAAATATCTGCCGGTGCTACTTTGATGTTTTTTTTCGGACATGACATATGTGTGAAGAAATGAATTAAACGTATTTGAAATCCTTGATGTATTTGGTTTGCTGTGTGCTGTTAGTTAAAATCTTAAGTCATGGCTTGTGTGAATTAAACCTTTTGTTGTCCCGAAAATTGCTTTGAATTCATTTGGTGTAAACAAAAGTTATAATTTATCTGAACCTTGTAAAATAGTTTTTTTACATATGGGAGGCCAATGTTGTACAAGAAGGTAGATTATGTAGGCATGAAAATAATTAATGCTTGACATCTGCCATGAAGAGAACAGGAAATGCTATCCATGTAAAATAGATCAAAAGAACAAATAAAAAAGAAAATTAGAGAGAAAAAAGTTATCTTCTAATCAATGAGGGATTCTAATGGAAAATATCATAAATAAAATTTTACTTGAACTTGATATAAAAAATAAAATCATAAATAAATTATTTTATACTAACCTTGGTGTAAATTGAAGAAATTAAAAGCACCTGAGTATTGAGCTTGTTTCACCGGAGGAAAAGAGTTGATTTCACCGGAGTAGTGTGAGCGCGACTGTTGAATTTACCGAAGGAGAAAGGCTAGTTTTATCGGAGGAAAACAGAGGAGACGGGGAGGGGAAAAAAAATAGCGGGAGAGACGGCGGGAGACACGAAATGAGAGGTAAAGAGAGGTTTTATAAACGAAATTAAATATTAAAAAATTTAATAAAAGCTGCAACAGCAGCTGTAATATATATATATATATATTACTATCCGGTTCTGCAGCTGAAAAGAAATTTCAGCTGCAGGCCGTACAATTCATATGCTCACGGGTCAAAAAATTTCAACCTGTGAGGCGATGCTTCGACGACCGCGAGGCGTCGAAACATTTCGACGCCAGCGCGCGTCGAAATGCTGGCGTCGAAACGTTTCGATGCCTTTAATCCGAAGTGTTTCGACGCAAAAAAGATACCGTTTTGCCGGATAAACGACGGCCAAGTCAAATTATTAACTTTTACATATCGACATTTATATTAGACGTCGATATGTATAGACTTTTGTTGCCCGCCTTCTTTAGACATTTCGATGCTTCTTCGAAAGTAAAAAAATTAAACGTCATTATTTCGAAAGTTTGGTCATAAAATTAGCCCACATCTTCTTAGCGAGCTGACCGTTATATAACGTTCACGAGAGTGAATTATTGTATGCTTCTCTAATCGAAAAGTTCCACGTGACATGCATTATATATGGAAGAGGCTCCAGCCAACTGCCAACACTCTATTTTAACCCTCCACACTCAACATTTTTAATTAGCTTTACAAGAAAAATCAAAAAAAGGAAAGCTTGAGATAAAATTGGAGTAATTGGAGAAGATGGGTCTTGTGATGGTCATCTCCCTCCCCTTTATCCTCTTCACCCTCTTGCTTGGATTTGGGTGCTTCCTCCTCGGCAGAGCGAGAGGGAGGGACGAGGCGCGCGCCGCCGTCAACTCCCTGGTTTATGCTGCTCCCCTTCCGCCTCCTGAATCGTCATCATCATCCCCACCAGCCAGCCATGCCAAGAAGGAAGGCCCAGACAATGTGTAATATTTTGAAGAGGAATAATTCATGTACTGGAAGATATATCTTTGTCTTCCTTATCTCCCTTAATTTGTGCCTAAATATATTGTTTTTATTGGATGGTTATGTTCTTATTATTTAATATTTTTGCTAATTTAATGGTGTGACGTAAAAGAGAGTAAAGCTTAGATTAAAATTATTAATGAGAGGCATTTGTTTGGTAAGTGGTTAACAAGGTTGCCACTTAATTAGCAAGTATAGTTTCCATTTAGAAATTAATTTGGTGGGTCCTACCACTGACTGTAACACGTGGCTTGGGAATATGGGTTTTCAGCAACTACGATCCTGTTCCCTGTCTTGATGGGAACACGGTAAACTTCTACCAATTATATAGATCATATCCTTCGTCATCGTCGTCATCACTCACTCAATAAACCGCGTTAGGCGCTGCTGCAGTGCTGCCGACGGCCGCATCCCCGTTACATTGGTGGCGTTGGCCGCCTCCTCCTCTCTTTCTTCCATCCCCTCCGCGCTCGCCGCAATCGTCGCCCGTTTTCATCTCCGGCCTTCTCATACTCATAGAGAGTGCTCGCGGGAGAAAGAAGGAAGCCGCAGCAAATGGCCGGAGAGCTCCTCGCCGGCGGCGGAGGACTCAACCCGACCACCGTGAGGATCGTCCTGGTAGTTATGGCGCTCGGCCTCGCCGGCTATATCGTCGGGCCCCCGCTCTACTGGCACCTCGCCGAAGCCCTCGGCGGCTCATCTGCCTGCCCCCCTTGCGCGGCATGTGATTGCTCTGCTCAACCCCTCCTCTCCCTCCCACAAGGTTTGCTTCCCCCGCTATTCTTCCCACTTCGTTTCTCTTTCCGCCAATTGTTATTTCCGCTCAGATCTGATGGCGATCTGGTGCCTCTCCCCTCATGTCTCTTGAATGAACTCTTCTTTGTTTCGAGATCTGATGGCGGACAGATCTTGGAAATTGTGGGGGTTTCGTTTCATTTTGAGTTATCTTTACTGGTGTTATGAAAACTGTAACTCTGAATCTGTTGTCTTCCTTTGTGCAGAGCTTGTTAACGTCTCCTTCACAGGTTAGCGACTTCTTTTCATCCCTTATATTCAGTGGTTTCTTGAATTGTGCATTTAATCTTCTATTTTGTGTTATATTAATCGGAATTTTGCAGTCTGACATAAGTGATTATTCTATAATAAGTATGACTGCCTGCTTAAAAACTTCTATACAGGTCGAGATTCATTAATTTGATAGATGAACTTAATTTTTAGTTGTATGCTTTGCAATTCATGATTTGAATACCAAATCAATGTGCGCTTAAAGCTTACAATTTGTAACATTTATTTACAAATTGCTTATATGGCATTGGGACAAATGCTATTCTATAATATACTTGTGATTTGCTCTAAGATTTGTATCATACAAGATAGAATATGCAAAAGATGAGTTTTCGATGTACATTATCTTGTGCCTTATGGTTACAACCAAATTAACCAATATTGTTCCTTGGTAGTGAGAACCAAAGTAAGAGTTATACTCCAGTGTTGTCAAACCAGTTTGAATTTTGTTATTTATACATGAGTATGAATCATATGATATTATGCATTTGATGCTTCTGTTTGTAGTTATGTCTGCAAACTGTAAAGTCTATTTTGCAATATATTCCCTAACAGTCATAAGTGTTGCCTACTTGCCATAGGTATTCCCTAACAGTCATATCATATAAATGAAGCTTGACATCGTTGGTGTTTCTTATGTTACTTCATGAGGTTTTTTGCTTGTCTTTGATGGCTCAAATAAGGGAAATATATCTATTCCATCTTTATATTGAATAAAAAAATTTAATATGAACTGGAATAGCAAGTTGTTATAATTTTATTAACTTATTATGTCTTCTTCATTTTCAAAATCTTATCACTAAATGTTTCATCTGTTGATTATCCCATTGAAAAAAATCTTGTTTTTGTTCTTCCTAATAGGTTGATACCCAATCAGAAATATAAAGTAATTAAATTATTTAACATTGCCTTTCCACTCCAAGAACATTGGGGTGTCCATATAAAGAAGAAAATACAATGGAATATTTTAGTTAATGTTCTCTCTATTGACACTTCTGAATTATTATGTTGGTGTATAGATAACCATCAAAGCAAACTAATATGCATGTAAAACACTGCTTACGTTAACCCTCCCAAGACTCCATATTGGTGGATCGCTGGAAGCTTCAAGTAATGGGCAATTCTTTTTACTATATCTATATAATTTATTAATCACTATATATGTAATCTTTTCATGCAATTTTTGGCTTAAAAAAGTTACTCTGTTAGGATCAATACTTTCCTATATCTGTCCTTATTGACTTATTGTATTTAAACTTATATTTTTTTTTTAACCTAGCTTGTGCTATCCTTTTGCTTGTAGAGTATTTGATATAAATTGTAGATCTAGCTGCATATCAGCCACATATCACATGCTATATATGATGCCTCAACTGCCAACCAATTTTTAATCGTTGACCATTGTTCAATAGTTTCAAGGGAACAACGATTTTGTAAAAAATGTAGTAGATTTTCTAAGGTTCAATGATAAGTATCCATATTGTAAATGATAGATTGTCTTGTAATAGGTAAATAATATCCTCTTCTCGTGATTATATTCAGGAAAAAAATAGTATACATATTATAGCAAATCAGAGACAAACTGATTTTTAAGTTGTATAACTCGTGGTCTAGATGAAGCTGATTACTGCTTCTAATTTGTTATGTGATGTCAGTTTCAAACTGATTGCTTGATGCTTGAATGGGAGTTAAAAAATTATGAAGTACCGAAACTATGTTTGTATATAAAAGTCACATATGAACCACCTTATATAAAAGCATATGTGACCTTATTTTATGACATTGCTACATATGTGGATTATGCATAGTGGCTGCAGTGACTATGTTGCTGCAAGTGCATATGCCTTTGGCATTGGTGATTTGGTCAATATTATATAGTTTAGACCTGAAAATATATGAACATCACCTAGTAGTAGAAGCAGCCACATGTTACCCATTTGTTGTGAAGTTTCTGACACATTATTTGTTGATCTCATTTCAAAGTAGATAGTTATTATAAACTATTATTCATTTTACAAACTATAAGTGTAAGTGATGAAGACGGAGCCTTGAACTCATGGCCTTTGGTATCAACAACCAAGGCCCTTAACTAAACTTATAATTATTTCTAACAGTAGAATAAGCTATTTTCCACAGACGAAAATGAAATGGCACTACAAGCTAGTTACTGGTGTATATCTATTTTAAGTTGTATATATTCAGATATTTTTAGCTGCTAATTGCTTACCAACATGGTTATGTGCTGTTTCCTTGTTATATCATGATAGATGTGCTAAAGCTGCATTCTCAATAGTCGATAATCTTCCAGCTTGCATTTAGTTCTAATATGGAAGCATGACATAAAATTGAATTCACTTCATCTGCTTGATATGTCTTCTCTGATGTACTGGCACTTACATTTTTGATGTAGTAATTTTGTTCCACTATCTGAAGTAGCTGATCTTGTGCTTTTTAAAAACAAAGCCAAGTCATGCAAAGACACTACTTATTAAACAAATCTGACTATATGCATATGCTCCTGCAAAAATGCAACTTGATCGAATATCTTTAGGCCTTGTTTGGTATGAGGGTTTTCTTTCTCGATCCCAAGGGATTTTGTGGGAATCACCAAAATCCATGTTTGGTACCCACTATAGTGGGAATACATTTCCCATGCCATACATTTTCTATTCCAATGTATGTGGGAATACAAAACCCACAAAAGATATGGTTTGTAAGTTATCCATTTAATTAAAAATCAAAATTACTTTTATACCCTTAATAAATGTGAACTAATGTTTTTACTTTTTGAAATTTTATGCTGTAGTTGTTCATGTTAAGTGGATTTTATATATTAATTAAAGGCTTCATGTTGAATTTTTATGTTATAATAAATGAGGGTATTGTGGTAATTGTATAAAAAATTTTTATGCTTTATCCAATTAGATACCAAACATGATTTTTGAATAAGTTTGAGATTCTTTTCTTCAGAAAGATGTTCCTGGGATTTAAGAACTGTATACCAAACAAGGCCTTATTTCTTTTGCTTTCACAACAAATTTAGCAGAGCCTTTTTTATGGGACTATCTATTTCTTTTGATGCATAAGAGTCCAGTGAAGCATAGTTTCTCCAATTTAAACCTTCCTATAAAAGGCTTAGAAACTCTAAGGTGCATGTTATATCAGTTGTATAAGATATTCTATTTATTGCAATTATGTTTTTTGTTAGATTGTGCAAAACGAGACCCAGAGGTAAGTGAAGACATGGATAAAAATTTTGTGGACCTTCTGTCTGAGGAATTAAAGTTGAAAGAGGAAGAGGCAACTGAAGCTCAACATCATTCTGATGTGAGATTGCTCGAGGCAAAGAAGTTGGCATCCCAATATCAAAAGGAAGCCGACAAATGCAGCTCAGGAATGGATACTTGCGAGGAAGCTCGAGAGAGGGCTGAGGCAGCATTAGTAGAACAAAAGAAACTAACTGCAATATGGGAGCTGAGAGCTCGGCATCGAGGATGGAAGAATCCTCATGCTTATTAATATGGTTATTAAGGTCCATATTCTTGTCCAAGATCTTGACACCTAGAATCAAATGCATGCTTGCTGCAGCTCAAGGAATCTGCCCGATGTCCATACTAGTTTTGCTCCTCAAAGAGAAATGCACTAGTGAAAATGTGGTTACATATCATTAGATAGAACAAGTTCAGTTACATTGCCCATATAGTTCATTTATATGCTGAATAACATCCCAGAACTTGTTATTGTTTTTCTTTTAATGGGGCTCTTTTATATGCACTACTTTTGTTGTGTTAAAAATTGCAGCCTCCTAATTAGAGGCATTAAAGTTTTTTATTCACTGAAGTTGCAGATTGTTTGTATAATAGCAAGATATTGAATAATCAGGTTATTAAGGTTGGTGACTCAATCCAGTTTCAAGGATCACTTCTATCTCTCACTTTAAATCTGAGAATGAGTCAAATACAGGCAGGTGATGGAGCCTGGTTGTATCTTTTGATTCACCCTCACTAGTCTTTCACCATTTCGTTGATTGCAAGATCCAAAATCAAGCTTGCACATGTACCAAGTACATACCACAACAATACAAGAGTTATAAGAGTACTCTTGGAACCGTAAAATTTATCCAGATTGAATGGTCCTCTTGAAACCTAAAATAAAAGTGACAACTTGTTTGCTATTCCTCCCTCTCATTGAAACTGGAGAGTGAAAGCCATCCACTGCCTTTTACTCCAACTGGTGCTAAGGGAGCCCCCCCCCCTCTTTCTCTCTTCTGATAGCTTTTAGGACCTCTTCAGGCTAAAAGCAACAGATCAAGTGGTGTTCCAGTGGACCCAACCTAATAAAAATAAGGGTACTGGTACTCATGCAGCAGAACATCTATGCAATCTCGGAGGAACTTCCTCTAAGACTTGGAGTCTCCAATACCTCCAATAATTGGGTGGCCACAATCCAATGCATCAATGAAACATATCCAAGCAAAAACATGCAGCAAACTGGAATCTTCTCCTCCCAAAGGAAGGGTGGAGTTTTGTTTGAATTGCTGTTTTGTTACTGTAAATGTATGTGGCTCTCTTTTCTTATCTCCTCCCCCCATTTCTCCACTCCCTTAACATAAACACAACTGAAAAATTATGCATCACTCTCATCCAACCATGTCAGAGGAAGAGAGGCATCAGACTCCATCACCCGCAGTCTCTCCATGGATGGAGGAGCTGCAGCTACCTGAAGTGCTCATGTCCGACACCGTGCGTTCGCTGCATGCAACCATCGAGCAAGACTGGGACTTCCTCCGTCGGAGCGCCTGCCAGACCGCCGCCGGCCGAGCCTTGTGGAGCCACGTGGTGCATGATCCCGTGGCTGCGGTCTTGGCCGGAGAGAGCTACCTCAGAAGCCTGTTCGAGAAGATGAAGCAGGACAAGCTTAACAATGCCCCGGAAGTCTCGGGCGTGATTCTCGCAGTACGAACCTTGTGGTTCGATTCCAGGCTCGAAGCTGCGATCAACTCCTTCGGCGACAGAGCCGCTCAGGTCGTTCTTCTCGGTGCAGGTTAGTAGTTCAATCTCAATCCACAATTCGCAAAACTCGAATTCCATTCTTAACCCACAAAAGTTGACATTTTTCCAGGCATGGATGCAAGAGCTTACCGCCTCAGCTGCCTGAAAGAAAGCATTGTGTTCGAAGTCGACTTCCCCGAGCTCTTGCAAGTGAAGGCCTCCCTCCTCAAGGAACTGACGTCATCCAGCAATGATCACCAGATTGCGCTGATAGCGAAGTCCTTGATCAGAGTCGCGGCAGACATCAGAGAAGGAGATTGGATTGAGAAGCTGCAGAGGTGTGGGTATGTTCCTGAGAGGAACACAGTGTGGGTGCTCGAAGGGATTCTCTACTACCTTCCTCACCTCCACGCCATGCAAGTCCTTGAGGCGATTGCAGCAAATTGCACCTCGACGCGGAGTGTCCTCCTTGCTGATTTCATGAACAAGTCTTCCATTTCCCTCTCCAACTCCAACTTCCATTTCTACAGTGATTGGCCTGATCGCCTGCTGCCAACTCTTGGGTATTGCCATGTCAAGCTCTCACAAATAGGAGACCCTGATGCGCATTTTGGGCTGCTGCATGACCCTCAGAATCTGTTCAACAAGCTCAGGAACTTGCCCAGGTCGATAGAGATCCACCCTGAGGATGGAACACCTTGCAGAAGGTTGTACCTGGTGGAGGCCTCTTACTGCCAACAACAGGATGACCAATAGATCGAGTGATTTCAGTGAAGAGAAAGAAAAAAACATGTTTTGAGACAATATATACATGAGATTTGTAGCTCTGCAGAATCTTCACATTACAGGGAGCTGTTGGAGTATATGTTGTCTATTGACTCTGGATTATACAAAACTTCCATGGTTCTTCAAATTGTTTGAACAAGTTTCCTTTTTTTAACCTTCAATGAAAATTTATCAAACATAAAACAACTAACACCTGGTTGGTAACATTTATTAGGATGTATTTGGTTGGATGGAATCAAATCATAAATAATAGGAATAGATAAGAAATGAAATAAATAAGTAATAGTATTATGGTTGACATTAGTAATTGATCAGAAATATTATTATTTTATTTGTTTAGTATAAGAAATAAACAAGAATTGAAAGCAAAATTAAGAAAATACCTTTTTAAAATTATAATAATTGTATAATAATGTATTCTAATTAATAACAACGTAATAATAATAATAAAAATAATAAAAATATACATTAGTGTAAAATAATTTATTGATTTAAAACAATAATTTATTGATTTAAAATTTTTAAATTAATTTTAATTTAAAAATATTTTATTTTTAAAATATACATTTTTATACAATAATAATAAAATAATAATTAATAATAAAATAATAATTATTTATTTAAGATATATAATTATTAAAATTAGTTTAATAATATGATTTTTATATATTTATATAATATTATAATTATTAAATGATAATATTGGAAAAATGTCCATGAATAATATTCTTCATCCATATGAAACATCATTCTTTATCTATTCCTTATAGCCCACACATTTATTGTCAATAAATTGTAACCAACGAGGGAATAAGTAGACTATAAGGAATAATATTTCATTCCTCATCTATTCTACTCAACCAAACACTACCTTATTGTTCTTTTAATTATGATATTTAGTTTGACTGTGTCATTGAAGGGCTTTCTATAGATGTTTTTAGGACTTTATATACCTTTGCATATTGAAATATATATTAGTAAAATAACAATGTCCTTAATTAGGCAAATTAAGGGGTTTTTTGGGAGGTGTAGGGTTCTGTGTTTTTTGTTTAAATTGATAGTATAAAAGGAAAAATAGACATGCACTTTTCGTAAATAGTCGTAAATAGATGTCTCACCTTTGATAGTTTTAAACTTTTATGTGGCCCCTCAAGTTCCAACATGGCTCCCATGGAGCTGACGTGGTTTTATAACTAAAAATTAATTTTCTCCCTAAAATCTATGCGTCACTTGCCACATCATATAACGAATTCAGTTAACCTATTAGACTATTTGAAACCCATTTAATAATTTAAACCACTTGTCTTTTAAATTTTTTGATCCCTTCTTGTTTTCGAATCATTCCTACAATAATTCTAATCTTCCTTCCTCTCCTCTCGGTGATAAACCAGCGACGATATTCAATGTTGCTAAGGACTCTTGACTTTGGTGACTTCATGAACTCCAATCCCTAACCCCAACCTAGTCTCTGCTCGCCGACAGCACGTGCTCTAAATAGACTTCCGAGGGCCATGGTCCCTTGAAGATGAAGCCTCAATGCAAATAAGTAATATCGTTTTGTTTAAAATGCAATTTTTAAGTGTCATCAAGCTTGTAAATTTATTACTTATCTTCTTATTTTGTTGAATTTTTTTTTTTCAAAAGTGGCTTTATAACACAGTCATTACAAATCGCAAATGCGATAATATACGCACAAGGCATACAAAGACGTGGAAAAAAACGTACAAAATGCTACAACTAGGGATTGAACCCTAAGACTTAGGCAACATATTCGAATGCTACTACCACTTGAGCACAAATGGGTTCACATTTTGTTGAAAATTCAATTTTCTTTTCTTGTTAAAAAATGTTTCTACGTTCAAATGATTAAATTAGGTATTTTGTTAAAAATTAAAGTTAAATCAAAATTTCTTAATGTTAAATTCCAACATTTTAGGGTGAGATGTCTATTTATGGTTATTTACTTATTTACAAATGGTGTGCGTCTATTTTTCCTTAGTATAAATAAAAGGGGAAGACACATTTCTACCTAGATCTTCTCTTAAAATATGTTTAGCAATACAAATATTATTATTGTTTTTAATAAAATAGTAACTACTTTTACTTGAAATCTCCCACTTTGGAGAAGTAAAAATAAGCGACTTTTTTTACCCATGCATTATGCATATGTACATAAAATGTCAAGTGACTTCAAGTTATTATTCAAAACAAATTATACTATTCTATCACATCAGGTCCCATGGTCTAGTGGTAAGGACATTGGACTCTGAATCCAGTAACCCGAGTTCAAATCTCGGTGGGACCTTAACTTTTGAGAATTTTTATATTTATCTACACATATCAAAATTATACCAGTGTATCACAACTGGTCCCATGGTCTAGTGGTCAGGACATTGGACTCTGAATCCAGTAACCCGAGTTCAAGTCTCGGTGGGACCTTAATTTTTGACAATTTTTAAACTTTTTCATCCATAATCTTCCTAAATTTAATTAAAACATATATTTGTATATTGATCATTACTAATTGTTAAATTTAACTTCTAATTTCTAATTTTGCAACTTTAAAACGAGTAATAAATCTTTGTATGTCCTAAGAGCTCGTTGAAAACCATAAGTTGTATCTCACCAAGCCCATTAGGATCAAATAAAGACCTTTAAAATGTTATTTTCATAGTAAAATATAACATTTTATTTCTTAAAGAATTCACGATGTATTTTCTTAGGTTAAGAAGCCTCTCTTCTCTTCGTACTCATTAAATGTCTAACCTATTGATTCTCGGGTCTACCTAATTGAATCATCTTATTATCTAAATATTTCCTTCCCAAACTTAGTTGCTGAAGCAAAAGGAAGGCGATCTTTATTTTGAGTACACAATTTCTATAATTTGATTAATTGTCCCGAATTAAAAAGATCACGCCTTACATGGCTGTCCCAACCTTGGATATAAATATAGGGCCCCACACAACCCATCTCAACCTCTGTTGTCCGTTAGATCCAGATCCAGTGGTCAACGTTCACCGATCGAAAACGCTAATGATGTAAATTTACCCGAACACGGAGGCCATTTGGAATATCATTTCGAAATTTAGGCGGCATAAATAGACCGACTAACCACGATTACTTAATATAATTGGCGGTGGTTAGCAGCGGTAGTCCGTCACCACCAACCTTCTTCGCTGGCAGCCACGGCAAGCTAACTAACTATAGAACGGAACCCTAACGTGCCTCTCCACCACTACCTACCTCTATAAAAGGCTTCAGCAGGGGAGAGGAGTGGTTCATTCAAAGGCGTCTTAGCACACGCCCCGAACCCCCCCTTCTGTTCGTCGTAGCTCGCTCTCCTCCTTTTCAATCTCGCATTCCTGTTTGCTTGATCTGCGAAGATGAGAGAGTGCATCTCGGTCCACATCGGTCAGGCCGGTATACAGGTTGGGAATGCTTGCTGGGAACTTTATTGCCTCGAGCATGGCATCCAGGTTTGCTGTCCAACTCGGATCTCGTAATGCTTTATATGCTTTCAGCTTCATATGCATTTGCACATGTTAGATCTAGAGTTTTTGTTATTGTTTGGTAGATCAGCATATTTTTGATATTTGTATTTGTGCCCTTTTCGCTTGATCTGGTTTGTTTATAGTCTGATATGTGATATAATGCGATTTACATTTGCCTATTTGGACCAAAGTAGTGTAACGGCGTCGATTCTTCTTGCACATGTTCACACTTGTGTGATAGTAGTGATTGACTATTGCGTATAGAAGTCCATCAAAGTTGATGATCAGACATTAGTGCTCCATTTTGCTCTCGTAGTTGTATCTCTTAATTTTTCTGGATGTTGATTTTATCATATGCATATTTTCGTGTTAGATTTTGTGGTTTTCTTCTTGTTGTCTTATAGGAATGTTTTTGATTTATCATGGTGCTTTTTTTCTCTCTTGATCTGGTTGTTTATAGTTTTATAAGTGATTTAATGCGATTTATATTTGGATCTTAAGTAGTCACGACGGAATTCTTTGTGCGTTTCTTCACATTTTTTTAGTATTTCAATAGTGATTTAACCGTTTGACTAGTACTTGTTGGGAATAGATATCCATTAAAGTTAATGATCAAATGTTAGGGTTCCAATTTGGTCACCTACTTGGATCCCCTATATTATTTATTCTGCTGCTTAGAGTATAGAGATCCATTTAAGTTGCTAAGAAAAACTCAAACATTTTTTGATGTTTGATCTAATACGGTTAAGAATGTTAACCTCTTTTACAGCCTGATGGCCAAATGCCTGGCGACAAAACTGTAGGAGGCGGTGATGATGCATTCAACACCTTTTTCAGTGAGACTGGTGCTGGGAAACATGTCCCTCGTGCTGTTTTTGTTGATTTGGAACCTACTGTGATAGATGAAGTAAGAACTGGTGCTTACCGCCAGCTCTTCCACCCTGAGCAACTCATTAGTGGCAAGGAGGATGCTGCCAACAACTTTGCCCGAGGCCATTATACCAGTAATCACCTCAACAATCCTTTTTTGTTTATTTGACTCGTGTAGTAATGCTTGTTAAGTTGTTAATGATTAACAATCATTTTCTTGCTATTACAGTTGGCAAAGAAATTGTTGATCTGTGCCTTGATCGCATCAGGAAGCTTGCAGACAACTGCACTGGCCTCCAAGGGTTCCTTGTTTTCAATGCTGTTGGTGGAGGCACTGGCTCTGGCCTTGGTTCTCTTCTTCTTGAGCGATTGTCTGTAGACTATGGGAAGAAATCAAAGCTAGGTTTCACTGTTTACCCATCACCTCAGGTCTCCACCTCTGTGGTTGAGCCCTACAACAGTGTTCTGTCAACCCACTCTCTTTTGGAGCATACTGATGTTGCTGTCCTTTTGGACAATGAAGCTATCTATGATATTTGCAGGCGGTCTCTGGACATTGAGCGCCCAACCTATACCAATCTCAATCGCCTTGTTTCCCAGGTTGGCTAATTTCTACTTTTATGAATCTATGATGCCTTGAAAGTTTTTGTGGTAATTAATTTTGAGAGTTCTTCATATACAGGTCATTTCCTCTTTGACTGCATCATTGAGGTTCGATGGTGCGCTCAATGTTGATGTCACTGAATTCCAGACCAATTTGGTCCCGTATCCAAGAATTCATTTCATGCTCTCATCCTATGCACCAGTCATTTCTGCTGAGAAGGCTTACCACGAGCAGCTCTCTGTCGCTGAAATCACCAACAGCGCCTTTGAGCCCTCTTCCATGATGGCAAAGTGTGATCCACGCCATGGAAAATACATGGCTTGCTGCCTCATGTACCGTGGAGATGTGGTGCCTAAGGATGTTAATGCTGCTGTTGGTACCATCAAGACCAAGCGAACCATTCAGTTTGTCGACTGGTGTCCGACTGGATTCAAGTGTGGTATCAACTATCAGCCTCCGACAGTGGTGCCTGGTGGTGATCTGGCCAAGGTGCAGAGAGCTGTGTGCATGATCTCCAACTCCACCAGTGTTGCTGAAGTCTTCTCAAGAATTGATCACAAGTTCGATCTCATGTATGCCAAGAGGGCCTTTGTGCACTGGTATGTTGGTGAGGGTATGGAGGAAGGCGAATTCTCTGAGGCTCGTGAGGACCTTGCTGCACTTGAGAAGGATTATGAGGAGGTTGGTGCAGAGTCTGCTGAGGGTGAGGACTGCGAGGATGATGAGTACTAAGTGGTTGTTGGCAGATTAGTTATATCGTCAAATATATGTATGTTTCAACATTCCACTTGTTTTTGCCTTCGTGTGTTGTTTGAGAGGCATGTATGCCACTATTTGGGTTTCCATCTTATTTCTTATCTTGTGTAATGTGTGTAATGTGGGGATATGTATTTTCTGTTGCTGCAAGACTCGCTAATTGGTGTAATGCTTTCGTTAAGCTCGTCCTGAAATGATATATGGTTTGTCAAATGATCTGGAGCTTATGTTTGGTCGGAAAATTCAACTGAATGCTTTAATAGGCTAACGTTGATACATTGTCAATTTGTTGCAACATTGCAGGTTCAATATTTTTCACATTTGAAATCTGGATTTCTAAATCCTTGCATTCGCAATCTGTTTATTCTGGAAACTACAGCTACAGGGAATTTAAATGAGTCCTGTGGCAATCTGATCCAAGTAGCTCGACTTCTCGTTGCCTTATCTATGTAAGATATATAAAAATAAAATTCAAATATTGTACGTGGCATACTAATATATTACTTTGGCTGATGTGACAATATATTATTTTTCTCACTTTCTTATTTTTAATATACATTTAAAGACCATTTAAGAAGAATCTCACTCCTAAATAATTTCTTAAATAAAATGCAGTTATTTAGTGGCACCTCTTGGCTTTCTCTTCCATGTTTTGATTGAATTCCATACTTAAATTGTATGGAACTTCAATGTGATAATGCATTTTAATCTTAATTAATAGGGTAAATTACACTGATCTCCCTGAGGTTCAGTGAAATTACATCGATATTTTCTCTATTTGTCCAAGTGACATTGACCTCCCATATAGCTAACAATGTTAAACGAAGTTCGTTATTAACATGATTTCTCTCTTATGTCTTTTGCTGAAAAATTATCAAAAGACATGCATAAAATAATTAAATAAATATTTTTTTTTAAAAAAAATTTGAGAAAAAATATTTTATTATTTAATATTCTTCACGAAATTAATGTTAGTTGAAATGTGAAAATTAAAATGTTAAACACTCTTGAGGTAGAAATATGAGAGAATACAAGTTAAATGACATAAGGATATTTTTATCATTTAAAATAAATAAAAACAGTAAATATTTTAAAAATATCATTAGACTGCACATGACAAACACTCCACTAAGAATTTTCGTTAGTAGGAAAGATATGTGTAATCTTTTACAAAACTCAAATAAAATTACAAATAGAAGGAAGGTCAGTGTAATTTCACTGAATCTCAAGGAAGGTTATTGTAATTTACCCTAATTAATATGATTGTATTGTGATCACTTTATTTTAAATCAAAAATATCCTTTGCAGCATAAATCATATAAATTTGTGCTGTCCATGCCTCACCTTCTTGTTGAAGTCGTCCAAGTCTTCCCAAGCGTTGCCAAACACTTATTGGCTTGTTGCGCGCTGCACGCCACGCAACTCCGTTCAAGTCACAACAACAAAGAACACATTTTATACTTTGACATCATCAAAATCTCAGTTTGGGGCAAAGGCCTTCAGCAGATTGTTCAAGCATTCTACTTTCCGCATCACCTTCTTCTGCACCTTGCAGTAGCCCCGTCCAAGTTTTTGCACCTACGATTTGTAACACCTCGTTCAAATTTAAATGTAACAGAGAAATTTTTATGTAGTTTTAAATTTGTTATATTTAATTGAGTTATTAGCTAAATATAGTCTGACCTTTAGGGTAATTTTCAATTGTAGTTAATTCTTTTATTGATCTTAATGGTATACATAAAGTTTTAAATTGATCTCAATTTTAGCTTGTCACAATTATAGTTTGTCATCTTCTATACGTGAGTTAGGCTTTTAAATTGGTGACAAAGATTAAAAAAAAAAGAAAAAAGTTGAACTTTGCCATGTCTACATCCACCTAGGATGCTCTTATTAATAATGGTTTGATTCTTCTAAAGTCCTTAGACTCGCACCCAAACATGATGGTAGCCACTACGCTAGCATCTTCTCCGATTATTGACATGACAAAGTTGAATATTTTATTCTTTTTTGGATCACCACGTCATCAACTTAACAACCAAACCCACTTATCGCATATTATAGACTAATTGGGACCAATTTACAACTTTATGTATACAATTGAGATTAATAAAATAATTGACCGCAATTGAGAATTTCTCCAAAGTTCAGACTATATTTAGTTTCATGCATTTAGTATTTTCTATAAACACTATAGTTTTAAATTGTCTTGAAAGCATGGCATGTCTTAAACAAAATACGCTTGTGGCTCTACCCTTGGCTCGGTGGCTCCACTTTGGGCGAAAAATATTCGAAGCTCTTTTCAGTCGCCAGATCACCAAAAACCCTCACTACCAAATCCAAAAATGTTAGCCTGCACGGAAACATACTTGGTTGGAATATTGACTTCATCAATTTCATCCCCTTGGTTCGGCTAGCTTCTCTAGCAAATGACGTTGCACCACTCCATCTCTCAGGTGCATATGTCATAGAGGTGGCAATGGGCCGTGCCTGGGCAGGCCCGACCACATTTCAGGCTGTGCCTGGCACGGCCCGACGGTGCAGGGGGCAAGCCCAGCCTGGGCCCGAGCCCGCCCAGTTGGACTCGGGCCAGGTTTGGGCCAGGTTCGGGCCGAGCCAAAAATTAAATATTTAATTTAAATTTTTAAAATTAAATTTTTTAAAGGTTTAAAATTTAATTTTAAAAATTAATGATTACGGGCGAGTTTTGAACTTAGACATCTAATTTTATTTGAGATAGCTTAAACATTGTACTAAGCTCTATTATATATTTTTTAATACATTTTTTATATGTAACATTGGAATGCAGTACAAATTAATAAAAAAGATTTTTTAAAAATTAAATTATAATTAAATTTTTATTTATCTTTAATACAAAAATATTTATCCAATGATAAAACACATTTTTTAAATATTATAATATATCACACCTTAAAAAGTTGCCTACGTACCTTCTATAGCTAAACTTGTACTCCCCAATGATTAACTATAGAAGGATCAAGTCTACGTAGTTCTTTTTACATTTTTAATCACCCGTAATCTCGGTGATTTAACTTGTACTTGGACCAGCAGCACCAGCTTCGCTTGTTTGAGCTTCCTCCTCTCCCGATGATGAAGTGTCGTGTCCTCCATTATCTTATAATTTATCTTCAGCATCCAACTAGTCTTTTAAGCAAATGCACATTTTAACTATTTATGCACTCATTCGGCACTTTTTTTCGTCGAGAATTCTATTTCATGCACTAAAACAAGACTCAGAAGCCACTGTTAGAGGTGGCAACGGGCCATGCCCGGGCCCGAGCCCGAGCCCGCCCATCCGGGCCGGCCCGAAAATTAATTATTTAATTTTAAATTTTAAATTTTTAAAGGTTTAAATTTTAATTTTAAAAATTAATGGTTACATGTGAGTTTTGAACTTGGACCTCTAATTTCATTTGAGATAGCTTAATCATTGTACTAAACTTTATTATATATTTTTTAACACATTTTTTATATATAACATTGTAACGCAGTACAAATTAATAAACAGATTTTTTAAAAAATCAAATTATAATTAAATTTTTATTTATCTTTAATACAAAAATATCCATCCAATGATAAAATAATTTTTTTAATATTATAATAGACCGCACTTTAAAAGGTTGCTTACGTACCTTCTATAGCTAAACTTGTACTCCCCAATGAATAACTATAGAAGGATTAGGTCTACGTAGTTCTTTTTACATTTTTAATCACCCGTAGTTCCGGTGATTTAACTTGTACTTGGACCAGCAGCACCAGCTTCACTTGTTTGAGATTCCTCCTCTCTCGATGATGAAGTGTCGTGTCCTCCCTTATATTGTAATCTATCTTCAGCATCCAACCAGTCTTTAAAGCAAATGCACATTTCAACCGTTTCTTCACTCATTCGGCTCATTTTTTCGTCGAGAATTCTATTTCCTGCACTAAAACAAGACTCGGAAGCTACTGTAGACACATGAACAGTTAGTATATCATGTGCCATGATGGAAATAATAGGATACATATTTTTTTTATTTTTTCCACCATGCTAAAATTTTATTATCATCTATTTCTTCAGAATGATTATGATCTAGAAAAAAAGTAATTCATTAAAATTAGTAGATTTAGTTTTTTTATATTCTACGATCAAGTTGAGAATTAATACTATTTCCACCATCATCTCTTAATCTAGAAGAAGAAGAAATTGTATTATTTGTAATTGAATCACCAAATTTTGAAGCGTAAAATACAGACATAGAATTCAATAAATTCGATTTTTTTTTCCTTCAACATTATCTAATTCCATATTGTTATAATAATCATCTAACAACATATTTAAACCATCAATTTTCATTCTAGGATCTAAACATATTACTAAACAAAATAAAGTAGGTATATCTGACCAATACTTTTTAAATTTAGATTCCATTAAAGAAATAATTTGTGCAAATAAAGGATGATGTCTATATGAAGAAAATACTTCACTAATACGAACTATATGTGAAAGAGTTAAATTACATTTAGGATAATAAACACCGAAAAGTTGTTCGGTAGCTTTATTAAAAAGTTCTAAAATTTGAGTAATATACCCAACAACTAACCAATCATTATTATTAATTGGATCACCAGACATATTTTGATTGTAAAACATTGTAAGAATATCTTGATATCTTATAGTAAACATAAGCTTATGATATGTTGAATTCCATCTAGTAATAACATCACCATTAAATTTTTTAAATGATTTATTAAAAGATTGACATAATTTTTTTAATTCTTGTGTTCTTGCTTTTGAAGAACACATATATTTAATAACATCTCTTATTTTTTCTACATGTATATTTACTTGTTTTAAACAATCTTGTACACATAAATTAAGAACATGACAAACACAACGAACATGAAATAATTCACCTTCTAATACTAGTTTAAATAACTGTATAAGGGGAGGGATAGCAGCATCATTATTACTAGTATTATCTAAACTAATCGAATTTTTTTTATCATTTATATTATAGAAAGATGTTACAAATCTAATAGCAGAAAAAATGGGAACAGAAGTGTGTAGATATTCAAAAACTTTAAAACTAATTATTCTTTTTTGCAAAATAAAATTTTCATCAATCTAATGTGCAGTAACACAAATATAAGAATTAGTAGTACGTTGACTAGACCAAACATCAGATGTTAAAAAAAAATTTGATTTATTATTTTGAAAACTAGTCATTATATTTTCTCTATATATAAAAAATAATTTTAAAGTATCACTTTTCATTATATTTCGAGTATTTTTTTTAATATTTTGGTTGTAAAGTATTTTGAATCCAACTAGAAAATCTTGGTTGATCAACAAAACTAAAAGGAGATTTAATTTGAACAATTAAATTTGCAAGTTCTCGACGTTGAAAATCATGATCATACGAAAAAGCTGTTAAACCAGAAGAAGATAAATTAAGAATTTGTTGAGTTTGTGTAACCTTAGTGTCATGGCCCTTTGCATGACGTAATAAATGACTAGTTCCTCCGGTTGTTGAAGCCGAAAGAATTTTTTGATATTTTTTGCAGCGGACTTTTGTTATGGTGCCATCAGGTTCAATAATTTTATCAAAATATTCTCAAACCATACTTTTTTTTCTACCTGATGGACATAAATTAATAGATGGACTTATCTCTATGTTTTGATTTTGTTGAGTTGTAGGAGTGGTAGGAGTAGCAGGAGATATTTCTTCTAACATATTTGATCCAGTTTGTGGAGTATAACCTGAAAAATCTCCATCCGCCATTAGTAAAAATTAAAAATATAAAAAGTATAAATATTATACTAATCAATGAAACAAATAGAAGAGATTAAAAAAAAAAAACAATCTTGAATCCTTGGCTTCTTGATGAGCTTAAAATGTTGTTGATTGTTGAGAGTAAGAGAGTTGAGAGTTGAGAAATGAGAGTTGAGAGTTGAGGATTGAGAGAAATAGTTGAAGATGAAGATAAAAGAAATGAAGAAGGAGAGGAGGGTATTTATAGGAATTTTTTTTTTATAAAATATTCATCGGCTCAAGCCAAGTCTGGCTCGGGCCGACCTACGTCTGGCGCGCGCTAGACCCTGTTCTGGCAACGCCGACCTAGGCCTGGCGCACGCCAGGCCTCCCGTGCTCGCCCAGAGCACGGGTACGCGGGTCGTGGTCGGCCCACGTGCCGTGCTGAGCACGCATGCCCAGAAGGCGAGCTCGACCCGTCTTCTGGGCGCAGCCGTGCTGGGCCAGGCCCAGCCCAAAATCGGATCGGGCTCGTGCCACCCATGGGCTGGTCCAGCCCGTTGCCACCTCTAGCTACTGTAGACACAGGAACAGTTAGTATATCACGTGCTATGATGGAAACAATAGTATACACATTTTCTTGTTTTTTCCACCATGCTAAAATCTCATTATCATATATTTCTTCAAAATGATTATGATATACAAAAAAAAGTAATTCATTAAAATTAGTAGATTTAGTTTTTTCTATCCTACAACCAAGTTGATAATTAATATTATTTCCACTATCATCTCTTAATCTAGAAAAAGAAGATGTTGTCTTATTTGTAATTGTATCACCAAATTTTGAAGCATAAAAATACAAATATAGAATTCAATAAATTCAAAATTTTAATTTTTTCTTCTTCAACGTTATCTAATTCCATATTCTTATAATAATAATCTAACAACATATTTAAATAATCAATTTTCATTTTAGGATCTAAACATATTGCTAAACAAAATAAAGTAGGTATATCTGACCAATACTTTTTAAATTTAGATTCTATTAATGAAATAATTTGTGCAAATAAAGGGTGATGTCTATATGAAGAAAATACTTCACTAATACGAACTATATGTGAAAGAGTTAAATTACATGTAGGATAATAAACACCGAAAAGTTGTTCGATAGCTTTATTAAAAAGCTCTAAAATTTGAGTAATATGCACAGCAACTAACCAATCATTATCATTAATTGGATCACCAGATATATTTTCATTGTAAAATATTATAAGGATCTCTTGATATCTTGTAGTAGACATAAGCATATGATATATTGAATTTCATCTAGTAATAACATCACTATTAAAATTTTTAAATGATTTATTAAAAGATTGACATAATTTTTTAAATTCTTGTGTTCTTGCTTTTGAAGAATGCATATATCTAATAACATCTCTTATTTTTTCTACATGTATATTTACTAGTTTTAAACCATCTTTTACACATAAATTAAGAACATGACAAACACAACGAACATGAAATAATTCACCATCTAAAACTGGCTTAAATAACTGTATAAGAGGAGGAATAACAACATCATTATTACTAGCATTATCAAAACTAATCAATTTTTTTTTATCATTTATATTATAGAAAGATGTTATAAATCTAATAGCAGAAAAATGGCAACAAAAGTGTGTTGATATTCAAAAACTTTAAAACTAATTATTCTTTTTTGCAAAATAAAATTTTCATCAATCCAATGCGCAGTAACACAAATGTAAGAATTAGTAGTACGTTGACTAGACCAAACATAAGATGTTAAAGAAATTTTTGATTTATTATTTTGAAAACTAGTCATTATATTTTCTCTATATATAAAAAATAATTTTAAAACATCACTTTTAATTGTATTTCGAGTAATTTTTTTATATTTTGGTTGTAAAGTATTTTGAATCCAACTAAAAAATCTTGGTTGATCAACACAACTAAAAGGAGATTCACTTTGAACAATTAATTTTGCAAGTTCTCGACGTTGAAAATCATGATTATACGAAAAAGTTGTTGAACAAGAAGAAGGTAAATTAAGAATTTATTGAGCTTGTGCAACCTTATTATCATGACCCTTTGCATGACGTAATAAATGACCAGTTCCTCCTGTTGTTGAAGCCGAAAGAATTTTTTGACATTTTTTGCACCGGGCTATTGTTATGGTGTCATCAGCTTCAATAATTTTCTCAAAATATTCTCATACCATACTTTTTTTCCTACCTGATGGACATAAATTAATAGATGGACTCATCTCTATGTTTTGATTTTGTTGAGTGGTAGGAGTGATAGGAGTAGCAGGAGACATTTCTTCTAACATATTTGATCCAGTTTGTAGAGTATAACTTGAAAAATCTCTATCCACCATTAGTAAAATTAAATTAAAAATATAAAAAGTATAAATATTATACTAATCAATGAAATAAATTGAAGAAATTAAAAAAAATTGACAGCAATCTTGAATCATTGTCTCCTTGATGAACTTAAAATATTGTTGAGAATAATTGTAAATGAACTTAGATGGTTGAGAGTAAGAGAGTTGAGAGTTGAGAGAAAGAGTTGAAGATGAAGATAGAAGAAATGAAGAAGAAGATGGGTATTTATAGAAAAAAATATTTTTTTTAAAAAAACATTATCGACCTGTCCGAGCCAAGTCTGGCTCGGGCCGACCTAGGCCTGGCGCGCGCCAGGCCTACCCCGTGCTCTCCCAGAGCACGGTCCGACTGCGGGCCGTGCCTAGCACGACCCGCGTGCCCTGGAGGCGAGCTCGGCCCGTCTCTTCGGTACAACCGTGCCGGCCATGGGCAGGCCCAGCCTGTTGCCACCTCTAATATGGCATTTGTTGGAAGTGGAATATGCACGTAAACTTCTCCACTAGTTCCTTCTACAAGTTACTCACTTCCAGAAGTATCCGGGATCCCTCCGCCAAATATGTTTGGAATCGAAAATGCCACGTGTCCATTTCCATCACCAACGGGCTACTCAACAAACAAAAGCTTCCTATTGGGGATCGTTTAATCACAAGGAGCATGCAAGTCTGCTCCAAGTTGATATGATATGTCCCCTTTGCTCAGTGGCTCCTGAAACTCATATGCATCTCTTCAATGATTGCACCTACACTAAGCAAGGTGGTCGGTCATGTCCGACTTTTGCCACATTTCCGCACCCCTTACACTACTGACCTTGGTATTCTTCAATTAGGAGGGAGGGAGGGGGCATCTTTGTTCGCCAAACCATGTATCGCACGGTGATGATGTTTAGGAATTGTTCTTCAAGCATTCTTAAAAGCTTAAATGTTTGATTACTGTATAACAAAATTTATAAGGGTTAATTGACGAATCTAGTCCAAACTATAGTCCTTTTCACAAATCTAACTCAAACTTTTATTTGTATCAATTACATCCCAAACTATCAAATTGATATCAATTCTAGCCCGACGTCAGATGCCCGTTAATTTCACCGTTAGGTGCTGACGTGGCATCTGACTCAACATATTAAAAATTAATTTTTTAATAATCATGTTGCCACGTCAGTATTTAATTAAAAAAATTTATTTTTAACTTACAGCCTATGCCACACGTCAGCTATTATTAGGGTTAATTGACGAATCTAGCCCAAACTATGACCCTTTTCACAAATCTAGCCCAAAATTTTATTTGTATCAATTACATCTCAAACTATTAAATTGATATCAATTCTAGCCCGATGTCAGATGCCCGTCAATTTCACCTTTAGGTGCTGACGTGACATCTGACTCAACATATTAAAAATTAATTTTTTAATAATCGTGTTGCCACGATAGCATTTAATTAAAAATATTTATTTTTAATTTTTTTTTTAAACTTACAGCCTATACCACGTTAGCTATTAAAATATTTTTTTTAAAAAAAAACCTTAATCAAATCTGGCTCTAATCCCTAATACTCGACTAAAATTTGTCCCCATTCGATTCTTGTCCGTCACCCTAATCAATTTCTTATGGAGACTCATATAAAACTCATGTCTTTAAATATGCCTCATACGTCGGCCCTAATCCCTACAATATTTAAAGACATGAGTTTCATATAAGTCTCCATAAGAAATTGATTAGAGCGACATACAAGGATCGAATGGGGACAAATTTTAGTTGGGTATTAGAGATTAGGGCCGGATTTGATTAATGTTTTTTTTAAAAAAATATTATTTTAATAACTGACGTGGTATAGGCCATAAGTTAAAAATATTTTTTTAAAATAAATAAATAAATAATTTTAATTAAATGATGATGTGACAATGTGATTATTAAAAAAAATAATTTTTAATATACTGAGTCAGATGTCACGTCAGCACCTAAAGGTGAAATTGACGGGCATCTGACGTCAGACTAGAATTGATATCAATTTGATAGTTTGAGATGTAATTGATACAAATAAAAATTTGGACTAAATTTATGAAAAATGTCATAGTTTGGACTAGATTCGTCAATAACTCTAATAATAACTGATGTGGCATAGGCCGTAAGTTAAAAATATTTTTTTAAATTAAATACTAACGTGGCAATGCGATTATTAAAAAATAATTTTTAATATGCTGAGTCAGATGCCACATCAGCATCCAACGGTAAAATTGACGAGCATTTGACATCAGGCTAGAATTGATATTAATTTGATAATTTGAAATATAATTGATACAAATAAAAATTTGAGCTAGATTTATGAAAAAGATCATAATTTGGATTAGATTCGTCAATTAACCCAATTTATAATCCTCTCTAACAAAAATTTAAGATGGGATTACAAATTTTGCCCCCAAAGATAAAAACTTAATAATCTCATAAGATGACAATTTATATCTAGTAATGTGCCCGTGAGAAAAGTAAAATTGAAATGAAAGGACCCTCCTAATGTATCAAATATATATGGGTATTATGATAATGATATCAAAATCAAATCTCAAAACAAGTTTCATTTTTCTCAAAATAAAATCAGAAATTAATTTTTGCTAACCAAATATGCCCTTTATTTCCCTAGTAGATACCATTCATAATTTTCAAATCCTCTTTTGAATAGGAAAATGTTGAACTCAGAGCAGTCGATGTTGCTAATATATAAATAAGTTGTAATATATGAAAATAAGCCTAGAGTAGTAAGAAGTGCATTCAAATGATACGAGATACTACATCAAAAAGAATGGAGTCACTTGAGAATTTGAGATGATAAAAAAAATAAATGATCAAATTAATACTCTGACAATTACATATTAAAATTCCACCATTACTTATCAAAGAAGAGGATACAGGAGAAGTACTAAAGCAAAAGTTATTCTACCAAGAGTAACAAAGACTAGCGCAGTCCTGATAACATTTTTCTTCTACGAAAATGAATTAATCCACTTTTCTAGAATTTTTAGGTTGATGTGCATTCCACTGTAACAACATCCATGCTATTGACGTGCCTGAGGAATAAATAAGATGTTACAAGGGAACACAAAAAATATCATAGCAAAAAGAGTTCTCATGATTTCTTTTTTTATTTTTTCCCAGACCTACTTATGCTAATTTCATGATTCAAAATACCCAACAAAAGTATAATGGTAGAAATAAGAACAACGATAAATAAATTTCATCTAGCTTTCTAGGTATTCAGCTAATCAGCTCTTGCATCACTTGCTAGGTTTCCATGATGCCATGATGCAAAAAAATTGATGCCCTTGGAAGCAGTCCAACAAAACCAGGTTTCAATAATTAGTTTCAAGTTGGAATTCTGAACTTCAGTTATGGAAATTATTAGTTTCAATATAATGGTCATTGTTTCTAAATCATGCTTACCTGTGATTTAAGCCACCTGTCCTCAAGAAAGTCAACAATTTATTTCAGTGGTAAAATTGTCATTTGCTATAAAAATTTATGCAGAAAACAAGGTTAATATCATTAACTGTATTAAAGTGATAAAAAAAAATAACTCACACGTAGACAACCTTCAACCTTAAATTATAGGTGGGTAATGTGTTAATAAGTGGACAATGACTTAAACCACATGTAGATAGGACTGGCAAATCGTGTTGGGCCTGAGTTATTGGGCCGGCCAAAAGAAATTCGTGTTCGGCCCGGCCTAAAAAATTCGACCTGCAATCACCGGCCCAACATAGCAAGAATAATAACGGGCCGGCACATTTCGGGCCTTATAGCCAGTTCGATAATGACACGAGCACGATAATACTCCCTCCGAACCCGATTTTATCGGACCGGGCCTATAATTGCCATGTCTACATGTAGAAAACCTGTATTTGCCCTTTATATTACTATGAATTGCACTTCTTCCCCCTTGAAAGGTCCTCTATCTTCTCCAAAAGAATATTTTGGCCTTTGATCCTAAGGGATCAGTATTTTTTCAAAGGAATAAGATACCCGATATGAGTATCTCAAGCATTCATTAGATATGTCTACAAAATATCTAATAAAGTACCTTAGGCTTACCCACTAAGTGATCAATAATTGTGTATAAAATATCAACATTTGAGCATTATTCATTGGTAGTTCCCTTAACTGTCTAGGCTAGTATGCAATTACATTTCTTGTTATTTTGGTGAACCAACATTTTATCTCCCAATTTGATGGAGAAATTGGAAAGGAAGAAAAGAAGGCACAAACTAAAAGATACACAGTTTCCATGTTTTTGGTTCAGTTGAAGTCTGTGGAGAACTATTAGATTTTAGTTAGGAGAATAAAATGTTATTATCAGGGGCCCCAGTAAGATAGTGCCAAGAAGCTCTGGACTACATCTAGAGATTGGTGCTTCTACTTTAGTGAAAGAATCTTTGTAATATTGAAGTAAAAAATATAAAAAAATCAGCAATTCACCAAAAATGACTGTAAAAATGCCTTATTTGTCGTCAAAACTGTTCTAACATGAGCTAGATTAGATGGAACAAAGTTATTTTGATTATTTTTACCTTCCTAAGCATCATATTATTTTCACTATATGCATTTTGCAAATGAAACCTTAATGTACTATATTGATGTCAACTTCATCCAAAAATAACTCAGGGATACCAAAAAGTATCACGATTTTACGCCATTTTTAGTGTGTAAAAGTGATTGTGAGAAGAGTTAAAATACAATGTATTCTACTACTTTCAACTACATGTATTTTGCAAACATATTAGGACTACTGTACAATAGACGATTGTTTACGATCTTGCCTTATAAATGTATGACACTTAGAATATTCATTTATCACTCTTACAACACTCGAAGACATGTCAAGTATTTGTGGAATTTATGTATAGATTTACTCTCGTGTCACATTTGTTTTTGAATTACTTTGTGAACATTTGCTGCTTCTATGACTTATTTTATTTCTAGTAGATTACATATATGATGATCATAAATCATAGACGTTCAATAAACTCACAATTACTTATGAAATTATGTATGACATGCCAATTCCTACTTATAGAATATTTTGGGTTTAGATATCCATATCTTGTCATATGCATGTTCCATTGCCTGAAAGTTGAAAACTAAGAAAAGAATCCAGCATGTTAAATGACTTATTTTTGTGTGAAAATATTTCAAGTTCATAGGTTTTCCAGATTTAAATGCATGAGCCAGATTGTCAAATGTGAATGGACATTCAATATCCACAAGTTCATAATTTGTCTTTATTATTTTTAATGATGGAAGTATTTTTCTTAAAAAAAATAAAAAGGTTTGATGATTGCTATGTTGACTATTGATATTTCTCTCAAGTAATAAAGCTCATGACAATTTTGTAAGGTAGATAGCAGAAGGTAGATAACAGTATGCAACATGACAATTTTCATAAGGTAGATAGTAATAGCCTAAAATAGCAAAGAATGCTTTAGAGATAAGAATGAGGTACCAGCAAAGATGCCAACAGTTGTCAAATTCGAAGCAGCCATTGTGTGATATACGAGATATTCTGTAAGAAAATGACCGAGCGCGTAGATGAATGATAGAAAGGTAGCTATATAAAGAGGCTTATTCTCTAGGTTGAATGCACAAAGAAAGCAGAGTGTGCAAGTGAGAAGTGTCCAAACTCCAAATGTCCGGCCATGAACATCAGTCACTACATTTAAAACATATATGCATCAGAAGGAATCATAATTATCATCAATATACAAAACAATTCTCATGAGTCATCATATTACAAGTAGGATACATGACAGACCAGAAATTGAGAGTAGAATAATGGTGACCCATCTTTTTGAGGCATACAGATTCATGGAAGTCACTGGAAATATATTAAAATGAATGATGCTAATACCTACTCAATCCCACAAATTAATCCAAATTCCATGGGAGCTGTGGTTAAATCAACCTTTAGAGTTGTTCTTGTCAAAAGATATAATTGTGTAAAAACATGATTGCAATATATAGATGAGACTAGACATCCATTTTTTGGATATGAGCAAGATTCATCCTTAGAAATCAAAACATTACAAACTTTTAAGTGAAACCATATGATTGATTCAATGATATCTGTCACTAGCAAATAGACAAGGCCATTTCATGATCATTATACATCGAATAGCAAAAGACTGATGTGAATTTACAGCCATAAGCTAGGAATGTCATTTTAAATCTAGACAAGGGTCATGGTGGAAGCTATTATTGAGTCTTAACTATTGAATAGTTCCATACTTGTCTGCGATACTGAAGAGCTTCACAAACACAGTAGAAGAGATGATTGTGATTGAAAATGTAAATATGTATCAATTAGTTTCTGTTTGATGGTAACTGCTTCCTTGTGATAAAGCCAATTTACAGAGAGAAATAAAGAACTATTACTTTACCTTTTCCGCTCTACAGAAGAAGAGTTTCGATCCTAGAATGTATGAAATCCTTTTGTGGAAGAGTCACATTCGGGTCAATATACTCGTATAATTCAAACACTTGGCTACTGCCAACAATGACTTGACAAAGACCAGTTGAAGTATTGAAGAGTCCTTTGCTGTTGATGGACAGATCTAGGAAATACTATATGGTCCCAATACAAGTATAGCATCTATTGTCAAAACCTTGACAAATTTCTTTCTTTATGCTGTTTTTTCCGAAGATGGATAATTTGCGCTGTCATTGGCTACATTAGAACATCCTAATAAAATATTTGACCTACTACTCTCTCCATGGTAATGGAAGTGCCAAAAACCAAGATAGCGCGCGTTTGTGTATGAAAAAAATGCATCTGTTCTCCGTGAACAGATGAAACCGATCCAAGACAACATCTTATAGAGCTGATCCCTCATGGATCGATCTCATTAATAGGCAGATCTAATGGAGCTACATCGCAGAGGCGAAGGGAGAAATGGAAATAAATAAAAAGGAAGTGTATTGGACAGTGGAATAAGAAAAAAGCTACTACAAGAAGATATGAGTTTCTACTTGGCGTCTGGGAGAAGACGGCCATGCGCAGGGCCCAGATGTTGAAGAAGCCGAACCAGACAGAGGCGAGGCGAAGACACCCCACCAGCATCAGCCACCACCCGAGAGGCTTCATCTCTGCCACCGTCCTCCGTATCGTGTTTCCTTTAGGTAATTTATCGAACAGGTTGAAGGCACAGCTACAGAGACATTTTACGGAGAAACGTGGGAGCGCAAACCCTACATCAGCACGTGACGATGCGTTGCTCTCTTGCAATTAAAAATCTTAGAATAAATGGTTTCTCCCAATCCAACGGACCTGATCTCCCCGAAAACGTGGCAGTGACATTGCGACAGGTATGGAGACTAGAAAAATAGCAGATCTCCAACAGGATCCAACAGCCGGCGGGAAAGGATGATTGCCGGCGACGGCAATGGCAGCGGCCAAGGTTGCGAGCGAGACTGAGAGCTCAAGTAACAAAAGCGAGTGCGAGTGAGTCGGGGCACACTGGACAACGGGGAGAAAAGGATTTTCGTTACTGTTTATGCACGTGCGATATCACGTGAGGTGTGTTGGTTTTTCCCAGATGGGGAGTGATGAGAACATCAACAGATCTTATTAGCCAAATATCCCCAATTTAAAGAAAATTCTCAATTGTGGTTAATGATTTGACTGATTTCAATGGTATACCAAGTTATAAATTGGTTTCAATTATAAATTATTGTCCGTGTTATATGAATTTGACTCTTAAGTTGCTGACGCGGTGATCCAAAAGCGATTAAAATATTAAACTTGTGATGTCAACAACTGATCACGTAGGATGCTCTCACTATAAGAAATATTAGATTCATCAACCACAACTTCCGATGAGAAGAAGTTATCAAATATTTTCGATGACCCTCAGCGTCTCAAAAAGAGTTACACACAAAATTTCTCGACCAAAATAAGTTAAAAAATTATCATATTCTTTTTAAAAACTTTAATAGATTATCGATGAATTTTCATCAAAATTTTTGTCGATAATAATTTCTTTATAGTCGCAAGCCATCGAAAATATTATTGATTTATTTTTATATTTAATTAATGCTGAAGTCATCGACCACAACTTCCGACGAGATTCTATCGTCAAAAATTTTCATTACAGTTCCGACGACTCTCAGCATCAGAAAAAATTACCGACAGAAATTTTCAACCAAAATGAGTCGGAAAATTGTAAATAACTTTTTTTTTAAAAAAAATTATCGTTAAATTATCGTCCAAATTTCCGTCGTTAAAATTTTTCAAATAATTGTAAATCCTTTATTCAATATATGAAAATTTATATATTTATAAATTATTTTTGTAGTTAATGACACTCTCAATACACGCATCACCCTTCTAAATACTCCTTGTCTTCTGAACTTGCACATACTTTCTACCATACACGTGCGCATAACCTCCTCAATCGTTGTAGAAACGCTGCATTTACTCATCTAAGAGAAATTAATCATGCATCCCGAAAACACTTGCATCCTTTTCGCTTCATTTTCGCTCCATCCCATATATTCATCTTCTCCAAGTTTGCTTGAGAAACCCTACATCCCGAAATCGTGCATCCTGGAATGCCTGTAGTCGCCGACTTACAAAGAAACATATATTGTTTGCAGTTGTAGTCGTCAGCTTGATCGCAATCGTAGACTTGCAGCTTGCAGTCGACAGCGACTTCATCGTAGTTGCTGGCTTACAAAGTCAATTCATAAAAGTAACATATGTCAGCTTGCAATCGACTTTGGGCTCTATTTTTCAAACTTGATAAGTCTACTTCATCGATCAATCTGTCTGTTTATCATGAAATTACCAATCGCTTCTGGTTATTGTGGCAACAAAACCTATTTCTGGACTATGCGATTGTTTCATAGTTCCTACTGTTTGATCGATGATGTTGTTTAAGAATTGAATTTTATCCTCTCGTGTTACATTTCTTTACAAATCGTGCTCCACACGTTGTCTTGTTGATGAAGTTATGATAGATTAATTGATATCATAATTACGAGCATACAAAGTGTTTCTGGTTATTCGAACAAAGGGGAGAAGGTCGAAGACATAGAAAGACAATTTTAATGCACCAATTGTGAATCTTTTGCGCCTGATTAGAGTTCCCTTTAAGAGGGAAAACATGAAGAAAAAGATGATTAGGGTTGTTCCTGCCTGAGGATCGGAGTAGTTTGGTCCGGCTTGGTGTCTCTACTGGTCTGGTGCAACTCCAGGGGGGGCTGCAAAAGATACTATGACACTCAATTTAGTGTGACTCCAAGGTGGAGGTATTGAGAAATGGAACTTAGGTTACCTGAGGCATGCCGTGTCTATATTTATTGCATGTGGAAGTGATGACGTTGCCCGATAATTTTGCGAGGATATTACTTAGAATGGATCGAGACTGATCCCGGAGATAGCGGGCCTATAATGATGTATCCCTCGTGATAAAGAAGAACGTGGATGTCCTTGTATGGCCGGGTGGAGCCATCAGGTCTGGCTTGAGTTGGGTTATAGGGCGTTGTTGGGTTTAATCCAACTGGGCCCAATAGTACTAGTCCAGTCCATAGCCCCCGAGCTCATTCAGAATATGGAGGACTGCGTGTCGAGCTCTAGTTAGCTTTTCGATTTTAGTTTTTTTGTGGCTTTGAAGAATTTCTGGAAATATTTTACCTTGTTGTGTCTAGCCATTGTAAATGTTGAGTTGTGTTAAGTGACCATTGAGGCCGAGCTGGAGCAAGCGATCGTAAAGGTCGAGTTGCAACAAGTGATCGTAGAGGTTGAACTACAGCAAGCGACATAGAGGTTGGGTTGGAGCAAGTGATCGTAGAGGCCGAGCTGGAGCTAGCGACTGTAGAGGTCGGGTTGGAGTAGGTAACCATAGAGGTCAAGCTAGAGCAAGCGACCGTAGAGGTCGAGCTAGAGCAGGCAATCGTAGAGGTCGAGCTGGGGCAGATAATCGTAGAGGTCGAACTGGAGCAAGCGATCGTAGAGGTTGAAGTGGAGCAAGCGACCGCAGAGGCTGGGTTGGCGTGTGGCAACCTTGTTTGGACTTGGAGTGATTCAGATCGACATATCTTTTCCGTGTTATTTTTGCATCTTTTCGACTTCTATGCCTAGTATGGCGGCTTAGTGGTAGGTTTTCTCTTCCTTTGTGGTGCCTCCTGATTAGATCTTGCCTTTTCGATTTAAGAGGTGATCATGGTGGAAAAATGCTTTGTCTCGGCTTTCATAGGTCATGCCTTAGGTCAGTAGGTTTATATTGACTCGTCCCCGTTCTAGGATTTCTGTAATATTTGTTGGATCGATGGCGAAGAAAAGTGTTGTCGTGAAATTAGATTTTGGGACGCCGGGGAGGGATCAGGATTCCTACTCTTGGGTTCAAGAAGAAAATGTGAAGTTCCAGGTGTCGTTGATGATCAACCTGGATAACATTCTGTCTTTTCGAGACAGTTTGTCCATTGCCCGTGTATCATCATTCATACCAACTCGAAATTTATCATTATGTAATAGACTTTGTTTAACGAGTCAGGGGGCTCATCTTCCTTTTACCGATTTCAAGCATAGTGTCTTGAATTTGGTGAATGCCGCTCCCACTCAGTTGCACCCAAACATTTGGGCATTTGTTCGATATTTTGAGATTGTGATAGAGTGTCTCGGGATTAAGCCGAGCCCCTATGTGTTCTTCTCCCTTTTCCAAGCAAAAGGAGCGCACAAAAAGGACCGTAGATGTCTTTCAATGCCATCTCGGGGAGAAAACTCTTTGCATTGTACACGAGTTCGTATAAGGGCATCAAAACTCGCTATTTTAGGGTTAGATCGACAGAGGGCGTTTGGGCCTTCTTTTTGGAGTAACCTTTTTGCTAAGAGAGGTTTCCTTTGCCTTAGAGGTCGGAGCCTCGTTTCGTTCAAGATTTTGAGGAAGGAAGTGTTCCCCTTGAGGATGAAGTTATGGTCGCATTTTCTTCACAGAATTGTCCTTTTGTTCCTCTCGCTCCGCAGGAGATATTCGAGCGGAGTCATGACGAGTCATTGGTTAAGGAATACATAGGTAGGTTTATTGTACCGGCCATTATTCAGTATTTCCTTCGTTTGGAAAATACTCAGTTGCTGCCGCGCCTGCGGTGGTGACGAGAAGTTGCCCGCTGGCATCTCTACAATTGGCTGCACCTTTTGGAGGTGGTAGGAGTGTTTGCCTTGGTACTCAGGTGGAGTTTTCTGAGGGGATGGATCTGTGGGATATTTATTAGATTGGGCGGACTAACCGCTAGTTCTCTGCCTCTAAGTCATTTATCCGACGTTGGGATTCTTTTGTGGAAAATTGGGTTGGTACCTAAGCTTTATTTGGCCGCACGGTGAGCGCCAAATATTTCTACCTGAGCATCAGAGTAGTCCGCTCCGGCCCGGTGTATCTCTTAGTTAGGTGCAAGTTTGGCGAGGGGGGGGGGGACTGCAAAAGACACTCCGTCGCTCAAGTTAGTGGGACTCCAAGGTGGAGGTAATGAGAAATAAAACTTAGGATACCTGAGGGGTATGTGTCGTGTGTATGTATCATTGCAAGTGGACGTGATGATGCCACCCGACAATTTCGCTAGAATATTGCTCAGAATGGGTCAAGACTAACCCCGGAGATAACGAGCCTATAATGGTGTATCCCTCGTGATAAGGAAACACGTGGATGTCCTTCTATGGCCGGGTGGAGTCCTCGGGCAGAGCTGTTAGGTCTGGCTCGAGTTGGGTTGTAGGGCGTTGCTAGTTCTAATTCGATCGGGCCCAATAGTACTAGTTCAGTCCAAGGGCTTTTTTCAACTACATGCTTAGGTATCCTGGTATTCTTGGAAATTCTTTAAGCAACTAAACTGACATAGTTGTATATATGTGAAAGACTCTAGGCAGAGGCTTAAAAATTTATCATTGTTTAACAAGCTTGTTTGATTTTCTCAATTTGAGTTCAGATATCAAAAAGAAAAAATGATGGCAAACATTTTTTTTATATGTAGAATTGGTCTACATACACTAAATTTTTTATGTTGCAAATACAGATGGAAATTCGGGAACATAGATTATGGATGTATAACAGGAATAATCCTGACCATAGGAGCATTAGGCAAGAGTTCATTGATGGGGTTGACACCTCTATAGAACATGCTCGTGGATTGAAATAATGTGAGAGGGTCCATGTGTGAAATGTCATAGAAAAGGGTGCTTGTTGTCACCGGATGAGGTCCAATATCATTTATATAGAAAAGGGTACTTGCAGACAGTGGTGAAATCGATCTCCATTCCACCGTATTAGATGGCACCAACTGAGTTGAGGAAGTTGAAGTTCAAGTTGCATGAGTTGCTTGAGTTGGGCTTCATTCGCCCTAGTGTTTCGTCTTCGGGTGCTCCAGTGCTATTTGTGAAAAAGAAAGATGGATCAATGCGGATGTGCATTGATTACCGGCAGCTTAATAAGGTAACATTGAAGAATCGATACCCGCTGCCCATAATTGATGATTTATTTGATCAGCTTCAAGGAGCTCAGTGATTTTCTAAGATTGACCTGCGATCAGGGTACCATCAGTTGAGGATCTAGGATAGTGACGTCCCCAAGACTATTTTTAGGTCGAGGTATGAACAATTTGAGTTCCTGGTGATGTCCTTTGGGCTGACTAATGCACCTGCAACATTTATGAACTTGATGAACCGAGTATTCAGGGAATACTTTGATAAATTTGTGATAGTGTTCATTGATGATATCTTGATTTATTCCAGGAGCAGGGAGGAGCAGGCTAAGCACTTGCAGATGGTTCTAGAGACTCTCCGGGAGCACTGCTTGTATGCCAAATTCTCCAAGTGCGAGTTCTGGTTGGAGAGTGTGCGATTCCTTGGCCATGTGGTGTCCAGGGAAGGAGTAAAGGTGGATCCCGTAAAGATAGAAGCAGTTCAGAATTGAAAGAGGCCGACTAATGTCATTGAGATCCGCAATTTCCTAGGGTTGGCAGATTATTACAGAAAGTTTATGAATAATTTCTCCAGGATCATAGCGCCATTGACCCGCGTGACTCAAAAGAATGTCAAGTTTGAATGAGACAGTAAGTGCGAGGAGAGCTTTATGAAACTCAAGGATCGCTTGACGTCGGCACCAATTCTAGCAGTACCCTCGGGCTCGGGAGAATTTATTGTTTACTGTGATACCTTCCAGGTCAGCTTGGTTTGTGTGTTGATGCAGAATGGCAGGGTGATAGCTTATGCCTCCAGGCAGTTGAAGGTTCACGAGAAGAATTACCTAACTCATGATCTTGAGCTAATAGTAGTGGTGTTCGCATTGAAGTTATGGTGTCACTACCTTTATGACGAGGGTTGTGAGATATACACCAATCATATGAGCCTCCAGTATTTGCTCACACAGAAGGAGTTGAACCTGAGGTAAAGAAGATGGCTTGAGCTCTTGAAAGACTATGACTGCACGATCATGTACCATCCGGAGAAAGCTAATGTGGTGGCTGATGCTTTGAGCAGGAAATCTATAGGCAGTCTAGCGCATTTGGCAATTAGGAGGAGGCCGTTGGCCCAGGATTTGGCCATATATTTGGATGGCAGAGCAGTCTTATCAGTATCAGATTCTGGTACAGTCCATGTTGGTTGATATGTTACGGGCAACACAGGAGGAGGATGCTTTCTGTGCTCTCACTAAGGATTTGGCCAGGAGAGGCGATGCCGATAATAGGTTCGGTGTTGACTCGAAGGGCGTCCTAAGGTTTAAGAACAGGATAGTGGTGCCAGATATGACCAAGGTTCGTAGGCAAGTGTTAGAGATGGCTCATCGGTCCACATACACTATGCATCCGGGAGCCACGAAGATGTACCATGATCTAAGGTAGAATTATTGGTGGAAAGACATGAAAAGAGAGGTGGCCGAGTTCGTAGCTAAGTTCCTGGTGTGTCAGTAGGTTAAGGCTGAGCATTTGAAGCCGGCAGGGTTGCTCCAGAACCTAGGAGTATCAGAGTGGAAATGAGAGAAGATAATCATGGATTTTGTGATGAGGTTGCCAAAGTCTAGGAAGGGCAATGATTTCATCTGGGTAGTGGTGGATCGCCTAACCAAGACGTTACATTTCATACCAGTTAGGATGACCTTTTCAGCCGAGCAGTATGCGAGGTTGTTCATGGATCGAATTGTCGCTTACCATTGTGTTCATGTTATGATCATTTCAGATCGGGGTACTCAGTTCACAGCTCAATTTTGATAGTCTTTTCAGAAGACATTGGGCACTCAGGTTCGGTTCAGTACTGCATTTCACCATTAGACAAATGGTCAGTTAAAGCAGACTATTCAGACGCTAGAGGATATGCTGAGAGCGTGTGTCCTAGATCTGGAGGGCAGTTGGGAGAGACACTTACCTCTGATTGAGTTTGCCTATAATAACAGCTACTACAACAGCATCGTGATGGCCCCATTTGAGGTATTGTATGGGCGAAGATGCAGGTCACCTGTAGGTTGATTTGAGGCAGGAGATTCTCTTATAATGGGACCTGACCTGGTGGATGAGGCAGTAGAAAAGGTGGAACTAATCAGAGAGAGACTATTGGCAGCTCAGAGTCGCCAGAAGATGTATGCTGATGGAAAAGCCAGGGAGGTAGAGTTTGCTGAGGGGGACATGATGTTCCTCATGGTGTCCCCCATGAAAGGGATGGTGAGATTTGGTAGGAAAGGGAAGTTAAGCCCTAGGTTCATTGGGTCGTTTCCTATTCTCAAGCGCAGGGGAGCTGTGGCTTATGAGTTGGCCTTACCTCCTAGTATGGACTGAGTGCATCCAGTGTTCCATGTATCTATGCTGAAGAAGTACATTCAACATTCAGGATGAGTCCCATGTGATTGAGCCTACTGCAGTGGAGGTGGACTCATCAGTTTCTTATGAGGAACGACCAGTTGAGGTGCTAGACCGTCAGATCAGAAAATTGAGGTCCAAGGAGATTCCCTTGGTAAAGGTCAGGTAGGAGCACCATTCCGGGCAGGAGGCCTTCTAGGAGGTGGAGCAAGATATGAGGGAGCGATATCCTTTATTGTTTGATGACCTGGTGAGTCCTTAGTTCTTATCTGAATTCGAGGACGAATTTCCTTTAAGGAGGGTGGATTGTAATATCCTAAATATTAATTCTAATTTCCATTTATTGTGTGTGTGTTTGCCAGCCTAGCGGACTAGTTCGAGGTCGAACTGAGTCGACTCATGGTCCGGTGTGCTTGCGAGCTCGGGTAAGTAGGAATATGAGTTATAGAAATTTTGCTTGCATAGATAAGTTTATTTAATTCTATGATGTGTATGCATGATGGTTTGATTACGTGCATGTGGATGTGCGTATGTTGGTTGCTTGTAATTTAGCATGAGATTAGAATAGGATTAGTTAAGTTAGCGGGTTCAGGTTTGGCTTGAGACGGATGCGGATTTGATAAAGAGTTTAGTGGAGTTAGAGTTGAGGAGGAAGTATAAAACCCCCTCCCCTTGGCTTGCGTCTCCCCATTGGAGCCGCACAAGCAATTTGGAGAAGAGGAGCCGCCAGCCAGCCGCCCCTCTCCAGCCAGCCGCCATCGAGCCGCTGAGCTTCTCCTCTTCTTCCTCTCATTCTTCCTTCCCTTTGGAGCCGAGCCGAGAGGAGCCGCCTGAGCGAGCCAACCCCTCTCTTTCCCTCTCTTCCTTTCTCTTCAAGCCGGCGGCTTGAGGAGGAGCTGCCACCCCCTCTTCCCCCTTCTTGAGTCGAGCCACCATTTTTTGAAGTTGATTTCGAGGGCCGTTGTCCGGGATTTCTCCTCTCATCATCCTTTCTATTCGGGTGAGTGGTTTTACCTCTCATTTTTCAGGTTTTCTCGTGATCTTGAGCCAATTTGGGGTATCTTCTTGTTTCTTGAGATTTTCGCTGAATAATGAGTTTTGAACACCGTGTTCTTGTGCCGATTTATGTGAGGAGGGCCGGGGATCCTTCCTTTGTGGCTCGGCAGCCCCAGGTTTACCCTAGGGGTGCTCGGCCAAGGGAGAAGCAAGGGTGCCCTCAAGGTGTTCGATGAAATGCCCAAGTGAGCAATCTTGTTTATCTTGAAGTGTAAAACTTGATTTGTTTGCCTAATTAGGTTCTTGAATTGTGGTTGCATGTCTTAGATTTAAAAATATGATTTTTGGGTAGAAATTATGTTATAAGATTAAGATCTTTATATTGATGCCATGAGGATTCTTGAAAAGGGGTTCTTGATCATGATGCTTGTTTCTTGATTAAGGTGTTGTGGATACTTGTTAATCTTGTGTAATAAGCATGGAATCTGTGAAATTTATCTTGAGATTAGTATTATGTTCTAATGATAATTAATTAAGGATCAAATTTCTGTTAATTTTGGATTTATTTTCATGCTATGTTGAAGACTTAATGTTGCTGGAATTTCATAATCAGATGATGAATCTGTGCTGTTTTTGAAATACATATTATGATATGTATATTTACTCTGAACATAGTCGTGCAACATATCGTTTTGACCAGAAAATATAGTTTGGAAACATATGACACACTCTGGAGATCAGATTCGGATTAGATACATCAATTTCGGGCATAACAGTAAGGTAAACAAAACCCTAATCTTGGTGATCTAAATTTTAATTGCATAATTAAAATTGGACGAAGGGTCAGCATAATCTGTTATGAACCAACAAGTAAAGTTTATGCATGAAATAAAATCACACGGGTTATAACATTATTAGTCTAGGAGTTGGGGTCGGGTATTGGAGTATTGAGACACTTTCCAATAAGGATACCCCTAAGACACCGTAAGAGAGACTTGACTTAGGTCATGTTGCGTCATATCTTATGAATGACGAAGAGGCTCGTTGAGGAGCCGAATTGCGGGCTAGGCCCGGGAGATTGGATGGCTAATTCCCAATATGTGGAACAAGTTCGGTTGAGCAAATCCCGATTGTTCTGGTTTAGCCTCGTGGGATAAGTTCGGAGGCCTACCCGAGTATCCTGAGAGGAATAAGTTCGGAGGGCCTACCCGATTATTCTTGTGATATCCTAAAGTGGTAAGTTTGGAGGGCCTATCCGATTACCCATGTGATATCTTAAAGGGGCAAGTTCGGATGGACGAATCTCAATTGTCCCTTCACGTCTCGTGGAGCAAGTTCGAAGGGCCTTCCCGATTGCTCTCGAGTTTCTCTATACTAGGATAAGTTCGGAGGGCCTTTCCGATTATCCTAGTATATGTTGATGCCTTAGGGCATGGTAGGCTTAGGCCTGTTGATCTTCACCGCTTGGGTATTGGCTGCCTTCGGGCAGGTGGTGGCCAGATGGCCTGTTAGCTGGTCATTTCCTCGTGACCTTTTTCCTACTTGAGTTCGGAGATTTGCTTTATGCATCTTAATTATGATTATTTTTTTTGTGGGGGTTGATAGAACCGCTCACTGAGTTCTTTTGAACTCACCCGTTGTCGTTATTTTATTTTGCAGAGCCTGACCGATGAGGTGGCTGGAGCACTTAGCGCAATTGGAGGGTAGAGGAGCTGCATTGATCTCATAGCAGTCCTAGTTAGGGATCGTAGTCGAGTTTTGGTAGTTAGTCATGCACTTATATTTCAGTATTTTGGAGTTGTAGTCCCTTTGGGGACATTTATGTCTTTATTATATATTTCATTATAATTGAACAGTTGAACTTGTTTTGTTATTTTTGCACTTTATGATTTTGCTAAAATTACTTATAATGATTTTTGGTTTGATTTTCCATTTGAAATAAAACTCGTTATTTCTTTTCTGCTTTGTTTTATTATTAAGTTAGTATGTGCATGATTTAGGCTGCGGGGTATATGCATGTATACCCTGGCCGGTCATGTGACCATGAGTTGGGGCGTGACATGACGCCGCTTGGTAATCTCGCGGAGATATTGCTCGGAATGAGTTGAGGCTGATCCCGAAGATGTCGGGCTTATAGTGGCGTATCCCTCGTAATTAGGGCGGACATGGATGTCCTTGTATAAACGTTGCACTTCCTCCATTGTTGTAGAAACACTGCATTGACTCATTTAAGAGAAATTAATCATGCATCCTGAAAACTCTTGCATCCTTTTCGCTTTATTTTCGCTCCATCTCATCTATTCATCTTCTCCAAGTTTGCTAGAGAAACCCTACATCCCAAAATCGTGCATCCTGGAACGCCTGTAGTCGCCAGCTTACAAAGAAATATATATTGTTTGCAGTCATAGTCGTCGGCTTGATCACAATCGTCGGCTTGATCACAATCGTTGGCTTATAGGTTGCAGTTGACATCGACTTCATCGCAGTTGCTGGCTTACAAAGTCAATTCATAGCAGTAACAGATGTTATCTGGCAGTTGACTTTGGGCTCTATTTTTCAAACTTGATAAGTCTACTTCACCGATCAATTTGTCTGTTTATCGTGAAATTACCAATTGCTTCTGGTTGTTGTGGCAACGAAACATGTTTTTGGACTATGCGATTGTTTCATAGTTCCTACTGTTTGATCGATGATGTTGTTTAAGAATTGAATTTTATCCTCGTCGTGTTGCATTTCCTTACAAATCGTGTTCCACACGTTGTCTTGTTGATGAAGTTATGATAGATTAATTGATATCATAATTACGAGCATACAAAGTGTTTCTGGTTATTTGAACATAGGGGAGAAGGTCGAAGACATAGAAAGATTAGGTGTAGTATCAATTTTAATGCACCAATCGTGAATCTTTTGCCCCTGATTAGAGTTCCCTTTGAGAGGTAAAGCATGAAGAAAAAGATGATTAGGGTTATTGCTGCCTGACGATCAGAGTAGTCCGGTCCGGCTCGGTGTCTCTCCTGGTCAGGTGCAACTTCGGAGGGGGAGGGGGGCTGCAAAAGACACCCTGATGCTCAATTTAGTGTAACTCCAAGGTGGAGGTATTGAGAAATGGAAATTAAGTTACCTGAGGCGTCTCGTATCTGTATTTATTGCATGTGGAGGTGATGACGTTGCTTGATAATTTCACTAAGATATTGCTTAGAATGGATCAAGGCTGATCTCGGATATAGCAAGCCTATAATGGCGTATCCCTCGTGATAAAGAAGAACATGGATGTCTTTGTATAATAGGATGGAGCCGTCAGGTCTGGCTTGAGTTGGGTTATAGGGCGCTGCTGGATTTAATCCAACTGGTCCCAATAGTACTAGTCCAGTCCACAGCCCCCGAGCTCGTTCGGAGTCTGGAGGATTGCGTGTCGAGCTCTAGTTAGTTTTTCGATTTTAGTTTTTTTGTGGCTTTGAAGAATTTCTGGAAATATTTTACCTTGTTGTGTCTAGCCGTTGTAAAGGTTTACTTGTGTTAAATGACCATTGAGGCCTAGCTGGAGCCAGCAACCGTAAAGGTTGAGTTACAACAAGCGACCGTAGAGGTCGAAGTACAGCAAGCGACATAGATGCTGGGTTGGAGCAATTGATCGTAGAGGCCGAGCTGGAGCAAGTGATCGTAGATGTCGAACTAAAGCAAGCGATCGTAGAGGCCGAGCTGGAGCAAGCGATTGTAGAGGCCGAGTTAGAGCAGACAACCGTAGAGGCCAAGCTAGAGCAAGCGATCGTAGAGATCGAGCTAGAGCATGCAACCGTAGAGGTCGAGCTGGAGCAGACAACCGTAGAGGTCGAACTGGAGCAAGTGATCATAGAGGTCGAACTGAAGCAAGCGACTGCAGAGGCCGGGTTGGCGTGTGGCAACCTTGTTTGGACTTGGAGTGATTCGGATCGACATATCTTTGCCGTGCTATTTTTACATCTTTTCGACTTCTGTGCCTAGTATGGCGGCTTAGTGGTAGGGTTTTTCTTCTTTCGTGGTGCCTCCTGATTGGTTCTTGCCTTTTCGATTTAAGAGGTGATCATGGCGGAAAAAATGCTTTGTCTCGGCTTTCATAAGTCTTGCCTTAGGTCAGTAGGTTTATACTGACTCATCCCCATTCTAGGATTTCTATAATATTTGTTGGACTGATGGCGAAGAAAAATGCCGTCGTGAAATTAGATTTTGGGACGCCGGGGAGGGATCTGGGTTCCTACTCTTGGGTTCAAGAAGAAAGATGTGAAGTTCTAGGGCTCGTTGATGACCGGCCTGGATAACATTTCGTCTTTTCGAGACAGTTTGTCCATTGCCCGTGAGGGCATCGAGGAGGACTACAAATGTCTTCCATGTTCATTGTCGGATCGAGTGTATCATCATTCATACCAACTAGAAATTTGTCTTCATGTACCAGACTTTGTTTAACGAGTCAGGGGTTCGTCTTCCTTTTACCGATATCAAGCATAGTGTCTTGAATTTGGTGAATGCCACTCTGACTCAGTTGCACCCAAACAGTTGGGCATTTGTTCGGTATTTTCAGATTGTGATGGAGTATCTCGGGATTAAGCCGAGCCTCTAGGTGTTCTTCTCCCTTTTCCAAGCAAAAGGAGCACACAAAAAGGACTGTAGATGTCTTTCAATACTATCCCTAGGACGAAACTCTTTGCCTTGTACACGAGTTCGTATAAGGGCTTCAAAACTCGCTATTTTAGGGTTAGACCGTGGGAGGGCGTTTGGGCCTTCTTTTTGGATTCACCTTTCTGCTAAGAGAGGTTTCCTTTGTCTTAGAGGTCGGAGCCTCATTTCGTTCAGGATTTTGAAGAAGGAAGTGTTGCCCTTGAGGACGAAGTTATGGTCGCATTTTCTTCACAAAATTGTCCTTCTGTTCCTCTCGCTCCGCAGGAGATATTCGAGCGGAGTCATGACGAGTCATTGGTTATGGAATACATAGGTAGGTTTATAGTACAGGTCGGTATTCAGTATTTCTTTCGTTCGGAAAATACTCACTTGCTCTATTTTGATTCGTACAGGAAGAAAGTCTTTGTTGTGAAAGGCTCCGGGCGCTCGTACGCAACTGGTGAAGACAAAGGGAAGCGACCTGGGAAGTAAAGAGATGACTCCCTTGGCAAAGAGTACGTTTACTGAAGTCTATGAAGTCTCGGGCTCCGAGGTCTTCAATGCCTCCTTCCCTAGAGGCGATTTGACGGTTTATGTCTTTAGATTATCCGACTCCTTCCAAATCTCCTCTTAGATAACGAAAGAGGGTTAGGAGTGTTGGTGAGGGTCCAAGCCCTCAAACAGTTGTACTCGGGGGGGGGGGGGGGGGGTTGTTGTCGCACCTACGGTGGTGACGAGAAGTCGCCCGCTGGCATCTCTACAATCGGCTGCACCTTTTGGAGGTGGTAGGAGTGTTTGCCTTGGTACTCAGGTGGAGTTTCCTAAGGAGGTGGATCTGTGGGATATTTATCATACCGCGCAGACTAACCTCTAGTTCTCCGCCTCTTGGTCGTTTATCCGACGTTGAGATTCTTTTATGGGAAATTGGGTTGGTACCTAAGCTTTACTCGGCCCCACGATGAGCGCCAAATGTTCCTGTCCGAGGATCAGAGTAGTTCACTTCGGCCCGGTGTCTCTCTTACTTAGGTGCAAGTTTGGCGAGGTGGGGACTGCAAAAGATACTCTGACGCTCAAGTTAGTGGGACTCCAAGGTGGAGGTAATGAGAAATGAAACTTAGGATATCAGAGGGGTACGTGTCGTGTTTGTATCTATTGCAGGTGGAGGTGATGACGCCACCCGATAATTTCACCGGGATATTGCTCAGAATAGGTCAAGGCTAATCTCGGAGATATTGAGCCTATAATGGTGTATCCCTCGTGATAAGGAAACACATGGATATCCTTGTATGGCCGGGTGGAGTCCCCAGGCGGAGCTGTTAGGTTTGGTTCGAGTTGGGTTATAGGGCGCTGCTAGGTCTAATCCGACCGGGCCCAATAGTACTAGTCTAGACCAAGGGCTTTTTCCAACTGCATGCTTAGGTGTCCTGGTATTCTTGGAAATTCTTTAAGCAACTAAACTGACAGAGTTTTATATATGTGAAAGACTCTAGCCAAAGGCTTGGAAATTCATTATTGTTAATAACAAGCTTGTTTGATTTTCTCATTTTGAGTTCATATTTCAAAAAGAATAAAATGATGGCAAACATTTTCTTATATGCAGAATTGGTTTATATACACTAATTATTTTATGTTGCAAATATAGATGGAAATTCAAGAACATAGATTATGGATGTATAACCTGACCATAGGGGCATTAGGCAAGAGTTCATTGATGGGGTTAACACTTTTATAGAACATGCTCGTGGATTGAAATAATGTGAGAGGGAGGGAACCATTCGTTGTTCATGTGTGAAATGTCATACAAAAGGGTGCTTGTTGTCACTGGATGAGGTCTAATACCATTTATATCGATGGGGGTTCAAATCCAACTATTGGTATTGGACTAACCGTGGGGAGGTTGAACCTGATGAGGATGAGGACAACGAGGTGACACTTCAGAACTATTACAATCCTGAAAGTGTTGAACAAGCACCAAATGCCAAACATCCCTGGAAAAGATTAGGGATACGATTTTGGATGTAGCTAGGCAAGGGCATGGGAAATCATTCAGGGATTATGAGCATGACACAGTTGATCAACAGTCTAATGAAGAAGTGTCAAATGCTAAGGCTCAACAATTTTATGACATGTTGTCTGAGTATAACAAACCATTATATGCAAGTTGTGAGCATCACTCTCCATTGTTTATGGCAGTTAGGATGATGAGTACTAAATCTGACTATAACTTCCCTCAAGAAGCCATTATTGAGATTTTGCAGTCATGGTCTAATACTATTTTGTTTGCCCAAAACTTTCCAAAAATATATTATGGTGCCAAAAAGCTAGTGCCAAGGCTTGGATTGTCGGTAGAAAAAATAAATTATTGCGTCAATGGTTGCATGCTATATTATAAAGATGATGCCCATGCGAAAGTTTGCAAATTTTGTCATGCTCCTAGATAGACCTACTACTGGGAGGGTTCAGGCTAAAGAAGTCTCAGTGAAGAGAATGCACTACTTGCCTTTGATTCCTAGCTAGGTTGAAGAGGCTTTACGCCTCAATGAGTACAACACCACATATGAGATGACATTATGAGAATCGTAGACCTGAGGGTGTTATGTGTCATTCATCCGATGGGAATGCTTGGAAAGAGTTTGATCGTAGGTATCCTAATTTTGCACGTGACCCGTGAAATATCAGTCCGAGATTATGTGCCGATGGATTCAATCCATTACGTCAATCAACATCTCCTTATTCTTGCTGGTCTTTAATTGTTACCTCATATAACTTGCCCCATTAGATGTGCTTGGCATGCCATATATGTCCCTGACATGTATAATCATAGGACTGAAAAATCCAAAGTATATGATTGATGTTTACTTGCAGCCACTAATTGATGAGCTCTTAAAGTTATTATGAGAAGTTGAGGTTACTACATACGATGTGTCATTGAAGTAAAATTTCATCATGAAAGTTGCATTGATTTGGACGATCAAAGATTTCCCTGCTTATGGGATGTTGTCGGGTTGGAACACTTCCTTACTGTATGAATTATAGCAATGCATTTACCTTGAAGCATGGCAAGAAGAACAATTGGTTTGATTATCACCGGCGATTTCTAGATCTTGTCCATTCATACATGTCCAACGGAAATAGTTTCTTCAAAAGACATACCGGCTACAATCATCCACCTCCAACATTCAATGGGAAGTACGTTTATGCATTGGTTTCTATTTCTGCATGAGTATCAGAGTAGTCTGGGCCGGTGTAGTGTCTCTCTTGGGGTCAGGTGCAACTCCGACGAGGTAGGGGGTGGGGAGGGGGACCTGCAAAAGATACTCCAACGCTCAAGTCAGTAGGTATTCAAGGTGGAGATAATGAAATTGGAACTTAGTTTTACTTGATGTGTGTCGTATCTGTATTTATTGCAGGGGGAGGTAATGACGACGCCGCTTAGTAAACTTGCGGGATATTGCTCGGAATGAGTTGAGGCTGATCCCGAAGATGTCGGGCTTATAATAACATATCTCTCGCAATTAGGAAGACATAGATGTCCTTGTATTGCTGGGTGGAGCCATCTGGTCTAACTCGATTCGAATTCAAGAGTGCCGATGCTGCTGGGCTCAATAGTACTAGTCCGAAGGATTAGGTAGAGTTCTAAGTAATGTATCAAATGTAACCTAAGTTCTAAGCAAAAGTCAACCTGCTATATAATATAAACTAACCCCACTCTTTTTTTCTACATATATCATAATTTAATAAACTAAAGTTTTAGGTTAAATAATATAAAAGCTATAAAAATACAACAAATTAATTAAAACCTATCATTGCAGTACTCTCTTCTCTTTGTACCGAAATCCCCCTTGCCCTCCGCATTGTGGCCATTGACATTGTGGTCGTCGTGGCATTCCTGGTGACTCATTCCTCTTCGTCTTCTCTTCTCCATGATTCACGGTACTCATCTCAATATCCAACTACTTCATTTAATTGTGTTTTCATATCCAATGAGAAGCTGAGGTGATGCCTCACATATCTTCCATCCTTTACTACATGTAAAAAAATGCTTTTTAAAATCGATGTCATCCTTGTTTCATTTTGTAAATTAAACCAGCTGGCACCATGAGATTAGTGAGGAAACGATCATATTCATATATAAACTTCACTAGTAACTCCTATGCGTGGAATTGAATTGATTGACAATTAATCTTCGTTTACTATCCGATATATGCAGGATAAGGTGACGTTTCGATGAAGATAGCCAGATAGGGCGATAAAATATCATTACATATGTGAGAGCATAAGACATGCATGCGTCATAGGGAATTAATAGTGACTAATACTATAATCTCTGGATGACTTATTCAGTTTATATATATATTAATTAATTTCATTGACCTTATTTGAAAACATACAGTCTAGATTTTGTTAGGCTTGGATTAGGTGCATTTTTTAGTTGTTTTACACCCATTTTAAGCCACCTACTTGAAATCTCAGCTTATATATAAACAAATCCTGAAACTTCTACAGTAATGTGATGATATCCCAAGCATTCATTGTTGGCTTTAAGTTTTCAACCTTAGTCTTAATCTCGATCTTGATGGTTTTGATGATAACAAACATGAAACTAATGATTTTATTGAGAATATCTTTCAGGTTCCATATCAATTAGCGTTCGTCGTCCGCGATTGGAAAATCGGAAGAACGTTGGTCGACGCACTCGGATTCTTCGGGAGGTTAGAGTTTAGGTCTAGGGTGTCTAGATATGTTGTAATTCCTCATCATATTTATCTAGAAACCCAAAAACCAATCTCGAACCCCAAATCATAAAATTTCGGAACCGCCCTAAAATTCACTAAGGCTAGGGAGCTCCTAGGAGAGCTATATGTCCTAGACCTTTTCTTGAAATAAAAAATAACGGTAATTATTCCTTGGGTCAAAACTAGATAACGAGGTATTTTTAATAAATTTTTGGAAGCCTCTAGCATACCAATACTTGACCTGGAAAATTAGAAAAATTCCGTCTTATACTAAATCCCAAGAACTAAATTTTGATCCTTAGAGATTTTGATTTTTTAGATATTTTTATTGAACTTCAAATGGGGTATAATCCTTATATAACATTTATGTTTTAAAGTTATCATGTTATCGAGTTATTTAACTTAGGAATTAATAAATGTTATATAAGTAGAAGTAGTGAAGACGGAAGCAGAAAAAACAAGTAGAACAAAGTTGTCTGCCTTGTTCCGCCTAGGTTCGGTCGACCGAATGGCTGCAAAAATTGGCAGAAGCCAATCGGTCGACCGAAGCTACAGGAAAAATTGTGTTGGTCGACCGACGGGTCGACCGAAAGTCGCGGATCGTGATTTCGCGTCTGGGCGGTCGACCCGTTGATCGATCGACCAGAGAGAAAAAGTGGCGGTCGAAGGACCGGTCGACCAGTCGGTCGAAGGACCAGTCGACCAGTCGGTCGATCGACCATTCGACCGGCGGCTGTAACGAATAGTTTTCTATCTGTTGAACAGCCGTTGTTTCACTAGGGTATAAATATACCCTCATATGATTCTTTTAACTCTCTTACACACTCTCTCAAAAATTATTGAGCCATCAAATAGAGAGATCAAAGCCTTCCAAAAGGATTAATTGTTTCCGCTCTGTTCTCCTGCGACAATTTCTTCAAGCGGTTGTTCTTCCTCAACTTGAGAATTAATTCGAGCTGTTCGTATTCAAGGCTTGAGAAGAGCTCTAATGCTTGATTTATTCTTTAGATCTTTTCAATTATAATTTTAACTGTTATTGAACCTATTTTTTATTTGTGCGTGTGAAGACCAAGTGTTTGGTCTTGTGTGTGGAAAGTGGTATCCTTGGTGTAGAATGAGTAAAACCACTTGTGTAATTAAACGTAGTGTTTACTATGATTAGTTTAGTTATCCCTTAGGGTTGAGGTGGAAGAGGACTCTCGATAAGAAGGCGGTGACTTTCGGGTGTGGAAGTGCCTTAGGTCGAGAGTGCGTCTCTTCGTGAAAAGTCCTCGTGTATAAGGAAAACATAAATTAATATAGTAAAATTAGTTTGGAAATCCTAAGCGGGGTGCTTAGGTAGTGGAGTAGGCATTGGGGCCGAACCACTATAAATCTTGTGTTTGCATTGCTAAAAATTTTTGTGCTTAATTGCGTTATCTTTTATCTTGCTTCCGCATATAATCATTCGAATTGTAAATCGTCTAACTAAACGATTCAAGTAAACGATTAAAAATGAATTTAAGCTAATCGTATTAGTAAATATACTATTCATCCCCCTCTAGTGTAGGCCATTTCGCCCACATCCATGAATGAGTTATTGCATCCTATCCAAGGTGTTGAGCTGAAATGGACTCAAATTTGTATTTCTACCCTTTGAATCCTTATTCTTGAAGTGCAAATACTTTTAAGGGCAGACAAATAAAGCACCATTATGTGATAAGATGATGACTCGAGCTTCATTCGTTAATTTATTTGTTTTTGTATTTGTTCTTTGTTACTTGTTTTTGTAATTATTTGAGATCTAAGTTTGTATTATTTTACTTGATTGTCTTGCTGGTTAGACGTACATTCAAGTGTGTATCCCAATGTGACTTTAATAAAAAATAATAATAATAATCGAGATGCTTAGATAGTAGATCGATGTAGCCTTGATTAGAAATCGAGACACTAACATTTTGTGTTTTCATTGATGGCTTGTATTCTTGATTATTATTTTATCATTTATTCATCTATATACAACACTGTTGATCTTGTCGTGAGTATCACATTGTGCAAACACAAATAGACTTAATTTACTTTGTTATTTTACTTAATTTGCTATAAAATTCGAAACTCATTAAGTTGTCTATGAACACACTATTTATCCCATTCAGTATGCTTAAATATATATATCTTTAACTGAGTTGTTCCGCCTTCCGGGCACAAGAATGGACACATATTTTTTATCCCAATAAATATATAAATATATATATATATATATATATATATATATATATATATATATACACATACATGATTTATTTTCATCATGTAATGATTCAATCGCAATTGCCCCTAGATTGGTTCCTCTTAGTATTTTATTATATAAATGTATCAAATTGTCCCTCTTGCAAATATTATAAAATATCTTCTCATGTGCGATATTTTGTCCTCCAAATGACACTACAACACAAGTGACCTATAGAAATATTATATTTTTGTTCCTAATTAGTCTCTAAAGATTTATAGAAACAACAATAACAAAGGCATTTAATTGATTTGACTCTAAGCTATAGAAATATCATCAACAGAGTCGATCACTTAATTGATCTGACTCTAAAATTATTTTTAGGGACTAATTATGCATAAAATTTGTGTTTATTAGTATCTAAATGTGAAGATTTAAAAATAAAAAATTAATTTATTTCTAATTATGTTTCTCTATAGGTCGATTGTGTTACCGTGATTTCCTAGCTTCGCTCTTGTCCTATATGATTAGGACAGATAAAATTGAACTTGTGAGATCGAGCTCTCCGATCAGTCCATCACACCAAATTCGCTATCCATAACAAACGCAAAAAATACCTAATTAAGTCAACGATTTATGGATCAAACCAACTTCATGCATGCTAGCAAAAGTTAGGTCAAAGAAATGAACACATATGATGAATTAATCGATCAGAGTCCTCATATTTGCTTCACCAAATCACATACAAAACCACAAAAAAAAATCACGTTCATATCCATTCTCTTTCTATTCATATTCAGTCACTGAACATATTCATTCCATTTCTATGCATATTCGATCGCTTAAAGCTCATATCCATTCGTTAATAAGTTTTTTATAGGCAGGCTGTTCATAAAAATTGCAATTAATTAACCACGTAGTAGTACAACAAAACACTTCATATGAAAACATGTAAATGATATATATATTATAAACCTTGCACACACCTTCATCTCCTCATCATCCGAAGTTCTTAGTATATTGTAGACGAGAATATATATATATATATATTATAAACCTTGCACACACCTTCATCTCATCATCATCCGAGGTTCTTATAATATTGTAGACGACAATATATATATATATATATACCTTCAAATGAGAGCTTATTTATTTTTGTTATTTTGGAAAATAAAACCCATCACTCCAATCCCATAGACGTACTAAATTAAGGCGATAAAGCTAGTAAGGGCGCTGGCCGAGTATGTTGCCCGGAGGGTAATAGTTGCAGACGATGAAGATGTCCCCGCCGACGCACACAACGCGAGCGCAGCCGAGCTCGGTGGACTTCGCCCAGACCACCTGGGTGTAAGCCAGGCACTTGTTCTCATGCAAGACCGAGCAGGTGTTGGTGCTGTAGTCGTAGTACTGCTGTCCCTGCATCCAGAACGCCACGGCGTCGGCGGCGCTCCAGTCCTTGCCGGTGCCTCAGAAGAGGACCTCGCCATAGGGGCCGTTGGAGGGCGTGAGGCGGCAGTCGAGGGTCCTCTGGCTTGCGTAGAGGGTGGCGTAGGCCGCGACTGTGGAGTTCCAGTTGACGGGGGGGACGCCGACGCTGGCGCGGGCGCTGTTGTGCGCGTCGAGGAAGTCTTGCGCCGTGTTTTGAGTGTGGGCGGCATGCGGCGATGCGGCCAGTAGCAGAAGAGCTGTGGCGCACAGGAGTTGGGAGAAGACGGTCGCCAAGTTTCTTCTGGTTTTGATATACTAATCCGATGACCGACTGCATTTGGGATGGATATGTATTTATAGGCGAAGGAGGATGAGAGATAGTATTGTTTAGGCAATAAAATAATAAATGTTTAACTAATTTAACTCAACTATATTTTGTGACAGATGGACTTAAATAAATATATGACAATAACGATGCAATTGACAAAATAAACCTATTTTCCAAAAAGACTATTCATCATATTATATATAAAAGTCAATAAATAATTAATATCTAAACAAAATCATAAGTATAAAATATAACTTAAAATCTTAAATTTATAAAAAATTATAATTCTCCTCGACAAATTTTAATGTAGATAATATCCCGCAATAGTCTCATTGTCTATTGTATTGAAAATATTTTTTTTAACAAATTTATATGGCGGGTTGGCGGGCTATATTGCACAACAAGGGGTTGCGGTCGTGCACAAGCGGGACCATAGTTGCATGTGGGTAGGGGTGTAGTGTTAGAGACTTTTTGATTTGCCTGAGCAACAACGGATCATGGTGGAATGTTCCATACATGTTTGTAAATATATTTTCGAACCCATGTAATTTTGGCTTTTATTGTAGTTCGAACTTGTAAAATTCTTTGTGCGATCCCCGAGGGCCCACGGTACGAGTTGGATGCATTTCGAGGTTATTTGACTCTTACTGCGTGCGCTATGGCTAAGCGGAACAGTTTTCCTGCATTCATCATGACCGTGGCCATGAAAAATCACCATCTCGCATGACCACGATTTTGCCATGCTCATCGTGCTTTTGGGAACCTTGGGGGTGACACTTGAGGGTGGCAATTGGGGTTTAGGGGTCTCATGTATAATTTAGGAGAGCGTTGACAAATAAAGCGGTTGCCTTGGGCGAAGACGAATGAGCGGCCCATATGGGCGTGCGACCAGTTGATCTTCGTCTAAGACAACTTGCGGAGCTCGTCCTACACCCGATTTTATATTTTCTTGCGTCCATAGTCATGTAATTGTTGTTTTACTTTACGCATTCAATACCATTCGACCAACATGGTCTTTTAGGGGCGCGGATATTGAGCACAAGGTTGGTACATGGACCAACGCATGCCCCGCGATGTTAAGTCGGGAGGCTCAATTCGGGACGAATTCAGGATGATAGGCTTTTCCCTTGCACGGGATGCAAGGGTGCCGCACGGGTTCTTCCGCATAAAATAATTGGCCAGTGACAGTTGGTATGTGTCGATCATTCGTCTCCCCCCAAGACAACCACTTTGTTTTCCAACTCTCTCATACATCCATTTTTATATTTTCTTGTGTCAATAATCCTATAATTGTTGTTTTACTTTACGCATTCAATACAATTCAGCCAACATGATCTTTTGGGGGCGCGAATATGGAGCACGAGGTTGGTACATGGACCAACGCATGTCCCGCTATGTTAAGTCGATTAGACACTACTAGAAATTGAATCTTCAGCAACGGCTATCAGCAATGGCCGCTCAAGCCGTTGCTATTTGCAACGGCATTCTTACGGCTGCTCAAGTCGTTGCAGATATGTTGTATCTGCAACGGCTTTCTAACGGACATGCGAGCTGTCACTACTAGAAAAATGGGCATCAGCAATGGCTGATGCCGTTGCTGAGCCGTTGCTGAAGAGCATCAGCAACGGCCGAGCCGTTGCAATAGAGCCGTGACAGAAAGTCGCGTTGCTGATGACTTAGCAACGGATCAGCAACGGCCGCTCGGGCCGTCGCTCAAAATATTATCAGCAACGGCCGCTCGGGCCGTCGCTAAAAACATTATCAGCGACGGTTTTGCCACAGACCCGGAGCCGTTGCTGATAACATTAATAGCAACGGCCACGAGTCCGTAGCAACGCCGTTAGTAAATCCCCGTCGCTAAGCCGTTGCTGTAGGTCATCAGCAGCGGCGGCGAGTGGCCTCGGCAGGAGCGGCGGCGGCAGCAGCGGGAGGAAGAAGGGTCGGGCGCGAGAGCGTGCCCTATATAAACTTATCAGCAACGGCTGACTCGACCGTTAGAAAGCCGTTGCTGATAAGTTATCATCAGCAACGGCTCACTTATCCGTTAGCAAGCCGTTGCTGAAAATTAAAAAATCAGCAACGGCTCGCCTTTCCGTCCGAAAGCCGTTGCTGATAATTAAAATAATCAGCAACGGCTCGGTTTTCCGTTAGAACGCCGTTGCAGATACAGATATCTGCAACGGCTCGGGCGGCCGTAAGAATGCCGTTGCAAATAGCAACGGCTTGAGCGGCCGTCGCTGATAGCCGTTGCTGAAGACCAAGTTTCTAGTAGTGTGTTGCTGATGATTTTAATTATCAGCAACGGCGTTCTAACGGACAAGTGAGCCGTTGCTGATGATAACTTATTAGCAACGACTTTCTAACGGGCGAGTGAGCCGTTGCTGATAAGTTTATAAAGGTCACAGATCGCGCCCGACCCTTCTTCCTCCCGCTGCTGCCGCCGCCGCCTCCTCCTCTCGCCTCTCGCCGCCGCTGCCGACACCGACGACGCCGAGCTGCCGCTGCCAACGCTGCCGTCCGTCCTCGACCGCCGATTTCAGGTATTCATCGCCGCCCGGCCGTCTCTTCCCGTTGCGGCCGATAGGAAATCCGACCGAAACCCTATTTTTAGGGTTTTGGTCGGCGGCGGTCGGCCGATGGCCGCCGCCGGATCTTGTACAGTGTCCGGACACACTATCCGGACACTGTACACCGGCGCCGGAGTCCATCAGACTCCGGCGCCGGAAATAGAAGATTTATGATTTTTTATTTTTTATATTTATATGTTAATTAATTATTTAGATTAATTGTTTAATTTGTTAGATTAATTATTAGGGTTTAGATTATTTTCGGAATTGTCCACTTCGGCATTGTGTCGGAATCGTCCACTTCAGACACGCGCTGAAATCGTCCACTTCGGATGTGCGCCGGAATCGTCCACTTCGGACGCGCGCCGAAATCGTCCACTTCGGACGCGCGCCGGAATCGTCTAATTTGGACTCGTGTCAGAATTGTCCAATATGGACTCGAACTGTCTCGAAACATTTAGAAAATAATCATCCATCCGACGAGTTGATATGTTTAACGTACGCATCGACGAGTCGGATATGATTTAGCAAAACCTTAGATCCGTTCGGGGATTGTATGTTCGTGTAAAAGAAGTAGATGATCTTTTATACGACGTACAATTCTTGAATTGTCCCTGATTGGATAATTTGGGAATATAGTTATGTGTACTGCACTTACGTTTTTATTTTAACTGTTAACTAATTATTCTAAATTTCGGCAACATCTCTCTTGTTCTCCGATACGCGCCCAGATGATATGCGTATTCGGAGAACTGTAGGGAGATGCTGCTGAAATTTAGAATGAAGTTGATCGGCTGATAATGTTGAAATTTTAACTGGGGGTCAATTCCACCTGAAATTTTAACTGGGGGTCAATTCCACATGAATGATAATGTTGATCGGCTAGTTCTTCAGACATCAGTCCCACCAGATACTACAGCGATTGATATCACAAAAGTACAAACTGCGGTAGAGATTGAATTACCGAATAAAGAAGCTGCAGAATTTTACGAGATGTTGAAAGCTGCCGATAAACCTTTGTATGAGAATTGTCCTAAATACACTAGGTTTTCAGCAATGACACAGCTCTTAAACATCAAGGCCGATTGTAATATCAGCGGAGTTGCGTATGATCGGATTGCTGGATTGATTAATGGAATGCTGCCTACTGATAACAAGTTTGAGCCAACTTTTTATAAGACTAAAAAGCTAATGAGAAAATTAGGGCTTGGGTATGAAAAAATACACGCGTGCCAAAATAACTGCATTTTATATTATAAAGAAAATGTGCAGTTGGATAAATGCCCTGTATGTCAACATCCTCGTTACAAGGAGAAGAAATCGGTCTGACGGAAAAATATCCCGTTTAAGGTGCTTCGGTATTTTCCACTAACACCGAGGCTTCAAAGATTATTCATGCCAGAAAAGATAGCCCCCTACATGAGTTGGCATGCAAGAAGTTGTGATGATACAGTAATGACTCATCCATCTGACAGTGAAGCATGGAAATATTTGGATACATGTTATTCTTCATTTGCTAGGGATACTAGAAATATCAGATTGGGATTGTGCACAGATGATTTTAATCCGTTTGGACATTCTGCAACTCCTTATTCAGTTTGGCCAGTGCTGCTGACAGTTTATAATTTGCCACCGTCAATGTGTATGAAAGATGAATTTATTTATCTTTCGATGATTATTCCGGGTCCTAAGGGTCCGCGAAAAGAAATTGACATATTTCTCAGACCCTTGATAGATGAATTGAAAACATTGTGGACTGAGGGAGCTGTCACTTATGATTGTCATCGGAAGCAAAACTTCAATTTAAAGGCCGCGATCTTGTGGACAATCAATGATTTCCCGGCGTACGGCATGTTGTCTGGTTGGAGCACTCACGGCCGACTCTCTTGTCCGTATTGTATGGAACACTCTAAATCAATCAGTCTTCAGAACGGATGAAAAATCTCATTCTTTGATTGTCATCGTCGATTCCTACCGGTTAATCATCAGTATCGAAGGAAACGTAATAAATTTACTAAGGGCAGAGTCGAAAGAGATGGGCCACCATCGATGTTGTCTGGTGAACAAATGTTAGCACGTGTTTCAGCACTTCCAGATATAGTATTTGGTCGCAATGAAAGAGTGTCAGGTTTTGGCCAAACACATAACTGGGTGAAAAATGTATCTTTTGGGAATTGCCCTATTGGAGTTCATTATTGATTCGACATAATTTAGATGTCATGCACATTGAAAAAAATGTGTTTGATAATATTTTCAACACTTTGATGGATATTTCCGGAAAAACTAAAGATAATGTCAAAGCCAGACATGATATGAAAATACTTTGTAAAAGACCAGAGTTGGAGTTACAAGAGGTCAACGGACGATATCTGAAACCGAAGGCCCTATATGTGTTAAATAAACAACAGATCAAAGATGTTTGTCAATGGGTAAAAGAACTCAGATTACCCGATGGATATGCTTCAAACTTATCTCGATGTGTGAACGTCGATGATTGCAAAATATCAGGGATGAAGAGCCATGATTGTCATGTATTCATGCAGAGATTACTTCCGATCGCATTTCGAGATCTTCTACCTGATAATATTTGGGGTCCGTTGACTGAATTAAGTATGTTTTTTAGAAACATCTGTGCAAATGTCCTTCGAGTCGAAGATATGTCAACACTTGAAAATAATATTGTTGACTCGATGGAGCAGTTTTTCCCTCCTGCATTTTTTGACTCGATGGAGCATCTACCGATACACTTGGCATACGAGGCACGAGTTGGTGGCCCCGTTCAATATCGGTGGATGTACTTATTTGAAAGATACATGAATCGTCCGAAGAAAAAAGTAAAGAACACCGCAGCTGTTGAAGGATCAATATCTGAATCGTATATCATCCAAGAAATTTCAACATTCTGCTTATTTTACTTTGAATCGACAGTACAGACAAGATTTGATCGTCTTCCACGTAACGACGACGGGGGTGTTCGACATTCAGATGGACGTTTAAATATATTTAGTCACTCTGGTCGTGCTTTTGGTTCTCGTCCATCTCGACACTTAAGCGAGGAAGAGTATCATTTGACACACTTGAATGTATTACTCAATTGTCCAGAGATTGAACAATTCATTGAAATATTTGACATTGAGATGGTGCAAAAATACTCTATTCACAACGATGAAGAATTGGAGAGATTACGGAATCGTGATTTCCCTACTTGGATTCAGACTTACAACAAAGATCACAGAGCTGAAATAGATGAAAGAATATTTGAGTTTGTTAGTGGACCGTCGCGACTAGTGTCGTGCTATAGCGAATATTTTGTTAATGGGTATAAATTTCACACGGTTGAATATGCATTTATAAAGAAGACGATGAATGCTGGGGTCTGTGTGAAAGGGACAACCTATGTTGAATGTGATATGGATTTTTATGGACTGGTGGAAGAAGTGATAGAGTTGCACTACTTCGGCTTGAAATCAGTTATTCTATTTAGATGTCATTGGTTCGATACAACAGAAAGGGGCATGAAAGTTCATCCAAAATACAAACTTGTTGAGGTTAATTACAAATCTAAATTGGCAGCAAATGAGCCTTTTATATTGGCATCACGAGCCGAACAAGTATATTACGCGAAGTATCCGGCTCGAAATAAAGATAGAGCAGATTGGCGTGTAGTCTGTAAGACAAAAGGTAGAGGAAAAATTGATCCGATAGTAGGAGAAAATGAGCTGATACCTGATATGACACATGGTTTCTATCAAGAAGATGATCCTCCTTCTGTAGATCGTATTATTCCAATACTCGAGGATGCAGACACAACGTCAATTCAATTAGAAGTTGAATATGCTGATGATGTCGATCATGAAATTGAGGAAGCTGGAGATGAAGAAGATGAAGAAGAGGAAGAAGAGGAAGAATTCGAAGACTATTATTCAGATGATGAGGAATAATAGTAAAGTATATATTTTATTAAATATATCTCTACTATTTATACAATAATTTGATTATATGTCTATTCGACAGATATTTCTGGTCGTGGTTATCGTCGCAGGAGAGCTTCGGAGTCTCCGATCGGTGAGACTCCTACACTTACTCATGCTGCTGATCCTCTTGTTGCTGATCCTCATGCCGATGATACTGCCGAGGTTAGTACATCCAGACGCAGGCGACCACGCGGGCCGAACAGGTGGCAGCCTCCATCAGCCACAGAGTCACGTAGATTTATTAGCGTGATTGGGGAGCGGTAATATATCATGAATTATGAATCATTACAAATTCATTATATCATAATATAATATTAAAATTTATTGTTGTTGTGCAGGTTCGAGCAAGAAGAAGTGCCGATGAGCATTTCTTCTACTATTCGACGATACATGCACGGGGCATGGCCTACATGGTCTCACGTGCTTAGCGAGCACGTCGACATGTTATGGCGCGAGTTCGAGGCACGTATTTTTTTTTTTTTACATGCATGATTATTAATATTGGTACTGATATTATTATTTTGCAGGCTCGATTTACATGGGCCGAGGACCAGAGGCCATTCATTTACGCTGTCTGGGAGGCTATTTCCCGTGCGAGGTACAATGGGCAGCTGGGGCAGGCTCGATCCCAGGCGATGGCCCGAGCTGGGACCACTAACATCGCGGAGACTCGGGGATACGGCCCCGATTGGATTACTCCGGATATATGAGACCATCTCGTGGGAATATGGTCGATGGATCGATGGTAGGAGGTTTCTCGGAATGCGGCTAGAAATCGCATGTCGGGGGGAGCAGCGCATCACATCGGCGGCTCTGTTGCATTTGCAGTGCACGCGAACCGTATGGTAAATATACCTTTTAATTATATATTTTATTTGTTACTATGGGTACTAATTAATGTATTTATTTTGTAAATGTAGACGACGGTGTCAGATGACGGGACTGTCCAGCGACCCTCCCCGATGGCGGTGTTTGAGCGGACTCACCGTCGAGCACATGGGACGGGGGAGTACATCGACAATCGCGCTGCATACATTATGACAACTATATATTTGTTTAAATTATTCATTATATATTTATAATTTAAGTTTTATGATAAATATTAAAAAAAAAAAATCAAACTCGAGTAGGAGACCTACAGCCAGACGGTGGTGCAGCGCGGGGGCACCCCCGAGGACTTTGACGCAGCAACGTGGGTCGAGGCCGCAGGTGGCTGGGACCATGGCCGCGTATATGGCTTTGCAGATAGTGGTCATGCGCGAGCCGTACTAGGGCCACTTGGGGCACCGACCCCTCCGGTCGTTGGTGAGCGGCTGTCCACCTCTAGATCCAGTTATGATCATAGTAGCAGAATAAGGACTCTAGAGGAGACGGTCACACGTCAGAGTCAGATGATGGCGGAGATGCATGCTATGATACGCAACATGTCAGGTCATCCCGAAGCAGACATCTCTTCGGCATCATCTAATCCATTGTCCTCGAGTCAGTCCACGCCGGTGTACACTCAAGCACTCCAGACCCCGCCATATGATCCAGACCATCCTCCATCGTCATCGTGAGATTTTTTTTATATTGACTTTGTTACTGAGATATTGGACTTGTTTAATTTATTTTGTTTGGATATTGATACTTCAATTTTGCATTTGAATAATTTGTATACTATTGTGGATAATTATCAATATAAATATAATTATTTTGATGTATATCTTGGTGTATTTGTGATGTGTGAATGAATGTGTGTATGAGTGTATGGGTGTGTGAGTTATGTATCAGATAATGTATCAATGTATCAATGGAAATTTGAAATTTTAATTTTTTTCGTTACTAGGTTCACATCATCAGCAACGGCTTTCCCATGGCCACCCGTGGGAAAGCCGTTGCTAAAAGTTTATCGAAAGCTGTTGCTGATGACCTACAGCAACGGCTTAGCAACGGGCTTTTACTAACGGTGTTGCTACGGGCTCACCGGCCGTTGCTATTAATATTATCAGCAACGGCTCTATGTCCGTGGCAAAACCATTGCTGATAATATTTTTAGCAACGGCCCGAGCGGCCGTTGCTAAGTTATCAACAACGCGATTTTAGCAACGAAGATAGAGAATATTATGTAGGGGGGATTTTGTCTTTTCTCTTATGTAAGTGACTTTAAAAAGAAAGGAAGAAAAAAATGTCATATATATATATATATATGAGGACAATTTTGTCTTTCCACCTTTATTTAGTTATTTTTTAAATGGGTGGAGGCCTCTCATACACACCACTTCTCCCTTGATCATGTTTATTAATAAATGAGGCGATGTCGTTTTTTTATAAGGCAAAATCATGTACAATTCACTTGTAATACATGTGCTTATATTTATCAATTTTGGTATTTCCGTTGGAAGCCCGGGATGCGCGTTGGAGCAAGTCGAGTATGTCACCGAAAAACACGATCAAAGGTACAATTTTTGTGCGTGGAATTTGATTGTAGCCAAGTATAGAAAATTTTAATTGCTCGATTATGTCGACTCCATGACTACTTTGGGTGTGGTTTGGTCACGCCCACGGGCTAGATTAGGTGCGGACTGGAGTGAGGAGCAAGAAATTATTAAATTTTTTTTATAAACTTTAGCCCACGAAACAAAGATAAATATGTGAAATCACAATGTGCTAAAACTAGTCTTGCAAAATAATTAAGATATACTCACTAGGTACTTGATCTAGTGCATAGTCGATGAAACAACTTAGTTTAATGGAATTTGGGTCTTTACGAGACTTTCAAATTTATGCTTAAATTATGCGGTAAAATTGTGCGAGAATTATTTGAGAATTGGATAAGAGATATGCCCTTAGTTGTAACTAATTCATTCTCAGTAATTCGTCATGTTTGAAATTCTATTCGGGCATAAGCTGAACTAATAAAGTAAAGGCCAAATAATTTACTATTTATTATTAAATTTGCGCATGGAAGGAAGACGTAGTCACACGCGAGTCGCGCAACTACGCTGTCTCCATGAGTAGTCTCTGTTGGCTTTAGGTTTTCAACCTTAGCCTTAATCTCGATTTTGATAGTTTTGATGATAACAAATATGAGACTAATGATTTCATTGAGAATATCTTCCAGGTTCCATATCGGTTAGTGCGCGATGTCCGCGATCGGAGAAATCAGATAAATCGACAAGGATGCTCGTCGGCGCTCGGAATCTTTAAGAAAGGGAGTTTAGGTTTAGGGTATCTAGAAATTAATGTAATCCTCATGATGATGCAAAAGAAATCCAAAAATCTATCCCGAACCCAAAACCATGAAATTCTAGGACTGCCTTGAAATTCACTAAGACTATGGAGCTCCTTGGAGGGCTATATGATCCAAACCTTTTCTTGAAATAAAAAATGGCGGTAATTGTTCATTGGGTCAAAACTAGATAACGAGGTATTTTTAAGGATTTTTTGGAAGCCTTTAGCATATCCTTATTTGACCCGAAAGATTAGGAAATTTCTATTTTATACTAGATCCTAAGAACTAGATTTTGATCCTTAGGGATTTTGATTTTTTAGATATTTTTATTGAACTCAAATGAGGTATAATCCTTATATAATATTTATGTTTTAAAGTTATCATGTTGTAAAGTTATTTAACTTTAAATTAATAAATATTATATAAGTAGATGTAGAGGTGAAAATGGAACCTGAAGAACCAGGCAGAACATAAGTTGTCTGCCTTCTTCAGCTCAGGTTCGGTCGACCGACCAAAGCCCAAAATGGGCAGTAGGCTTGGCGGTCGACCGACTTGCGTATAAGCCTAAGACGCAATCGCGTCGGTCGACCGACGGGTCGACCGAAGATCGGAGATCGTGCGATTTGCGTCGGGCGGTCGATCCGTCGGTCGATCGACCACAGAGAAAATTGCAGCGGTCGAATGACCGGTCGACCGATGCTTCGATCGGCGCTTCGACTGGCGACTGTAACAGATAGTTTTCAATCAGTTGAACAGTCATTTCTTCACGAGGGTATACATATACCCTCATATTATTCTTTTAACCTTCTTCCTCATCTTCTATAGTCTTCATTGAGCATTCTAAGAGGAAGATTTGAAGTCTTCCAAAAGATCTAAAGCACGCTCTGCTTCTTCCATGAACATCTTCTTCAAGTGCATAAGCTTGGCTCAACTCGGGTTTCGATCGAGTTCTACCTCCTGAAGAGTTGAAGGTGCCAAAGGCTTGCTAAGGAGCTTGTACTATTGGTTTTACTCTAAGCTCATTGGATTGTAATTTTTACCTGTTATTTAACATTTTATTTGGATTTGTGTGTGAAGACCTTGTGTTAGGTCTTGTTGTATAAGTGGTTACCTTGCAAGGTGTAAAGCCACTTGTGTGTGTAAACATAATTGTTACTAGGATTAGTTTAGTTGTCCCTTAGGGTTGAGGTGAAAGAGGACTCTCGATAAGAAGGCGGTGACTTCCGGGTGTGGAAGTGCCTTAGGTCGAGAGTGTGACTCTTCGGTGAAAAGTCCTTGTGTGTAAGGGAAACAAAAACTAATTTAGTAAAACTAGTTTGGAAATTCTAAGCGGGGTGCTTAGGTAGTGGAGTAGGCATTGGAGCCGAACCACTATAAATATTTGTGTTTGCATTGTTTTATCGTCGCTTGTGGTTAATTGTGTTTATCGCTTCCGCATTCAATCATCAAATCGTAAATTGCCTAATTGATCTAAGTAAACGATTAAAATTAGAATTTAGGCTAATAGATTTAGTAAACATACTATTCACCCCTCCTCTAGTGTGCCATTTCGCCCACAGTCTCGTGCGATTGCTTTGTCTCGCGCGACTCTAAAGACCCTGATGCGCGAGTGGCACCCTGCACCATTGGGAATATAAGCTTCACCGACGGCTCAAATCGTTACTGAACTGTCAGTGATGCTTATCATGGATGGCAAAAACCGTTGCAATAAGCCGTCGCAACTATAGACGTCACTAATAATCTGTGACAACAACGTCGGCCGTCACAAATAACATATCATCGACGACTACAACAGCTGTAGCTGATATTTAATCATCAGCGACGATCGACATAGCTGTCCCTGATATGTTATCATTAACGACCCTCAGCGACACATCTGTCGCTCACCCGCAATAGCCTAAACACATCTGCCCCAAGTTGCCCCAACATAGCTCGTGCATGGCCATTGTCTCCAAAGCCTAAACGCGGTCATTGCTCCAAGCCACTTGTGGCATCGACCCACGCTATAAGGTCAAAGTAACCTTGCGGCGATCCTCCGCGCTGGATGACAGTCCTCGTGTATGTCTCCTACACGAGTTTGTTTTCTGTTTCATAATTTTTTTAACAATGTATTTAAATTATAAATAAAAATTGTGTAAACCAAGTATACTTACCACGATGACCGTGGTCCTCCTATTGACGTAGTCCCCAGCCCCCTATGTCACCGACGGTGAGTGCGCTCGGATACCTCCATCGGCGAGGGGTGGTGGACGGTGTCATCCTCCTCGACTCACGTCTAAAATTAGAAAATAAATACATTAGTACAATCACAATATATAATTTAATTAAAAGCAAGGAGATACATACCATATGACTCTCGTGCACCACAAAAGAGACAGAGCCACCAGGGTGGTGTGCCCTCGAGCCCTCCGCCCCAGACATACGATTTCTAGCTGTAGTCCGGGGAGACCTCATGCCACTCCTCGGATGCCCACCGCTCAATGAGCTGGTCCCACACAATCGCAGGAATCCACTCGGAGTCGTGTCAGCAAGGCTGCACAATGTGTGTGGCCCCAAACATGGGGCCATTATAATCCAAACCTTGTCCACTCGGACTTCGACGCACTTTTTTTCTTATTTGAGAAGTGCATCTTCAGTTTGGATAGACGAACGCCTAGCCCCAGGAATCAATAAAAAGAAGTGCTAAGCTTTGTCTTAGGAGGAAGATGCAGTCATGCGTATGTGTTGGTTGGAGGAAGACGCACTGCGTCGCGAAGCCGGACTGCTTTGGAGTAAGACCCGCGGCGGTGCCGGAGTCAGAACTATGGGAGGATGAGCTAGGAAGATGGTAGGTTGTCAACAGTCTACAGAGTAAGGAGAGCGCGCGGAGATGACAAGTAGAGCGAGAAGGCGTGTAGGTGGAGTGTTGACTGTTGAGATTTGAGAGATGAAGGCATGTTGAGAATTGAGATGCAAATGTTTGGAAAATTGGAAAATGAAAGTATACTAAAAGACAAGACAAAAAGAATTATAGGCTTAAGCATGCAATTAGCCAGAGCGGGACTCGAAGCACATACTACAATTAACAGTCCACGGTGGGGCTCAGTGAGGGCAAATGTCCTAGTTTTTTTTCTTCTAGTGGGGGCCACTGCCCCACTGCCCTCACAGTGGATCTGCCACTGCCGAATCTCTGTTTAAAAGTGTATTTTAGTCACAACTAAGTTTTCGGAGAATTAATCGCTTTAAATATTATAATGAAAGGAGTTGGCTTTCCGCATTTTATAACGAAAGGCAAACTTTGGACGAGTAGAGTTCATCGATCGATAAATAATTAAGGTTACAACTTTGGATGAGTAGAGATCATCGATCGATAAATAATCAAGGGACCATTATCATCCAAACCTTGTTCACTCAGACTAGGACACACTTTTTTTCGTATCTAAGAAGTGCATCTTCGGTTCGGATAGATGAACGCCTAGCCCTTGGAATCAATAAAAAAATAAATGCTAAGTTTCATTTCAGATAAGTGAATAAACCAAAAGAAGAGACGTTTCTCACTCAGCGTCGCACTATGCTCCGCTTCAACAAATAAGTGTTTTCGGTGGAACCGGTGAACTACACGAGTTGGTTAGATGCGTGGGACAGAGGGCTCGTAGTACCTGATAGCGCAGCTATGCGGTGGAAGGGAAGGAGCCTAAATTGCCCCCTTCTTTCTTCGAGGGAGGGAGACGCAGTCACGCATGAGTCCCGTTATTGCGTTGTCTCCATGAGCAGTCCCACGTGACTATAATAACGCCGACACGTGAGGGAGGGAGGGAGATGTTATCACCGTGTCACGTGTCGGCTTTGTCTCAGGAGGAAGATGCAATCATGCACACGTGCTAGCCGGAGGAAGACGCATCGCATCGCGAAGCCGGACTGCTTTGGAGGAAGACCCGCGGCGGTGCCGGAGTTGGAACTATAGGAGGAGGAGCTAGGAAGATTGTAGGTTGTCAACAGTCTACAGAGTGAGGAGAGCGCGCGGAGATGACAAGTAGAGCGAGAAGGTGCGGAGGTGGAGTGTCAACTGTTGAGATTTGAGAGATGAAGGCGTGTTGAGAATTGAGATGCAAATGTTCGAAAAATTGGAAAATGAAAGTATACTAAAAGACAAGACAAAAAGAATTATAGGCTTACACATGCAATTAGCCGGAGCGGGACTCGGAGGACTCGGAGCATGTACCACAATTAACAATCCACAGTGGGGCTCGGTGGGGGTAAATGTCCTAGTTTTTTTTCTTTTCTAGTGGGGACCACTGCCCCACTGTCCTCACAGTGGATCCGCCACTATCGAATCTTCGTTTAAAAGTGTATTTTAGTCACAACTAAGTTTTCGGAGAATTAATCGCTTCAAATATTATAATGAAAGGGGTTGGCTTTTCGCATTTTATAACGAAATGCAAACTTCGGACGAGTAGAGACCATCAATCGATAAATAATCAAGGGTAAAATGCAAAAAGCCATTCGAACTTTAGCCTAATTAGTAAAAGATCACACGAACTTTAAAAACATGCAAAAAAATTCTATGGACTATTGAAAAACTAGCAAAAAGACTCATGCTGTTATATCTCCATTAATTTTATAATTAAAAATACGATTTTTTGCATAACAATCAAAGTTCATGAAATTTTTTGCATCACAATCAAAGTTTATGAAGTTGCATCACAATTAAAGTTTATGAGATTTTTTTGCATAGCACTGCAAATTGAGAGAGAAAATTATATATATATATATATATATATATATTAATTTTTTTTAAAATATTATATTAAATATGACATGGAAAAAATTATGTGGACGAATGAGGTGTCGACAAGTGGTGCTTATGTGAAATTTTGTTAAAAAATTAATGAAAAGATAACAACATGAGCCATTTTACTAGTTTTCAATAACTTGTGAAATTTTTTTTTCATGTTTTTAAAATTTATGAAATTTTTTACTAATTAGGTTAAAATTCGAATGAATTTTTACCTGACTCATTCTCTTTTTCATGGAAGGTCAAAATATGACTTTAATTTCATATTTATGGATTGCATTTTTTATGCAAATTGATCGGTCATCGTTTTAATTTAATATACTTTTTTTTATTAGCAACTTGCACGTCATTACGTCAAATTATCAAACTTTACTAGATTTTTTACTAATTAGGTTAAAGTCCAGGTGGACTTTTGCCCTTTATAACAGACTCATTCTCTTTTTCATGGAAGGTCAAATATATGACTTCAATTTTATATTTATGGATTGCATTTTTTAAGCAAGTTGATCCGTCATCATTTTAATTTAATATACTTTTTTTTATTAGCAACTTGTACATCATTACGTCAAATTATCAAACGTACGCAATATCTTGCATTATAGGTTTGCAAATGAGAAATTGCATAAATTATATAAAAGGGATCATTTTTAATTTAGTGACATAATTATATTTTTAATTATTTTACAAAGTTAAACAAACTCTAATTTAATTTCTTGTTTTTTTTTTGTTTTTTTTTCTTGGCGTAGTTAACACGCTTGAATTAACTCTAATTTAATTTCTTAAATTAACTCCTTGAATTTAATTTAATAAAGAAAATAGTATTTTTATCGTTGAAATTATTAAGTTAATTTAATATAGAGGAAAATACTAGTTTTGATGAGGTATCTGTTTTAGGGACTAGATCGAAATTAAATTTAAAATTTAAGAAATTTTGAAAAATTAATTAAAATTAACAGATGGACTTATAAGGATTAAATTGAAATTAATCCTTAAAAGTGCAATAAACCCCTCAAGTCTTTTATAATTAGTTCATTTCAATTTTCAACGTACATATTTTTTACAAAGCTTGGCCAGCTGGCATCTTTAAAATGTTGATAATATTTCTTATCCAAATAGATTATTTAATTATTAATTTCATAGATTTGCTGAGTTATTTTGCCACTAATTTTTTAGGTATGACATCTGCGTTGGGAGATGTCATAGGAAATTATGGCGCAACTTCTCAATAATATCTGTTCTGATCCATTCAAAATTTATTGTTGAACTGACCGCATTCTTAATGTCAAACTCTACGTGACTTAATACTTTTTGCCATTATTTTTGAAATAATTCTTTTATAATTAAATTGAATTGATGCAGGTTGATATTATTTCTTTTTTATGTTCTTATACTTGGCAACCCGAAAAAAATATTAAAATGCTCGTAATATTTTTTCATGGATATTAAAATAATCATAACATTTTTTTGGATTAAAAATATTCTTTACGTAATGGAATCGGTACATAAATGATCATATTGATTAACAATGTTAATGGAGGGATAACAAAACCGACGTGACTGATGATTATAGTAATAAAATGCTCTTTGTTACAGAGCTAAAATGCCATTGAAATGATTGAAAATGGTACACAAATACTCCAAATCAACTTGAATGTCCATTACAAATTCATCTTCCTAGGACATCCGTTCAAGCAATCAAAGAAGTAGATAAATTGCTTCTGAACAACTATAGTACTTTTATAGATATAAGAAGAGGATCATTTTACTAGAATCTTGGACCAATTCGAATTCGGCCCGGCAAGATTGTATCTCATAACCACCCAAGATTCATATCAATCCAATATAATAAAAAATAAAAAATAAAAAGAAATTATATCTCACTAGATGCTCAGAAGTAATTTGTCTACTTCTTTGATTGCTTAAATCGATGCTCTGAGAAGATGAGTTTGTAGTGAACATTCAAAGCGATTCAAGGTATTTTTCTATCATTTTCAATAACTTTAGGAGCATTTTAATACCCTAGTGGAAACGTCGAGAATATTTTAGTACCCTGGTGAAAATATCAAGGATATTTTAGTACCTTTAATATTAGTGGTGGGCCCCTTGCTGACGCGTTGCTAACGCAATAAGTCTTGATCTGTCTGTGCGTTACGTGTTCAAGTCATCGATCTTTGTCATTAGTCACGTCAGTTTTTTTATCCCTCCATTAACATCATTAACTAATAGGGTCATTTATGTATCAATTCCATTACGTAATTAAGAGGTATTTTTAATTTTAAAACAAACCATTAGAAGTATTTAGCACTATTAAGAAATTATTAGGGATATTTTTGTAACTTTTTTTTGGGTAATATATACACGTATTTTTTTTCATATAAAAGCACCTAGTGTTTTTTAAAGAAATAAAAATCCCATTGGATATTTTAAAATAAACTTATTATTCTTTCAATTTTAAAAATTAGTTTGACCTTAACAATTTTTACCTTGCCTCCCTTAACTCCTTGGTGACATATTTGCTAATATTTAAACATTTTTTTGATATCACATCATATGCAACTGGCGCTGTGGCAAAAAATTAGGGTTAATTGATGAATCTAATTTAAATTATAGTGCTTTTCACAAATCTAGCTCATTTTTTTATTTGTATCAATTACATTCCAAACTATCAAATTGATATCAATTCTAGCTCGACGTTAGATGCCCGCCAATTTCACCGTTAGGTGCCGATGTGGCATATGATATCAATCGAGTCCAAAAATGCAGGAGAAAAAAACTTCTCCGGCTTGCACATGATTTTAATAATATTATTTCCAAGTGCTGACATATCTTCGACTCGAAGTACATTTGCACAAATATTTCTGAAAAACATACTTAATTCTATCAACGAACCCTAAATCTTATCATTTAGATGATCTCGAAACGCGACCAGAAGCAATCTTTGCATGAATACATGACAATCATTGCTCTTCATCCCCGATATTTTGCATTCATTGACATTTACACATCGAGATAAGTTTGAGGCATATCCATCGAGTAATCTGAGTTCTTTGATCCATTAATATACATCTTTCATCTGTTGTTTATTTAACACATACGGCGCCTTTGGCTTATGAAGTCGTCCGTTGACCTCTTGCAACTCTAACTCAGGCTTCTTATAAAGTATTTTCATATCATGTCGGGCCTTCACATTATCTTTAGTTTTGCCGAAACCATCATAGTGTTAAAAATATTATCAAACATATTTTTTTTCAATGTGCATGACATCCAAATTACGCCGAATCAGTAATGAACTCCAATACGACAATTCCCAAAAGATACTTTTTTTTCACCCAGTTATGTGTTTGACCAAAGCCTGAAATTCTTACATTCCGACCAAAAGTACTCTCTAGAAGCAATTTAACACGTGCTAACATATGTTCACCAAACAACATCGGTGGTGGCTCTTCTCTTTCGACTCTACCCTTAGTAAATTTGTCACGATTCCTCGATACTGATGGTTAGACGGTAGGAAACGGTGATGATAATCAAAGAAAGAAATTTTCCGACCGTTCTCAAGATTGAAGGATTTTGAGTGTTCCATGCAATACGGGCAAGAGAGTCGCCCATGCGTGCTCCAACCAGACAACATTTCGTAGGCTAGGAAATCATTGATTGTCCATAATATAACAACTCGTAAAGTAAAGTTTTGCTTTCGGTGACAATCATAAGTGACAACTCCCTCAACCCATAATGTTTCCAGTTCATCAATTAGGGGTCGGAGAAACACATCAATTTCTTTGCGACGACCCCTATGGCATGAAATAATCATCGAAAGATAGATAAATTCATCTTTCATACACATTGAGGGCGGCAAATTATAAACTGTTAACAACATTGACCATACTGAATACGGAGTTATCAAATTACCAAACGAATTAAAACCATCAGTGCACAATCCCAACCTGATATTTCTAGTATCCGTAGTAAATGAAGGATAACATCTATCCAAATGTTTCCATGCTTAACTGTTAGATGGATGAGTCATTACTGTGTCATCACAACTTCTTGCATGCCAACTCATATAGCGTGCAGTCTTTTTCGACATGAATAACCTTTGAAGCATCGGTGTTAGTGGAAAATACCGGAACACCGTAAAGATGATATTTTTTTGTCGGATCGATTTCTTCTCCTTGTAACGAGGATGTTCACATACCGAGCATTGTTGCAACATTGTATTTTCTTTATAATATAAAATGCAGTTATTTGGGCACAAGTGTATCTTTTCGTACCCAAGCCCTAATTTCCTCATCAACTTTTTTATCTTATAAAAAGTTGGCTCAAACTTATTATTTGGAGGTAGCATACCATTGATAAAGCTTGCAATCCGATCAAACGCAACCCCACTGATATTACAATCGGATTTGATGTTCAGAAGTTGCGTCATTGCCGAAAATCTTGTATAATTAGGACAATTCTCATACAAATATTCATCGACAGCTTTCAACATCTCGTAAAATTCTGCAGCCTTATTATTAGGTAATTCAATCTGTATCGCAGGTTGTTCTTCAGCGACTTCAACTATCGTAGTATCTGGTGGCACTATCGTCTCAGTAATTGATGTTGGCGTGTAGGCCTGGCGGGCCGAGTCACACTCGAACGCCGAGGGTGCTCGGGTCTGCTACGGTATAAGGTGAAGGTGCGCCATTCCCTCACACCAATTGGTTTGGGGGTCGTTGGTTAGAGCCGGTGTTCTTGGAGCTGGTATCAGAACCTGGCTGGGTCTCGGGTTCGAGTCTAGGCTGGTGATTGATCATGGGGAGATTGTTGGCGTGTAGGCCTGGCGGGCCGAGTCACACTCGAACACCAAGGGCGCTCGGGTCTGCTACGGTATAAGGTGAAGGTGCGCCCTTCCCTCACACCAATTGGTTTGGGGGTCGTTGATTAGCGCCGAAATCTTGGGAGCAAATTGTTGGCTTTAGGTTTTCAACCTTAGCCTTAATCTCGGTTTTGATGGTTTTAATGATAACAAACATGGGACTAATGATCTCATTGAGAATATCTTTCAGGTTCCATATCAATTAGCGTTCGATGTCCTCGATCGGAAAAATCGGAGAAATCAAAAATCGGAAGAACATTGATCGTCGCGCTCAGGTTCATCGTGGAAACTTCTCGAAGAGCGATGCGTGCACCAACGACGTGTTGGACGGGCTCAAAGATCACATGAAAGCTCTCCAAGTCGAGAGTCGTTGAAAGCCGGAACCCGAAAACAAAGCGCGGAAGAAACTAGGCTGAAAAATCAAATTCAGCCTAGGTTCGGTCGACCGAGCGGTCGACCGAATATAGGTAAAATTTGGCAGTAGGCATTCGGTCGACCCGTCGGTCGACCGAACATAGGGAAGAAAAAATGAAGACCTATTTCGGTCGACCGACCTACATTTGCTGAAGACGCAAGATCGCGTCGGTCGACCGACGGGTCGACTGGATGTCGGGATCGAAGATCTTACGTCTGGGCGGTCCATCTGTCGGTCGACCGACCAGAGAGAAAATAGAAGCGATCGAATGACCGGTCGATAGGTCGATCGATCGACCATTCGACCAGTGGTCTGCAACGGATAGTTTTCTATCCGTTGAAGTTGTCGTTTCTTCGTAAGGTATAAATATAACTGTTCTAACCTCTTTTATCCATCTTCCTTCACTCCACACAAGCTCTGCTTCTTAACTCGGGTGTTGATTCAAGCTCTACTACTTGACGAGTTGAAGGATTGAAGGATTGCAAAAGAGCACGAATTCTTAGTTTATTTTAAGATCTTTTCAATTGTATTTTAACTGTTATTTAAATTGTTTGATTTGTGAGTTTGTAGAAGACCTGCTGTTAGGTCTTGAAATTGGTGGTAGCCTTGGTGTCTGAGATTTAAATCCACCGGTGTAATTAAACGTAGTTGTTGCTAAGATTAGTTTAGTTGTCCCTTAGGGTTGAGGTGGAAGAGGACTCTCGATAAGAAGGCGGTGACTTCCGGGTGTGGAAGTGCCTTAGGTCGAGAGTGCGTCTCTTCGGTGAAAAGTCCTCGTGTGTAAGGGAAACGTAAATAAATCTAGTAAAACTAGTTTGAAAATCCTAAGCGCGGTGCTTAGGTAATGGAGTAGGCATTGGGGCCGAACTACTATAAAATCTCAGTGTTTGCATTGATTCTTAATTTCGTGCTTAATTGCTTTATCATTTATCTTGCTTCCGCATTCAATTGTAAATTGCCTAACTAATCTAAGATAGTAATTAAAAGTGAATTTAGGCTAATCGAATTAGTAAATACACTATTCACCCCCCCTCTAGTGTCGTCATTTCGCCAACAATTGGTATCAGAGCGGGTTCGTAGCTTGAGATTTCACCATCTCGTCTACACCTAGTCTCGATCTAGAAATGGCTCTAGAGAGTGTAGCATTTTCTCCTCCTAGGTTCGATGACTCAAATTTTGGTCTTTGGAAGTATAGGATGTACAATTATTTAAAGACTAAATGTTTTGGAGTCTTTAACATGCTACATTGAGAATTCATTGAACCTAAGGTTGACATGCATGCTTGGAGTGAATTTGATAAAAAAATATTTAAGTATAATGGAGATGCCATGAATTGTATTCTTTGCACATTACCAAATGGCATCTTAGAAAAAGTCATGCATTGTTCTTCAACTTTTGATTTATGGGTCTCGTTAAATGTTTTATATGATTATGCCAAAACCGAAGAAATTGACACTTTTGATGAGGGTGGTGATGACAATGGTCACACACCTACTACTAATCTTGGTTTTGATGCCCATAGCTCTTCTAGTCAAAGAAGTAGCACCAAGAGCCGAAAAAGAAGAGTAATCTGTCATGCTTGCAAAGAGAAGGGGCATGTGAAGAAAAATTGCCCAAGCATGAAGAACAAAGCAAGGAAGATGTCAAGTGTTTTCACCTCCATCTCTCACACATTTGAAGCACCCTCTAGCAATGACTATGAAGCTACCTCAAAAGTTTGCCTTATGAGTACTAATGATGAGGTATACTCTCTCCCTTCTAGTCATAATAATGAAAATGTTAGTACTAGCTCTTCTAATTCTCATGATATGCAATATGATGAGTTAGTAAGCGAATATAAGATAATATACACATTGCTTACTAAAAAGGATAAGGAAAATAAGATGCTAAAGAAAGAAAATGTAATGCTTAATTCTCATGTGCATGAATTAAAGCTAGAAAATGAGAAATTGAAGTCTAACTCATTTGATTTATGTCATGATAGATTGAATTTTAAGCTTAAGGACTTAAAGCTTGAAAATGAAAATTTAAAATTTGAGAATTCAAAAATAGTAAGTGAGAACAATATATTGAAATCTCAACTATATGCTATGCATAAGTCAATTGAAGTGTTGAAAGATGAGATTTTGGTTTTGAACAAGGAAGTACATAATTTGAGAAACTCAACTTCCTTCAAGAAAAATGGAAAGAAAAATGTTTCCTTCAAAAATGTCTATGATCATCATAAGTCTCATACTATGCATTCTATTGCAAAATCTCATGCTATGCATCCTAATGCAAAATCTCATGTTACGCATTGCATTTTTAAACCTCAAATTCAAAAGAAAAATATTTCACTTAAGAATACTCATGACCATCATCCTTTTCATGTCAAGCATTCTAAGGATAAATCTCATGTCCATAACAAAAACAAAAAGAAATTTAATGGACATTGCTTTTGTTGTGGTGTATTTGGGCATGCCATCCACGATTGCGCATTAAAGAGAAATCCAAGTATTGCTAGGACACTTTGAATTCCTAAGCCCTCTAACCCCCAAGGACCCAAAGGCATTTGGGTACCAAAGATCTCATCTTCTATTATAGGGGGAACTACCACACAGGGTGAGATAAAGGTGGTTGATTAAAGTTGCTTGAGGATTCAAAGAGTAAACCATTTCAAAGTTGCAACTTCAAGTCATCTAGATGCCTATGGTAAAGTTGGCATCAAAAGCATTTTGGTATCATCTCCTTAATTTAGCTTGTTTTATTTTAGTTGGAGGTTATGATACATGTTTAAATTTGAGTTGTTTTTCCCGCTCTTGTAAAAGAGTTCTTTGAAAATATTTTTGATTTTGATTTCCGGTCTCCTCGGAGACCTATGAAGCCTGTAATGGGCTCGTGTGACCTTGCGGTTCTAAATCATAGGCACATTGTGGTCTTTCGGTTTTCAACCAATAGGAAGGGTTGGAGATCTTATTTTTCAAAATTTTATATTTTGAGATCTCTTGATTCATTATGTTATCATGAAGATTATATGAAAATGAATCCAAGCTATTTAGTGAAGTTGAATTTTGAAAATGATACTTGGCTTTTCTCTTCACTATTTAGTTTGATAGCTTGCATGTAGATTTGGTTTCACTTTCTATTCATAAAGTATACTTGCAAGTTATAAGTATTTTAGGAAGGCTAATTAGAATGAAAAAGATTAGTTTGGCTAAATCATCATGAATAAGGTATAATTTCTATATATTCAAATCTTAGTGTTATACCTCAATGCTTAAGCTTAAATTATGTCTCTATATCTCATGATTAGAATTGCATGATAAATCCTTGAATTTTCATGAGTAGGTAGAATTTTAGCACTTAGGCAAATTTCATCAAATGAAATTTGCTCTAGGTTGATATTAATTATTAGAGACCTTATCCTTAAGACCAAACTAGTTAAACATGATTAGAGATCTTATTTCTCAAATGTTTCACATCTTCGGATCTCTTAAATTTATTTTGATATCATGACAAATCCTAAAAATGAATCTCTACTATCTAGCATAGGTTGAATTTTCTTTTAATGAAACTTGCAAGCTATTTAGTATGTTAGCTTGCTAGTTGACATATTATTTTATTATGATACTAATAATGTCTACTTGCAAGTTGTGAATGCTAATGAAAGACTATGCTATCTAAAAGAAAATAAAAAAGGAAATGAAAAAGTTGGGCAAATTTTCAAGAAAAACGTATGAATTTGATTTTGCAAAAATATTAATATAATACTTAAATATGTATGCTTTAATGATGCCTCTATATACTCGTGATTGATTATGCGTGATAAATATTTGAATTTTCATGAGTATGAAAAATCTTGATAACTTAGCTCATTTCATGATATCTTGATATTTATGAAATCGAACTAGGTTAAAATTCTTCTTTAGAGACTTCATTTTAAGTTAAGAATGATATGAACATGTTTAGATACACATATCACATGAATCTAGGTATTTAAAATTGAAAAATCATGTTTAGATGAACAATGTGATAACTATATCACTTTAGGGGACTTAAGTTTGAAAAGCTTTGACCCAAGTCAACAAATCGACTTGAAAAATTCATTTTAAGTCCAAAACTTTATAAACATGTTTAGGAATATGCATGACATGTTTCCATGCATTGAGAATGAAAAACTCATATGTATATGGTTAAAATGACATAGAGGTTAATTCATGTTTATCTCTTTTGAACCAAGTTGATCTAATGGTCTTATTTTCAATTCATATTTGTGGAACATGTTTAGATTTACTCATGTTAGGTATCCATAGGTTTAATTTTGAAAAATCATGAGTAAATGTTAAGATTGAAACTTAGCAAGTTTCATAAAAACTAGTTTAGTTTTGAATGAAACCATGCTAGGTTGATATCTTGACTTAAGGACATAATTTTCATTTCAAACGTGACATATACTCTTTACATGACCATCATGTGGTGTCATGAAAGTTTGAATGAAAATTGAACAAATTTTAAGAATAACTGAAAATTACAAAAATAACATTTCAACTTACATTTGGTAGCAATTTCAGTTATTTCTAGGAAAATATAGATAAATCTTTTTTAGATGATTCTTGAAACTATACATTCACTGAAAAATCTAGTTTTATCAGTAAAAATTTCAAAATGTTTCATCAAGAATCTGATTTAAAATGGAATTTTGAATTTGGATTTCAAAAACTCAAAGTATCACTTATTTGAAATATCAATATTTTCGATACTTTGACATTTCTTCAAAAAACTTCAAATGAAAACTCATGCATATCATTTAGATTCCATTTCTAATATCATTCACACCATTGATTGAGTAAAATCATTTCTAAGAATGATTTTGAATTATTGAATGATAGCTAGAAATATCTAGTTTTTTTATTAAAATCAATATAGGATGAAAAATGGTCTTTGAAAATTCTTTTGAGTTCAAACTTTATTCATACATTTCAAATGACCATTCAATATTTGGTATCAAAAATTTTCATCAAAAAATTGGTACTAAAGTTTTTCATCGAAAATATGATATTGTATAGTTTTAAAAGTTTGATTTTTTCAAATCTTAAAGTATAGGTTGACCTAAGTCAAGAAAGTAACTTTTAAAAAAAAATTATCTTAAGCCCAAACTTGATTCATAGACTTACATTCTCTCATGTTTGATGTCTAGATGCCTAAATATGAGAAAACATGAGTAGATAACAAAACTTGAGATTAGCATTTTCATGTTCTCGTTTATTTCAAATGAAAACATGCTAAGTTCATATTTGGATTAAATGACATTAGTGTCACTTCAAACTTGATATATCCGAGTTAAATGACTATATCTTTGTATTTTGAAAGTTTGAATGAAATCTAAAAATGTCATGAAAAAAGAAACAATATTCATTTTGAGAGCATACATGATTTTGTTTTGAAGTGTATCTATCACTACTTTCATATCATGTATGATTTTGTTTCTCATTAAATATTTGTTTTCCATCCCCTGGTTGAGATTTTCATATTTCATGAAAAATACTCCTTAGAGTCTCAACTAAAAAATAATTATTGTGTTTCATCTCTTTGATTAGATTGCCCTTTGTTGATTGCCCTTTTTGATTGATGTCAAAAGGGGGAGAAATGTATAGTCAAAAGGGGGAGAAATGTATAGTTAAAATGAGGAGAAACGTATAGGTAAAGGGGAGGAAAATATAAGGAAATTCATGCATATAGATATGGGGAGTTTATTCTTATAGATATGCATGTTGATAGGGGGAGAAATCCCTAAGTTGATATCCTTATGCTTTATTGTATATATTTTCTTAAGGATGTTTGTCATCATCAAAAAGGGAGAGATTGTTGGCTTTAGGTTTTCAACCTTAGCCTTAATCTCGGTTTTGATGGTTTTGATGATAACAAACATGAGACTAATGATCTCATTGAGAATATCTTTCAGGTTCCATATTAATTAGCGTTCGATGTCCTCGATTGAAAAAATCGGAGAAATCGAAAATTGGAAGGACATTGATCGTCGCGCTCGGGTTCGTCGTGGAAACTTCTCGAAGAGCGACGCGTGCACCAAAGTCGTATTGGACGGGCTCAAAGATCACATGAAAGCTCTCCAAGTGGATAGTTGTTAAAAGACGGAACCCGGAAACCAAGCGCGAAAGAAACTAGGCTGAAAAATCAAATTCAGCATAGGTTTGGTCGACCGGGCGGTCGACCAAATGTAGGTAAAATTTGGCAGTAGGCATTTGGTCGACCTGTCGGTCAACCGAACATAGGGAAGAAAAAACACAGAGCTATTTCGGTTGACCGGGCGGTCGACCGATTGAAGCTTGCGTTTGCTGAAGACGCAATATCGCGTCGATCGATCGGCGGGTCAACCGGATGTTGGGATCGAAGATCTTGCGTCTGGGCGGTCGACCCGTCGGTCGATTGACTAAAGAGAAAATAGAAGCGGTCAAATGACCGGTCGATAGGTCGGTCGACCGACCATTCGACCGACGGTCTACAACAGATAGTTTTCTATTCGTTGAAGCTGTCGTTTCTTCGTATGGTATAAATATAACTGTTCTAACCTCTTTTATCCATCTTCCTTCACTCCTACAGATTTTTATTGAGCATTTAAAAGAATATTAAAGCCTTCAAAGAGATTGTTTGGAGCGCGTGCTGATTTTTGTCGAGTTCTTCTACAAGCGCACAAGCTCTGCTTCTCAACTCGGGTGTTGATTCAAGCTCTACCACATGACGAGTTGAAGGATTGAAGGATTGCAAAAGAGCACGAATTCTTGGTTTATTTTAAGCTCTTTTCAATTGTATTTTAACTGTTATTTAAATTGTTTGATTTGTGAGTCTGTAGAAGACCTGCTGTTAGGTCTTGAAATTGGTGGTAGCCTTGGTGTTTGAGGTTTAAATCCACCGGTGTAATTAAACATAGTTGTTGCTAAGATTAGTTTAGTTGTCTCTTAGGGTTGAGGTGGAAGAGGACTCTCGATAAGAAGACGATGACTTCCGGGTGTAGAAGTGCCTTAGGTCGAGAGTGCGTCTCTTCGGTGAAAAGTCCTCGTGTGTAAGGGAAACGTAAATTAATCTAGTAAAACTAGTTTGGAAATCCTAAGAGGGGTGCTTAGGTAGTGGAGTAGGCATTGGGGCCGAACCGCTATAAAATTTCAGTGTTTACATAATAATATTATGCAAATCATGAAGAAAAATCTAAATAAATAGCAAATTCTCATTGAGAAAAAAAAAAGTGAAACCATTGAACCAAGATAATGTTCTACAAGAACTAATATTTTTATTATTATTTTTTAAAATATTTTTTGATTTTTTAAAATATTTTTAATATTTTTAATATTTTTAATATTTTTTTAATATTTTTTAATTTTTAATATTTTTTAATATTTTTTATAATTTTTTTTATAATTTTCTATAATTTTTTATAATTTATAATTTATTATTATTATATATATAATTAAAAATTAATAAATTATATCCAACCGGTCGGTTAACCGAAACCGGTGGACTTTTTACCTCTCGGACCGAAACCGAAACCGAAAACCGATTTTTCTAAAAAAAAAAATCGAAACCGAAAAAACCGGTTCGGTTTCGGACCGGTTTTCCGGTTAACCGAAAAACCGGGTTTTTTTGCTCACCCCTAGACGTGACTCCCCGTGACAATTCCATAGAAAATATCTTGGTGTGAATCATTTTGCATACAAATGCATTGTGACAGTTTCTCGATCCAAAAATCTTATGTTCGAACATTTCCGGCACGGACAACGGATTATATCACCACTAAGGAATTTTTTATTCGAGTAGGCGAAATTTAAGAAGTAAGTTACGACTACTCAAAATTTATCTGTTATAGCTCCACGATGAATTCGTCGGTACATCCAACGTTAAGCCATCGCTACTAGGTTATTTCATTTCGCGCGCCATCACCTATGAGTGATGGCGTTGGGCGGCCGTATAAGAGCCGCAGCTGATTGGTTTACATCAGCCACGGCCCGTTCGGCCGTCGAGAAGCCGTGAATAGTTCTGACAACCCATGCGGCCGTCGGTGAACCCCGTGGCTGATAGCTAATATTTTAGTAGTGAAACCTTAGGCCAACAACAATGAGTTGGTGACCCAATGGGGAGGTGATCCTGCGCAGCATTAACTTGATGTTGATGCATGGATGCAGGTGACAAGCGTAGACCATGACCGTGTATATGACTTTGGCACAATGGCCCACGCACGGGCGTTGTTACAACCACATGGTACGGGGTCGTCTGCCTTCACCTCCTCTGCCGTTGGTCCATCGACATCACGTGTGGATCAGGACCGATTAGCGACTGTAGAGACTGCTTAGGCATGCTTCAGCACTGACATGGCCGCTATGAGGGATACTGTGATGCAGATGGGCCAACATATGACACATGTGATCGAGTACTTGGCGTATATAGCTTCTATCATACCTAGTGCTCGAGCTTGCCCTTCTGCCTCCCCCGTCATTTGGCGTGACGACATCATCATTAGATGCATCATCATCGTTGATGCCGACTGATGCCCTCCCCACGCAACCCCTCTCCTTGCCGCTGTCTGATGCGCCTCACCAATGATGCATTTATTTGATATGATGTAAGTATTATTGTTTTGATACGGTGTTTATAATATTTTGATACGATGTATATAATATTTTGATATCCATTTGATGTAGATAATATTACAAGTTGATGTCTCTTGTTTGATTGATATGCATTTTCATTAAATATTATAAATATGAATTTTTAAAAAAAATATATATATATATACTTCTATGACAGTATTGCATTTTTATTAAATATTGTAAACACAAATTTATAATTTTTTTAAATATATATATACGTCTGGGACGGTATTGTGATAGCGATAGTCATCGCAGAAGGCTTATGACCCGGTCGCACGGCACAACGGTCGTAGTTGCTGTGCGACGGCTCCGTGCCGTTGCAATTACTTTTTAATTATGACTGACGCAGCTGCAATCGCATGATTATCTGCAACCATAGCATTGGCGATGAACTCGTGTGACCACATGTTGCCATCATGGAAGCCCTTCTGCGACCGCTGTAGTCGTCGCATAAGAGCTATTTTCTAGTAGTGAATGAAATGGCTCGATGCCGTTGCAAACCATCATCAATGACGTTTGATCTAGCATCAATGACTACTTTAGCCATTGCTAATCACTTATTGTTTTGTAGTGTTGCAAATTGAAGAAATTTTACTTTAACCCCTCAAATTACAAAGTCTCGTATACGATCATTGACCAATAAAAATTGGCGCGTTTGTTTTCGAAAATTTAGAAGCAATTTTCATTTCGTGAAAATTGAAATGAGTTTTCGAATTTCAAGTTTTTGGTTTTGGTTTTTGTGTTTGGCGAAAACGTGTTTGTTTGACATATCATATTTTCATGTTTCGCGAAACGAAAATAGCGAAAACTCGTTTGTTGTGTGTTATTTTCGATGACTATTTTCAAGACGAAAACTAAAACTGTGTTTGTTTATCAAACATAGTATATGTTTTCAAACTTAAAAAATATATTAAGTAATATTAATTATGTTAATTAGTAAATAAATATTATTTTATTAATTAATATAAATATTAAAATATGTTATTTTATTTTTTAATTTAAAATAAAATAATTAGGGATGATTATGAATTAGATACGGTGCAAATATTGTGTTATCTGCATCGCGCACATTCACATCACACATCCATATTCACATCGCATCCGTTGAATATATTCATATCCGTACCGCATTCAAATGCGAATATATCTACACTGCATTTGCATCTACACCTCATTTAATAAAAAAATTAATTAATAAGTTATTCAATAAAAATAATAACTTATGATTCCTTCGTATAATATATAAACTGAAGTATTAAAAAAAAGGCAAGTGGATAAAGGGAGGCACATAGATATAACCTGTTTGATTAAAAAAAAAGATCCTTCTTCTTTATCATCTAAACCCTAATGGAGAGAGAGAGAGAGAGAGAGAGAGAGAGAGAGAGAGAGAGAGAGAGCTGCCCACTCACATGGAGGAGCCCATTTGCTGTCTTCCTAAAGCAATAGCACGCCTAACGAAAGCTACGAGTAGTAGAGAATTACCTAATTAATTATATATCATTAAGTCTTTTGTTGTTGTTGTTGTTGTAGAATTTCTGAGACCATTTTTTTTCCGAATATTTGCAACATCTATTTGTAGAACAAGTAACCAAATAAATTTACATATGTACCACAAAAATTAAAAATAAACTTATGTAATGAATTTAAATACATCCAATTGAATTCTAACCAAATAAATTTACATATGTACCACAAAAATTAAAAACAAACTTATGTAATAAATTTAAATACATCCAATTGAATTCTAATCCAGTAAATTCAAATATTATTGGTAGCACAAGTAAACCTCAGCTCGCTCAAACAATCAAGGCTCGATTCCACCACCTCCAGCAGCACCGAGTTGGAGAAAAGAATGAATGATTGGTATAAATACGTATTTGGCATCAGAATTATATGAATGTAGGACTATGAAGAAAAATGCGTTTCACCAAAAATAGTCCACCAAAAATATGTTTGCTCATTATTTAATAATCACACAATCAGCATAACCACGCAAGGAAAAAAATATCACAACCACGCAAGGTCAGCACAAACACGCAATGTAAATTATCACCACAACCACGCAATAATATCAAAACCCTAGATTGAAAAACAAATAACAAATTGATAACAACAATGCATATAAATACATAATAATGAGCAATATTACTTTACAGCTTCAAGAGGAAAGTGTGCATAACCATTAATTGGTTATCGCCTCCAATTCCTCGCCGATGAAATTTTTTTAAAAAATATAAAAAAAGCACAACTCCCTCTATAATTACGACATCACAGCAGTAATATATCCAAAAAATGACATCATCACAGCATATATACAACAACAGTATATCCAAAAACACCATCACAATAACATCTTACTTACACAAAAATACAATAGCAATAAAAATAAGTACTAGTAACCCCTTGAATCCCATATCAAGGAGCTTGTCATTTTGGCCTCTATTTGATGAAACGGTTGATGGAAGCTTTGGTTCACTTCTTCTTCCCCATCGCGTATGGTTGATGCAATGGGAATGATCCATTGAAAGAATCCACAACCTTTGGGGCTTGAAGAGCAAGCCGCAAATAAACGAACATGATTTTTTGAAGTTTCACTTATCCGTACTACAATTTTTATACCACAATAACATATTCTATTTTGGTATCGCAAATATATTGTATTTTCATTTATGCAACTTGAGGAAGCTATCGTACTATCTGTTATGGTATCACATGTTAGTATATTATTGGTACTATGCACTAACAAAACTAATAAAATTCAAAGCATCATGAAAATAACATCATTGTATCTATTAACATAAAAAATGAAAATACATCACCGGCGATGCGCCCAAAGTTGATTAGCGATACCCTCACGAATACCATGCATTACATTTTGGCTAGAAGAAGGTTCACCTATTGATGATGTACGTTCATTATCATCATCAATAATAACTTCTCCATTGTTCCAAATTTCTACTAATTCATCAAAAATTTTATATTTAATAACAAAGTTGTAAATTGCACAACAAGCCAATACAATACTTCCTTGTCTTGAAACCCCGTAGTTCGGCATCATCTTTAGGATCGAAAAACGTGCTTTCAAAAGTCCAAAGCATCGTTCGATAACATTCCGACAAGATGAATGCCGTTGGTTGAACAATTCTCTTTAAGACGTTGGGCCTCGACTACGATAATCTGACCAATGATATCTTTCACCTCAATAAGGTGCCAAAAATCCGAGTACATTAGGATATCCGACATCGACTAAATAATATTCATATATCAATACAATGTATAAAATATATTAGTAATAAAACCAATACAAGAATGTGATTATGGTTCATGAATTTTACCTCCGTTTGGCATCGGAAAATCTGTGTTAAGAGAGTATATTCTATGTGCAAAAATCCGCGAGTCATTTGCAGTTCCCTCCCAACCCGCCTTCACAGATGTGAATTGCATATTATGGGCGCAGGCCGCTATCACATTTTGTGTTGTTGTTCCCTTACGGCCACGATATAAAGATGATTTGTTGGCGGGAACAAAAGCGGAGACATGATTCCCATTAATTGCCCCTATGCAATTCTACAAAACCATTCTTCGATTAGTAAGACCCCTTAAGGCTAAAATAATGTACCTAAGTGTTGTACATTACCTTAAAATATGGAAACCACCGTGGATTTCCATGAATCTCTGGTTGAATTATTCGCGGTTCACGAGGTTGTATAAGTTTGGTTCCCAACCTTAGAATCGCTTCAGGTACATACTTAAACCATTTATGGCATGTTTGAGTTGAGTGTTGGTATCGCTCTGCAACTACTCGAACTCGTTCATTATGACAAATTGTATACATGAACATAGCGACAACTTCTTCCACATAAATATTTTTGTCCTCTAAGCCTAATCTCCTAAGCTCACCACATAATCTTAGGAAGAGAGGTGGTTCCATATGAAGATTTTCGTAGCATCTAATTGGACTATGTATCAACTCTTGGACGTAGTCAGCACCTCTCAACATAGAAGTGCGTACTGCTCTTCGTGGAGGAGCATTTAGTTGGTTGTCTAATGATTCCATTATATCCAACATTATTACTAATATAACATCATCACAGTATTGCTTTTCATCACTATCTGATTCATGTGATGTATTTGGTGGATGATTCATTCTACGACAACATAGAGAAAGAAATCATCACACAAATATGCAATTCATCTTAAACTTAAATAAGCAAAAATTATTACTGAAATAATCAAACAATCTAAAACTGAAATAAGCAAACAAATATCACAACAAACAAATAAGTATCTGAAATATAAAGTAACAACACCAAATAAATGCAAATGTGCACATACAAGGGTGCACAAAGTCTTCTGTTCAAATTAAAAGTCAGTTCACTCACTCACTACAAAGTTTCCAAGAAATTCTTCAATTTGTCATCTTGCAGTGTCATAATAAGTATCCGAGATTCCGCATTAGCAAGCATGAAATAGCAAGTCTTAGTATGAGTTTCTGCAGATAGCCCCTGCAAATTAGTAATGCGCTCAACGCAGTTTGCTAGGCTATATGGATCTGCCGGTGGGGGTGTAGTACATACTGAGGTTGCCTCACTTCGAACACGACGGGCTGCAAAGTGTTCACTAATGAGTTCATACATCTTTTGCCTCTCTTGTTGTAGAGATGTTCTTATTGATGATTTACCTTGTTTCTTACAGAGACTACAACTTGAAGAAACAGATGGACATCGAGGAATTTCATGGTCGTTATCCCCCGTGTCCTCCTCTTCCCCTTCCTCTTCCACAAGAGGCTCCTTACCGCGTGCATTCTGCCCCAATAATTCATCATCTAACTAACGCTCCTCGAATGAATTCAAAGGCGCTTGTGTAGATGATCGGGTCATCCCACCATTTGCCCATTGATTTTGGAAAATTAATTCCAACAATGTGTAGTTGGCAGGTGGCCCATTCTTAAATTGTTTGAAACACTCTTTTTTTCCTCCTCTCTGCACACGAAATAAACTCTATTAAAATGCTACCCAATATGCAACCTTACTCTATTATGAAAAACCTACTGTGCTATTCCACACCGTTTCGTCAGCCTCAATCCTCCCTGTGTCGGGATTCCAGGAGACCCAAGTGTGGTTAATCAATTCTTGAAAGTCTTTAAACATACGATGAAGGCGATTCTTCTTTCCCTTACATTGATCAACCCCGTACCTAGTGCCACATTTTTCCAGGAGCCTATTGTTAATTTCCTCACATACAGGCTTGTCAAAATTCAAAGTGCCTAATTCTATTTATTTATTATGCAGTATAAACAAAAAGTCCTCTGTAGCATTTTTGGACCAGTTTTTCGACTTCTCCCTCAGATTACGATGTAGACCCATTTATAATTATATCTATTTGAAAAATAAGTGAACAATAATTATATCTATGAAACATGCATAAAATATTAAATAGGGCAATAAATAACATGAATTATAATACAAGCAACGGTCAACAGGAAAATAACAGTCAACAGCTTGCATGAATAGTTTATAACATTCATAAATTATAACATGAATTATAATACAAACAACAGTCAACAGGAAGCATGCATGAATGTTAAACATTACAAAAAAATGAATTACAGAGTAGAGTGAGCAGGAAACAAATAGCCACACATATATATATATATGCATGAAAATAACAGGAAATAAATAGCAAACATATATAGCAGACTGAGCCAAGCATGCATGAAAATAAATTACTGAGCAGACCGAGCCAAGCATGCATGAAAATAAACTCTATTAGCAAACTAATACATTGCAGAGCCTTAATTGAGTATTAGCAAATAATTAAACAGTCTATTGGCAAATAATAGAAAAATAACATGAAGCATGCATGAATATTAAACATTACATAAAAATGGATTACAGAGCAGAGTGAGCAGGAAACAAATAGCCACACATATATACATGCATGAAAATAACAGGAAACAAATAACAAACATATATAGCAGACTGAGCCAAGCATGCATGAAAATAAACTCTATTAGCAAACTAATACATTACATAGCCTTAATTAAGTATTAGCAAACAATTAAACAGTCTATTGGCAAATAACAAAAAAATAACAAAAAGCGTGCATGAATATTAGACATTATAGAAAAATAGATTACAGAGCAGACTGAGTAGGAAACAAATAGCCACACATATATACATGCATGAAAATAACAGGAAATAAATAGCAAACATATATAGCAGACTGAGCCAAGCATGCATGAAAATAAATTATATTAGCTAACTAATACATTACATAGCCTTAATTGAGTATTAGTAAATAATTAAACAGTCTATTGGCAAATAACAGTAAAATATCAGGAAACATGCATGAATATTAAACATTACATACAATATCTATTAAAAAAATCCAACTGAACATTATTGATTCATTCATCCAATTAGTCAAATTAGAATAACATGTATCAGACTACACCATCATTCTCAATTTTACACAGTTAGAATGACTGGATAACAAGCAAATACAATTAATTAAGAATAACATGCATTGAAACGCTAGATCCATCTCGGAAGAACTCAAGAACTCTTATATCAGAATACAAGAACAATTATATCAGAATAATATTGCGAATACAATTACACAGTTAGAATGATTGGATAACAATCAAATACAATTATATCAGAATAACATGCATTGAAACCCGAGATCCGAAACAAATGAACTCAATAACTCTTATATCATAATACAAGTAAATACAATTATATCAGAATAACATTGCAAATAAAATTACACAGTTAGAACTCTTATATCAGAATACATTGCAAATACAAATATGCCAAAACCACATCATCATAAACCCTAGCAACAAAACCCAAACATCACATCTCGGAAGAACTCAAGAACATCAAAACCAGCTAGAACAAATCCTAGGTCCAAACATCATCAATGGATCGGAAACCCTAGATCAAAAACCCTAGATACAAAACACGGATCAAAAACCCTAGATCGACAACCCTAGATCTAAAACGTGAATCAGAAACCCTACATCGAAAACATTGTTGGATTGAAAACCCTAGATCGGGAAAACCCGAACATCAAATCTCGGAAAAAGCCTAACTCAAAGAAAGAAAACATAGATCGAAGAAACCCGAACATCAAAAATCTCGGAAGAACGCAAGAACACCAAAACCCTAACTCAGAAAATGCCTTAAATAAAAAAAATATACCCGATGAATGAGATCGCCGACGACTGATGAGCCGGATCTTTTTCACCGAAGTCGGCGACGAAAATCGCAAACCCTAGATCGAAAACGGAGGTGGCGACAACTTGTCGCCTGCAGAAGCCGAATACTATCGAGGTGTTTGGGTCGAGTGAGGGAGGTCGCGTGATGGAGCTGATGCGTGAGGACTCGGGTTTTGTTTGGTTTTCGATCGAAATGGGCAAAATGAGCGGGTTTCGCATCGTAATTACAAGTATGTCACCGCTCGTTTCGCCGGTTTTCGCGAAAACGTGAAAACGAGCGGAAGCCATTTTCGCGAATTGAGTTGAAATGGTGTTTCGGGAAAACTTCGTTTTCGCGAGATAGATTCGAAAACGGGATGAGTTTTCCACAACAAACACCGTTTCGGACCCAGTTTTCAATTTTCGCGAAAATGATAACTGAAAACTGGGCAAACAAACACACCCTAATTTTTCAAATTAAGATATAGATCTAAAAAACCATTAACATTTCAATGGCAAATCAGTATAACAAAGTTAATTTTTTTATATGCATAAATAGAGGTAAAAAAGAATTTTTTAAAAAAGATTGCACGAGGCGAGAAATCTCCCGCCTCCTGCTTGGGCGAGAGCGACACGAACGACGCCTGTTGCGTGGCATCGCAGGCACCTTCCAAGCGTCGAAAAATTTCGACGCCTGCAGCAGGCGTCAAAATTTTTTTTATTACATTTTTTCTTTTTTAACGTTTCAATGCTTGCCACTTTCGTCAAAAATTTGGCGTCTATAAATGCAAGTTTTGTCGTAGTGTATATTGAATTGTTTTTCAGTAGCATGTGTAGAAACCTATAAAGCACTAACACCGACATAGACACGGGACACGACACGGACACGGGACACGACACGAACACAGACACAAGGATATACCAACTTCAAAAATTTATAGGACACGTACACGACATATATATATAAATTAAAAATTTAAAAAATACACAATTCATATTATATATAAATTCAAGATTTATAATAATATCATGATATTTTCAGTAATATCAAACTACCAATTTTCAGTGCTTTCTAAGCCCCTTCAAAATATATGAAGCATTCTAGATAATTTATTATGTCAATACTTAATATTTCTAAGCCCCTTCTAAAAGCATGGGGCACGGTATCTTTTGACATTTCTCAAAACACTCTTGGACACGTGTGTCGGATGAGTGTCTTCGTGTGTCGGACGTCGCATGTGTCGAACACTGTAGTGTGTCAGACACGCAGAAATGGTAGTCCCCACTACAACAAACTACCGGAATACTTTACGTCGAGGGAAGACGTCGAAATGTCGAAAGGAGGATGTTTGTATGTAGTTTATAAATATCAACGCCTATGTCAGGCGTTGATATATAAAAAGTGGAAGGGTGCGCAACAATAAAAAAAACCGGCGACGGTGTCGTTTTATCTGGCAAAACGACGCCAAGAAGATGCCGAAATTTTTCCACTTATGTCACGCTCTCGTGGTTTTACATGTAATCCGATTCTAATTCCTCCATTTTCCACTAAGGTTAGTATAAACTAAATTGAGAATTTTTCCAAAACCATAATATGGATCAGGTAATTTTTCAGATCCATAATAAGGATATGGAAATTCTCAGATCCATAAAATTTTTGCAAAATTACCAAAATACCATTGAGTTCAGGTCTGGTACTCGACTCTAGACTTTTGTAAAAGTATGGAAAATAGTAGATTTCGGACTTCTTTAAAAGTGTGGAATCGAAACAAATAAAACAAATTCATCATTTTTTGATAACTATAACGATGATTACGATATAAAAAATATTTTAAATGAGTTTATTTCATATATTATTGATAACATCTAGAATTTTTTGAAAATATAATAGGTTCCATACTTTTGTAAAAGTCTGGAGAGGGTATTTCATGGATTTAGAGAAAAAAATTATGGATATGAGAATTTCTACATCCTTGTTATAGATCCGAGAATTTCTCTGATTCATATTATAATTTTAAGTAATTGCATTTATGTTGTCTTATATCAAGTTCTAAAAATAATTTTTATATCATGTTGTTTTAATTTAGCTCTTGTGAATTTATGAGATAAGGTTGCCTGTGTACGAAGTTCCAAAAATACTTCTTATCTCATGTTGGTTTTATTTGCCTATGGGTATGAATTTGTCTCATATTCCAAAAATACTTCATATACGGTTGCTTGTTTTTATTTGCCTATGTGTAGATGTAATTAAAATTGAATGGAGCAGAGATGGAGAAAATTCCACCTGCAGCATATATAGATGTAATTCGATTTTTTTTTAAAAAAAAAGAAAAAACATACCGCGCTTGGGACAGGCGCCAGTATGTAATTATATTTTTAAACTACTCCTTATCGGCACCTGTCAGAGATGTAAATATGTCGGGCATATTGACGCCTGGGCAGGCGTCAATATCTGCATATTGACGTCTTTGGCAGGCATCAATATTTATTTTTCGGCTGAATTCGACGCCAGATCAAAGGTGCCAATATATATGTCCGACATATTGACGCCTCCGCAGACGTCAATATATAGTATTTGACCATCGTCATTACATACATGTTTTCGTCATATTTGCATGGGTCAATATGTAGAGATCGGCTGACGTAGGCGCCGAAATTTATTCATAATCTGTCGTCGAAATGTAATCAATTTGTTATAATGCCCACGGAGTGTTCGTGCTTCCTATATACAAACTATTGTAACCAGAGTTTAATCCTAGATTACGTATTTGATTGATGAGAAAAATATTATTTTTATCAAATTAATTATCAATATCATTGTCAACTCACATATACGAGTTTATTTTAAGTATATTAATTAATGAAGCATGCATGATACATGTTCTAAAGTGAGAATAAATAAATTTGAAAGATCCTTGTATGTGTATATACACGAAGATTAAAGCCGAATGAAATATTTAAAGTTCAAACAGTAATTAATATGTTCAAATTAAGTTGCAAAAGAAATGCATTTTTTCACATGCACAAATAAGCATATATATATATATATAGACTCCTGCTTCATTCTTCAATCAAAAAACACTCGTGCTGCATTCTTCATCGCAGTCCTTTCCTGTTCAATAAGCTACAATTAGTTAGTTACTAATCAAATAGTAAGACTCGGCTTTCGCCTATTCAATGAAAATTGTGGTAATTCTATAGTCAATGAAATAGGAGGTCTTTTCAAATGAAAAAAATTGGAATATATATGATTAGTCAATAGAATATATATGATTAGTCAATAGAATGGATTTGAAAAAAATTAGAATAGATATGATTAGTCAATAGAATGGATCGATAGGAGGTCTTTTCAAAAGAAAAACACTGGAATATGAATAGCCAAGAGGTGACTATCTACGGTTCGGAAAGTGAAGGCTCTCCATCGATCAATATGGAAAATTAGGACTGACAACAGATCGGATACAATACGGATACTACATTATTCGTATCCACACTGCATCTCATATCCGCACATCCGTATCCGCTATGGATATAAATATGAATATTCATATCCGGACCGCTTCAAATGCGGCTATCCGCACCGTATTTAATAAAAAATATATCAAAATAATATATTTAATTAAAAAATCAATAAATTACCAATTCATTGATCCAAAATAAATATATAATATACTTCAAAATTCATCTTGACATGAAATTACCATAGAGCTCTTATATATATTAATAACTTATATGGGCAAAATAGTAATTCAAAGACGCGAATAGGCGGTATGGATACGGTGCGGATCCACAGTCATATTCGTATCCGCACCGTATTCGCGTGGATATAAATTTTTTAAATCGGTATTTGTATCCATATCCTGTTTTACTTGTGGATATGAATCGGATACGGTGCGGATGCAGTTTTTAATTAACAGATGCGAATAAAATTGTCACCCCCGTGGAAGATGGCTTGCGAACCTCAACGAGTGTACAGCAGAAATACTGCTTATAGATCACAAATTACAATAAGCAGTCAATTATACGTTTATATATATATATATATATATATGATCGACACATACCACGCAATTAAATCTATTTACGATGCCACAAATAACTTTTTCTTTATTGAGGAGCAGAAAAACTAGTGTAAAAGCAATACCTCCACAAACCACGGATTACATCAAACACACAAACCAACTCCACCCATAAGTAATTCAAACCCTAATTATATATGTCCTCTCTACTTGATCTCATCATGAATCTCCACTAAGATATCATCGTCGGATCTGAGAGTTTATTTGATATATATATGATATATATGTGTGTGTACTAGTAAGGGCGCTCGCCGACGACGTTGCCAGGAGGGTCGTAGTTGCATGTGATGAAGACGCCGCCGTCGTTACACACGACGCGAGCACAGCCAAGCTTCACCGAGTTCGCCCAGACCACCTGAGTGTAATGGCCACAGACTTGGCCATCCGCGCAAGTGTTGGAATTGTAGTCATAGTATTGCTTCTCCGATACCCATGCCGATACGGCATCGGATGCAGTCCAGTCCCCGCCCGAGGAGCCCCAGAAGATGTTCTCTCCGTAGGGTCCTCCCGAGTGGACAAGGCTGCAGTCGGCGGCCCTCTGGTTGGCGTAATTCGAGGCGTAGGCGGCGACGGTGTCGTCCCACGCGATGGGAGCGACGCCGACGCTTGCTCGAGCCGAGTTGTGGGCGTCGAGGAAGTCCTGGGCGGTGTTCTGGGCGTGGGCCGCCTGCAGCATCAGCAGGGCGCACAACAAAGACAAGGTTTGAGGGGACACAAATGCCATATTCTTCGGCGTGCTTAATTTTCTGTGAGTTGGAAGAGCTATTGGGGAGTGCATGTATTTATAGGGTGAAGAGACGTGAAGGAGATTATATCCTGTTTAATTATAATATAAAGATCAAGATGGTTTTCCAATTTATTTATTAGGAAGAAATTTGACCAAAATAGTACAGGACTACACGTAGGTTATTTACAAGCAGAAGGTTATTTCTTAATATACGGATAAGATTACTATATATCTAGTTGGGTGTCATCTAGTGGCAGGAATTTCCGCGAGGTTGCATAGATGATATTAGTTGGGAATGAACGTTGCAACGGTGAAGACTTTTCCTTGAGAGGTATATTTGCTTAATATATAGGATAAAATGAATAAGACAAGAGATGAATTAATTTATTATTTATTTAATGTATAAATTAGAAAAATATAAAATTAATATTATATCTGATGAACCGAATTAAAAAAAATTCTATCTAATATTCACTACAAAATTAATGAGCCATTTGTGCTCATTAAGACTGGTGCTTAATTTCTTAGAAATCCAAGACCCCTTCATCTAAAGGATCTTGCTTTATATGCTAAAAGGATTCAATTCTACTGAGCAAGGAGGTCTCTATTAATTTGGGTTTCTATTGTATATATATACAAAATACAAACCTCTAACCATATATGTTGGACTGTACTATATACCTGTGAAATGTTCATGGTCGATCATGGAGACTAAGTTGCAGTGTATATAGTTTTTGTAAAACCATTGGTTCTAGTTTGCATACTTCTATTATATATACATGGATTTATGATCTGCCGATTGCTATAAAACCAAACTATTTTAATGTTGATATTCTTCACTCCAGTTCGGTTGTTTTTTATCTTTTTCAAGATAATTGTTGGAATCGCTATAGAATTGGTTTTACTTTGGTTTTACTCTTTTTGGTTCTATTGCATGGGGTTTTGTTAAATTGATTGATATTTCTTGTTAAGATCTCGCCATGGGAAAAACACCAGCTCCGTCAAGGCGCGAACAAGATAGCAACACTACAACAAATATAACAAATAGTGATGTCTTTTTTTTCTCTTAAGGACGCCGGCCTTTTTGCGTCACTAATTAACTCACCGACGCTACTTACAAGCGTCTTTGATCATTATGTCCCCATTAATTTTTGAGACGCAAAGGTCTAGCGTCGGTAATTTCTTGCGGAGACACTGTTTAATTGCGCCACCAATGCAACTTGCGACGCTTTTAATAAAAGCGTCTCCCGAATAGTATTTGGGACGCAAAGGCTTAATGTCAGTGATTTCCGACAGAGACGCTTTTTAGGTGGGTCTCCAATGCAACTTGCTTATTCGAGACGCAAAGGCCTAGCATCAGTGATTTCTGACGGATACGCTTTTTAGTACGTTGCATGTCCAATGCAACTCGCAACACTTTTACTAAAAGCGTCTCCCAACTAATATTCGCGATGCACGTGCCTTTGCGTCTCAAATATTAATATATATTAATATATATTATAATAATTATATATATTAATACGAATTAATATATATTATATTATATTATATTATATTTTATATATCTAATAGTTAATTATATATAAATATTTTGTATATTATAACTAAATGTTATTATAAATATTTATTTTATATTAATATATTTATTGTATTGAAATAAATTACTATATATTTAATTAATATGAAATATATATTAATTCATATTAATATATAAAATAATATATAATTTATATTAATTCATATTAATTATAACCTCAGATATAAGGATGCAAAGCTATCTAGAAGATGACACACATGATGACATAACCTCAGACATACATAATGATAACATAAAGCTATCTAGATGGAAGGAAAGCCCGTGTTCACTGATTGTTCATAGCTCACATGACCATTCAACTCTTTGTATCTTGATTTAAAGACTTTGGCATATCTCTCGACTTCTTCCGTTTTACCTTCCATTTCTGAAGCTATATACCTTTTTATGTCATTTCGTCCATACTTCTCACAAGCCTAATAAATGCATTGTAATCTCTCCTTGTCCATGTAGAGAAACCCTGAAATTGCATACAGAAAAATCAAAACATAAATAAGATTAAAACTATCTTATGAGCTAATGCAAACTTGCTTCTTCCATTAACTGCTCCTTTTCTTCGTGATGGTTCTCTCAAGTCTAAGGAATGTATTACAATTATGAGCATACGAGCCTTCTGACTAAGAAATCTATTTAAAACAAGTCAAGTACCATCAGACTAATCAGCATCATGAATGGTGTCTTTTAACTGGTTCTTTTGATGAGTATGCTGGATAAAAGAGAAAGCAAAACAGAAGTGAATCGTGTCAATGATGACATAATTTGCAAAACAGAGATAACATGAGCACTGCAGTTAGCTCCAATTAATAAAGCCCTGTTCAATGGTCGAGCTAATAAAAAAAGCCAGGGGAGAGATTCCTCGCCAGCTTGTCTTACTTGTCCTTTATTGAAAAAAATAATACACATCTATTTTCAGCTAAAGAAGACAACAAACGTGTGGCTAATTAATGCACGAGTTGTTCAATATATAAGGTTGCCGCAAGGATACCAACCAACGACGGGATAATTAATGCCGCAGGGATAATTCCACAAATAGATGATGGATCACAACTAACTAAGAGTGACAATGATTGCAAGTGATATCAACAAACCACAAATATATATCAACTTGTATATACTAGGTAAAAAAATAGACAGCCCCAGTTGCCAACACATTAAATGAACAAAAAAAAAGAATATAAACTCTATACCAATATCACTTTACATACAAGGTAAAAGATGTATAATGACTCTTGAGCCTATATCCAACTTAAGCTTTATTTTTATAATCATGTCTTAAATTTGTCCATGTACAAATCTTTTCCAGTACCAAAAATTAATTGGATAAAAGGAAAATAAATTCCGATTAATAAGCCATTCATAATCAGGTTGGTCTCTTTGATCTTCACCTAAAGTGCGATGAAAGAAAGTCCCTTATTCATATACTTCAAGTGAGTATTATGAGTAGGTTAGTCCAACGAAAGGAGTAGACAAGGTTCCATTCGAGATCCATTTGTTTTCTATTTGGGGACAAAGCAATCAGAAATCTCTATCAAAGGGCTGATATTGGCTATGATTCATTCTAAAAATATTTACCTAATAATAAACAACATATGGAATTTTGTATGATAGGCAATTACCTGAAATACAAGCTCTGCACTATCTTCTGATCAATGCAATCACAAAATTCGTGCCCGGCCCGATCCGAAAATTCTTGCATGGCCCGGCCCGGCTAGGCCTGACCCGAAAAACTTCATGCCCGACTCGGGCGGAAAAAAAATTCGTGGCCGGTCCGACCAGAAATAATTCGTGTCATGCTCGGCCCGTCCCCAAAAAATTCGTGCATCGATCGGCCCGGATCGCCTCGCTCCGAAAAATTCGTGCCTGACCCGTCCCGACCCGAAAAAATTCGTACCCGACCCGACCTGCAAAATTTCGTGGATGGCCCGGCCTGAAAAAGATTCATGCTCGGCCTGGCTCGACTTGAAAAAAATTCATGCTCGGCCCGGTCCGATTCGGTAAAATTCGTGCACGGTCGGGCCTGGCCTGGCTCGGCCCCTACCTGAAAAAATTCGTGCCGACCCATCCCGAAAAAATATGTGCCCGACCTCACATGAAAAAATTTGTACCCGGCCATGCATGAAAAAATTTGTGCCCGATCCGGCCCACAATAATTCGTGCACGGAACAGCCCAGCCCTCAACAATTCGTGCCCGACCCGACTCATCCCGACTAAAAAAAAATCGTGCCCGACCCGGCCCGACCCGAAAAAATTTACGGATGGCCCGTCTTGGCTCGAAAAACTTCGAGCCCAACTCGAACCGAAAAAAATTGTGCCCGACCCGACTCAGAAAAATTCGTGTCCTACTCGGCCCGGCCCAGAAAAATTTGTGCCTCTCCCAACCCCGAAAAATTCGTGCACGGACCTATTGGCTTTAGGTTTTCAACCTAGCGTTAATCTCGATTTTGATGATTTTGATGATAACAAACATGAGACTAATGATTTCATTGAGAATATATTTTAGGTTCCATATCAATTAGCGTTCGATGTCCTCGATTGAAAATATCGGAAGAAATCAGAAATCGGAAGGACATTGATCGTCGCGCTCGGGTTCGTCGCGGAAACTTCTCGAAGAGCGACGCGTGCAACAAAGACGTATTGGATGGGCTCAAAGATCACATGAAAGCTCTCCAAGTCGATAGTCGTTGAAAGTCGGAACCCGAAAACAAAGCGTGGAAGAAACTAGGCTGAAAAATCAAATTCAACCTAGGTTCGGTCGACCAGGCGATCGACCGAATGTAGGTAAAATTTGGCAGTAGCCATTCGGTCGAACGAACATAGGGAAGAAAGCGCAGCAGAGCTATTTCGGTCGACCGGGTGGTCGATCGATGGAAGCCCAAAATGGGCAGTAGCTCGGGCGATCGACCAAAGGTCGAGATCGTGATTCTTGCGTCTGGGCGGTCGACCCATCGGTCAACCGACCAGAGAGTAATAGAAGCGGTCGAAGGATCGATCGACAGGTCGATCGACCGACCATTCGACCGACGGCCTGTAACAGATAGTTTTCTATTCGTTGAGCAGTCGTTTCTTCACCAGGGTATAAATATACCCTAATATTATTCTTTTAACTCTCTTCCTTGATCTCTTACAGATTTAATTGAGCACTTTAAAGGGAGATTAAAGCCTTCTAGAGATTGATTAAGCGTGCTCTGTTCTTCCGCAAACATTCTCCCAAGCGCCGAGCCTTCTTCCTCAACTCCGGATTCAATTCGAGCTCATCCCCTTGACGAGTTGAAGGCGTGAAAAGAGCATTGACTTTTGGTTACATTTCTTATCTCTTTTCATTGTAATCTTTATTGTTTATTTGAACATATTTTCTTTGATTTGGGTTTGTACGAGGACCGGGTGTTAGGTCTTCTTGATTGGAAGTGGTATCCTCGGTGTAGGAGTAAAGTCACTCGTGTAAATATAGTTTGCTAGGATTAAGTTGAATTGTCCTTAGGTTGAGGTGGGAAAGTGCTCTCGGTAGGAAGGCGGGATACTTCCGGGTGTGGAAGTGCCTTCGATTGGAGAGCAGAGACTTTCCGGTGCAAAGTCCTCTGTGTAAGGGAAACTCATTAATCTAGTTAAACTAGTTTGGAAATCCTAAGCGGTGTGCTTAGGTAGTGGAGTAGGCATTGGGGCCGAACCACTATAAATTATCGTGTTTGCATTGATTGATTGTTTGTTCTTATTGCTTTAATTATTTATCGCTTCCGCATCCAATCGCATAATTGCAAATTGCCTATCTAATCTAAGCAATCGATTAAAAGTGAATTTAGGCTAATATAATTATAGTAAACACACTATTCACCCCTCCTCTAGTGTCGCCATTTCGCCAAAAATTGGTATCAGAGCGGGTCCGTAGCTTGAGATTTCACCATCTTGTCTACATCTTGCCTCGATCCGAAAAAAATGGCACTAGAGAGTATAGCATGTGCACTACCTAGGTTTGATGAAGAAAACTTTGGTGTTTGTAAGAGTAGGATGTATACATTTCTTAAAACACAAAGTTTACATTTATTGTGCATGCTAAAGAATGAGTATGTTGAGCCCACCATTGACATAAATGGTTGGACTCAAGAACAAATTAGATTATTCGAATTGAATGCTAAAACAACGCGTCTCCTATATTGCTCATTTTCAAATGAAATACTTGAAAATGTCATGCGTTGTTCATCCGCATTTGATATTTGGGCTTGTTTAAACTTGCTTTACGATTATGCAAAAATTGAGGAACTTATTACTTTCAATGAATGAGGTGATGACAATTGTGATACCTCAAGTCCTAATAAAGTTTTTGATGCCCAAAGCACTTCTAGCCCAAGAATCAAAAGCAAAAATCGGAAAAGAAAACTTAGGTGCTTCCTTTGCCAAGAAAAGGAACACAAGAAGAAAAATTGTCCACTCTTGAAGAAGAAATCCAAAAAGAAGTGTGCTTCATCATCCATATCTCAATCAAGTGAAGCATCTTCTAGACATGACGATGAAGCTACATCAAACATTTGCATCATGGGTCTTCGAATGAGGTATATTCTCCATCTTCTAGTCATGTTCAAAATGTTAATGATAGTGATTCTAGTAGCTCTAAATCCCTTGACATGTCTTATGAAGAACTACTAGAAGAATGCAAAAAAATGTATGCCATCCTTGTGAAAAAGAATAAGGAAAATAAGAAATTGAAGAAAGAAAAATTAAATCTTAGCTCTCAATTGCATGAATGCAAATTAGAAAAAGAGAAAATGAAATCTAGTTCTTTTAATTCTTGCCATGATGGTATGAAACTTGAGATTAAGGATTTGAAACATAGAAATGAAGAATTAGAAATTGAGAATGATGAGTTGTTAACTAAGATTTCAAAAATTAGAAATGAGAATGAAAACACAAAAAATAATGTGAATCTCAATGGTAAGGATTGTATAAGTGATTTCAAATTTGAGCATGATATCTTGAAAAATAAAAATTGCTTGTTGAAATATCAAATTCAAGCTTTACACAAATCCATGAATGACTTGAAAAATGAGGTTATTTTCTTGAGTAAGAAAATTAGTAACTTATCAAATGCTTCATCTTTTAGGAGTCCTAAAAATCAAAATGTCTCATTTAGGAAATCTCCAAACAGGAATGCTCATGCTCATAATATTTCACATGTTAAGCATTCTAACTTTAAACCTCATGTCCAAAAAGAAATTTAATGGACATTATTTTTGTTGTGGTGTTTATGGGCATGCCATATATAATTGTGTTTTCAAAGTGAACCCTAGTGTTGTTAAGACACTTTGGGTACCTAAGCCCATTAACCCCCAAGGACCCAAAGCCATTTGGGTACCAAAAGTATCTTCTCTTGTAGGGGGAGCTACCTTACAAGGGTAAAGAGAAGTGAAGAGTTGAAGTTGACCATGGACTTGAATGATGAATCCTCCCTTGGTTGCAACTTCAAGCTACATTGATGCCTTAGGTAAAGTTGGCATCAAAACTATTCTGGTATCATCTTCTAACTTGCATTGTTTAATCTTAGTTGAAGATTATGATACTATGTTTAGATTGAGTTATTTTCCCCGCTCTTACTAAAGAGTTCTTTCAAAAATATTTTTTGATTTTTGATTTTCGGTCTCTTCGGAGACCCCAGTGGCCTATAATGGGCCTATGCGATCTTGCAGTTTTAAATCGTAGGCTAATTGTGGCTTTCGGTTTTCAACCAATAGGAAGGGTTGAAGATCTTATTTTTCAAAATTTCATATTTTGATATCTCTTGATTCATTTTGTTATCATGAAGATTTATTTAAAAATGAATCCATGCTATTTAGTGAAGTTGAATTTGATAGATGATACTTGGTTTTTCACTTCACTATTTTGTTTGATAGCTTGCATGTAGATTTGATTTCATTGTCTACATAAGAAGTATTCTTGCAAATTATAAATTTTTAGGAAGACTAATAACTAGGAAGAAAAAGATTAGTTTGGCTAAATTTTCATGAATAAGGTATAACTTGGATAAAATCAAAATCTTAGTGTTATACCTAAATGTTTTAAGCTTAAACTATGTCTCTATACTCATGATGGTAATTGCATGTTAAAATCTTAAATTCTCATGAGTAGGTGGAATATTAGCACTTAGGCAAATTTCATCAAATGAAACTTACTCTAGGTTGACATTTACAATTAGAGACATTCTTTTAAGTCCAAACTAGTTCAACATGATTAGAGATCTTATTTCTCAAATGTTTCACATATTAGGATCTCTTAGATTCATTTTGATATCATGATAAAATCCTTCTTTAAATAAATCTTTTACTATCTACCATAGGTTAAGTTATTTTAATGAAACTTTGCATTGAACCTTGCTATGTAGTAAGTTAGCTTGCTAGTTGGCATATAATTTCATTATGATACTAATGATGTCTACTCGCAAGTTTAGATGATTCTTGAAACTAAACTTTCATTGAAAAATCTAGTATGTTGTGTAAAAATTTCAAAATATTTCATCAAGAATCTAATTTATAATGGAATTTTGAAGTTGGATTTTGAAAACTCAAAGTATCCTTATTTGAGATATCAATCTTTTCGATACTTTGATCTCTCTTCAAAAATTTCAAATGAAAACTCATGAATACTATTTGAATTACATTTCCAATATCATTCACACAATTTTTTGAGTAAAATCATTCCTAGAAATGATTTTGATATTTTGGATGATAGCTAGAAATATCCATTTGTTTATTGAAAACAATATAAGATAAAAAATGGTCTTTGAAAATTCTTCTGAGTTTAAACTTTATTCATGCATTTCAAATGACCTTTCAATATATGGTATCAAATTTTCACCCAAAAATTATTTTCAAAAGTATTTGTCAAAACATAATTTTGTATAAACTTAGAAGGGTGACTTTTGAAAACTTAAGGTATAGGTTGACCTAAGTCAACAAAGCAACTTAAATTTTTTATCATAAGCCCAAACTTGATTCATAGACTTACATTATCTCATGTTTGATGACTAGATTCCCAAATATGAGAAAACTTGAATAGATAGCATATCTTGAGACTTAGCATTTTCATATTCTCATGCTTATTTCAAATGAAAACATGCTAAATTCATAATATTTGAGTGCATACATGTTTTTGTTTTGAATTATATCTATCATCTCATATCATGTATGATTTTGATTCTCATTAAGTTTTTGTTTTTCCATCCATTGGTTGAGATTTTCATGTTTCATGAAAAATCTTTAGGTGCTGTTTGGTTAGCGAAAATTATTTTCTGATTTCGAAAACGTGTTTGGTTAATAAAAACAATATCAGTTTTAGTTAGTTGAAATCATTATTTATTTGGTTATAAAAAATAATATTAATTTTCCATGAACATTTTTAGTAGTAATTAAATATTTAGTTAGTTTACTATATTAAATATTTATTAATATGGTTACAAAATATTTATATGAGTTAATTAATTAAGTTATTGGTAATTTAATATATTTTTTATTCAATTAAATATAAAAATTAATTAATAGTTATTATAAAATTTCAAAAAAAAATAAGTCCAATGATCTAAAATTAGGTTTGATTAAATTATAAATAGACAAACTTTAAGAAAATTGAGTTATTTAAAATTTAGGTTTGAGTCAATTAAATATAAATTGATTTAATTATTTTATAAATTTAAGATAAAAGTTTGAATTAAAAAAAATGATTTTTATTTTTATTTTTAAAAATTAGATATAGTTTGATTTATTTTTAAATTAATTAATTTTGTAAAAAAAAAATTATAATTACAAAGTTGTCACTGCATTTTGATAACGAAACCGACAGTCTCGAAACTACATAAAACAACATTCTGGTGTTTTCATTTTTATTAAGAAAACTAGTTTCGTTTTCATTCTGGTTTCGATTTAGTTTCATGAAAACATTAAACCAAACACGTTTTCGTAAGTAGTTTTGGTTTCAGGGAAACTGAAATCATGAAAATAAACTTGATTTCGCTAACCAAACAGGCCATTAAAGTCTCAACTTTATGAAAAAATCTTTGCTTCTCATCCATTTCATTAAAATGTCCTTTATTGTCCTTTTTGATTGATGTCAAAAGTGGGAGAAGAGTACAAGTAAAAATGGGAGAAAAATATAAGAAAATATAAGAGAAAACTATAGGTAAAGGGAAGAAAAATTTAGGAAATTCATGCATATAGACATGAGGAGTTTAATTATATAAATATGCATGTTGATAGGGGGAGAAATCTCTTAGTTGATATCCTATATGTTTTAATGATTATATATTTTCTTAAGGATGTTTGTCATCATCAAAAAGTGGGAAATTGTTGGCTTTAAGTTTTCAACCAAGCCTTAATCTCGATTTTGATGGTTTTGATGATAACAAACATGGGACTAATGATTTCATTCAGAATAAGTTTCAGGTTCCATATCAATTAGCATTCGATGTCCTTGATCGAAAATATTAGAAGAAATCAGAAATCGAAAGGAAATTGATCGTCGCGCTCGCGTTCATCGTGGAAACTTCTCGAAGAGCGACGTGTGCACCAAAAACGTATTGGACGGGCTCAAAGATCACATGAAAGCTCTCCAAATCGATAGTCGTTGAAAGCCGAAACCCAAAAATAAAGCGCGGAAGAAACTAGGCTAAAAAAACAAATTCGGCCTAGGTTTGATCGACTGCTCGTAGGTAAAATTTGGTAGTAGCCATTGGGTCGACCCATCGGTCGACCGAACATAGGGAAGAAAGCGCAGCAGAGCTATTTCGGTCGACCGGGCGGTCGACCAATGGATGCCCAAAAGGGGCAGTAGCTCGGGTAGTCGACCCGTCGGTCGGCCGACGTGCGTTTGCTGAGGACGCGAAATCGCGTCGGTCGACCGACGGGTCGACCGATGGTCGGGATAGCGATTCTTGCGTCTAGGCGGTTGACCCATCGATTGATCGACCAGAGAGTAATAGAAGCGGTCGAAGGATCGGTCGACAGGTCGATCGACAGACCATTCGACTGGCGACCTATAACGGATAGTTTTCTATCTATTGAGCAGTCATTTCTTCACCAAGGTATAAATATATCCTCATATAATTCTTTTAACTATCTTCCTTGATCTCTTACATATTTAATTGAGCACTTTAAAGGGAGATTAAAGCCTTCTAGAGATTGATTAAGCGCGCTCTGTTCTTCCACGAACATTCTCGCAAGCGCCGAGTCTTCTTCCTCAACTCAGGATTTAAGTTGAGTTGTCCTTAGATTGAGGTGGGAAAGTTCTCTCGGTAGGAAGGCGGGATACTTCCAGATGTGGAAGTTCATTCGGTTGGAGAACGGAGACTTTCTGGTGCGAAGTCCTCTGTGTAAGGGAAACTCATTAATCTAGTTAAACTAGTTTGGAAATCCTAAGTGAGGTGCTTAGGTAGTGGAGTAGGCATTGGGGTTGAACCACTATAAATTATCGTGTTTGCATTGATTGATTGTTTGTTCTTTTTGCTTTAATTATTTATCACTTCCTCATCCAATCGCATAATTACAAATTGTCTATCTAATCTAAGCAATCGATTAAAAGTGAATTTAGGCTAATATAATTATAGTAAATACACTATTCACCCCCATCTAGTGTCACCATTTCGCCAACAGGACCGGCCCGGATCGGTTGACCCGAAAAGATTCGTGCCTGACCTGGCCCAAAAAAATTCGTGCCCGACTCGGCCTGAAAAAATTTGTGCTCGGCGCGGCCCTGAAAAATTCATGCACGAACCTGCCCGGATCGTCCCGGCCCAAAAAAATTCGTGCTCGACCCAACCCAAAAAAATTCGTGCCCGGCCCGGCCCAAAAGATTCATGCCTATTTCGACCCAAAATAATTTGTGTTAGCCCGGCCTGAAAAATATTCGTGCCCGGCCCGGCTCAACCCGGTAAAATTCATGCACGGCCCGGCCTGGCTCGACCCCTATCCGACTCTTCGTGCCCGGCTCGAAAAAATTCGTGCCCGGCCCGACCCGAAAAAAGTTCGTGCTCGTTTTGACACTGCCCGAAAAAATTCGTGCCCGGTCCTGCCTGAAAAAATTTGTGGCAGGCCCAACCCGGCTCAAAAAAATTTGTGCATGGCCCGTCCTGGCTCGGCTCGGCCCGTCCCAACAAAATTCGTGCCCGACTCTACTTGAAAAAATTCGTAAGATGCAAGTTGCAAGATGCAAGATGCAACTTTCATTTATGGCCAACCAAACGCTTGCAGATAGAAGTTGCAATTCTATTTGCGGACAACCAAACGATAGACTGCAAAATCTATTTGCAGGCATTTACTTTTACATGCAAATAAATTTTATAGTATTTATACTTGCGGGCAATCAAACGCCTCCGTAATCAAATAACAGACTCATTCTCTTTTTCATCAAAGGTCAAATATATGACTTTAATTAATTTCGTATTTATGGATTGCATTTTTCTTGCAAATTGAATAATTGATCAATCATCATTTTTTTAATATAGTTTTTTATTCTCTAACGTGTACATCATTACGTCAAATTATCAAACGTGCACAGGACGCTACTTTGCGCAATATATTGCATTAGGTTTGCAAATGAGAACTTGCATAAATTATAGAAAAGGGATCATTTTCAATTTAGTGTCATAATTATAATTTTTTCGTTTTGAAAAATATCCGGGTAAAAGGTCACCCATTCAAACTAGAGGGTAGAAAGAGCGGAGGGTCATAGACCGGACTACTATCGCCTCTAAGATAAACAGGGGCATGTTCCTCCAAATCATCAAATTTTTATTAGAATTAACAACAAATTTTACATCATCAAACTGATGTTGGACCTCGTTATACAAATTATTTATTTTCTTGCTACTAGAAAAATAAATTTTCTTCCAAATTTTTACAACCTTACAAAAATCAAACAAAGAAATAGAACTATATTTCATTATATCCATGTATTATTTAATAAAAGATAACTCTTCAGTCATAGTCTTTCTAGCAATGTGATTAGCTTCCACATTTCTATCTCTTCTGACATAGAATAATTCATGTTCTTCAAAATCATTCAGTAATCTCTTAATCCTCTGAACTAACCCAGTCATATCCCATGAGCACTTTTCTTCTTCTTTCAATATTCTCACTGCTCTTTTGCAATCTGAGATCACCCCAATTCTCTTAATTAGACAATATTTGCTTTGCAGAATATGATTTAATATGAATAATAATGGAATAAAAATCCAAGAGGATTTCATGAAATTCTATCATATATTTATTTTGGCATAGGATAAGAAGCATTGATATGATATAAAAATTTATATCATGTGAATTTGGGCCATAAATCCATCCTCTTCCTAGGATTTCTAAATTAGGCCAGCGATGAATTTGGACCAAAATAAATTCATTCAACCCGATTCTTATTCATTATTGCAACAAATAATGGATTAAATTTTAAAATTCAATTCACCTCCTAAATTCATCAAAATAAATGAGGCCTTAAATCTTCTCCTTCTAATATTATCAAGCCCAATCCATATAACAATTAGTTCAGCTGGTAAAGGATTAATTGACCATAATTTCTTTCCTCCTTCAGCTATACATCTTCCCTCTTTGATGAGTCATAATTATAATTTTAATTATTCCACGAGTTAACCAACTCTAATTTAATTTCTTTAATTTTTTTTTCTTGGCGTAACTAACACAGTAACACGCTTATGTTTGAGAACAAAATGAACTCCTTAAATTTTATTTAATAAAGACGATAGTATTTTTATCGTTGGAAATTATTAATTTAATTCAATATAGAGGAAAATACTAGTTTCGGTGAGGTATCTGTTTTAGGGACAAGATCAAAATTAAATTTAAATTTTAAGAAATTTTGAAAAATTAATTAGAATTCACATATGACTTATAAGGATTAAATTGAAATTACTCCTTAAAAGTGCAATAAACCCTAGAAGTCTTTTATAATGAGTTCAATTCAATTTTCAACGTACATATTTTTAACAAAGCTTGGCCAGCTGGCATCTTTAAAATGTTGATACTATTTCTTATACAAATAGATTATTAAATTATTAATTTCATAGATTTGCCGAGTTATTTTTCCACTAATTATTTAGGTTTGACATCTGCATTGGGAGATGTCATAGGGAATTATGGGGCAGCTTCTCAACAATATCTGTATTGATCCATTGAAATTTTAAGTATGGTTGACATGACCTCATTCTTAATGTCAAACTCTACATGACTTAATACTTTTTTTGCCATTATTTTTGAAATAGTTCTTTTATAATTAAGTTCTACGAAGCACCGACATTAACACGAATACGAAACACGACACGGACACAAGAACACACCAACTTCAAAAATTTACATGACACAAACACGAATCATGATATTTTCATTAATGTCAAACTACCAATTTTCAATATTTTTTAAGTCTCTTTCAAAATATATGAAACATTCTAGATAATTTTTTATGTTAATATTTTTTTTATTTTTAAACCCCTTTAAAAGCATGAGACACAATATCTATTGACATCTCCCAAAAAATTTCTAAATTAGCATGTCCGGTCGTGTTTGGAACTTTTCGGGCCGTGTCGGACACAATAATTTTTTTTGGGTCAAGACACTCTTGGACACGTGTGTCGGACGAGTGCCTACGTGTGTCGGACACCGCGGCGAGTCGAACACGCGGACATAGCAATTCCACGGAGTGTCCGTGCTTTCTAGATTAAGTTGAATAGGTGTAGGTTGATATTGTTTATTTTTATGTTCTTATATTAGGTGATGGGAAAAGTACTAAAATACCCTTAATATTTTCTCACAGGCACTAAAATATTTCTAATATTTTAGGATTAAAAAATACATCTTACATAATGGAATCGGTACATAAATGACACTATTGATTAACATTATTAATGGATGGATAATAGAGCTGATGTGACTGATGACCGAGATTGATGATTTGAACACGTAGCGCACATATTGGCCAAAACTTACCACGTCAGCAAGGGGGTCCCACCACTAATATTAAAGGTTCTAAATATCATTGAAGTTTTCATCAGGGTACTAAAATATCCTTGATGTTTTCACATAGGTTACTAAAATGCCTGTATCGTTTGTTTCATAGCTACAATGCCCATGAAATTATTAAAAATGGTAAAAAAATTCTTTTACTTGCCTTGAATGTCCACTGCAAACTCATCGATTCAAGCATTCAAAGAAGTGGACAAATTGCTTCTCAGCAACTACAGTACTTCTGTAGATATAAGAAGAGGGTCATTTTACTACACAATCTTGGCCCGATCCGAATCTAGGCAGGATTGTATCTCATAACCACCCAAGATTCATATAAATTCAATATAATAAAAAAATAAAAATAAAAATAAAAATAAATTATATCTCATTAGATGCTCAAATAAACCTAGGCTCTTCGTCGGCTTCATCATGTTCAGCGCCGCCTCCGCCCCCTTCCACGCCATTCGCGCTCACCTCACCGCCGCCCTCCCTGCCGTCGTCTTCTCCGTGGATTACCGCCTCGCCACTGAGCACCGCCTTCCCGCTCCCTATGAGGATGCCCTCAACACCCACCACTAGCTCCGCGACGCAAGAGCTTCTCCCATTTCTCGAAGCCTGAGCAAGAGTTTCTCCCATTTCTCTAAGCCTACTCTTAATTCTGAGGTTGGCACTGGTTATTTCTCTGCTCTCCTCTCCTTTCTCTGTTAGGAAGACGACCTTGGATCCGGTGAAGGCGGAGCCAGAGGAGGGCATCGAGGGCGTCCTCATAGGCAGCGGGAAGGTGGTGCAAGATCTTGAGCTTCTCCGTGGTCTCTTGCTTAATGAATTTCTACCACTCGTGCACGAGGGGATCATACACTTTTCGTTGTCTTCCTCCTCGCCAGGTTTCGCGTCAAAGCGTAGCAAGAACAGCTCATCTGGAGGAGTCATACTTTTGTGTTGCACCATGCGCTGAACATCCTTAGCCGCAGACATGGAGTTGCAGATGTGTTTGATCTCCTTTGTAGATTACAAGAAACAAAGTTGGGTCTTTGTGATCTTGCTGCACCTGGAGGTGTGTTCTCCTTTGTAGATCACAGGAAACAAAGTTGGATCACAAGAAACACAATCACTCTCTCTCTCAAGAAAAAATGGAGATGAAGGTACTTTTGTGGTCTCTTGTTGCCGTGCTCACGCTCTCCTCCGTGGTCTCCTTGCCGATGGAAGCGCTGAGGGAGCAGCACATCATCCACCCCCTCCGACCACTACCGAGCTCCGGCAGGTCACCGCCCTTAGGGGTGACTTGCGCGAGCTGGAGGTTCGGGGTGGAGACCAACAGACGTCGCTATCTAACCTTCCCTATTACGCTTATCATGGCTTCAGGTAGTATAAATATTGAATAATGTTGCAGAATTATTCAGTCAAATATTGAATGATCGATGTTTCATCGAATTAATATCCTGTTTGAATTGTTCTTGAATCTTAATTGAGTTTGTTAATAGCGGAATAGTACAACAACACCTCCTTCAACGAATCTTAATTGGATTTGAATCTTTAGGCATCAAGGTTGTCTTCTTGACAGAGAAAGGAAAGGAGAGCACGCATGGCGTGGAAGAGGGTGGAGGCAGCGCTGAACATAATGAAGCCGACGAGGAGCTTGGGAGCGGGAGGAGGAAGGACAAATTTTTTTAATAAAAAACTTTTTTTGATAATATAATAATAATAAAACTAGTTAAAATAGTAAAGTAATAATTCACGTAGGATAAAATTTGCCATGTCGTCGCCGTTAACGTCCAAGTCAGCAAAAATCATCAGAAATGACGATTCGTGCTAAACGGGGTAACAGAATGATTGTTCGTGTATTTTCTTGTTAACGGAAAAAGTTTATGCTAAAAATAGGAAAATGTCCAAAGTTCGTAATTCTTTTTGGGTATTTACTCTTTTTAATATGTGTGATCACATGAAGAAAGAGAATCATTATCGTGGACTCTAATGCTAGGCACAACAATTAGGGGTGAGCGGATCCGGATACTCTGTATTTTTTACGATACGCATATCCTACCATGTATAAGATCGATTCCTATATTTTGGATTCGGACCCTACCCTGTTGGAACTTGGAATCGGACCCTACCTGGAACCACAGGTTTCGGTTCCGATTTCGGATACCCTGTTGGAACCTGTTCATATACAGATTTCAAGGTACAAGTTTTGGGTACCTTATTGGAACCTGTTCTGGAACCTGTAAATGAACACGTTTTGGGTACCAATTTCGGTTCTAGTTTTGGGTACCCGATGTGTTGGACCCAGAACCGGAACCGGGTTTAATCGGTTCCTAAATTTTTGTCCCGGATCCTATTCGAATTTAGTTCGAATCTACTTGAAACCTACCCAATTGGGTTGGTTCCAATCGATTTCGTGTCTACCCGGTACCCATGCCTACCCTAACAACAATCACACATAAAGAAGAAGAATCATAGGCTCAAGAATGCAATGTCATCGTTTGCCAAAGTTGAACACCTAGGAATAACTGCAATCACACACAGAGAAGTGTAGAAGGAGAATTGCGATCAGTGTTCACATACTCTATCGCCGAAAAAAGATATATTATAACACACTTTGTGTTGCCAAAAAAGGACATATTATACTATTTGCACTTGCTGAAATTTAACAATGCTACTGCCTTGTTGGGCTTGGTAGGTTGGGCAAGGAGAATTACAATTTCAATAGCGAGAATCTCTATATGTAGTCTGCAACGATGAGAATCATGCTATGGGTATAACAAATAAGGTAAAATTATAGTAGGGGATACAAAAGATCACATCTCCGATGAAATTAGTGATTATTTGCTTCATAAGATTAAGGGAGATATAATAAGATATGAATTTGAATCCATTATTTATTTAGTGTATTGATTAGAAAAGAATATGATTAGAATAATATAAAATTAATATGATATCTGATATACACCGGATTAAAAAGATTCATATCCAATCAATCACATTTATTATCCAATCATATTCATTCTAATCCAATGAAGCAAATATACCATTATGGCCCGTTTGGTTCGCAAACTGCTCATCACAGGACACCAGACAGGGACAAGGACAGGACATCAGATGTCCTGGAATAATAGCTATACCGTGTTTATTTCGTCAAGAACATGACACGATATTCCGTTCTGTCCTGCGTTTGTTTCGCTATAACAAAGTATTATATATGACAAATGACTAAAATACCCTTGTAAATTTGTCTTAAAATTAATTAATATGTAAAAAAATATTAATATATAGTATCAAATACTTTAATACAATAAGAAGTTTTAGTTTAACTAATAAGTGTTCAACTAATTTTTAATTAATCTAAAAGTATAACAATAGGATAATACCGAAAAATATAAAAATCATACCAAACGATTTTCAATCTGAAATCTGACACCACCATCGCGTTCAGCACGCGAAAATTTACAACTTTGGTATTCACCTCGACTCGATCCGACGATTCTACGATCAAAGGAAGGGATAATTTTGACAATTGCAGCCCTTGTCCTCCGCTCGATTTCGGTGTACCAAGAAATTTCTCAGTACACCAAAATGGGTGGAAATCCTGTCCCGGACAAGGAGAAGTCCTTGTCCCAAAGCTTCTTTTGCAAACCAAACGGAGGACATGGGCGGATGTCCAGTCCAGTCCCCCGTTTTTTAGCAAACCAAACGGGCCCTTAGAGATTATAGATCATGGATGATATAAGAAGACACATAATAAGTAAACATAATTGACTATCATAAATTACTGATAATATATTAAGAAATAAAAATATATATGAATAAATCTCAAACATAATTACTTATAAGCTGTAATTTAATTATGTTTTTTTGGGGGGTTATATCAATATTGAAAAAAAAGAAAAATACTTTTAAAAATCTTAATTGATAGTTTCATCGTTATTACATTTATATATTATATAAAAAATTTCAAATATTGATGGAAATAATTATACTATTTCTCCAAGAAGTGTAATACTAAGTACATTAAAAGTTTTAAAATATTTAAAAATAAAAAGTTTTTGAAAAACCAGAGAGTAACAAAAATATGGTTATAATTTTTTTTAAAAGACAACATTTTTCAAAATTTTATTATCCAGTAAAACTAATTAAAGTGCACCTTCTTTTAAAAAACTTAATGGGTAATTAACATCTTATGTTATATTTTATTTATCCTATCAAGCAAATATTTGTAAGTAAAATATGCTACATGGCACAAGAGCATCTGGACTAGACTAGCATTTTGGGACCGACTGGATCAAGCTCCAAAGCACTCATACTCATGAACCAAATTCAAGTTAAGTCAAACATCACCTAACTCGGGGGCTCCACCACTACCAAAAAATGCTCTTCTGCGACGGCTCCACCACTACTCATGAACCAAATTCAAGTTAAGTCAAAGACCTTCTGCGACTACGAGTGACCGTCGCAAATGTCCGTCGCGAAAGATCGCGTCGCAAAAAGTTTGCAACCGCAGGTTTTGCAGGCCATAGCAAAAGACCATCTTCTGCTAACGCCTAGTGCGGTAGCAAAACTGTAGCAGAAGATGATCTTCTGCTACGGCTACCGCGACTGCAAAACCATAGCAGAAGATGATATTATGCTACAGCTACCGTAGTAGCAAAACTGTAGCAGATATCACTTTTATTTTTTAAAAATAAAATATTAAAATATTAGTAGATGTCTAAGAACTCTTTCAAAACAAGCAATGTGATCTATTCTCATGAATATAAATATGTTTTCTTGCAGTAATACTAACTAATGCTAACAATTAAGGCCACAAATTATGTCTCAACTAATGCTAACAATTAAGGCCACAAATTATGTCTCAACTAATGCTAACAATTAAGGCCACAAATTATGTCTCAACTAATGCTAACAATTAAGGCCACAAATTATGTCTCAACTAATGCTACAAATTGTTGAGATTTATGAACTCATCCTCTCTCTACTGAAATACAAAATGCTAATATTAAAAGTATTGAGCAAGGTAGAACTCGAGAACAAAGTAAACATGACATCATGGCCACTAGAAGAACAAGCTTGATTTTGCCCATCTCTGGCTATAAAAGGATCCTGTAGAGGTGGTCTTATGGCAGAAGAAACATTTGGATAATTGTTGCTTCTTTGTGAAACAGGAAATTTTTTGGTGGACTTCACCAAATAATCATTAGTGAGGGAACTTGCTGATGAATTATTTGATGTATATCCATTTAGTGGAGCACATTGCCAAGTGTTATTGCATCTAGCAAGATCAAGTATCTGGGAAGAACTTCCTGCATTCACATGGAAAGAATCTGTGCTTATTGGCAGTGTTCTAGTTGATGAGTGATTGACAAATCCACTGGAATGTGTCTTCTGTTGAAGTGTTTGTAACATAAGAGCATTAGTCGCTGACATAAGAGCTATGGGGATTACCATTAGGAAGTCGATTGCCAGGGAAACCAAGTAATTCACAGTTTGCTTCCTGAACTCTTTTAGGTTGCAAGTGCTCAAACTCCAATGATGTAGGAATCCCCTGCAACAAACTCCCATGTTGATTCCTATGAAGATTTACCCCTTCAGACCTAATTAGATCATTGGTAGGAATTCTTGTGTTGTTTATATGTGCAGCTTGAACTAATTCAGAAGAACTATGACAACAAAGTCCCATGCCACTTGTATTTGCTCTACCAATAACTCCACTTTGCTGAAGTGAGGTAAGTGGTGGTAACTGGCCCGAAGTAGTGAATGCTTGGAAATTCATAAATCCATCCAATGAACCCATATGCAGATAGGAGGACTCGCTACCTCCCAAAGCAGCAACCAAGCTAGCCTGTTTGCTTGCCACAGCGCTGAGTCTTTTTAGGTAAAGTCTATACTTCTGTAATCACAAAGAACACACTCAGAATTGTATCAAACAACTAAATACAACATGAAAGAGGAAGCACAGAGAGGAAGTAAATCAAACAGGAATATCAGAGTTATTTAAGTTATTGCACTTATTACAAGACTGAGTATGTAAAACATTGTCTATTTCAAGATAAAATCACATAATGGAAATCACTGATTAATTGACATTATCCAAAAGGATTATTGCATAAACAACCATATATGTTCATCTCTAAAAGTGACAACAATTTTGCAGCTAATGAAACTAAATATTTAAGTAATTTATTTGTTGACCATTAGCTGCTCGAAGCTCGAATCTAGTATGCAATTCCAACCCCGCCCCCAAAAGAGAAAAAAAAAGATTTAGTGGCATGCCTGAAGATGGCTGGCAACATTTTCTATTGTTAGCTTATCAACATTCATCAGCTCTAGTATTCTCTTAGGTACAGCTTCTTCATCAGAATAAGTCCACTAGAGCATTATATACAAGAAGAATAACATTTTTAAGCTAAATTTGCATAATAACACTAACAATTCTTCAAGCTAAATAATACTAACACAATCAACTAGATGCTATATTACATACTCCAATTTGCTTTTCACTGCGTTTGTAAATTCCAAAAGTACTAATGGTGTACTTGCTTTAAGATGTTACAACAAATAACTAGTACCATGGATATTTATGGTGAGATTTTGAAGAAAAAAACTTTAAACCCTGCACTGTCAAGGGTAAAGGTAAAATGTTCCTTGAACATAGAACAATTTAATATCAACATAATCTTCTAAACAAAAATGCTAATACTGACATAATACCAGAAGCAGAAATACTCAAAATGAAAAATAAACATAGCATCCTAGGTTTACTTATGATGGGAAGGTCTATCTCAAGGCCTACAAGTTCTAAAAGTTTGAAACCATCCATATCTGGCATATGAACATCACTGATAACCAGATCAAATTTGTCTCTATTCTCCCTCAGTAGCTTAAGAGCTACAATAGCTTGATTAGTCGTTGTAACTAGAACAAAAACAAAGATGTCTTGAAGCATATCGAATTCTAAGTTTTCCATCTTTGTTTTGATGGTTTAGAAGAAAGAGACAAACCTTCCCAGGTTGAATAACCTCTCTCTCCTCAGCATCAACAATCATACTATACCCACTTGGGAAAAGAAGAACTTACATGTGTTGCATGAAACTAAAGGTAAAATACAACTTTCACTTTTGTTTTTTCAATCTTCCACTTGGGAATCCTTGACATTGTTCCTCAACGAGCTAATTATCAAGTGAAAAACATTGTCGTTCCTCTTCAATTGCCACCCTGCATTACACGTCCACTATTTACCCCGTTCCTTTTGGGAAAAGCTATGCAACAAGAACCCAACATTCTGATTCCCTTTTCGTTGACGCTCCTCTGTGTGCTCCCTGACGGGACGAAGATGCAAGAATCAAATGACGAAGACAGAATAAAAGCGGATAATATGGTTAATATGGTGTACCTTTTGGTCTTTGCTTCCCCTTCTCTTTTTCTTTGAGTTGCAAGCGTTTCCTGTGTAATTCCTGCCATGTGACAAGTACCAATCAGAAGAGACAAACCTAAACTGCATCGGAAAATTTTGAGATTGTGTCATCGCACAGAGCAGCCATGAAATTCGAGTTCAATCGGGACCGGGAAAAGGGGGATATTACCTTGAGCTTGTCGATCTGCGCTTGTGTGGACTTGGAGGGCTTGAAGTTGGGTTGGAAGAGCGGCGTGGAAGCCAAGGCTGCCTCCCTTCTCGCGTCCACCGCCTCGGCATCCGTCGCCTCGTTGCCCGCCATGCTGCCACCGGAAGTTAGAGTGCTGAATGACACGAGGAAGCCCTCTTTACTTGGTTCAACGCTTTATAGGCCGGGCCCGATCTGCAGTGACAACTGACGAGACCCATCCCCCCGCTAATAAATACAATATCAACCGACCCGCCTAGTATATCAGTGACCACGTGCCGTCGCAAAACTCGGTAGCAAATCCGTCGTAGTGCCGTAGCAAAGTGCATATTATGCAACGGCCATAACACCGGTCGCAATATCATTGCTGCTTGGCGACGACAACCCCACGCAGTCGCAGAGCCGTCGTAAATTGCGACTGCAAATTTACGAAAGCAAATTAGTCGTTACAAATTGCTGATTTTCTAGTAGTGACTTGGCCATACAAGGACATCCACGCCCTTCATTAATTATTAGGGATTCATCAATAATGAGCTCAATATCTCCGGGATTAACCCTGACTCATCCCTGACATATCCTTGCGAGATTCAGGAAGACATCATCGCCCCGAGACATTCATATACAACACTATCATTAAATAGACACGACGCACATCAGGTATACTCTTGATTTTTATTCCATATCCATCATTTGAAATTCCTTCTTACTTGAGCGTTGAAGTATCTTTGTAGGTCTCTCGCCTGAGTCGCATCGGACCAAGAGACGTGAAGGACCGCATCACCCCGGCTTCAGGCAAGAACAACATCAATATATTTAAGTACTATGGAAATTGAAGTACAAACAAATTAATGTCAAAACTAATTTGATTTTTTTTTTTGCATATCATGATCCGCTTGCTATCAATCAACATTTTAATTTAGAAAATAATATTCAAGCAAAATATATTTTGTTCTTTACTAGTAGTGTCCGCAAGTGTAAATACTGCAAAAAGCATTTGCATGCAAAAAAAAAGGCCCGCGAATAGAATTTGCAGCATATTATTTGGTTGTCCGCAACTAGAGTTGCAATTTCTATTTGCAAGAGTTTGGTTAGCGACGAATGAAAGTTGCAATTATACTCAACTAGCATATGCATATCTAGCTCTGGCAATTTTAGCTCGGCTCGTTAGCCCGACATGATAAAATCGCACTCGGACTGCTTGTTATCGTGTCTAGGCCGTTATCGGGTTGGCTCGATAAGGCCCGAACAAATATTGGGTCAGCCCGATAATGCCCGAAACAATATCGAGTCGGATCGGGCCTACAAAGTGTAGGCCCGACCCGATAGCCTAATAATAAATTTATTCATTATCGAAAATATCGATCTATCGAGTCCGAATTGGCCTGATAGCTTAATTTGGGCCTCATAGCACGGTTCCAATGGCCGGATTTAGGCCCAATAGTCTGATTTTGATTTTTTTAATTATCATGCTAACTGGCCGGACTGGCCCATTTAATGTTCGTGTCGTGCCTGGTCGGGGGTCCTCTGGCTCGAACTTTTATCGGGCCATACACGATTTTTGTTCGGGCCGAGCTAGCTCGGCCCAATATCTCCAGCCCGGGACAGATTATCGGGTCCAATAGGAGTTCAACGGAATTTAGAAGCAATAACAAGCAAATAGAGGCAAAAGAGTAAATCTGTTATTTTACACAATAATAATTTGTCGACTACAACAAAATCTATTTATCCTATAATAAAATTATTTTATACTCTAAATCACCATTTAGTTTTGTAAAATATTATATTATATTATTTAATTATTAATCAAAATAAATTATTATTGTTTAATTATTGTATGATACCAAAAATATAAAAAATTTATCAAACGACATCATATCAAAAATCTGACACTACAATCACGTTCAGCACGCGAAAATCTACAAGCTTGGTATTTATCTCGTCTTCATCTGACGACCGTAAGTCGTCCAAATTAATTGTTTTCTAATATATAAATTATTATATTTGCAAACTTAATCTTGTATTGTGTGGTTTTGCGTGCTTCAATTGCTTTTGCAGCCTGCAAATAATATTAGAAACACAACATATAAATACTAAATATTGCAAACTATTTACTACAAATAGAGTTGCATATTTCCATTTGTGGGCAACCAAACGCCCCATTAGGGAATAAAAAAAATTGAAATTTTCTTAAATTAAACCGACTTTTAATTTATAATTAAACACTGAACAGGAAGTAGAAGAATTTGTTAGAGTTGGGGTAGAGTCGGAGAAGATCAAGAGGTTGACGGGCGATCCCTGTCTTTAAGGTCTCTATTGCCCTGTAGCAATACACCTCAAAGATTGATCAAACACTCTTAAAAGATTGCAGCAAGTAGATAAAGATAAGATAAGAGAAATTTTTCAGATAGATACACGTAGATTTCGAGGTTAATTTATATAGATTAATTCATAGTTAATTTCGAAATTGATACTCATTATTATGAATTAGCAACAATCAATTGTTTAATGAGCAAAATATCTCAAAATTAACTCTCAAATTAATTAAATATTGAGTGCTCTAATTCATGTAACTGTTGAATTCCAACCGTCACTAGGTTCGAATTCGAATCAAGGTCAGACCCGATAAAAAGGTTGGCTCAGTGCAAAGTGCGCCTAAAAAGCGACAATGCGACGTGCCCGCGCACTGTGCGATGCACCCTCTTGACCTTCTACTTTGTCCACACAAGTAATTAAGCATACACGCTAATTCTTATAGACTAATATAAAATTAGCATATTTTCTCACGTGGGACTACACAAACAACATGAATGCACCTTTTCATATACCCCTTCTTGGGCATATAAAACTTGATTATATAATTCCTACTTGAACTATATAATTTTTTATTAAACCTCTCATATTAGACTATCTATTGCACATTTTAATTCTCTTAAATTAAATTATATTAATTATTGAATAAATAAATTACTCAAAATTGAATAAAATAAGCATCAAATAGGTGCATTTCAATAGAATTATTAATTTTCTGACTCCTTCACCTATAAATAAACATGCTGTTAATTAGTTCTTCCAACTAACCGGATATAAATAAACATGTTTTTAATTAGTTCTCTCAACTTACAGGCTATAAATATACATGGTGTTAATTACTTCTCCCAACTCACAGGGAAGTAGAACACACTAACGCAGTAATGTCTCCCAAAGCCTTCTCTTTCCTGTGTGATATGGCTTTAGCAGGAATCCTCACCGCCGACGCTCAGAGCAGCCCAGCAGATTTCCTCAACCTCCACAATGAGGCTCGCGCGAGCGTCGGCGTCGGCCCCATGATGTGGGACGACACCGTTGCAGCCTACGCGGCGGACTAAGCGAACCAGAGGCCGCCGACTGCAGCCTCTCCCACTCCGATGGGCCCTACGGTGAGAACATCTTATGGGGTTCAACGGAGAAGGATTGGAATGCATCCGATGCCATGGGGTTCTGGGTCTCGTCGAAGGCGTCGTACTACGACTACAGCAGCAACACGTGCTCAGGGCTTGCTGGGAAAACCTATTTGCATTACACGCAGGTGGTGTGGGCAAACTCGGTGAACCTCGGCTGCGCTCGCGTGGTGTGGGACGACGGTGGCGTCTTCATCACCTACAACTATGAACCCCCCCGGCAACTATGTCGGCGAACGACCCTACTTGAATATTTATGCTATGCGTGGAGTAGTGATCAAGTTGCTCCTAATTATCATAGACAAAATAACCTCTTGGATCCGGTGAAGATCTCTTGGTCGAAACTCCAGATATATGGATGAGATCGATCGTTACTGCAAGGATGTTACGCGCGGAGAAGAAAAGGATCATAGTCACATCAGGCTGCACACGAAATCAGAGGGTGAGGATGTTGATACGTCGGCAAAAGTAGCATCAGCTGTAAACGATCACAGGAGTCGTGAGGTAGCGCCACGTGGGAGCACGCGAGTGAAACAGAGACCCAGTCGGGCTGAGATTATGAGTTTAATAATCATTGTAATTGAGTTGTAATTGGACATATATATAGATGAATAAAAGCTGAGATGTGGATAGAGATCTGAATACAAATATCCTCTTCCCTCTATCTACTTCTCCTTCCCTCTTCTTCTTCAGAAATTTCTTTCCTTTCTCATCAAAGTGTCCTCCTGAACTCAATCATCAATCCAGACACGTAGGAGAACTCCGTTGGGGGTGACAGCCAGATCTCAGGTACAGACTGTCATTACATTGGTGCTTTCATTGTACCTATTGTCTGAATTTTCATCGTTCGATCGACGATTGCAAATATGGAGACGCGTTCTGACGTATGGGCTGAAGCCATCAAGTCATTGCAAGACTCATCGGATCGCCATGATAAGCTACTTGGACCGCTTCAATCAAATCTAGAATCTCAGCAACAAGCGATCGAGGGCCAGTAGCAAATTTTGCAGACGATCTCTTCTCAGATTAGTCCGTTGAACAATCAAATGGCGCAATGGTCGAAAGTAAAGCCAGAGCAGATAACTCCGTCGAATGTTACTATGCAACTGCTGTGTTGGAAGAATCCATTAAGAGGCGGGGCTGGGGAGGACGATGAGTTTTCGTTTCCTCCTAAACCTCCACAGATCGAGTTGCCGATGTTTAATGGAACAGACGCTGAGGAGTGGATTGCGGCGACTGAGGATTTTTTTGAATTCTATGGCATGGAAGACCAACATCGAGTGACCATGGCATCATTTTGTATGGAGGGGATCGCGCAGAAGTGGTTCCACTGGATGCAGCGGAGAAAACAATTGGCAGGATGACGACATTTGGTAGAAGCCATTCGTCGTAGATTTGAGCCTACTGATCTGGAGCCACCGGAAGGGAAACTGACAAAACTCATTCAGCGTACCAGTGTGGAGGAATATGAAGGCAAATTCGAAGAATTGTCTCTGAGGACAACAAATCTACCAAAATTCTTCTTGGTAAACTGCTTCATTTCAAGCTTGCGATCCAACATTAAGACAGCTGTCTTGGCGACGCAGGTCAATACAATGCATGAAGCTATCACTTTGGCCAAGCAATGTGAGGCCAAAATAGCACCAGTGCGCAGGTTCTCAGCTTTTCCAGTAGGTCCGAGGAATCAGGGAGGAATCCTGCCGACACCTCCGAAAAGGATATCGATGTCTCCTTATCAATACACTAAAGGCGCAAACACAGTTGTTTCGCCTTCGAAGACATCGTCGCTGCCAGGTTCCACCGGTGCACGACCTATGCCTCGTCGAATTTCTTCAAGTGAAGCTCAGAAGAGGCGCAAGCTTATACTAGTATTGTGATGAGAAATTCTCTTGGGGGCATAAGTGTAAGGCACCACAGTTGTTTATGATGGATGATGGGGTGTCTGCGGAGGAAGAGGAGGAAACAGTGATTGCACCACCGGAACCGCAGGAGGAAGAGGGTGTTGAACATTCACTCATTTCCTTCAACGCATTAGCAAGTTGTTTTTCACCCACAACTCTGAGATTTAAGGGACTGATTCATGGCAAGGAGGTGCAGGTACTCGTCAATGGCGGCAGTACCCACAATTTCATACAGACGTGAGTTGTTAAATATCTGGGACTTGCAGTGGAACCAGCAACAGCCTTTGGGGTGATGGTTGGAAGTGGGGCTCGAATTAAGAGTGAGGGTATAATTTAATTAGAACTTGTCATTGCTGATACAAGGTACTAAAATTACTACATACTTCTATGCATTGCCGATCAAAGGTTCAAATATTGTGTTGGGTGTTGCTTGGATGGCAACTCTAGGCCCGGTCGTGATGGATTTAATTTGCTAAGCTGCGCTTCGAGTTTCAATTACAGGACAGAAAATGTTCATGGGCAGGGGAAACTTCATTGCAGCCCGAGCAAATTCAGTGTAACACACTTCGCAAACTCTGTGGAGCTCATGCAGTAATGGAAATGTATCATTTAGAATTGATACCAGATGAAGGAAAAGAAGACAAGCGATGTCAGGATGAGGGCATTCAGTGTTTACTGGAGGAGTATACGAGTGTCTTTATTGCACCGCAAGGATTGCCGCCGGCAAGAAACACTGACCATAAAATTCACTTGCCAGAACAACAACAACCAATCAATGTAAAGCCTTACCGGTATCCACACTATCAGAAGGAGGAAATCGAGCGTCAAGTAAAACAGATGCTGAGTGAAAGATTAATTCAACCAAGCAATAGTCCTTATTCATCTCCGGTACTGTTGGTGAAGAAGAAAGATGACACTTGGAGGTTTTGCGTGGATTATCGGGCATTGAACGCCGCCACAGTCAAAGATAGATTTCCATTTCCTACGGCAAATGAGTTATTTGACGAATTGGGAAATGCTCGGATCTTATCTAAGCTCGATCTGCTGGTTGGGTACCATCAAATCCGTGTGCATTCAAGGGACATCCCTAAGACTGCGTTTCGAACGCATGATGCCCACTACGAATTCCTCGTAATGCCATTTGGCTTATCGAACGCACCATCAACCTTCCAAGCAACGATGAATCAGATATTTCGGCCCTACCTCAGAAAGTTTATACTAGTTTTCTTCGACGATATTCTAATATACAGTGCTTCCATTCTTGAGCACAGAGAGCATCTCAGGAAGGCTCTTCAGATTTTGAGAGATCAAAATGCTCCTTTGGCTGCTCGACAATTGAGTACTTGGGTGACCTAGTTTCAGCAGTTGGGTTACAAGTAGATCCTTCAAAGGTTGATGCAATCCACAATTGGCCGGTGCCGCGCAATATAAAGGGCCTCCAAGGATTTTTGGGTCTTGCGGGTTACTACAGGAGATTTATTAAGGGCTTCACACAGGATGCAGCGCCATTAACAGATCTTCTGAAGAAAGAGGCATTCAAGTGGTCGAGTGAAGCTCAAAATGCTTTTGAAAACCTTAAGCAGAAATTGAGTCATGCGCCTGTACTTAAGCTCCCCGATTTCAATAAATAATTCGTCATTGAGACCGATGCTTTGGGTGTAGGCCGGCATAGGAGCCATTTTAACACAAGTGAAGCAGCCCATTGCTTTCTTCAACCAGAAATTGTCACCCCGCCTTCAGGCCACTTCGACATACCATCGTGAGCTCTATGCAGTGGTCTGAGCAGTCCAAAAGTGGCGTCAATACTTGTTGGGGAGGAAATTCACCATTGTTACAGACCATAGTCCTCTTAAGGAGCTGCAACACCAAGTGGTCCAAACACCCGAGCAACAGAAATGGGTATTCAAACTCATGGGATACGATTTTGAAATCAAGTACAGATCGGGGAAGTTGAATACAGTGGTGGATGCCTTGTCAAGAGAGCCAGAGTTCTCAATGATGTCACTATCCAGGCGAGTATTCGACTTATTGGAGTTGATAAAAAAGCTCAACCAGGAGAATGAGGAATTGCAATTACTACGTCAGTAGATACAGGAATAATATGAACCCCATAAGAAGTTTGAGGATCGAAATGGAGTTCATTTGTTCCAAGGTCGGATTTTTATTCCTAATAACAGTGACATTAAGACCCTTCTACTATAAGAGTTCCATTATTCAGTGTGGGGAGGGCATTCAGGTGCCAGCAGAACTTTTCACCGCCTCTCCGCAAATTTTTTTTGGAATGGCATGAGGCAAGATGTGAGGAAGTTCGTCGGAGACTGCCAAATTTGCCAACGAATATAGAACGAGCAACTATCTCCGGCGGGGTTACTACAGCCGCTGCCTATTCCTGAAGAGGTCTTTGAAGACATCTCCATGAATTTCATTACTAGGCTACCGGCTTCAAGAGGACAATCGGCTATTTTAGTGGTGGTCGATAGATTGATCAAGGATGGTAATTTCTTTGCGCTGACAAGAAAGTATTCAATAGAGAAAGTTGCCGAGGTCTTCCTCAACGGCATCATCAAACTTCATGGGGTGCCAAGATCGATTATTAGCGATCGAGATAGCCATTTCACTAGAGCTTTATGGCACGATTGTCAAGGTTATAGGGGTCGACGCTGGGATTCAGCTCGGCTTAACATCCACAGACAGATGGACAAATCGAAGCCCTCAACAGATGTATTGAAATGTATTTGAGGAGCTTAGGGCATGAGGAACCTTCGGAATGGGTGAGATTTCTTCCTTGGGCCGAGTATTGGTACAATACATCCTTCCAAAATTCTGCAGGCATGCCACCGTTTCGAGCTCTGTATGGGCGGCCACCTCCGGTGCTGATCCATTATTTAGGGGGAACAGCGAAGCACTCCGAGGTGGATAAATAGTTAATGACTCGGGATAAAATTCTGGGGCAGCTGAAAGCTAACCTCATGAGAGCTCATGTGAGGATGAAAGCTCAAGCTGACAAAAGCAGGAGAGAATTAGAGTTTAAAGAGGGTGATTGGGTATTCGTCAGGTTGAAGCCTTATCGTCAAGTATGAACTCGCTTGCTTAGGAACCAAAAGCTCAGTCCTCGATATTTTGGACCTTTTCGCATTATCAAGAGAATTAGGAGGGTCGCTTATAAACTCGAGCTACCAGAGACGTCTTGTATACATTCTATTTTCCATATTTCTATCTTCAAGCAGTGTCGAGGGAAGCCTGAGATGCAAGTAATTCCTCTACCATTACTGCAGAACGTCGGCAGCCCTGCGAGAGATGATGAAGCACCAAACCTTGCCACTAATGCAGATGAGGACGAAGAGCAGTGTCGACACTTTAACTGCAACCTTGAGGACAAGGTTCTAATTGAGCCGCGGAGTATTGTTATGCGAGGAGAAGAAAAGGATCATAGTCACATCACGCTGCATGCGGAATCAGAGGGTGAGGATGTTGACACGTCGACAAGAGAAGCATCAGCAACAAACGATCACAAGAGTCATGAGGAAGCGCCACATAGGAGCACGCGAGTGAAGCAAAGACCCAGTGGGGCCGAGATTATGAGTTTAATAATCATTGTAATTGAGTTGTAATTGGACATATAAATAGATGAATAAAAGCTGATCCATTACTACAATTTGGCCCTTTAACGGTGATTGTTATAACGTCTGCTAGCAATTGTAAATGCTGCAAAAAATTTTACCGGCAATTAATGAATTCACACTAGATCCATTGTCGTTAAAGACTTTAGAAATAATTTATACCATTATTGATAAAGATAGAAATAATCACCACTAAATGTATATAAATATATTAAAATATATAACTTTTTTTTGTAGAGTTTTTAATAATAGTTGTTAAATGATGTACCTATAAGTTATTTAGCAGCAATTATCTTATTGCTACAAATTAATTGTCACTAAAGAAATAATCTCTTGTAGTGAGCTGGGATCGAGATTTGAATACAAATTTCCTCTTCCCTCTATCTACTTCTCCTCCCTTCTTCTTCTCCAAATCCCTCTTTCCTTTCTCTTCAAAGTGTTCGCCTGAACTCAATCATCAATCCAGACGCGTAGGAGAGCTCCGTTGGGGGTGACAACCAGATATCAGGTACGACTGTCATTACAACGGAGGAGTGGAGGATATAGATATAATTAAGGTCACGTACAATGCTTCTTATCTAAAAAAAAAAAGCTTCTTATCGATGGCACATAGCTATGTATCAAGATACATGGAGGGGGCACTATCTAAGCCTAAGTCGACTGACGTTACAATTGATAAAATAAATATACTCAAAATATAATTCATCCTATCATGTATATAAAGGTTATCATAAACATCACCAATACATAATTCAGAGTGTCAAAACATAACTTAAAGTCTTAAATATAAAAAAATTATAATTATTCTCGACGATTCTTATGCATAGATGGTATTGCATAATAATTTTATTGTCAATTGTATTAAAAGTATCTTTTTCAATAAATGTGATCGGACAATCAGACAGAACTGATCTACCATTTCTTCGTACAATCTTCATAGAAAAAAATATTCGCTCATCAATGGGTGAAATTAAGGCTAAAGTGACAAGCCTATATGCTAATGCATACAACACATACTTCTTACTTGACCATTTGTGCTGCAAGATTAGTAATTCTAGAAAGATTAAAAAATCCATGATGAGATTTATATCAATAATATACGCTCCCAATTATTTACCAAGAAGATCAATATGAATTTATGAGAATTCGATAGGATAAAATTCAGCAAGGCAAAGTGTTATTGCCTGAAATCGGTGTGATATGGGCCTTCACATTTCATGGTCCGGCGCGGCTCCAAGGGTGACATGCAAAGACACTACGATACTCAAGTAAGAAGTAATCTCAGATAGTATATGGAATTGGAATCAAGAGTATACATGATGTACGTCGTATATATTTTATGGGCAAGTCAAGGATGTATCAGGCAATGATGTCTCCTAGAATCTCACGGGGATATACCCAGAATGGGTCAAAGTTTATCCCAAAGATTGCGGACTTATTAGTGTCTAATCTCTGGTAATTAATGAAGGATATCGATATTCTCATTTGGACGGGTGGAGCCCCAGGCTGAGTTATGGTTGGCTTGATTTGAGTATGATTCATGAATATTATGAGCACATTCGAGCCTGGTTCGGAGCCCGAGAACTTTGTGCCGAACTCTAGTAACGTGTGTGTCAACTTATGTTCGTCCGCAGACCTCTTTGTATATGCCAAGCCTGTAATCTCGGGCTTGTATATGAGTGGCTGTTGTGTTCTTTCCTTAGCCAGATTGCTAGAGTAGGAGATCTCGATGTGCTTTGATTTTGTCGCTTCGCGACTCTTCGATTTATGTGATCAATGTGGAGGTCGCGTGAGGAAAGGGATGCCTTTTCGTGCGCCTGTCGCCTGTTAACACCTGCTCAACCTTTAATTCTGATAGGGGGAGGGGGGTAAGTATATATGGCCTAGAGATTCAGCTATCTATTTTCGAGGCACTTTAGTACATGCTGCTAGTTGACGAGCCTCGCTCTGTTAGCAGGGTGTGACCAACGTCCCTTTTTCTCGTGTCTTTAATCTCTGGCATGGAGTGGTGCTTATGAATCGAACATTGCTCTTACTAGGTGGTTGCTTTGCTTCTAGAACCCTAGCTGTGGGACCTGCCCTGCTCCGATGGTTCGCGCTGACTCTTCCTCAAGACTTGGCATCCCGCCCTCCTCCATTTTGTCCACCAATGTTCCTAGTTAGCTCAGCTAGGTAGATCAATGCTAGGGGAGAAAGCACCTATGCTGGTGGTTCAGCTTCAATCTCTCATCCTCAGCGACATCAAATATGACGGGAATACAGAGATGCCATGAACATTGTTGTAATAGAGAAGTGTTCTTTTCAATATTTTTGGTTGGCGTGGACCACTCCCACTTTTTTTTTGAGATAGGGAATTTGAGCACCAAGTGGGGAGTCGACACAACGACTCCAAGGTTGTTCAATGAAAGTTGCCCTAGAATCATATGATAGGGGCTAGAACAGTCGATGACCAGATAATGCATATTCGTTGATTTAGTCTTTCACTACTAGAATAACGAGCTTCACCGACGACTCGATCCATTGGTAAGCATTAGCTGAAGACCATCACCAACGACGAGCAACGACTCGACCAGTTGCAACAGGGCCGTGGCAGAAGAGTGCGTCGCTGATAACTTAGCAACGACCACGCTGCCCGTTGCTAATATGGTATCAGTAATGGCGTAGCAGCGGCCCACAACTATTGCAGATATCATTATCAGCCATGGCTCTGCAACGGCCTCTGGGCTGTTGCGGATACTGATATCAGCAACGGCCTGTCAGCCAAGGTAAAGCTGTTGTTAAAAGGCTGTTGCTAAGTCGTCGATGTAGGTTATCAGTACCGTCTTTGAGGTTGCAGCCCAGAAATTACTATATGTTTTCAGCGACAGCTTTAAAACTGACGACCGTGGGAAAGCCATCATTGATGTTGTTAACCTGTAATTGAAAAATTTAAAAATTAAAAATTTTCATTGATACATTTATATAATCATGATACATAACTCACACACCCACCATATACACATCCACATCCACATCCACATCCGCATCCATACACACATCTACATCCAGATATACATCAAAATAATTATATTTATAATTATAATTATTCACAATCGTATAAAAACTATACAAAATTGAAACTATCGTATCAACATAATACGATCAAAACTATCGTATCAACATAATACGATCAAAACTATCGTAAGTCAACAATTTCAAAACTATCGTAAGTCAATAGTATCAAAACTATCGTAAGTCATGCATAATAAAATATCCAAGTTATAATAAGTCAAGTCAAGTAAAATTCAAGTCATAAAACAAGATAAAATCTCACTGCGGCGGTGGAGGATGATTGGGATCATACGGTACGGACTGCAGTGCTTGAGTGTAGACAGGCGTGGACTTGGACGAGGATGATGGATCTGTCGATGGGTTGCTACTGCTGGACTGACCTGTCAACTGTCTCGACATGGTATGCACATCCGCTAACATCTGGCTCTGACGCTCCATCATCTCACTCTGACACGCGATCGTCTTTTCCAATGTCACTATCCGACTCTGATCTTGAGCCCGGGAGGTGGAGGGTCGCTCACCGGCGATCGGAGGGGTTGGTGCACCAAGTGGCCCAAGCACGCTCGCGCATTGCCACTATCAGCAAAGTCCTCGGGGGTGCCCCTGCACTGTGTCACTGCTTGAGTGTAGGTCTCCTACACAAGTTTGTATTTTTGTTTCATAATTTTCCTAATTATAAACTTAAATTATAAATAAATATTGCATAATTGAAATAAATATACTCACCATGATTATTGCAGCACGGGTGTCGATGTACTCTCCCACCCCATGTCCTCGACGGTGTGTCCGCTCGAACACCTCCACCGGGGTGGGTCGTTGGACACTCCCGTCATCCATCACGTTGGACTCACCAGTGTGACGCGTTGCTCCGTCGGACATGCAGTTTCTAGCCATAGTTTGGGATACCTCCTGCCATCGCTCCGTCGACCATATCGCCACGAGCTGGTCCCAAATACCCGAAGTAATCCAATTGGGGCCATATCCTCGAGTCTTCACGTTGTTTGTGGTCCCAGCTTGGGCCATCGCATGGGTCCGTGCCTACCCTAGCTGGTCGTTGTACCTCTACCGGAAAATGGCCTCCCACGCAGTGTAAATGAAGGACCTATGGTCCCTTGATCATGTATAGCGAGCCTACAAAATAATAATGTTAGTACCAATATTAATCATCATGTATATAAAATTTTTAAATATGTATCTCAAACTCGCGACAGAGCATGTCCACGTGCTCTCGGGGCACGTGAGACCATGTGGGTCATGCCCCATGCATGTACCGTTGGATTGTCCCGATATAGTCCTAGGGACATCATCTTGCTCGAACATGCATAACAAAAATAAAGTACAATATTATATTATGATATAATAAATTATATATAATTAATAATTCATAATACATTATCGCTCCCCGATCACACTAATAAGTCTACGTTATTCCGTGGCTGGTGGAGGCTAAATCATGTTCGGCCCGCGTGGCCGCATGCGTCTGGATGAACTAGCCTCGGCGGCAGGAGGATCAGCGACAGGAGCAAGTGCGACAGAATCTGGAGTCTCTCCGATCGGAGACTCTGAAGCTCTCGTCCGGCGATAACCTCGACCCACCATAGCTGTCGAATAAGCATATAATTAGATTATATATATAGTAGAGATAAATTTAATAGAAGATATACTTTACAATTATTCCTCATCATCTGCGTAATATTCTTCGAATTCTTCTTCTTCATCTTCTTCATCGTCTTCAAATTCTACTTCTTCATCTCCACCTTCCTCAACTTCATGATCGTCATCATCAACATATTCAACTTCTAATTGAACTAATTCTATGTCCGCATCCTCGACTATTGGAATAATACAGTCTACTGCAGGAGGATCCTCTTCTTGATAGAAATCATCTATCGCATCAAGTATCGGCTCATTTTCTCCTACTATCGGATCATTTTCTCCCGTTGCGGAAATTGAACGGGCGTGGCTCCACTCTGTTCTTTTTCAGCCACGTGACGAAAATCCAACAAAGCGAAAAAGCATCGCCTATTCGAATACCGCATGTTGTACGTGGTATTCTCGATTACCACGTATAGCGCCACGCGATATTGGAGAATACCGCGCACAACGCTAGCTAATGACCATGAACAATTGGATAGTTATTATTCTGTCAGTTTTGAGTATGTGAAAAGCTAATGATCGAACAATAATGACAAGATAGATACAATTCCAAACACAACCGTCGCTAATGGCCAATAGTGATGGAACAACTGCTATTCCATCGCCGATATTTGTGATACATAATATTCGTTATGAGTTAGCTCCTATTCCTTCGCTGAAAGTTGTGATGCACAATCATCGATCGCTAATGGCCATCGGTGACTGGTTAGGTACTGTTCCATCACTAATAGCTTTGATATATAGCCATCACTAATGGCCAATAATGACATAATATATAGCCATAGGTATTAGCCATTAGCAGCATGACAACTACTATATTTACAAACCGTCACATATGGTTTTTACTATTGCTATTCTGAACAAGCATGATGGTGAATGACGGATGGTGAATGACGGTTACCATCAATGACGAAAAATTCACCGATAGCTAGATCATTACTAAAAATGAAGCTTTTTGTGACGACCATTTTGCACTACTAGAAACTTGGTCTTCAGCAACGGCTATCAGCAACGGCCGCTCAAGCCGTTGCTATTTGCAACGGCTTTCTTACGGCCGCCCGAGCCGTTGCAGATATCTATATCTGCAACGGCGTTCTAATGGAAAATCGAGCCGTTGCTGATTATTTTAATTATAAGCATCGGCGTTCATACGGATAGGCGAGCCGTTGCTGATGTTTTAATTTTCAGCAACGGCTTGCTAACGGATAAGTGAGCCGTTGCTGATAATAAATTATCAGCAACGGCTTTCTAACGGGCGAGTGAGCCGTTGCTGATAAGTTTATATAGGGCACGCAGCCGCGCCCGACCCTTCTTCCTCCCGCTGCTGCCGCCGCCGCTCCTGCCGACACCGCTCGCCGCTGCTGCCGACGCCGACGCCTCTCGCCGACGCCTCTCGCCGCCGCGCCGCTACCGCTACTGCCGGTATGTTGATCGGCCGGCCTATACCGTTTCGGCCGGAGATGTTAAAATCCGACCGAAACCCTATTTCTAGGGTTTCGGCCGGCGGCGGTCGGACTATGGCCGCCGCCGGACCTTCTACAGTGGCCGGACAGTGTGTCCGGCCACTGTACGCCGGCGCCGGAGGGTGGACTCCGGCGCTGGAATATATATATATATATTATTGTTTTGAAATTGATAATTAATTATTTTATAAATGTTAATTAATTGTTTAGATTAATTGTTTAATTTGTTAGATTAATTATTAGGGTTTAGATTAATTTCGGACGCGCGCCGGAATCATCCACTTCGGACGCGTGCCGGAATCGTCCAATTCGGACTCGCGCTGGAATCGTCCACTTCGGACGCGCGCCGGAATCGTTCAATTCGGACTCGCGTCGGAATCGTCCACTTCGGACGTGCGCCGGAATCGTCCAATTCGGACTCGCGCCGGAATCGTCCACTTCGGACTCGCGCCGGAATCGTCCACTTCGGACGCGCGTCGAAATCGTCCAATATGGACTCGAACTGTCTCGAAACATTTAGAAAATAATCATCCATCCGACGAGTTGATATGTTTCACGTACGCATCGACGAATCGGATATGATTTAGCAAAACCTTAGATCCGTTCGGGGATTGTATGTTCGTGTAAAAGAAGTAGATGATCTTTTATACGACGTACAATTCTTGAATTGTCCCTGATTGGACAATTTGGGAATATAGTTATTTGTACTGCACTTACGTTTTTATTTTAACTGTTAACTAATTATTCTAAATTTCGGCAACATCTCTCTTGTTCTCCGATACGCGCCCAGATGATATGCGTATTCGGAGAACTGTAGGGAGATGCTGTCGAAATTTAGAATAATTAGTTAACAGTTAAAATAAAAACGTAAGTGCAGTACGAATAACATAAATCCCAAAGGATTTGCACCAAGATATTTTCTATGGACTTGTCACGGGGAGTCACGCGAAGTCGGGACGTCGAGCAATCCTGTCCTTCAGACATATGGTGAATCTTCCTCTGCTAGTGCTTCTTCATCCGGTCAATGTAATCCCTATAGAACTATGATACTTGATAGTCTTGGGGGTCAATTCCGCCTGAATGATAATGTTGATCGGCCAGTTCTTCAGACATCAGTCCCACCAGATACTACAGCGGTTGATATCACAGAAGTAGGGGCTGCGGTAGAGATTGAATTACCGAATAAAGAAGCTGCAGAATTTTACGAGATGTTGAAAGCTGCCGATGAACCTTTGTATGAGAATTGTCCTAAATACACTAGGTTTTCAGCAATGACACAGCTCTTAAACATCAAGGCCGATTGTAATATCAGCGGAGTTGCGTATGATCGGATTGCTGGATTGATTAATGGAATGCTGCCTACTGATAACAAGTTTGAGCCTACTTTTTATAAGACTAAAAAGCTAATGAGAAAATTGGGGCTTGGGTACGAAAAAATACACGCGTGCCAAAATAACTGCATTTTATATTATAAAGAAAATGTGCAGTTGGATAAATGCCCTGTATGTCAACACCCTCGTTACAAGGAGAAGAAATCGGTCCGACAGAAAAATATCCCGTTTAAGGTGCTTCGGTATTTTCCACTAACACCGAGGCTTCAAAGATTATTCATGTCGGAAAAGACAGCCCCCTACATGAGTTGGCATGCAAGAAGTCGTGATGATACAGTAATGACTCATCCATCTGACAGTGAAGCATGGAAACATTTGGATACATGTTATCCTTCATTTGCTATGGATACTAGAAATATCAGATTGGGATTGTGCACAGATGGTTTTAATCCGTTTGGACATTCTGCAACTCCTTATTCAGTTTGGCCAGTGTTGCTGACAGTTTATAATTTGCCACCGTCAATGTGCATGAAAGATGAATTTATTTATCTTTCGATGATTATTCCGGGTCCTAAGGGTCCGCGAAAAGAAATTGACATATTTCTCAGACCCTTGATAGATGAATTGAAAACATTGTGGACTGAGGGAGCTGTCACTTATGATTGTCATCGGAAGCAAAAATACTCAATTGTCCAGAGATTGAACAATTCATTGAAATATTTGACATTGAGCTGGTGCAAAAATACTCTATTCACAACGATCAAGAATTGGAGACATTACGGAATCGTGATTTCCCTTCTTGGATTCAGACTTACAGCAAAGATCACAGAGCTGAAATAGATGAAAAAATATTTGAGTTTGTTAGTGGACCGTCGCGACTTGTGTCGTGCTATAGCGGATATTTTGTTAACGGGTATAAATTTCACACGGTTGAATATTCATCTACAAAAAAGACGATGAATGCTGGGGTCTGCGTGAAAGGGACAACCTATGTTGAATGTGATATGGATTTCTATGGACTAGTGGAAGAAGTGATAGAGTTGCACTACTTCGGCTTGAAATCAGTGTTCCTATTTAGATGTCATTGGTTCGATACAACAGAAAGGGGCATGAAAGTTCATCAAAAATACAAACTTGTTGAGGTTAATTACAAATCGAAATTGGCAGCAAATGAGCCATTTATATTGGCATCACAAGCCGAACAAGTATATTACGCGAAGTATCCGGCTCGAAATAAAGATAGAGCAGATTGGCGTGTAGTCTGTAAGACAAAAGGTAGAGGAAAAATTGATTCGATAGTAGGAGAAAATGATCCTCCTGGTTTCTATCAAGAAGATGATCTTCCTGCTGTGGATCGTATTATTCCAATACTCGAGGATACAGACACAACGTCAATTCAATTAGAAGTTGAATATGCTGATGATGACGATCATGAAATTGAGGAAGCTGGAGATGAAGAAGATGACGAAGAGGAAGAAGAGGAAGAAGAAGAAGAATTCGAAGACTATTATTCAGATGATGAGGAATAATTGTAAAGTATATATATTTTATTAAATATATCTCTACTATTTATACAATAATCTGATTATATGTCTGTTCGACAGATATGTCTGGTCGTGGTTATCGACGCAGGAGAGCTTCGGAGTCTCCGATCGGTGAGACTCCAGCACTTACTCATGCTGCTGATCCTCCTGTTGCTGATCCTCATGAGGATGATACTGCCGAGGCTAGTACATCCAGACGCAGGCGGCCACGCGGGCCGAACAGGTGGCAGCCTCCACCAGCCACAGAGTCACGTAGATTGATCAGCGTGATTGGGGAGCGGTAATATATCATGAATTATGAATCATTACAAATTCATTATATCATAATATAATATTAAAATTTATTTTTGTTGTGCAGGTTCGAGCAAGAAGAAGTGCCGAGGAGCATTTCTTCTACTATTCGACGATACATGCACGGGGCATGGCCTACGTGGTCTCACGTGCCTAGCGAGCACGTCGACATGTTATGGCGCGAGTTTGAGGCACGTATTATTTTTTTTTACATGCATGATGATATATTAAGAATTGGTACTGATATTATTATTTTGCAGGCTCGCTATACATGGGCCGAGGACCAGAGGTCCTTCATTTACGCTGCCTGGGAGTCTATTTCCCGGGCAAGGTACAACGGGCAGCTGGGGCAGGCTCGGTCCCGAGCGATGGCCCGAGCTGGGACCACTAACATCGCGGAGACTCGGGGATACGACCCCAGTTGGATTACTCCGGATATATGGGACCAGCTCGTGGGGATATGGTCGACGGATCGATGGCAGGAGGTTTCTCAGAATGCGGCTAGAAATCGCATGTCGGGGGGAGCAGCGCGTCACACCGGCGGCTCTGTTGCATTTGCAGTGCACGCAAACCGTATGGTAAGTATATCGTTTAATTATATATTTTATTTGTTATTATGTGTACTAATTAATGTATTTGTTTTGTAAATGTAGACGACGGTGTCGGATGACGGGACTGTCCAGCGACCCTCCCCGATGGCGGTGTTTGAGCGGACTCACCGTCGAGCACATGGGACGGGGGAGTACATCGACAACCGCGCTGCATACATTGTGGTAATTATATATTTGTTTAAATTATTCATTATATATTTATAATTTAAGTTTTATGATAAATATTAAACAAAAAATCAAACTCGAGTAGGAGACGTACAGCCAGAGGGTGGTGCAGCGCGGGGGTACCCCCGAGGACTTTGACGCAGCATCGTGGGTCGAGGCCGCAGGTGGCTGGGATCATGGCCGCGTATATGGCTTCGCAGATAGTGGTCATGCGCGAGCCGTGCTAGGGCCACTTGGGGCACCGACCTCTCCGGTCGCTGGTGAGCGGCCGTCCACCTCTAGATCCAGTTATGATCATAGTAGCAGAATAAGGACTCTAGAGGAGACGGTCGCGCGTCAGACTCAGATGATGGAGGAGATGCATGCTATGCTACGCAACATGTCAGGTCATCCCGCAGCAGGCATCTCTTCGGCATCATCTAATCCATCGTCCTCGAGTCAGTCCACGCCGGTGTACACTCAAGCACTCCAGACCCCGCCATATGATCCAGACCATCCTCCATCGTCATCGTGAGATTTTTTGTTTGGATATTGAACTTGTTACTAAGATATTGAACTTGTTTAACTTATTTTGTTTGGATATTGATACTTCAATTTTGCATTTGAATTGTTTTTATACTATCGTGGATAATTATCAATATAAATATAATTGTTTTGATGTATATCTTGGTGTGTTTGTGATGTGTGAATGAATGTGTGTATGAGGGTATGGGTGTGTGAGTTATGTATCAGATAAATGTATCAATGTATCAATGTATCAATGGAAATTAGAAATTTGAAATTTTTCTGCTTGCAGGTATAGGTCATCAGCAACGGCTTTCCCACGGCCGTCCGTGGGAAAGCCGTTGCTAAAAGTGTATCGACAGCCGTTGCTGATGACCTACAGCAACGGCTTAGCGACGGGGTTTTACTAACGGCGTTGCTACGGACTCGAGGCCGTTGCTATTAATGTTATCAGCAACGGCTCCGGGTCCGTGGTAAAACCGTTGCTGATAATATTTTTAGCAACGGCCCGAGCGGCCGTTGCTGATAATGTTTTGAGCGACGGCCCGAGCGGCCGTTGCTGATCCGTTGCTAAGTCATCAGCAACGCGACTTTCTGTCACGGCTCTATTGCAACGGCTCGGCCGTTGCTGATGCCCATTTTTCTAGTAGTGTTGCGACCGCTGTGGTAGTGGTCGCAGATCCGATGGTTCTGCGACTGCTGGCCATTGGGGTTGCACAAAAGCCAAGTCGGTGACGGCTTTACGATAGCAGAGTTTGCCGCCGCAATGTTGATAACCCGATGACAGTTCAGTGACCACTTGCGACCGCAACTTTGCGGCCGCTCAGTTGCGATCGTTGTTGCCGTCGCAAAGTATTATTAAATTGCCCCCCAATCCTTTTTTTCTCTTCCCCTGCTCACTCGATCAAATTGATCTCTAGCTGCTCGATCTCTCACTTGTTCTCTCTGCCGCCCGCTACTCGTCGCCTGCTGCCCGCCGCAAGCCGTGTATTGGAAAAATGGAGAAGGAACTTTGAGTTGTACTCTTAGTATTTGTTTCAAGTACCTTTGCTGCAGCAACTGAAGCTAGCTTAAATCCCTTTACCCTTTTATTCTTCATCATTTTAGTAGAACTTTCATTCTCCAGCATACTTCCAACGCTAGAAGAGGAACCTACACTAGATTTACCTGCAGAATTATGGTAATTTTGCAAGAGGGGTTCATCCTTCGACAATATTATAAGTGTTAAGCTTCAGCAGATGCATAAAGGCTAGCTAGAACAAATGAAGTCTAATGCCAAATACCATGACTAGGCCACATCAGCAGATGCATAAAGTCTAGCTAGAACAAATATTTTTATATTCTTATCTCTTCTTTTTCTTTTTTTTGTCAAATAATTGTAATTTGTGGTGGTTTACCAAACCTATACTCTATTAGCAAGTTTAATTAATTTCTGCAGTGGATATTAGTGATTAATTTGGAGAAGGGATTAACACATGTAGATTAGTTTTTGGGTGAGCAAAAAATAGATTCCAATCACTTTGCTTGTAAGGTGCACATGATACAAAGCATAAGAATGCTAAGAAATCACATGCTGTTGATGATATCTGAAATAGCAAAATTCATACTGATACTGTCACAAAGTATAAGCTAATTAATTCTCCTATTCTTGTCTCTTTTGCAGCCAAATAATATTTTGTATCCCTAAAATTAGAGCACCACCACCACTCTCAACTTATATATATATACTCTTTTAATGATTTGATTAAGCAAGTTCTTGATAATATTAAATTTAGGTATCAAGTGTGGTTTGTACTGATCAAAGATCAAGTTTTGATATGTAAGATATTTGGGTAGAGCAGAGCAGAGCAGAGGCCCTCTTTCTTCAATGTTTCTTATAGTGATATTTAATTAAGAAAAGGGCTTGCAACAATGTATTATAGTGATAGCTTATGTTCCTCTCTCGTGGGATGTCTGCAGCTAACTCCTATGATTTATATTTGGAGCTACTTTTCTAGCCATGCATTTATGCCCATCTCTCTCTCTCACTGTTATAAATTACAAGTCTATTATTCAAAAGATAAAGGTGATGGTCTGATGTATATTTTTATCATATAAAATTGAGCCTCACTTCATTTCCTTGGAACAGCCCTAATTAGTTTAGACTTTGTATATAGACTAACCTATATGCAATATTGCTGCCTCAACCCACATGCAACCAACGCTACTTTGATGTTTTGGTGATTTTGATGTTTCAGCTTTGAAACTACTTGATATTAACTTGATATCCGCAGATTTCTAGTGTTATTAACATCTTAGTTCATTTGATGATCAACATTGCAACTAGTTTATTGGTGTTCAACATTGAAACTAGATAACCAACATTTCATTTGGTGAGAGCTATTACTGATGTTATTTGAGCTGAAACTGAACAATTCTAATAATGTTGAACCAGTTATCAGTGTTCAGCATATCTGTAGATGTCGCGAGCACCACCACCATCAATTGTTGTGGCATCCAGACCTTCGACATCCGCCACAGTGTCGCCACCACTACCACCGGCCTCGGAGGCTCGAGGTTGTCGTAGGCCTCACGGGCCTAGTCGATGGGCTCATGTACCATCGTCGGTCGACCAACGTCATCTCATATCGTTCATAGTCTAAAGTAAGTATAAAAATTTATTTATTATGGTTGTTAATTAATTAATTAATTACTACTTATGATGTTATACTTGAGTTGTAGATTCGAGCAGGGCGATATTGCTCGTAGCATCACTGTTATTATCAAGATGTTCTTTCACGAGCTGTGGCGTTCATGGACCCACGTGCCGGAGCATTTTCGAGTTTTATTATGGCACGAGTTCGAGGTACGTAGTTTATTAGTTTTTTAGTTAATTGTATTAATATTTAAAATGATTGTATTACATAACTTGTTTTCTTTTTGCCAGCTCGCTATACTTGAGGATATATGCCCAAGTGAAGGATGCTTGGGAAGGATACTGTAAAAAAACTTTTCAAGGATATCCTCCATCGGGCACGGGATCATGCGCATGCGACTGTAGGCAGTAACAAAGAGACGCCTATGGATGCGCTCAAGGGACACGGGCCAACCTGGATGCATGTCGACGTATGAGATCGGCCATGCGACATCTGGGCGTTAGAGGGATGACAGGGTGCCTCCTGAACGGCGCACCAAAACATGATGACATTGGTCGAGGGATCCGTCGTTCGGTATACCGATGGGTCCATCTCATTTATCAACCAGGAGCGTTGATTGGTAAATAATTTAATCATTATTTATTATTATTATAGGAAAACTAATTATATTTATTTTATTCCAGGGGATGCGCAACGAGTATGGGATGCTCATCTCAGTTGACTCTTTGAGGGTCTTCGAGGAGACACATAGATATCAGCGTAGTCCTCGCATGGGTGAGTTTATCAGCGAGAGACCGGAGACGATACTGATAAGTTAATATTAATTTTTTTATCTAGTTCTATTATGTATATTTAATTTAATTAATCCACTTAATTTTCTTTAAAGGCTACGTATAATTGTTGGTGAAATGATCACACTAGAGGGGGGTGAATAGTGTGTTAACTAATTTTATTGTCTAATTCCGATTTTAATTATTTCTTGATTAGTTAGGCTAAACACGATATTAATAGCAAGCGGAAGCAATAAACACAAATAAAATATCAATGCTAACACAATGATTTATAGTGGTTCGGCCTCAATGCCTACTCCACTACCTAAGCACCCCGCTTAGGATGTCCAAAATTAGGTTTACTAGATTATATTATTTCCCTTACAAAGAGGACTTTACACCGGAAAGTCTTCGCTTTCAAACCAAAGGCACTTCCATACCCGGAAGCATCCTGCCTTCCTATCGAGAGCACTGTCCCACCTCAATCTAAGGGACAACTCAACTAATCCTAGTAAACTAAGTTTACAATGATGGATTTAAGCCTTAACACCAAGGCAACCACCAACTCAACCAAATCTAGAAACCTAGGTTTACACACTTGATATACAATCAAAATAAACAACAAAATACAATAACAATTGGAACAATAAATCAAACAATAAGTACTTAGCTCCAAAGAAACTCCCTAATCCTCTTGATGTCTTGAGAAGATGAATCTATGAAGCTCGAAGGCTAAATCAACATGTAGAGATCAAAACTAGGGCTTTTGCAATGATGACTCAATGGAAGCTTGTAGAAATGCTTAGGATCACTCTTTGAGGCTTGGAAGAATCATAGAAAGCTTGGAAGAGAGTTAGAGGTGGGTATTTATAACCCCCTAAATAAGATGGCTCGTCAACGGGCATTTTTCTACCCGTTGCCGACGCCCGATCGTTTACCAGTCGATCGTCGGTGGATCGACCAAGCGACCGAAGGCATTCTACCCATTTTGGACGTCGGTCGACTGAAATACCTTCTTCTTCGGCCAGTCGACCAGTCGGTCGATCGAACCTAGGCAGGGCAGACTGCTTAGGATAATTTTTTTGCTTGTTTGCTCGTTTTTGGGTTCCGTCTTCGCTAAGTCTACTTATATAACATAAAACATAAATATTATATAAGGATTACCCTCCATTTGGATTTAATAAAAATATCTAAAAAATCAAAATCTAACTTTTGGGGTCTAGTACAAATTTTCGAAAAACAAAATTTTTCTAATCTTCTGAGTCAAGTATGGGTAGGCTAAAGGCTTCCAAAAAATCCTTGAAAATATCTTGTTATCTAGTTTTTACCTAAGGAACAATTCCTGGCATTTTTGGTGGCAATAAAATATCTAGGTTATATAGTCCTCCAAGTAGCTCCCTAGGCTTACTGAATTTCAGGATCATTTTCTAATTTGCCGATTTTTCATGTTTTGGGATTTGGGTTTAGTTTTTGGGTTCTTATGCATCATCATGAGGAGTTACAACACAAGCTAGACACCCTAGACCTAAACTTTAACTTCCTAGAGAATCCCGAGCGTCGACGAGAGTCCTTGTCGATTTCTTCGATTTTTTCGATAGGGGACGTCGTGCGCTAACTGATATAGAACCTGAAAATAACTCTCCATGAAATCATTAGTTCCATGTTTGTTATCATCAAAACCGAGATTAAGACTAAGGTTGAAAACACGACTAGAATTATCGTCATCACCGACGGCTTAAGCCGTGGATGAACCGTCGGTGACAACTATCATGGACGGCGTTAGCCGTGTGGCAAAATGCCTTCACTCATGTGCGAGTCTCAGATAAGTTGTGACGGCCTCTCCCAATCGTCACAACTAATCATCAACGACAGTCGCGTGCGTTGTAGCTTATTTAAACACATTAGTGACGGTTGTAAGCGGCTATCACTGATACAAACACATCAGCCACGACTTCGAACTGTCAGTGATATTATTAACAACCGTGATATTTGGTGCTTCTCAGGCCATCAGCCACAGCTTAGTGACAGTCGACCGAGGGTAAGCCGTGGCTGAAGGTATATCCTATAGCTGAAAAAAATAGAAATTTTATAAATTCCTCTATACAATGATATTTATAGATTACAATTTATTTTCAATCACAGATTATAACCAGAAAATATCATACACATGCATTTGAAACCAAACATACAAGTTTTATAATAATATCATCAATCTAAGCCTCAAACCGGAGGTAAACAATTATCAAAATATCATATATATAACCATAAGTATATAAACAACTATCAGTATACAAAGAAGTATCAAAATATAAATAAAATATAATAAACCAAAATCAAACGGCTGCGGTGGAGGCGGTGGAGTCGACAACGACTGGGTCGGGAGCGTCGACTGGGTCGAGGAGGATGACGGCTGCGACATCATCGGTAGAAGGCCAGAATGAGACGCAATCTGAGTGAGGAGTGCCTGCATGTTCTGCATCGCCGGTCTCAACTCTTCATTCATCCGTCTCTGCTCCTCCATAGTCTATCTATGCTGGGTGAGCTTCGACTCCAAGGCCGCTATCCGACTCTGGTCCTACGCCCGGGATGTCGAGGGCCGCTCACCCACAGTCGGAGGGGTTGGTGCCCCAATTGGCCCGAGCACGACACATGCATGGCCACTGTCTACAAAGCCATAAACACGACCATGCTCCCAGCCACCTGTGCAGTTCTCCCTCGGGTGGCGGAGGGAGAATTCTGTTAGGCCCTCGTGGCCTACGTTTGGAAGACGATGGTCCTGGATCTGCAGAGGGTGACAGAGGGATGGTAGCTGGATGTAAGGGATGGTGGCCGAAGGTGAGGGGATGGTGGCTGGAGGTGGGGGGATGGTGGTGGAAGGCGAAGGGTCAGTGGGTACAGGTGGGGCAGGTGGTAATCGTCGGGGGGTCCTACGAGGAATGCCTCCTCGGGAACTGATATCACGAACCATAGCTGTAAAAAATTAATATAATTAGATTATATATAATAGATTAATAGATATATTTAATAATTGAATATATACTTCACAATTACAATTATTCGTCATCGTCATTATCATCATCCGTGTAATACTCTTCTTCTTGTTCTTCTGTATCCGAATCTTAAAATTCTTCTTCTTCTTCCTCATCATCATTCTATCATTCCTCAACTTCATTATCGTCGTCATCAACGTATTCTATTTTCAATTAAACTAACTCTATGTCATCATCCTCGAGTATTGGACTAACTCGTTCCACTTCGGAAGGATCATCTACTTGATAGAAGCCATCTGCTGGCTCATTCTCTCCAACTACCGAGTTAATTTTTCCTCTGGCTTCAGTCTTATAGACTACACGTCAATCTGCCATATCTTTCTTTCGAGACAGATACTGCATATAATATACTTGTTTAGCTCGAGATGCCAATTTTGATTTGTAATTGACCTCGACCAACTGTTTATACTTTGGATGAACTCTCATGCCCCTATCGCTTGTATCGAACCAATGACATTTAAAAAGGGCAACTAATTTACATCCAAAAAAATACAATTATATGACTTCTTCCAATAGCCCGTAAAAGTCAATATCACATTCAGCATACGTTGTCCCTTTGACACAGACCCCCGCATTCATAGTCTTTTTTGTAGATGAACATTCAAGTGTGTTAAATTTATATCCATTAATAAAATAATCATTATAACACTGTACAAGTCGTGTCGATTCGCTAGCAAACTCAAAGATTTGGTTATCTATTTAGCCTCTGTGTCTTGTGTTGTAAGCTTGAAACCAATTAGGGAACTCACAATTCCGTAATCTTTCTAAGTCATCATCATTGTAAATTGAGTATTTTATCACCTACTTAATGTCAAATATTTTAATGAACTTTTCAATCTCTTGGCAGTTTAGTAAAACGTACAAGTAGGTCAAATGGTACTCTTCGTCGTTTAAGAATCGAGACGGACGAGAACTCAAAGCATAATCGGGGTAACAAAAGATATTTAAACAACCATCTGTTGGTCGAGCTCCCCCGTCGTCGTTCCGTGGAAGACGATTAAGTCTTGTCTTGATGGTTGATTCAAAATAAAATGAACAGAATGTTGAAATTTCTTGAATTATATATGCTTCTGCTATAGAACCTTCAACTGCCGCGGTGTTCTTTACTTTTATCTTCAGACAATTCATGTATCTTTCAAATAAGTATATCCACCGGTATTGAACGGGGCCAACAACTTGTGCCATGTATGCCAAGTGTATCGGTAGATGCTCCATCGAGTCAAAAAATACAGGTGAGAAAATCTGCTCCAGCTTGCATATGATTTCAACAATATTATTTTCAAGTGCTAACATATCTTCGACTCAAAGTACATTTGCACAAATATTTCTGATAAACATACTTAATTCTGTCAACGGATCCCAAATCTTATCATGTAGATGATCTCGAAATGCGACCGGAAGCAATCTCTGCATGAATACATGACAATTGTGGCTCTTCATCCCTGATATTTTGCATTCATCGACGTTCACGCATTGAGAGAAGTTTGATGCATATCCATCGGATAATATGAGTTCTTTGATCCATTGATACACATCTTTCATCTGTTGTTTATTTAACACATACGGTGCCTTTGGCTTATGAAGTCGTCCGTTGACCTCTTGCAACTCTTACTCAGGCATCTTAAAAAATATTTTCACATCATGTTGGACATTCACATTATCTTTAGTTTTGCCGAAAATATCCATCACAGTGTTAAAAATATTATCAAACACATTTTTTTCAATGTGCATGACGTCCAAATTACGCCGAATCAGTAATGAACTCCAATATGGCAATTCCCAAAAGATACTTTTTTCACCTAGTTATGTGTTTAACCAAAGCCTGAAATTCTTACATTCCGACCAAAAGTACTCTCTGGAAGTAATTGAACATGTGCTAACATCTATTCACCAGACAACATCGATGGTGGCTCATCTCTTTCAACTCTACCCTTGGTAAATTTGTCATGATTTCTTCGATACTGATGGTTAGACGGTAGAAACCGGTGATGACAATCAAAGAAGAAAAATTTCCGACCGTTCTCAAGACTGAAGGATTTTGAGTGTTCCATGTAATACGAGCAAGAGAGTCGTCCATGCGTACTCCAACCAGACAACATTCCGTAGGCCGGGAAATCATTGGTTGTCCATAATATATCAGCTCGTAAAGTAAAATTTTGCTTCCGGTGACAATCATAAGTGACAGCTCCCTCAACCTATAATATTTTCAATTCATCAATTAGGGGTCAGAGAAATACATCAATTTCTTTGCGAGGACCCGTAAGACCTGGAATAATCATCGAAAGATAGATAAATTCATCTTTCATACACATTGAGGGTGACAAATTATAAACTGTTAACAACACTAGCCATACTGAATACGAAGTTGCCAAATTACCAAACAGATTAAAACCATCCGTGCACAATCTCAACCTGATATTTCTAGTATTCCTAGTAAATGAAGGATAGCATCTATCCAAATGTTTCCGTGCTTCACTATTGGATGGATAAGTCATTACTGTATCATCACGACTTCTTGCATGCCAACTCATATAGGGGGCAGTCTTTTCTGACATGAATAACCTTTGAAGCCCCGGTGTTAGTGAAAAATACCGAAACACCTTAAATGGGATATTTTTTTATCGGACCGATTTCTTCTCCTTGTAACGAGGATGTTCACATACCTGGCATTGCTCCAACTGTGTTTTTTTTTTATAATATAAAATGCAGTTATTTGGGCACGCGTGTATCTTTTCGTACCCAAGCCCTAATTTCCTCATCAACTATTTTTGTCTTATAAAAAGTTGGCTCAAATTTATTATTTGGAGGTAGCATACCATTGATAAAGCCTGCAATCCGATCAAACGCAACCCCGCTGATATTACAATCAGACTTGATGTTCAAGAGTTGCATCATTGTCAAAAATCTTGTATAATTCGGACAATTCTCATACAAATATTTATCGGCAGCTTTCAACATCTCGTAAAATTCTGCAGCCTCTTTATTCGGTAATTCAATCTGTATCGCATGTTGTTCTTCAGTGACTTCAACTATCGTAGTATCTGGTGGCACTACCGTTTCAGTAACTGACTCAACATTATCATTTAAATGGAATTATCCTCCAAGACTATCCAGAATCTTTGTTCTATAAGGATTAGGTGGATTGGAAGAAGAAACACCAGTAGAAGAAGATTCACCATGAGTTTGGACAATAGGATTGCTCGACGTCCCGACTTGAAGTGACTCCTCGTGACAATTCCATAGAAAATATCTTGGTGTGAATCCTTTTGCATATAGATGCATTGTGACAGTTTCCCGATCTAAAAATCTTATGTTCGAACATTTTCGGCACGGACATCGGATTTTATCACTACTAAGGAATTTTTTATTCGAGTAGGTGAAATTTAAGAAGTAAGTTATACCTACTCAAAATTCATCTATTATAGCTCCACGATGAATTCGTCGGTACATCCAACTTCGATCGCCCGACATGTTCTGTCAAAAAGTTGGCAATATCTTTAGGTAATTTCTTTAGGTGGGATGGTCCTATTCCATTCGGGATTCATATTATTTATATTGCATTTAGAATTTCTTTTAGTCATTAACTTTATTCTAAATTTCGGCAGCATCTCCCTACAGTTCTCCGAATACGCATATTATCTTGGCGCGTATCGGAGAACAAGGGAGATAGAAGCCAAAATTTAAAAATGATTAATGACTAAAAGAAATAAACTAAGTGCAATATAAATAACTATGTTCCCAAATTATCCAACTAGGGACAATTCAAGGATTGTACGTCGTATAAAAGATCATTTACTTCGTTTACACGAACATACAACCCCCGAACAGATCTAAGATTTAGCAAAATTAAAACTTGACTTGTCGATGCATACGTGAAACGTATCAACTCGTCATGATTTTTTTTCTAAATTTGTGGATCGATGCCGGTGTGAGTGTACAGCAGACGATTCCGTGCGAGTCCAAAGTGAACAATTCCGACGTGAGTCCAGCGTGGACGATTTGGCCGTGAGTCCAAATTGGACGATTTCGGCGCACGCGAGTCCACCATGGACAATTTGACTGCTAGTCCAAAGTAGACGATTTGGCTGCTAGTTCAAAGTGGACGATTTCATCATTGCAATTTCAATGAACTAAAATTAACCCTAACATTTATTCTACCCTAACTAAATCTAATTAAAAACTAATTAATCTAATTGAAAAAATAATCATAATTTACTAATTAAATCTAAAATTAACCCTAACATTAACTAATTACAGTAATTAACACTAATTAAAAAAATTAAAAAAAAAATCAAAAATATTGGTCGGCGTCGGCCTGGAGAGGGGAGAGGGAAGAGGGATCGGCGGCGACGGTGAGGGAGCAGGCAGGCCAATGGCGGTGCAGGCGAGGGAGAGGGAGAGAGGGGGCGGTGAGGGCGAGGGAGCAGGCGGCGACGACGAGGGCAGCATCTCGACGACGTCGATCGGCGGCGACAAATCGGTAGAGAAGACAGCGGCGACGATCGGCGGAGAGAGAAGACATCGGGGGAAAGAGGAAGAGTTGGGCGCGAACGCAAATAAAAAGGTTTTTCACTGACGGTTCCTCAGCTGTCGGTAAATTGTGAAAAACTAATAATAGTATCAGCGACAGTCACGAAGCCCTCTCTCAGTCATCGGTGACGTGTTTTTTATTTTCGCGTCTTGTTCGCGCCATCAATTAATAAGCGACGGCCGCTTTTGACCGTGGCTAATTACTTACTTATATCATAGACGACCCTTTGGCCCCCGCTAAGCCATCGCTACTAGGTTATTTTATTTCGCGCCCCGTGCGCGCCAGCACCTATGAGTGACGGCATTGTGCGGCCGTATAAGAGCCGCGGCTGATTGGGTTACATCAGCCACAGCCCGTTCGACCGTCGAAAAGTCGTGAATAGTTCTGATGGCCTAGGCGATCGTCGGTGAGCCTCGTGGCTGATAGCTAATATTCTAGTAGTGAAATCTTAGGCCAACAACAATGAGTTGGTAACCCAATGGGAAGGCGTCGAAATGTCGAAAGGAGGATGTGTGTATGTAGTTTATACATATCAATGCCTATGTCAAGCGTTGATATGTAAAAAGTGGCAGGGTGCGCAACAGTAAAAAAAATCGGGGACGGTGTCATTTTATCTGGCAAAACGGCGCCAAGAAGATGCCAAAACTTTTCCACTTATGTCACGCTCTCGTGGTTTTACAAGTAATCTGATTCTAATTCCTCCATTTTCCACTAAGGTTAGTATAAACTAAATTGAGCATTTTCCCAAAACCATAATATGGATCAGGTAATTTTTCAGATCCATAATAAGGATATGGAAATTCTCAGATCCAAAATTTTTTTAGCAAAATTACCAAAATACCCATGAGTTCAGGTCTGGTACTTGATTCTAGACTTTTGTAAAAGTCTGGAAATTCCAGATTTTTTCAAAAGTGTGGAATCGAAACAAATAAAACAAATTCATCATTTTTTATAACTATAACGATGAATACTGTATTATTCGTATTATTCGTAAACAAATTCATCAATGTGTGGATCGGATACGGTACGAATACTGTATTATTCATATTCATACCGCATCCCATATTCGCACATCCGTATCTGCTATGGATGTAAATATGGATATTCATATTCGCACCGCTTCGAATGCGGCTATTCTCATCGCTTCAAATGCGGCTATCCGCACCGTATTTAATAAAAAATATATTAAAATAATATATTTAATTAAAAAATCAATAAATTATTAATTCATTTATCCAAAATAAATATATAATATACTTCAAAATTCATCTTGACATGAAATTACCATAGAGCTCTTATATATATTAATAACTTATATGGGCAAAATAGTAATTCAAAGACGCGGATAGGCTGTGCGGGTCCACAGTCATATCCGTATCCGTACCGTATTCGCGTGGATATAAATTTTTTAAATCGGTATCTGTATCCATATCCATTTTTACTTGCGAATATGGATCGGATACGGTACAGATGCAGTTTTTAATTAACAGATGCGAATAAAATTGTCACCCCCGTGGAAGATGGCTTGCAAACCTCAATGAGTGTACAGCAGAAATGCTGCTTATAGATCACAAATTACAATAAGCAGTCAATTATACGTTTATATATATATATATATATGATCGATATATATATATATATATATATATATATATGGAATGCTTACCATAGGTATGTTTTCAGCTACATTCTCCTTATTGGGATGTTTAGAAAACATGATTTTGTTCAGGCTTTCCATATCAAAGGGAAAAATTTGTTCTATAAACTTGACATCTTTAGAAACAGTGATGGTATTGGTTTTAAGGTTATAAATTTTGTATCCTTTTTTACCATAAGGATACCCAACAAACACCCATTCATCAACTCTTACATCAAACTTATCCCTACCCTTTTTGAGTGTATTTGTGTAGCATAAACAACCAAAAGCTCTAAGGTGATCTATGTTAGGTTCTTGTCCATACAACAATTTATAAGGACTTTGATTGTTTAACATGGGACTAGGTAGTCTATTAATTAAGTAGGTGGTCGTCAAAATGCAATCTCCCGAAAATTTAGGTGGTAGTTTGGATTGAAACTTAAGGCATCTAGCTACTTGGAATAAATTCAGTGGCCTATGCTTTCTTTCTACCACTGCATTTTGTTGAAGTGTCTCAACACATGAACTTTGGTGAATGATACCATTCTCTACCAAATATGCATTTAAGGTGGAACTAAAAAATTCAGTCCCATTATCACTCTTGGTCACCTTAATTGCCTTAGAGAACTGGGTTTTTATTAGTTTAATGAAACTTATGAGTATGTTTGGTACCCGAGACTTGTAATGTAATATCCTAGATATTTAATTTTATTATTTTTCTCTTATGTTTGTGTTTGCCAGCCTAGCGGACTAGTTCGTGGTCGAGCCGAGTCGACTCATGGTCTGGTGCGAGCTTGCGAGCTCGGGTAAGTAGGATATGTAATTTATGAATTTAGGCTTGAGTAGTTAAAATTATTTAATTTGATATTGTGTGTGCATAATTGTTAATTATGTTCATGTGGGTGAATTTAATTAATTGCTTTTGTATTAGAATAAGTTTAATTAAGTTAATTTAAGTTACGGGTTCGGGTTCAATTTGAGGTGGATGCGGGTTGGATAAAGGGTTTAGAGGGGTTAGAGTTGAGGAGGGATTATAAAAACACCTCCTCTTGGCTTGTGGCTCCTACTTTGGAGCCACCCAAAGTTTTGAGAAAGGGAGCTAGCCGCCCAGCAGTCAGCCCCCTTTTCTCTTCTCCTCTCTCCCTCTCCTCAAGCCGGCGGCTTGAGGTGAGCCGCCGCCTGTTCTTCCTCTTATTGGGTTGAGCCGTCGAGTTTCTTGAAGCTGATTCGAGGGCCGTTGTCCGGGGTTCTCTTTTAATTATCTTTCCAAGTCTAGGTGAGTGGTTTACCCTCTCTCTTCCGGTTTTTATTCGAATAATTCAAAGCCGTTCTTGGCGGCTCGACATTTATGTTTTGTTCTTGATTTGTTTTTTTGAGTTCTTGACATGTTTCTCGAAATTCGTACTTGAGGAGACCCAAATCTCTCCCCTATGGGGGTTGGCAGCCCTAGGGGTGCTCGGCCAAGGGGGAAATCGGGGTCGCCCTCAAGGTGTTCGATGAAAAGCCCGAATGAGCCTTCTTGTTCCTTGATATGCAAATCTTGATGTATCTATCTAATTTGAGTTCTTGATTTGTGGAATGCATGCTTAGGATTAAATCTGTGATTTTCGGGTAGAAATCATGTTTAGGATCAAGATCTTGTAAATATGTGATTTTTAAATCTTAATTTTGTTCCTTGATTAAAGCATGGTAGATTCTTTTAATCTTGATTAAAAATCATGAATTATTTGAATTAAATCTTGAGATTATTATTCTTTCCTAATGATAATTTAGGAGTTAATTTTTGTTAATTTTCAGATTTAATTTCATAGTATGCTAAAAATTGTATGATGTTGGAATTCTATGTTGAGATGATGAATCTTTGCTGATTTTATATAATTTGCTATAGTGTGTGTATTTCCTAGTACATAGTCGTGTAACCTATCGTTTCAACCAGAAAATATTATTTGGAAAACATAGGATACACTTTGGAAACTTGATTCGGGTTAGATACATCAGTTTGGGCACAACAGTAAGCTAAAACAAAACTCTAATATGGTTGATTTAAATTTTAATTTCGTAATTAAAATTGTGAAAATGGTTAGCATAATATGTTATCAACCAACGAATCATGTTATTGCATGAAATAAAACCACATAGGATTTATGACATTACGGGCTAGGAGTTGGGGTCGGGTATTAGAGTGTTGAGACATTTTCCAATAGGAACACTCCTGAGACACCGTAGAGAAGACTTGACTTAGGTCATGGTGCGTCATATCTTTATGAATGACAGAGAGGCTCGTCGAGGAGCCAAATTGCGGGCTAAGCCCGGGAGGTTGGATGGCAAATTCCCAACGTGTAGAACAAGTTCGGAGGGCATTTCTCGATTATTCTGGTTTGGCCTCGTGGGATAAGTTCGGAGAGCCTACCCGATTATCCCCGAGGTGGTTTTAAAGAATAAGTTCAAAGGGTCTTTCCCTATTATTCCTGTGATATTTTTTAAAAGTAAGCTCGGAGGGCCTACCCGATTACTCTTATGATATCTTAAAGGGGCATGTTCGGATGGGCGAATCCCGATTGTCCCTACGCGTCTCGCGGAGCAAGTTCGGAGGGTCTTTCCCGATTGCTCCCGAGTTTATTTATACTAGGATAGGTTCGGAGGGCCTTCTAGATTATCATAGTATGTGTTGTTTGCCTTAGGGCATGGTAGGCTTAGGCCTGTTGTTCTTCACCATTTCGGTGTTGGCTACCTTCGGGCAGGTGGTGGTTGGATGGCATGTTAGCAGGTCACTCCCTTGTGACTTTTTTCTGCTTGAGTTAGGAGTTTTACCTTATGCATCTTATTTGTGATGTTTGTGAGGATTGGTAGAACCAGTCACTGAGTTCTTTGAACTCACCCGTTGTCGTTGTTTTATTTTGCAAAGCCTGACCAGTGAGGTGGACTGGAACACTTTGCACAACTAGAGGGCAGAGGAGCCACATGATCTCATAGCAGTCCTAGTTAGGGGTCGTAGTCGAGACCGCTGCAGGCCCGGGAGGAACTGTGACAGTCCCAGCGTAGCACAACTTGAGGTCGTGAATGACCCTGTGCTAGAGAGTGCACCAATTTTGAGGGCTACCCTTGTATGGGTGCCTGGATTAGAGATCCTTGTAATGTTTGCTTAGTATCTTGAATGATTCATTGGGTCTCGTCATATAGTTAAATATTTATGATGCAATTTGGTTAGGGTAGCCCAAGGGATCCTAGGGGGGCAGTTGATAGAGATCTATAGAAGGGATCTGTAGGGGTTGACTGAGGGTAAATTTCCCCTATAGCTAAAATTTTGGATTGATTGGAGGATCTAATTTCCCTTAGATTTCAGGAACTAAAAAATTATGGGTGTAGAGAGACCTTATGCTTAAAGGTCATGATTGTGTGCGACCAGAGTTGAGCAGGACCAAAGTGGTTTCACCCTGAGGCATGTTTTAGGTGCAGACAGGTTGGACACTTCAGAAAGGATCATCCTGGCAAAGGCAGTCAGCAGCCTGGTTAGATCAGAAGAAAGACACCGATGTCAGTGGGTTCCGTGATTCAGAGGGGTCGGACTCAAGGTGGAGGCCAGCGAGCTGGTAGTTCAGAGAGGCCTACTGCACGGGTGTTAGCTTTGAACCAAGAGGGCGCTGGGCGTCCAGGGCAGTAGAGTCAGGTAACCTTGTTATAGGTCCTGGTATTGCGTATGTCTTTGTATCTGCATTGTTTGCTGCTAAGTTGTCAGGAAAATCCTCTGTGCTTGAATTGTCTCTTGTGGTGTCTAAGCCTACGGGTATTTCTGTGCTTGCAGAGACAGTCTTTCGGTGCTGCGAGGTGGTCATTTGTGGGCACGGGCTGGTGGCCGAATTGACACTCCTGCAGATGCTGAAGCTTGGTGTGATTTTGGGCATGGACTGTTTGGCGGACCATTTCGCCTCAGTGAATTACAGGGCTAAGACTATGGCCTTCAGTAAGTTCGAATTACCTCAGTTTACCTTCCAGGGTGAGGGATGGGTAGAGCCGTTGATGATGATTTTAGCTCTTAGGGCTCGGAATCTACTTTTGGGTGGTTGCCAATCTTTCTTGGTCTTTGTGTCTGTGGCAGAGGAAGGCGGAGGTGCGGCTAGGGACATTGGGGGAACACCCGTGGTGTGTGGGTTCCCTGATGTGTTCTCGGAGGAGTTGCCAGGGTTGCCTCCAAAGAGGGAGATTGAGTTCTGCATCGATTTACAACTTGGGGTGAAGCTGATCTCCATTTCGTCATATCGGATGACACCAGCTGAGTTGAGTTGGGTTTCATTCGCCCAAGTATTTTGCCTTGGGGTGCCCAGTGCTCTTTGTGAAAAAGAAAGATGGGTCCATGCGGATGTGCATTGATTACCGACAGCTTAATAAGGTAACAGTGAAGAATTGGTACTCGCTGCCTAGGATTGATGATTTATTTGATCAGCTTCAGGGAGCTCAATGGTTTTCTAATATTGACCTTCGGTCAGGGTATCATCAGTTGAGGATCCGGGATAGGGACGTCCGTAAGACTGCTTTCAGGTTGAGGTATGAGCACTTTGAGTTCCTGGTCATGTCCTTCGGGCTGACTAATGCACCTGCAGCATTTATAGACGTGATGAATCGAGTTTTCAGGAAATACTTGGATAAATTTTTAATTGTGTTTATTGATGACATCTTGATTTATTCCAAGAGCATGGAGGATCATGCTGAGCACTTAAGGGTAGTTTTGGAAACTCTCAGGGAGCACAATTTGCATGTCAAATTCTCCAAGTGCGAGTTCTGGCTGGAGAGTGTGGGGTTTCTTGGCCATGTGGTGTCCAATGAAGGAATAAAAGTGGATCCTACAAAGATAGAAGTAGTTCAGAATTGGAAGAGGCCGACTAATGTCACTGAGATTCGTAGTTTCCTGGGTTTGACAGGTTATTACAAAAAATTTGTGGAAAATTTCTCCAGGATTGCAGCACCGTTGACCCGCTTGACTCAGAAGAAGGTCAAGTTCGAATGGGACAGTAAGTGCGAAGAGTGCTTTCTGAAGCTTAAGGACCACTTGACGTCAGCACCGGTTCTAGCAGTACCCTCGGGCTCGAGAGGATTTGTTGTTTATTGTGATGTCTCCCGGGTCGGTTTGGGTTGTGTGTTAATGCGGAATGGCAGGGCGATAGCTGATGCCTCCATGCAGTTGAAGGTTCACGAGAAGAATTATCTAACTCATGATCTTGAGCTGGCAGTAGTGGTGTGAGATATACACTGATCATAAGAGCCTCCAATATTTGCTCACCTAGAAGGAGTTGAACCGAAAGCAGAGAAGATGGCTTGAGCTATTGAAGGACTATGACTGCACGATCATGTACCATCCGGGAAAGGCTAATATGGTAGCTGATGCTTTGAGTAGGAAGAGACCGTTGGCTCAAGATTTGGCCCTATGTTTGGATGGCGGGGCAGTCTTATCAGTATCAGATTCTGGTGCGCTGATGGCTCACTTGAGGGTGCAATCCACGTTGGTGAATATATTACGGGCAGCACAAGAGGAGGATGCTTTCTGTGCTCTCACTAAGGATCTGGCCAGGAGAGGCGATGCAGATAATGAGTTAAATGTGGACTCGGAGAACGTTCTGAAGTTTAAGAACCGAATTATGGTACCCGATATGGCTGAGGTTCACAGGTAGCTGCTGGAGATGGCTCATCGATCTATCTATACTATGCATCCGAGAGCCACGAAGATGTACCAAGATCTTAGGCAGAACTATTGGCGGAAAGGCATGAAAAGAGAGGTGGTCGAGTTCGTGTCTAAGTGCTTGGTGTGTCAGCAGGTGAAGGCTGAGCATTTGAAGCCGATAGGGTTACTCCAGAACTTAGGGGTACCGGAGTGGAAATGGGAAAAGATAACCATGGATTTCATGATTGGGTTGTCAAAGTCCGGGAAAGACAATGATTCTATATGGGTAGTGGTGGATCGCCTAACCAAGATGTCGCACTTCATACCAGTCAGGACGACATTTTCAGCTGAGCAGTATGCGAGGTTATTCTTGGATCGGATCGTCGCTTATCATGGAGTTCCGATTATGATCATCTCAGATCGGGGTACTCAGTTCACGGCTCGATTTTGACAGTCTTTCCAGGAAGCATTAGGCACTCAGGTTCGGTTCAGTACTGCATTTCACCCTCTGGCAGATGGTCAGTCATAACGGACTATTCAGACGCTGGAGGATATGCTGAGGGCATGTGTCCTAGACCTAGAGGGCAGTTGGGTGAGACACTTACCTCTGATTGGGTTTGCCTATAATAATAGTTACCACATCAGCATTGGGATGGCCCCATTTGAGGCATTGTATGAGCGGAGATACAGGTCGCTTGTAGGTTGGTTTGAGGCAGGGGATTCCCTTATGATGGAACCTGATCTGGTGGAGGAGATTGTGGAAAAAGTGAAACAAATCAGAAAAAAGGCTGTTAGCAGCTCAGAGTCGCCAGAAGATGTATCCTGATGCAAAGGTCAGGGAGGTAGAGTTCGCTGAGGGGGACATGGTGTTCCTCAAGGTGTCCCCTATGAAAGGGGTGGTGAGGTTTGGTAAGAAAGGAAAGCTAAGCCCTAGGTTCGTTGGGTTGTTTCCTATTCTCAGGAACATGGGAGCTGTGGCTTATGAGTTGGTCTTACCTCCTAGTATGGACCGAGTATATCTGATGTTTCATGTGTCTAAGCTGAAGAAGTACATTTGCGATGAGTCCTATGTGATCGAGCCTACCGTAGTGGAGGTGGATTCAGCAATCTCTTATTAGGAGAGGCCAGTTGAGGTACTAGACCGGTAGATCCGGAAGTTGAGATCCAAGGAGATCCCCTTGGTTAAGGTCAGGTGGGAGCACCATACCAGCCAAGAGGCCACCTGGGAGGTGGAGCAAGATATGAGGGAGCGTTATCCTTCATTATTTGATGATTTGGTGAGTCCTTAGTTTCTTTTCTGAAATTCGAGGACGAATTTTCTTTAAGGGGGAAACCGGGGTCGCCCTCAAGGTGTTCGATGAAAAGTCCGAATGAGCCTTCTTGTTCCTTGATATGCAAATCTTGATCTTTCTATCTAATTTGAGTTCTTGATTTGTGGAATGCATGCTTAGGATTAAATATGTGATTTTTGGGTAGAAATCATGTTTAGGATCAAGATCTTGTAAATTATGCCATGAGGATTCTTGAGAATGGGATTTTTAAATCTTGATTTTATTTCTTGATTAAAGCACGATAGATTCTTTTAATCTTGATTAAAAAACATGAATTATGTGAATTAAATCTTGAGATTAGTATTTTGTCCTGATGATAATTTAGGAGTTAATTTTTGTTAATTTTCGGATTTAGTTTCATAGTAGGCTGAAAATTGTATGTTGTTGGAATTATGTGTGAGATGATGAATTTGTGCTGATTTTAGATTGTTTGCTGTGGTGTGTGTATTTCTCTGAACATAGTCATGTAATCTATCGTTTCGACCAGAAAACTTAGTTTGAAAACATAGGACACACTTATGAGACTTGATTCGGGTTAGATACATCAATACTGAGCACAACAGTAAGCTAAAATAAAACCCTAATATGGTTTATTTAAATTTAAATTTCATAATTAAATTGTGAAAATGGTCAGCATAATCTTTTATGAACCAACGAATCAAGTTATTGTATGAAATAAAACCACACAGGGTTTATGACATTACGAGTCTAGGAGTTGGGGTCGGGTATTGGAGTGTTGAGACATTTTCCAATAGGAATACCCTTGAGACACCGTAGGGAAGACTTGACTTAGGTCATGGTGCGTCATATCTTTATGAATGACGGAGAGGCTCGTCGAGGAGCCGGAATACGGGCTAAGCCCTGGAGGTTGGATGGCAAATTCCCAACCTACAGAACAAGTTCGGAGGGCCTTTCCCGATTGTTCTGGTTTGGCCTCGTGGGATAAGTTTGGAGGGCCTACCTGATTATCCCCGAGGTGATTTTAAGAAATAAGTTCGAAGGTCTTTCCCGATTATTCCTGTGATATCTTTTAAGAGTAAGCTCGGAGGACCTACCCGATTACTCTTATGATATCTTAAAGGGGCAAGTTCGGATGGGCGAATCCCGATTGTCCCTACGCGTCTCGTGGAGCAAGTTCGGAGGGTCTTTCCCGATTGCTCCCGAGTTTATTTATACTAGGATAAGTTCGGAGGGCCTTCCCGATTATCCTAATATATGTTATTTGGCTTAGGGCATGGTAGGCTTAGGCCTGTTGTTCTTCACCGTTTGGGTGTTGGCTGCCTTCGGGTAGGTGGTGCTCGGATGGCCTGTTAGCAGGTCACTCCCTTGTGACTTTTTCCTGTTTGAGTAAGGAGTTCTGCCTTATGCATCTTATCTGTGATGTTTGTCTTTGTGAGGTTTGGTAGAATTGTTCACTGACTTCTTTGAACTCACATGTTGTCGTTGTTTTGTTTTGCAGAGCCTGACCGGTGAGGTGGGCTGAAGCACTTGGTGTAGCTAGAGGGCAGAGGAGCCATATTATCTCATAGCAGTCCTAGTTATGGGTCGTAGTCGAGTTTGTAGTAGGTTGTCATGCACTTTTATTTTGGTATTTGGAGTTGTAGTCCCGTGGGGACATTCATCTTTTATTCAGTTTTTATTTATTAAAAGAACTGTTGCTCTTCGATTTATTTATTTGCGCACTTGAGATATTTATTTAAAACCTTACTATTTTGAAATGAAAATCTATTTTGGTTCTTTTTATTATTAAAAGTTGATTGTTCATTTCACTATCTTATGATGTTGGCATGTACATGAGTTAGGTTGCGGGGTATAGGCACATATACCTTGGCTGGTCACGTGACCCTGTGTTTGGGGCGTGACATGTAAGTGAACAAATAGGTCCAACAACTCCTAGTGCAATCATCTTTCATTGCCTGTCAGTGACCCAGCTCCTTCCATCGCATATAGTCCATTCACCTCCCTACCAATCCCCAAAACCTTCCTCGATACTAGGTCCTGGATAACAAAGGTATGTGGGTTAAACTCAACAATGCAGTTCAACTCTTTGGTTAATCTACTGATTGATATGAGGTTGTAATGAAAGGATGGCACTGCTAGGACATTATTGAGTTGTATTTTCCTACCAAGGTATACTGTTCCTGAGTGACGAACTCACATGGCTTCACCATTAGGTAAGGTAATTTTCTCATTTGGTTTCGATTTGCATTGGTTGTCAAGTATGGTGTTTTCAATCACTAGTTACATGATCGGTCGCACCACCGTCAAGAATCCAAACATTGGGTAATTTAAATGCATTTGAGTTTAGATTTATACCTGCCATATTGACAACATGAGCTGCAGGTCCCTTTTGCCCAAGCAAGTTCATCATTGTGCTAAGCAAAGTATTGTATTTGTCTTCAGTGATCCCAGTTCCTTTGCTGCTTGATTCTTCACTCAGGCCTTTCATGAAGCTATGTTCATTATTATCCCCTGAACTAGTCACATTTACTTGGTTCACTTACTTGTTTCCCTGCTCAATGTACTTTTGCTTGCCTTTGTAGAACTTATGACCAGGAGGATATCCTATCAGTCGATAACAATTCTCCTTGGAATGCTTGGTTCTCTAGCAATGGTCGCAAAATAGCTTGTTGTTAGGTCCAAGAGGCTTACTTTTGTTTCCTCTGATGCCTCCTCCTATATTGTTGTAGCTAATACTGTTTAAAGCTACACTTTCAACAGGTGCATTTGTACTGTTTCTACCAGACCTTTGCATCTCTTCTTGTTCTGACATGGCATAAGCCTGATTTATCTCAGGGATAGGTTTCATGATGAGTATCTGTCCCCTGATTCCAATGTACTCTTCACTTAAGCCCATTAGAAATTGTCTCAGTCTTCTTCCTTTGTTGTTATCCTTGCCTGGTTGACAGACACAACCATTTGCGCTAGCATTCAAAGCATCCATTTCATCCCATAATCCCTTCAATTGGGTATAGTAAGCTGAGATGGACAGGTTTCCCTGCTTAGTGGTGTAGATCCTCATCTCAATGTCGAAGATCCTTGGCTCATTTCCTCTGCCAAATCGATCTTCTAAATTTCGCCACATATCAAATGCTATTTCAGCATACATCACACTGGTGCAAAGGAGTGCAATATCCATGATCTGACCATATCGTCGCACCTTCTCCATTGTTTGTGTTTGTGTGTCGACTTATTCGGCGAAGTTAGGATTTCGTTGATAAACCCAATCTCATTTTTGGCCGACAGCGAGATAGTCATCGATCTTTTCCATGTCAGGTAGTTATCATGGTCGTTTAATTGAACGGAAACCAAATTCATACCTGGGGTATCATTCCCAGCGAGGATATAAGGATCATCTTCCATTTCTAGATCTCCAGTGACTGATCCACTCTCTGGTCGGTACTGTGATTCCCCAATTGCGGATCTGCTAGCAGCTGCCTATCTGTGATTCCATGCCATTGAGGCTAGTCAACCACTTTCGATCCAGGATCTGATCAAGCAATCAAGATCTACTGGAGATTAGCTAGCCTTGCTCTGATACCATGTTAAGATCTCGTCATGGGAAGAACACCAGCTCCGTCAAGGCGCGAACAAGAAAGCAAGCAATTGTATTCAAAAGAGGGAAAGAATCGATTAGTTGACTTAGTCAACCAACACAGTTTTTATGTACATTTGGTTAACGGGTCTACAAATAGTAACGATGAACTGCATCCACTAACCTTATACCCACTACTTATTAAGTTGTAGTAAAAGATAATTAAACCATACAACTTATACAAATGAAATGAAAGAGCAGTGGCATTTTGGTAAAAGCCTTTATTACAAACATCATCTTCTCCCGTGGCTCCTCCGGTCGCAGGTAACCTGGTATGCTCTGATACACTCCAAGTAACAAGTTACTCAACATTTCTTTAAACTCAAATGATGATAAATAGATTAGGATGAATGAGACAATGAGTTTAGTACTACCAAATCAACTTTTAAGTTCCTCAAAAGCCAGGAACATATCTATGCTGAAATATTTTCAAATGGCCATTCCTTTGGAAAATTCCTACAGCTCCTAAAGTTCATTTGTTTCTGTGGAAATTACTGCATAATAAACTTCTTACAAAAGCTACTTTGGCGAGGTTGGGTATTGCTTCCTCTCCTGATTGTATTTTCTGCCAGAGTTCATCTAAAACTTCATATCATTTATTATTTCATTACTCCTTCTCTTCCCAACTTTGGTCTTTATTAGAACACACACTACACTTGAATTTTTCACCACGAGATAACTTGAGTTTTGGCCTTCGGCTCAAATAGAGGTCTAATCTTTACAATAAAAACTATTGAAGAGCAACAATCACCAACTCCATTTGGTTCCTTTGGCATGCGGGAACATATAAAGCTACGTGAGATTCGATAGCTTACTCCTAACTGCCTCTTGAATTCTATTTTAGCATTCACAAAATGCTACCTAATTAAATAAAAAATTATCTAATGGGAATGTTATTTTAAAGAATATCAATATTAAATGAAATTCCTTAACTGAACCATGGATTAAAATCAATTGTTATGACTCAGCAGCGAGTTTGGATGATGGAGTTGGTATTGTTGTTCGTAATTCCATAGGTGAAGTGTTGCATATCGAGGCCAACTATCTATCAGGCAAATTCACTTTATTCGATCTATGAAGACTATGCTCTTATGACGTGCAATACTTATGCTATCCAAGACAAGCTTGATTCTATTATTTTCGAGTCAGATAATAAACTACTTATTCAAGGCCTAAATTGCATTCAGACGGTACCATATGCCATTCAAAAGATGCTAAAATAGATTCATCTTCATAGCAGATTATGTTGTTCCAATTGCTAAAATAGATCTACTAGGCCTCCAATATATGGACGTCTAGTAAACCACCTGAAGTTTCACCTATTGTACGGAGGGGACTTTTTTTGGTCATGCTTAATTATTCCAAATCAATAATATCACCATAAGAAAAATAAGCACCATTGACGAAAAAATTCGTTACTGATGCTTGAAAACTCGTCACTGAAGGATATCAGTGACGAAAATTTCTGTCGCAAATTTCGTCGTTGAAAGTTTCGTGACTAATGCTTCATTTTAGCCTTCACACAATGCTACTTAATTAAATAAAAAATTGTCTAATGGGAATGTTACTTTAAAGAATATCAATATTAAATGAAATCCCCCAATGGAACCATGAATTAAAATCAATTGTGATGGCTCGGCAGCGAGTTTGGATGGTGGAGCTGGTATTGTTGTTCGCAATTCCACATGTGAAGTGTTGCATATCGAGGCCAACTATCTATCAGGCAAATCCACTTTATTCGATCTATGAAGACTATGCTCTTATGACGTGTAGTACTTATGCTATCCAAGACAAGCTTGATTCTATTATTTTCGAGTCAGATAATAAACTACTTATTCAAGGCCTAAATTGCATTCATACGGTACAATATGACATTCAAAAGATGCTAAAATAGATTCATCTTTATAGCAAATTATGTTATTCCAATTGCTAAAATAGATCTACTAGGTCTCCAATATATGTACAGAGGGTTTTTTTTTTGTCATGCTTAATTATTCCAAATTAATAATATATATGTTTTTTATTTTTTTTGAATATATATATATATATAAGAGTAGAAATGCAAAACACATTAATTATTTAATTATTGACCATAGTCATATTTGTTTAATGCATGAAATATGTCTTCCTTGCTTTGTTTGACTTGGAATATAAGAACATGACATAACAGAACACTATTAAACCAAATGAACACTACCAAATCATTTGTGTCCATCCCAATACTATATCATGAATTATGTATCAATTACTCAAATTTAAGACAAGGTTCATTGAAGCTCGCAGCAGCAAACCTATATAAGTATACAGGAAGTACTAAAATTTTATAGCTATCTTATATTTGCTATTTATTTGTCTTGACATGAATTCTTATTTACTGCATAGAAAAGGTACTAGTGAAGTTTAGTCAGGAGTTACCAATCAAATGAAATTTAGTTTGGAGTGTTACCAATCAACTCAGCCACTACTAAAAATATGATAACCAGCAACGGCCATCAGTAACGGCTGCCCACGCCAATGGAATGACCCATGACTTTCCTACGACCACTCGGGCCGTTGCAGATGTGATATATCTGCAACGGCTTTCCTACGGCCGTTCAGGCCGTTGCTTATAAGACGATGACGCGAACGCGGCGCACAAATGAAATAACTTACCAGCAATGATTTTGCGAAGGCCGCATCGGCCGTTGCTAATCCTGTATGAATGAGCACCATCTAGGTCATTTCTATTTTTAGGTTGGACAATTGAGTTTTAGTGCTCTCTCGATAAGGTGGGGAAGTCTTTTTTCAACACCTATCCTCATTCATTATAACATTGCCCATTGTAACATTGCCCTTTCTTTGATTGTCGCGTTCTTCTGGACGTCACTTGGATTAGCTGAGTTTTTTATGAAAGATTCTTCGGCTTGGGTTAAGTATTTGTCTTCTGCTATATTACCCGATTGTTTCTACTATAGAGGCCAACGATAGACAATAACTCTCCCCCGAACACAACTTACAACTTTCATCGTACTGTGCTCTCCAAAGAGCAACTCTTCTCAAAATCTCAGAAAGTGCTGAGTTGGAATCCCATTCTAAGGATTCTTGTGGTTCCGGAGAATTCAGCTACAGGAGAACCAGGAATGGAGAGCTCTCCCCTCTTTCAAGGTTGGTTTGACTACTTCAGCTAAGCTGAAACCGAGAAAGACGATGTTCAACACAAATGTGACAGACATAAGGTATAGGACGGCCAGTTCACCACGAAAAGCGAATTCGATCATATAGTCGTCTTCATTATTCGAAAATGCGCAATGGAAAGGGATGCTAGTCGGCTCAGCGAAGTTGTAGGACCCAATATATTAGATCATATCAAGAGTGATTCCTCAACTATACTGTGAGGGGCCAAGTCGAACGCTCGAGTATAGATTCCCTATGCTCATGTGGCCTATAGATCTAAAAGGATCCATCCATAGGCCTGATCGAAAAGTTTGTCCACGAAAAAAAGTCGTTCATGAGACCTCGAATTCCTGATAATAACATTAGCAACGGCTTACTTACAACTTTTGTACCCGTCGCTCTTTAGTCGATGGCGCGCTCGCGGCGCAAAAATAAAATACTTATCAGCAACGGCTTAGCGACAGCCGCGTCGGCCGTTGGTGATGATATTTATCATATGCAACGGCTTACCAACGGGAGCCACTTGGGGCACCAACCCCTCCGGTCGCCGGTGAGCAGCCCTCCACCTCCCGGGCTCATGATCAGAGCAGTAGAATAACGACACTGGAGGAGATGGTCGTGCGTCAGAGTGAGATGATGGAGCGTTAGAGTCAGATGATGGCAGATATGCATGTTATGTTACGCAACATCCCAGCTCATACCGGAGTTGGCATGCCTTCGACATTAGATTCATCATCATCGACCCAATCCACGCCAGTGTACACTCAAGCACTCCAAATCCCATCGTATGATCCCGACCATCCTCCACCACCGCAATGAGATTTTATCTTGTTTTATGACTTGACTTGACTTGATTGACTTGTTACTTGGATATTGATCATTTTTTATACTGTTGACTTACTTGACTTGAGACTTACGATAGTTTTGATCGTATCGTGTTAATACGATTGTTTTGATTTTGTATAGTTTTTAAACGATTGTGGATATAAATTATAAATATAATTATTTTGATATATATATATATATATATATATATATGGATGTGTAAGGATGTGGATGTTTGTATGTATATCTGGATGTGGATGTGTGTATGGTGGGTGTGTGAATTATGTATCAGGATTTATATAAATGTATCAATGAAAATTTCTATTTTTCAAATTTTTCAATTACAAGTTAATATCATCGGCAACGGCTTTCCGATGATCGTCCATTTCAAAGCCGTCGTTGAAAACGTATTGTATTTCCTAGGCCGCAACCTCAGAGCCGTTGCTGATGACCTACAGCAACGGCTTAGTAACAGCCTTTCAACAATAGCTTTACCTCAGCTGATTGGTCGTTGCTGATATCAATATTCGCAACAGCCGATCAGCCATTGCGGAACCGTGGCTGATAAAAATATCAGCAATAGGGACGGGATGCTGCTGAGCCATGGCTGATAATGATATCAGCAACAGTGATGGGCTGCTATTGGGATATGACTGAAGCCATATTAGCAACGACAGGAGCGGTCGTTGCTGATGTGTTGCTAAGTTATGAGCGATGTGTTCTTCTACCACAGCCGCGTTGCAATGCACCAGGTCGTTGCTCGTCGTTGCTGATGGTCTTCAGCAACGGCTTACCAATGGATCGAGCCGTCGGTGAAGCTCATTATTCCAGTAGTGAGCCCTGCACATTGGCTTTAAGCTTTTTTTTTCTAAAAAAATAATTTTGTTTTCGGTGAAGAATATACCAATCAAATATTGTTTTAATACAACTAAGTAATAAAACACAAATTAAGGGAGATCGAAGGATGATCAAAACCAAACAGGCACTACAAGAGATTATTTTTTTAATGACAATAAATGAGTAGCAATAAGATAATTGTTACTAAATAACTTAGAGTGACCAAATATTTTATAACATTTAATAACTATTATTACAAACTCTGTAAAAAGTTATAGATTTAAATATATATACATTTACTGGTGATTATTTTTATCTTTACTAGCAATTGTATAAATTGCTTCTAAAGCATTTTAACGACAATAGATTTAGTGAAAATTTATTAATTACTGGTAAATGTTTTTGTAGTATTTATAATTGGTAGCAAACGTCACAACAATCACTACTAAAAGGCCAAGTTGTAGTAGTAACAAATGTTTTTAATAAAACATAGAGGATCTCATGATTGTGTTTTCTGGGGAAGGACTTTGTTTCTAAAGTCATCAACAAAGTTAATACTCTTCAAATTCATATACTCTGGTTTTTATTTATAGAGAATTGGGATTCAAATATATAGTTTGTTCCTAAAGTGATGATATGCATATTTTTTATCTTAACAATCTTTTTTTCATGTTTAATCCAAATTAAATTCTTCTTAATATATGGTTTTTGTTATGTCTGGTACTTAGACAACAAAGTAAAGACAGAAATAAAAAAGGAGCCTTCTTGCACGTTTTTGAAAGCTATAATTTGGAAATAAATGGTAGAAACTTGGACCTCGTAGATTCTGCATAAGCCGCAAGCACGACTTATTAAAGATACACCTGACAGAACCAGAAACTTACCAATTTCGGGGATAATAACTCGTTTCCAGATTTCATTGCTAATTTAGACTTTCTTTTTATGTCAAAAATATTAAACCAAGATATTTCATCATTAGTTTGTTGCTTTGTATGTTTAGTTTGATTTCTCTTTCTCTTTTAGTTAGTGGACTAGACTAACACTTTGGGCCTAGAGAAATTAGGCCCAGAAGCGCCTACGCTCATGAACCAAACTCAAATCAAGTCAGACAGCTCAGCCCGAGGGGCTCCACCCAGACATCCACGTCCTAATTAATTACGAATGGTTCATCGTCATGATCCTGACATCTCCGAGATCATCCTCGACCCATTCCGAACAACACCACTGCGAGATTACCGAGCGACATTATCGTCATTCCTTCCTCATCCTATAATATATATAGATATGACACACCTTAGGTAACCTAGACTCAAAATTCTATTACCTCTACCTCGATCACATCATGACTTGAGCGTCGGAGTGACTTTTGCACGTCCCCCCACCGGAGATACACCTGACTAAAAGACACACCGGACAGGATTGCATCACTCTGACTTCAAGCAATATCTCGGAGAGGAGGAGGCCAGTTTCCATCCCCCGAGACGAGGTTTCCATCACGCCTCACCTGAGAAAGGAGAAAGACCCCAAGGTCACAGGGGTCACTACTCCTCTTCTCGTCGACTCGGGATCATTTGCCGAACACTTAATGGAGGCATGCCTTCTACCTAGATTCAGGTTGCGGACCACCCTGAAGCCCTACGATAGTATGGGCGATCCAACTACACACCTTACGATGTTCAGGTTCATGATGCTCCTCAACAGACCAACTAACCCTATCCTTTGCAGAGCCTTCCAGACCTTCTTGGAAAAGACCGCACTATTATGGTTCTCCTCCCTTCCACCGAGGTCTATACACTCCTTCGCGAAACTCTCCCGCGCCTTCGCCAACCGATTCTCCTTGTTCCGGATCTACTCCAAAACTGAGGACGTCCTCCACTATATCAAGCAAGGGCAACATGGCCCTTAAGGGATTATATACTAAGATTCAGGCCACGACCGTGGAGATTCCAAATCTCAACCCCCGAGTCAAGCTATTTTCTATCAAACACGGGTTGAAGCTCGGATACTTCGCAGACCAAATCACTATGGCAAAGTCGAAGGACATGACCGAGTTCCAAGAGAAGACTGTGAGTTACATAGCGATGGAGGAGCTCTGAGAGGCCAGAAACGTTGACAAGCAAACCGCCAAAGACATCATCGAGGACAAGAAGGGTAATGTTGGCTTAAGGGTCTCTCTTCAGCCTCGATCTTTATTTTAATGATAACAAACATGTATTTAATCCAAAGTGTGAAGTTTTGAGTTCAGGTTGAGGTTGCGATACGCATGCCAAATCCGTTCAAACAGAATGACGGAAAAGATCGTCAAAGAAACGAAAGAAGAAGTCGTTGAAGAAGGCTCGGGATTTAGACAAGTAGAATTAATATAATATGTCTCTAGGATAGTTTATCCCAAGCCAAAATTGTAAGGTTATCCAAGTTGAAACTTGGAAACCAAACCCATGGAAAAGGCATGTAAAAACACATGGAAGAAATCATCCTCAGCTTGGGTTCGGTCGACCGAACAAGGCAATAGTATAGCATGGCAGCCCATTCGGTCAATCGATTGGTTGATCGAAGATCGCAAAAAATTGGCAAAAGCTATTCGGTCGACCAGTCGGTCAATCGAAATTGGCTAAGGCAAGAATGTAGAGCTACGTCGGTCGACCGGTTGGTCGACCGACAGAGGCGAAAAAATGGTAGAAAGGTAGCGATCGACCAATCGGTCGATCGACCTAAAGATAGCCTTAATCACGAGTCGCTGCATCCATTTGATCGATCAGGGGTCAACCCGTCAGTCGACCGACCTCTCACAGCTGCGAGCGATCGCACTGGCGGTCGATCCGTTGGATGATCGATTGATCGATCGGCCTTGCAACCGAACAGCTTCAACGATCGATTTTTCACCCATTGAACGGTCCGTTCGGGTGAGGGGTTATAAATACCCCCCACCAAACTTCTTTACACACTTTGGCAAAAATCATTGAGCATTAAAAGAGTTCTTTAAAGCCTTCAAATATCTACACCTGCGCGGGCTCTCTGCTCCCAGTCTTCAACATCTAAACCAGGTGCTGCTTCTGCTTCAACTGTGCTGCAATCCTTGAGTCATCATCATGTTGCAAGTTGAAGACAAGAAGGTGGTGGAAAGAAGTTTGGTTCAATCTTTTAATCTTTAAGCTCTTTCCTTGTATTTTAAGTTTATTGTAACTTATTTTCTAGTTTGAGATAGCTTGCTAGGTGTGCTAGGAAACACTTAGGGTCAACTTTGTAGAATTGTGTTTTGCCTAGGTGAATAGGATTGAGGTGTTCTCCAAGTGAGGGAGAAGGGTGTCCTCAAGTGTATTCAAAGGAAAACATAAATTCTATAAAGTTGTGTTTAGAAATCCTTGGTAATGAGCCAAGATAGTGGAGTAGGCGATTGGCCGAGCCACTATAAATATTATTGTTTGCATTGTTTATTTACTTGCTTCTATCATTGACATTGAATTGAGATCATATCAACCATCAAAGAACAACTACATTAAGCTAAGATAAAATTGAGTAAAAGAAAATTGAAAAAGGGGATTGACACTATTCAACCCCCCTTCTAGTGTCAAGGTCCATCCAACAATTGGTATCAGAGCTAGGTAGTAGGCTAATATTTAACCATCTTCCCTACAAGTCATCATGTCTAATGAAATTCAATTAGCTCAAGGGCAGTGGCGGATTCAAAAAAATTTACTAGTGGGGGTAAATTCATATATAAAATTTCAAAAGTCGACGCTTCAAATTTGCGCCGCAAGAACGCGGTGTATTCTTCTATAAATATTTAAATAATTATTCACGTATTTAATTGCTAAAAAATTATATTCATATATCTAGTTGTCAAGTTGACAAATTGTTATAAAATATTTCATCAATCTTCAAAAGAAATTTAAAATTAATTGAAATCATAAATATAATAAAAAAATTTAAAATATCTTTAAAAGAAATTTAAAATTAGTTAAAATCATAATTATAATAAAATTTTTAAAAAGAATTAAAAAATTTAAGAAGAAGCTTGTCTTCAAGGAGCAAGCTAATGAGAAGCTTGCTACAACAAGACAATGAGGAGCTTGCTACAGCAAGCTAACTATGGAAGCAAGTTAATGAGAAGCTTGTTGCAGCAAGCTAAGAGAAGCATACTGCAGCAAGCTTGATGGAAGCAAGCTAATGAGAAGAAGAAGAAGAAGAAGAAGCTTGCTGCAGATGGAAGCAAGCTAATAATAAGAAGAAGAAGCTTGCTGCAGCAAGCTTGATGGAAGCCAGCCAATGAGAAGCTTGCTGCAGCACGCTAATAATAAAAAGAACGAGAAGAAAGCTTGATGGAAGCAAGCTAATGGGAAGAAGAAATTTGATGCAACAAGCTTGATGGAAGCAAGCTAATGAAAAGCTTGCTGCAGCAAGCGAAGAAGAATGCAGAAGCTTGCTGCAGCAAGTTAAGAAGAATGCAGAAGTTTGTTGTAGAAGTTAAGAGGAATGCAGAAGCTTGCTGAAGTTCAGCAAGCTGATGAGAAGAAGAACTGCAAATGCAGCAAGAAGCGTGGGGACATGCAAATAGTAAAAAGCAGCAAGAAAAAAGTAGTCTATAAGTTTTTTAAAAAATTCAGTGGGGGCAGTGGCCCCCACTGGGCCTACATTGGATCCGCCACTGCTCAAGGGTCCTCTACCCATACTCTACCGTTATTTGATGGAAGCAACTATGTCTATTAGAAGATCCGCATGAATAGCTTCCTTCAATCATTAGACATGGATGTATGGAGAATGATCTTAGTAGAGTATAAACAACCCACTAAGGATATGGACCAATGGGACCAAAAGAAAATTAGGCTTTTTAATGCTAATGCCAAGACCATCAATGCTCTATATTGCGCCCTATCAATTAATGAATTTAATAGGATCTCCACATGCAAGTCCGCATATGAAATATGGAAGGTCCTAGTGACCACCCATGAAGGGACTTCGCAAGTAAAGGAATCCAAAATCAATTTACTCATGCATGACTATGAAATATTTAAAATGCTTTCACATGAGTCTATTGATGTCATGCATGCTAGGTTTCAAAATATTACGAATGGCTTAGCTAACATTGGCAGGGAGATAAGGGAAGATGAGAAGGTAAGGAAGCTCCTCCGCTCCCTTCCAAAATCTTGGTCATCATGGAAGCCAAGGACTTGAGCACATTGAAGATCACCGAGCTCATTGGGTCTCTCATGACACATGAAGCAATATCAAGAAGAAGATGGTCCTAAAGGCAAGATTATTGCCTTAAAAGCATCGCATCGAGCCGAAGAATCATCGTCATCCGAGGAAGATACGGATGATCTAGAAGAAATGGCGATGCTTGCTAGAAGATTCATGAGCTTCATGAGGGGAGGCATGAGGAAAGGAAGAAGTGGCTACAGTTACTACAATTGCAACAAGACGGGGCACCTAAGGAAGGATTGCCCGCTTCTAAAGATGACCACTGCCTCCAACCCTCACAAGAAAGAAAACTACAAGAAGAAGAAGACAATGATGGCTACATGGGACGAAAGCGAGACCTCATCAAGTGAAGAAGAGGCGATGAGTGAAAAAGCAAACCTTTGCTTGATGGCAAAGGATAATGAGGTAAAATTTAATTTTGGTGAAATTTCATTTACTCAAGAGGAATTATAAATTGAATTTGAGCAAATGCATGATGAGTTCATTGCAATTAGGAGAAAATTTAGAGATCTTAAAAAGGACAATAGATACTTAGAAATTAAAAATGATAGATTATTACTTTCATGCAATAATCTTAGGAAAGAAATAGACAATCTTAAAGAAGAAAATTGCACCCTAGAAAAGACTAAGAAAGACCTAGAGATTTACAATGAAAAACTAGAAAAAGAAAACAAGTATTTATGTGATACAATAGAGCATTTAAATGATAGCATGCTAACATTGAAAAAGAAACTTTGCATGCTTAATGAAAAGATGACAACCATCCAAAATGTCATGCCAAAGGTTGTCAATAAAAAGAAATCATCACACTCCTATGCTCACACACACACAAATAGAAAATTTTATGAAAATTGTTTTTCGTGTGGTATTTTTGGCCATATGGCCAAAGATTGTGCATTGAGAAGGAACCCACATGCAAGATTCACATGGGTTCCAAAATTGACTAACACCCAAGGACCCAAGAAAATTTGGGTACATAAGAAAGTTTCTTCTCCTTTTGTAGATAGAGAAGCATCCTCAACCAAGTAGGAGCACTTGGATATTGGATAGCGGTTGCTCCAAGCACATGACGGGAGACATCAATTTATTTGCAACCCTATCAAGTAAAGATGGTGGACATGTCATATTTGGAGACAATGCCAAAGGTAAGATTATTGGCATTGGTGACATAGGTATACTCCCTTACCCATGTATCAAAAATGTTTTGTTAGTTGATGGTTTAAAGCATAATTTGATTAGTATATCTCAATTATGTGATAATGGGTACGTAATTATCTTTGAAGCATCTAAATGCATTATTAGAAGTATACCTTCAAATGATATCATGTTCATAGGAAATAGGCAAAAAAATGTATACACCCTAGAATTAAATATCTTGCCCAATCCTCATGATAGATGCTTAGTTGTCATGGAAAATGACTTTTGGTTGTGGCATAGAAGGCTAGGACATGCTAGCATGAGCCTCATCCAAGAGATATCTATGAAAGACTTAGTAAGAGGATTACCTAAGATAAAGTTTGAAAAAGATAAACTTTGTGATGCATGTCAACTTGGTAAGCAAGTAAAATCATCATTCCATAGTATTAATCAAGTTAGTATATCTAGAATTCTTGAGCTTGTGCACATGGATCTCTTTGGTCCATGTGATGTAGCTAGTCTAGGTGGAAAGCTTTATTGCTATGTATTGGTTGATGACTTTTCTAGATTTACTTGAGTTTTCTTTTTGGCTAAAAAAATAAAATTTTTGAGTTTTTCAAAAAATTTGCAAAGAAAGTTTCAAATGAAAAAGGAGTTTCTATTTTGAAAATTAGGAGTGACAATGGAGGGGAGTTTAAAAATAAAAAAATTTCTGAGTTTTGTGATGATTTAGGTATTCAACATACCTTTTCTTCCCTTAGGACCCCTCAACAAAATGGGGTGGTTGAGAGGAAGAATAGAACTTTACAATAAATGGCTAGGACCATGTTATGCGAAAATAATTTGCCTAAATATTTTTGAGCCGAAGCCATAAATACTTCGTGTTATGTTCTTAATCGAGTCTTATTAAGACCAAAAATAAAGAAAACACATTTTGAGCTTTGGAATGGTAAAATCCCAAATGTTGGATATTTATATATTTTTGGATGTAAATATTTCATTTTAAATACTAAGGAGAATTTAGAAAAATTTGATTCTAAATCCGATGAAGGAATTTTTCTAGGTTACTCCACTAGTTCTAAGGCTTATAGAGTTTATAACCGTAGAACTATGATTGTTGAAGAATCCATGCATGTTACTTTCAATGAAACTAATGATTCTTCTAGAAATGTCAAGATTGTGAATATAGGTGAGGAACTTGAGGATCTCGCACTTCATGATAAGGAAGTAGATGATGAAGATAATGAGGAAACCCACCATGAAGAACCTTCATCCTCAAGTCAACCTCAAGTTGAAGATGACGAAGAAGAAGAAGCTCTACCACCTCTCCCTAAAGGATACCGATTGGTAAGAGATCATCCAATGGACCAAGTCATTGGAGAGCCTTCAACGGGAGTGGTAACACGTTCTAAACTCAAAAATGTATGTCAATATGTAGCTTTTGTTTCTCAAGTAGAGCCTAAGAATGTTAGGAAAGCTATAGAAGATGAGTTTTGGGTATTAGTTATGCAAGAAGAACTCAACTAATTTAATAGAAATGATGTATGAGACTTAGTGCCTATACATAGTGATCAAATCATAATTGGAACCAAGTGGGTATTTAGGAATAAGCTAGATGAAGAATGACTAGTTATTAGAAACAAAGCTAGGCTAGTGGCACAAGGGTACAACCTACAAGAAGGAATAGATTATAATGAAACATATGCTCCCGTAGCTAGATTAGAAGCAATTAGGATGCTTTTAGCATATGCTAGATTTAAGGGTTTTAAACTCTTTCAAATGGATGTAAAAAGTGCTTTTTAAAATAGTTTTATAAATGAAGAAGTTTATGTTCAACAACCCCCCGATTTTGAAAATTTTGAGTTTCCAAATCATATTTTCAAACTTAAAAATGCTTTATATGGTTTAAAACAAGCCCCTAGGGCTTGGTATGAAAGACTTTCTATTTTCTTAATTGAACAAGGTTTTAATATAGGAAAAGCGGATGTTTCACTTTTCATTAAGCACCATGAAAATGACATGCTACTAGTTCAAATCTATGTTGATGATATAATTTTTGGTGCCACTAATAAAATGCTTTGTGAGTGGTTTGCTAAGTGTATGCAGGATGAATTTGAGATGAGCATGATGGGAGAGCTCTCCTTCATGCTTGGTCTTCAAATCAAGCAAACCAACAAAGGAATCTTCACCAATCAAGCTAAGTACACAAAGGATCTCATCAAAAGATTTGGGTTGAATGAAGCCAAGATAGCTTCTACACCTATGAGCGCATCCATCAAGCTTGATAAAGATGAAGAGGGCATTAAAGTGGATGAAAAATGATATCGATGTATGATCGGTAGTCTCCTTTATTTAACCGCAAGTAGCCCGATATCATGTTTAGCGTATGTGTATGTGCTAGGTTTCAATCTTGCCCCAAGATGTCTCATTTAAGTGCGGTAAAACGTATATTGAGATATCTAAAGGGCACGATTGACTTAGGATTATGGTATCTATGTCGTACATCATTTGATTTAATCAGTTTTTCGAATGCTGATTTTGTCGGATGTAAGGTAGATAGGAAAAGCACTAGTGGGTGTTGTCAATTCTTAGGAGCGAGTCTAATTTCTTGGTTCTCAAAGAAACAAAACTCAGTTGCGCTTTCAACTATCGAAGCGGAATACATTGCCGCGGCTAGTTGTTGTGTGCAAGTCCTTTGGATGAAACAAACATTTTTGGACTATGGACTTAGGTATTCTTGCATACCTATACATTGTGATAATACTAGTGCAATTAATTTAACCAAAAATCTCATTTTACATTCTAGAACTAAACATATTGATTTGAGACATCATTTTCTTAGGAATAATGTAGCTAAGGGAAATATATCAGTAGAATTTGTATCCACCGATAAATAACTTGCCGATATATTAACAAAACCCTTAGTTGAAGAAAGTTTCACAACTTTAAGGATGCAACTAGGAATTTGTGCTTTACCTTATGATTAAAGAGTATTTTCTTCAAATTTTACATATTTTTAAAACTTGCATTCTATAAAGGTATCATCACACTTATGTATTGCTCTATAGTGGGGCTTTGCGACCTATTGGTGTTTGTCTTCTATAGGCTTACATTAATGGGAAGGACTATAGTGGTAGATGATATTTGGTTTTTGTGGCTTTCTCGGTTTTTATGATAAATCATTAATTGTATCTTAATTCTTACCTTTTTTTATTGATGTCAAAAGGGGGAGAAAAAGTAAGGTCACACTTGGTTTTCACGATGCATATAGTTAGTGTGAGTTTTATAGTTAAGGGGAAGAGATATAGTTAGGGGGAGTTAAATTGATAGGGGGAGCATAGGTTAAGTTATAAATAATTGAATATGCACATTGATAGGGGGAGCATAGGTTGAGTCATAAGTAGTTGGATGCATATGCTAAGTTAGAAAGTTGAATGCATATGCTAAGTTATAATTCTTGCATACCCTAACTCTTGAATGTCTTAACTCAAACTCACAAATGCTTATATTTTTCTTAAAATTTTATGTTGTGTTTGTCATCACCAAAAAGGGGGAGATTGTTAGCTTAAGGGTCTCTCTTAAGCCTCGATCTTTATTTTGATGATAACAAATATTTATTTAATCCAAAGTGTGAAGTTTTGAGTTCAGGTTGAGGTTGCGATATGCATGCCAAATCCGTTCAAACAAAACGACAGAAAAGATCGTCAAAGAAACGGAAGAAGAAGTCGTTGAAGAAGGCTCAGGATTTAGACAAGTAGAATTAATGTAATATGTCTTTAGGATAGTTTATCCCAAGCCAAAATTGTAAGGTTATCCAAGTTAAAACTTGGAAACTAAACCCATAGAAAAGACATGTAAAAACACATGAAAGAAATCATCCTCGGCCAGGGTTCGATCGACCGGTCGGTCGACCAAACAAGGCAATAGTAGCATGGCAGCCCATTCGGTCGACCGATTGGTCGACCGAATATCGCAAAAAATTGGCAGAAGCCATTCGGTCGACCAGTCGGTCGACCGAAATTGGCGAAGGCAAGAATGTAGAGCTGCATCGGTCGATCGGTTGGTCAACCGACAGAGGCAAAAAAATGGCAGAAAGGTAGCGATCGATCAATCGGTCGATCGACCTAAAGATAGCCTTAATCGCGACTCGCTGCATCCATTTGGTCGACCGACGAGTCGACCAAATGTTAGAAGATTTGTTGGCGATCGACCCGTCGGTCGACAGACCTCTCACAGCTGCGAGCGATCGCACTGGTGGTCGAACAATTGATCGACCGACCTTGTGAACGAACGACTTCAACGATCGATTTTTCACCCGTTGAACGGTCCGTTCGGGTAAGGGGTTATAAATACCCCCCACAAAACTTCTTTACACACTTTGGCAAAAATCATTGAGCATTAAAAGAGTTCTTTAAAGCCTTCAAAGTTCTACACCTGCGCGCGCTCTCTGCTCCCGGTCTTCAACATCTAAACCAAGCGCTGCTTCTGCTTCAACTGTGTTGCAATCCTTGAGTCATCATCCTGTTGCAAGTTGAAGACAAGAAGGCGGTGGAAAGAAGCTTGGTTCAATCTTTTAATCTTTAAGCTCTTTCCTTGTATTTTAAGTTTATTGTAACTTGTTTTCTAGATTGAGATAGCTTGCTAGGTGTGCTAGGAAACACTTAGGGTCAGCTTTGTAGAATTGTATTTTGCCTAGGTGAATAGGATTGATGTGTTCTCCAAGTGAGGGAGAAGGGTGTCCTCAAGTGTATTCAAAGGAAAACATAAATTCTATAAAGTAGTGTTTAGAAATTCTTAGTAAGGAGTCAAGGTAGTGAAATAGGCGGTTGGCTGAACCACTATAAATATTGTTGTTTGCATTGTTTATTTACTTGCTTCTATCATTGACATTGAATTGAGATCATATCAACCATCAAAGAACAACTGCATTAAGCTAAGATAAAATTGAGTAAAAGAAAATTGAAAATTGGGATTGACACTATTCAACCCCCCTCTTCTAGTGTCAAGGTCCATCCAACAGGTAAAAGGCCCGACATAGGGGACGAAGACAAAGACCATCGTGTCTAATGCCACAGTAGAAGAGGAAGATCGCCCTCCAGGCCGGTTCTCAGGTTCGACGAGTACACCCTCCTCAACACTAAATGAGAGACCATTCTCTAGGAGGTCTACCATCTGCAGCTGCTCAGACCTCCTAGCAATCTAGAGAGGTTGAAACCTTCATCCAAATTCGACAAGAGCAAGAGGTACGAGTTCCACCGAACTTATGGACACACCACCGAAGAGTGCATAGTACTGTGAGATCAAATCAAGCACTTGACTAGGGAAGGCTGCCTCGATCACTACGTCCAACACGGATGAAGCCGCAGTCGAGATTGATGTAACCTCGGCCACCAAAGCTAAAGTTCATGCAGGACACCACCGCCTTACCGCACGACAAACAATCACGGCAACCTCGGGACCGAGCAACCCCATATCAAAATCCGCGAAGTCATTGAATACATCGCGAGCGAATTCGCCGGAGGAGGCAAAATAAGCTCCACCAGATCGGAATCACTCTAGACCGCCATGGCAGTCGATGATACAACTCATCCTCGGAGGCTGTATGCGCCTACCCCCAGTAATATTTTTCTATGAAGCTACTTTCATGGGATTGACAAAAATTTACATGACCCTCTTGTTATTTCCCTAATCGCTAGTGATTTCCTTGTCAGTAAAGTCCTAGTAGACCATGGGAGCTCAACTGACATTCTGTTCTACCTAACACTTGAAAAGATGCACATCAGCGAAAATTCACTCCACCCTTACCATGGGGAATTCATCGACTTCTTCGGAGAGCGAGTCAACATCAGAGGCTACTTATGGTTGACAAAAACGTTCGGCTTCCCACCTACAACGAAGACAATGGATATACAATTCCATGTCATCCAATGTTAGAGCCCCTATCGCATGATTTTGGGCCGACCTTCCTTGAACAGTCTTGGAGTCGTGGTATCGACTCCCCACCTCACCATCAAATTCCCTATCTATGAGACAGAGGTAGGAGTGGTACATGTTGACCAAAAGGAGGCCCGCGTTTGTTACAATATGATAAGATAAATTTTTACATACAAATTTAGCATAGATTATGCATTAATTATATTGCTTATATGGTTAATTACTGTTGAAAATAGGATCCATGGCGTATTTATGGAAAGCAAATTTCATTTGCCTACTTTTTCGCTCAACCAGAGTACTATGACTTAAATTGGGCATAACTTTGTCTATAGAGGTCAGAATTACACGCCGTTTTATGTGGTAGAAAGCTAAGGGAAAGATCTAAAACTTTCATGTTGATCGCTTGAGCCAATTCGTGCGTTGAAGGCCTCGGAACTACAGCCCCAAGTTACTTTATATTTTGGTCCAGCACTTGAATGAGAGATGATCCTATAAGTTAACGGGTTGATGAGAGTCGAGTCCACTTAAATGATTGGACCTGTATTTATCTCACATAGAAGAGGATTTGGATCCAATAAGAATAGATATGTCATCAAGAAGAAGAAAATAGGAACAGAGCACACAAGATAGGAAGGTTGAAAACAAGATAGGAAGACTGAAAACAAGATAGGAATGCTGAAAACAAGATAGGAAGGTTGAAATTTTATTGATTGTTGCAGACAAAGCAGGAGGTGGCCGACCCTAATATAGGAAAGGGGGCTGCACACATGAGGAGGACAACAAGAGAAAGGCATAAACCGTGGGTAATCAAGGGAGGGATCTCCAAGGTGTTTGGCAAGTTGGAGAAGTCCTTCTTCATCAACGAGTCAAGCTAGTTGCATCTTCTCATTATTTTCATAGCAAAAAGACACTCTGATGCTAAAGTTAGTAGGTCCCCAAGTGGAGGTAATGAAATTGGAACTTAGGTTTTCTTAGGCGTGGAGTGTTTGTATTTATTGCAGGTGGAGGTGATGACACTGCCCGACAATCTTGCGGGAATATTGCTCAGAATGGGTCGAGGCTTATCTCGGAGATAACGGGTTTGAAATGGCATATCCTTCTTGATAAGGAAGGAGGTAGATGTCCTTGTATGGCCGGGTGGAGCCATTTGGTCTGGCTCGAGTTGGGTTCAAGACTGTAGGATGTTGTTGGGTCTTATCTAACTGGGCCCAATAGTACTAGTCCAGTCCACTGCCCCCGAGCTCGGTCGGAGTCTGGAGGATTTCGTGTCGAGCTCTAAGTAGAGTTGGATTATGACTTTAGCTTTCTTGGGACTTTGAGGAATTTTTGGAAGCATTTTTGCCTGGTTGTATGAAGTTATCGTAGAGGCTGAACTCGGCCTACGAGTCGGCATGTGGCGACCTTTGCTTTGGAGTGAAGTGAATTAGGTCAGCGTATCTTTGTCATGCTATTTTTGCATTTTCTTGACTTCTGTGCCTAGTATGTCGGCTTAGTAGTGGGATTTTTCTTCCTTCGTGGCAGCTCCTGATTGGTACTTGCCTTTTAGTTTTAAGAGGTGATCATGGCGGAGAAAGTGTGTGCACGTGCCTTGCTATCTTCTAGGAAACCGTCGCCTTGGCGAGTTTGGATGATTGAGATTTGTTTCTGGTGTGATTATTGGTCACTCGATGAGGGGTTTATCGCCTGTGTGCCTATAAGGCAATTTCTTCCTTCCCATTTTCGAACTTTTACTCGTGCTTTCAGTGCTTGGCTCTTTGGAAGTTCTCTCCAACGATTACTTTGTTGGTTGTTTATTCAACTGTCGTAGTTCTCCTTTCTTCTCCAGTGAGTTTCCTGATGCCTTGTTTCAGCTTTCGTAGGTCCGGCCTTAGGTCAGTAGATTTGTACTAACTCATTCCTATTTTAGAGTTTTTGCGACCTTTGTTGGGCCAATTGCGAAGAGGGAGATTGTTGTGAAATCAGAGTTCGGGTTGACAGGGGACGACCCCGGATCTTATTCCTAGGTTCAGGAGGAGTTGAAGTTGCAAGGTCCAGTAATGACCGACCTGGACAGTATCTTGTCCTTTCGAGAGAATGTGTTCCTTGCTCGCGAAGGTGCTGAGGAAGATTATGAATGTCTTTTGTGCTCGTCTTCAGACCATGTATATCAACATACTAACTCGGAATTTATCTTTGCGTACCAAACTCTCTTTAATGAGTTGGGGGTGCATCTTCCTTTTACTGATTTTGAGCATGGCGTTCTGAATTTGATGAACATTGTTCCCACCCAATTGCACCAGAACAGTTGGTCATTCATTCATTGTTTTGAGATTATGATGGAGTGTCTCGAGATCGAGCCAAGCATTTTTGTATTCTTTTCTTTCTTCCAAGCCAAGGGAGCGCAGAAGGGGTTGTGGGTGTCCTTCAGTATTATTCCTAGTAAAAAGCTCTTCGGTTTATACAAGAGTTTGTACATGAATTTCAAAATTCGTTTCTTCAAGATTAAGTCACGAGAGGGTGTTTGGTCGTTCTTCATGGAGGAGCCTTTTTGCATAGAGAGGATTCCTCTATCCTAGTGTCACACCCCAAGTTCAGGGTCACGTGATCGGCTAGTGCATACGTGCATATACCCCACAGCTTAACCCATGCACATGCCAACTTATAAAATAACGAAATAAACAACAGCTTTTATTAATAAAAAAAACCAAAACATATTTTCATTTCAAAACATCAAGGTTTTAAATAAATAGCTCAAGTGTGAAAATAAATAAATCGAAAAGCAACAATTCTTTTAACAAATAAAAGACCGAATAAAAATATGAATGTCTTCACGGGACTACAACTCCAAATACCAAAACAAAAGTGCATGACAACCTACTACAGACTCGACTACGACCCCTAACTAGGACTGCTATAAGATCATGTGGCTCCTCTGCCATCCAGCTGCGCCAAGTGCTCCAGCCCACCTCACCGGTCAGGCTCTGTAAAACAAAATAACAACAACGGGTGAGTTCAAAGAACTCAGTGAGCAGTTCAACCAACCCCCACGAAAAACAACACAGATAAGATGCATAAAGAAAAACTCCTGACTCAAGCAAGAAAAGGTCACAAGGAAGTAACTAGCTAACAGGCCCTCCGGCCACCACCTACCCGAAGGCAGCCAACACCCAAACAGTGAAGAACACATGCCTAAGCCTACCATGCCCTAAGGCAATAACACATACTAGGATAATCGGGAAGGCCCTTCGAACTTATCCTAGTATAAAAAAACTCGGGAGCAATCGGGTAGGCCCTCCAAACTTACTCCTCTAAGATATCACAGGAATAATCGGGTAGGCCATCTAAACTTATTTCTTAAAAAAAAACACATCAGGGATAATCGGGTAGACCCTCCGAACTTATCCCACGAGGCCAAACCAGAATAATTGGGATTTGCTCATCCGAAATTGTTCCAATAAATAACTTAGGAGTAATCGGGATTCGCCCATCCGAACTTACCCCTTTAAAAGCACCTCGATCAGGAATAATCGGGTAGGCCCTCTGAACTTATTCCACGAGGCCAAACCGGAATAATCGGGAAAGACCCTCCAAACTTGTTACACAGGTCGAGAATTTACTATCCAACCTCCCGGGCCTAGCCCGCAATCCAGCTCCTCAACGAGCCTCTCCGCCATTCATAAAGATATGGCGCACCATGACCTAAGACAAATCTTTCCAACGGTGTCTTAGGGGAGTTCCTATTAGAAAATGTCTCGACACTCCAATACTCGACCTCAACTCCTAGACCCGTAATATCATAAACTCATGTAGTTTTATTTTATGTATAAACTTCACATGTTGATTTTTAATAGATTATGCTTACTCTTTTTCCCAATTTTTAATTATGCAATTAAAATTTAGTTCACCACAATTAGGGTTTTATTTTAGGGTTTTATTTTAGCTTACTGTTCTGCCCAAAAATGATGTATCTAACCCGAATCAGGTCTCTAGAGTGTGTCCTATGTTTCCAAACTATATTTTCTAATCGAAATGATAGGTTACATGACTATGTTCAGAGAAATACATACACCACAGCAAGCATTTTAAAATCAGCACAGATTCATCATTCTCACCATGAAATTCCAGCAACATTGACTTTTCATCATAGCATGAAAATAAATCTGAAATTTACAGAAAATATATCCTTAATCATCATTTAAACAAAATATAAACCTTGAGATAAGTTTCTCAAATTTCACAATCTTTTAGTAAAGCTAACAAGCATCAACAACCCCATAAACAAGATCAAACACCATGATCAAAAACTATCTTTCAAGAACATTCATGGCATCAACATTAAGATCCATATTTTGTAAAAACATTATTTTTCCAAAAATAACAGATTAAATACTAAGCATGCTTGATCATATAAGAACTCATTTTTATAAATAATTCAAGACATAAACTACAAGATCACCAAGATCTCACATTTGGGCATTTCACTGAACACCTTGAGGGCGCCCTTGTTCCACCCTTGGCCGAGCACCCCTAGGGTCATCCTAGGGCTTCCAAACCCCATAGGGGAGGGTTTAGGGCCTCCTCAAGTACAACATACAAAAAGAATGGCAAGAATCTGAGAGATCATCGAAAAATAAATCAAGAACATCAAGCCTCCAATAACGGCTTCAAGAACCTCGAAGAAATCCCTAAGAAGGAGGGTAAAACCACTCACCTTGATCTAGGAAGAAGGAATACTAGTAACTCTAAATCGGCGACCTCCGAATCTGGCCTCAAGTGGGCGGCTCGGCCTAACAAGGGGCGGCGGCTCCTCTACAAGAAGGGCGGCGGCTCCACCCAAGCTGTCGGCTTGGCTCCAAAGAGAGGGGAAGAGAGAGAGAGGAAGAGAGGGGAATGAGAGGGGCTCGACGGCTGGCTCAAGGGTGGCGGCTCCAAGAAAGAAGAAGAGGAGAGAGGGGCGGCTGGCGGCTGCTCCCCTCTTCAATTGATTTGTACGACTCTAAAATAGGGAGCCACAAGCCAAGGAGAGCGGGTTTTATACTCTCTCCTCAACCCTAACCCATCTAAACGCTTTATCCAACCCGCATCCACCTCAAGCCGAACCCGAACCCGCTAACTTACATTAACTTAATTATTCTCAAATTAATCTCATAAATAAATATAAACACAATGTACATGTACATCCATATGCAACATAATTAAACAATCATGCACACAACATGAAATTAAATAAATTTATCTACAAATAAATTTTTCATATTCATATTCTTACTTACCCGAGCTCGTAAGCTCGCTCCGGACCATGAGTCGACTCAGCTCGACCTCGGACTAGTCCGCTAGGCTGGCAAACATAAACCATAGGAGGAAATATATAATTAAAATATCTGGGATATTACACCTGGACATTGGAGCTTCGTTCGGTCCAACACTATGAAGAAGGGGGTATTCCACTCAGGGATAAGGAATTGATTGCCTTTTTGGGATAGAATTGTCCTCTTGTCCCTTTCTCTTCGAAGGAAATTCTTGAGAGGAGCTGCAATGAGTCCTTGATTATAGAGTATATAGGTGGGTTCGAGGCGGGTGGTATTTGTTGCCTCCTTCACTCAGAATATACTTATTTGATTTTCATTTGTTTATGCGGGTAAGATATCTTTGTTGTTGAAAGCTCCTCCTCATCGAAGAAGAGCGAGAGAGGAGGCCATGATACTCAAGATAGCCCAGATGTATGGCAAACGTGTTAGGCCGAGGAGTTTCTCAAAAGGGGAAATCGTTCTTCGAAAGATCGAACCACAAAGAAAGCCAACCGGAGAAGGAAAGCTCACTCCAAACTAGGAAGGCCCCTACAGAATCATGAAAGTTCTCAAAAAAGACGCCTACAGAATCACTGAACTCTCAAGACGAGAACTCCCACGATCGTGGAATGCGGCCTCTCTATGGGCCTACTACAGCCAAGATTTTTCCTCTTAAACTATGACTCATTGGTGTACTCTTTCTTCTTGCATGGCAATTTTTTCTCATTGGGTTTTCCCCGTGAAAGGTTTTAACAAGGCTCCACCATGTGTAGACCAAGCCCAACCATCGGTGGGATGCGATGTATTACTATGACATTTAGCAATAATATTACTTTCTCTTCTACATATTCCCCTTGTGTCTGAAATTATTTGCAACCATTGCATAATGCGCAGGAGGAACCCACACGGTCTTACAATGGCTCTTGACCTACGTTACGCACCATTCCTCCTCGATATCTCCTCACCGTGATCGGGACTTGGTTCTCACCAGCCTAGCAGGTTGGCCGCCGCACCAGACTTGAATTCCAACAGCGACGAGAGATCGATTCTCACCAATTTGGTTTGTCGGTCACAATGCCTATTTCGGGCCCCCACTAGGGGTGAGCAACGGTTAACCGAATCGAAAAAAAAAATCCATTAACTGTTTACAAAACTAAAAAATTATGTTAATTCGGTTCAGTTAATCGAATTTTCTTGTTCGATTCGATTAATTTATCGAATTCACCAATTTTTTTAAAATATATATATATAATTTTAACATTACAAAGATTTGAACTCAAGCCATTTAATATATTTACACATCACTCTAACCAACTTAGCAATCCACAATACTTGATTACATCTAACTAACGTTAATTATATAATAAATATAAGATAAAATAACAATAATATCCCTACTATGATTTGAACCTGGGCGATTGGGAGGATAAAATGTTCTTGTAACAAAAGAGGCAAACAATGATATATGCTATAAATTTTTATTTTATATACCTTATATATAATCGATTAATTCAATAAATTAATCAAACTGTCGGTTAATTTTTTGAATCGAACCGAAAATCGAAATCCTAAGGTGTTGTTTGGTTAGCGAAAATTATTTTCTGGTTTGGTTTCAATGAAACTGAAAACTTGATTTTGGTATCTAGTTTTTAATTTTCTAAAAACGGATTTCGTTAATGAAAACAACATCGGCTTTAGTTAGTTGAAACCAGTGAATATTTATTTGGTTATAAAAAATAATATTAATTTTTCTTGAATATTTTTAGTAATAATTAAATATTTAGTTAGTTTACAAAATTAAATATTTGTTAATATGGTTGTAAAGTATTTGTATGATTTAATTAATTAAGTTATTGGTAATTTAATATTTTTTTGTTCAATTAGATATAAAAAATAATTAATAGTTATTGTAAAAAAAATTAAAAAAATAAGTTCAATGGTCTAAAATTAGTTTTGATTAAATTATAAATAGATCAACTTTAAAAAATTTGAGTTATTTTAAAATTTGTGTTTGAGTCAATTAGATATAAATTGGTTTAACTAATTTGTAAATATAAGATAATAAATTGAGTAGAAAATAATGATTTTTATTTTTATTTTTAAAAATTAGATATAGTTTAATTTATTTTTAAATTAATTAATTTTATAAAATATATATATATATATATATATATATATATATATATATATATAATTACAAAGTTGCCCATGTATTTTGATAACGAAAATGACATTCTCAAAATCACATAATACAATATTTTGGTGTTTTCATTTTTATTAAGAAAATTAGTTTCATTTTCATTCTGATTCCGATTTAGTTTCATAAAAACACATGTTCTCGTAAACAGTTTTGGTTTTAGTGAAATCGAAACCATGAAAACATACTTGGTTTCACTAATCAAACATGTCCTAAAATTTTTTTAACCGAAATTAATTCGGTTCGGTTAAATCGGTTCGATCAATTTTAGTTCGGTTTCGGTGAATTGGGGAATCCTGCTTACCCCTAGCCCCCACGCCCTCAACGACCTCAAGCGCACTTTTCGTGAGCTCAATTTTTACCGAGTCTTATCCTCAATTGTAAATGCGGCCTCAGACTCAGCCATGCATGCTCTAAATAAGCATCGCTCTAAATAAGCAGCATGGCCCCAAGCACACTCTTCGCGAGCTCAGTTTTCATTAAGTCTGGTCCTCGACCCTAAGTGTGGCCTCCGGCTTAGCCCGACATGATATAAATGAGCAGCACAACCCCGAGCGCGCTTCTCGCAAGCTCAGTTTTCGCCGAGTCTGGTCCTCAGCCCTAAATACAGCCTCCGACTCAGCCTGACACACTCTAAATGAGCAACACGACGCCAAGCGCGCTTCTCGGCTTCTAGCCAGTTCAGTTTTCGCCGAGTGTAGTCCTTGGTCGTAGTGCCTCAACTTTCGTCTCAGAGCCCTTATAGTGACCAGAGTTCAACCTCCGCCAATCTAGCTCGTCAATCTCAACACCACCAAACATGTAACTCAAGCCTCGAACATCATTATTTTTCGGCTTAAGCATCCAATCGAACTCTAAAATAGGTCTACAATGATCGAAAAGTCGATCAGACTCGGCAAGGCACAGCCAAAATGAAAGCATGAATATCCTCTTATCCATAAGACCCAACGAAGGAACTATTTACACTTGTAAACCCACAAAGGGTATTACAAGCAAAAAAACAAACTACAAAAGCGTGCTCACAATGTCGAGCCAAGTCAAACAAAACAAAACCATTGACTCAAGGATCTGCTACCAAGATTTACTGCCATACACAGACTTGATCGCAAGACCTCTCACGATCGAGCAGTTGAAGGGCAAGGAGGGGGGAGATGAGAGCCCCAACTCTGAAAACATAGAATCATGGATAAGGTTCCAACCATCCAAAGGGGCAACTTGCGAATCTGCACAGCGCCTTCCCAAGCACGTAGTGATGGAGGTCACCCCATCATAAGCCTAATGGTACGAACCTACGGCCGGGTCCTCGCCTCCTGCGTTCCTTTCTAAGCCCAGAGGTATGAACCTACAACAATCGGCTACCAATCACTACCAACTCATAGACAGCCTCCGGAGGAACGGTAACCTCCGACGCATGCCACTTCATGATCTCTAATGTTGTATGCAGGTGGCTACTTATAGGCCCAAAGAAAAAATCATCATCTTAAACGAACGATATCATGTACCATCTCACTAACGGAGCCACGTTCGACACTTAATGCCATGGAAATTGCTAAAATAAATCTTTATTTGTGATTACTTCTCTGGCAACGAACATTGACCGTACAAATGGCAGGCACACAAAAAAATATTTCTTTCCCCATGCAGCCATCTCAACCACTCCGAGAATCATAAAGCCACGTGGGAGCAACCTCAACTCTCAAAGATCCCTAGGATCGCAAGAAAGCTTAAATCGTCATTACTTAGAGCTCGACATGTAGTTCTCCACACTTCGACCGAGCTTGAGGGCTGTGAACTGGACTAGTACTATTGGGATCGGTCGGACTAGGCCCTACAACGCCCCACACTCCTGAACCCGACTCGAGCCAGACCAAATGGCTCCACCCGGCCATACAAGGACATCCACGTCCTCCTTAATTATGAGGGATACGTCACAAGAAGCTCGACATCTCCAGGATCAGCCTCGACCCATTATGAACAATATCTCTGTGAGATTACTCGGTGGCATCATCACCTCAGCCTGCAATATAATATAGACACGACACATCTTAGGTAACCTAAGATCCAATTTCCATTGCCTCCACCTCAATCTCCTATTGATTTGATCGTCGGAGTGTCTTTTGCACGCCTTAGCTAAAAATCCATCACAAATTGTGACAAACTTGTGACGGCATGAAATGAACTAATGACGGGCTTGTGACGGGAAATTCGTTACAAGACAGTTCCATCACAAATCAGACACAAAATTTTTGACCAATTTGGCCTAGAATTTTTTAATAAATAGGATCAATGACAAAATAGTGACCGATTTTATTTCTGTCACTAATATTCTGATACTAATCCATCATTAATTTTTTTCCATGTCTATCACAGATCCATCACTGAGCCACCAAATAACAATGACAAATCAGTGATAAAAGTAGAAATCTGACATAAAATTAAACTAAATATTATTTTAAAAAATTATCATGTTTAGTCCCACGTGTGTTAATTTTTTTTAGTTATTCTTAATTATCATAAATATAACTTTTTTAGTCTCGTATGGATAAAAAAAAATTCTCCTAATTTTCTTAAAGGGAAAATCATACTTTTTGTCCTTATAGTTTAGGCCAATTTGGCTTTTAATTAATCCCTATATTTTTTAGGGGTTAATTAATGTATCTAGCTCAAACTATGATATTTTTCACAAATTTAATCTGATCTTTAATTTATATCAATTGCATCCTAAACTATTAGATTGATATCAATTCTAGTACAACGTCAGATGTCCATCAATGCAATCGTTAAGTGCTGACGTGGCACTAGACTCAGCAAATTAAAACATATTTTTTATTATCACTTGTGTCACGTCAGCATGTAATAAAAAATATTATAATATTATATAAATAAATAAATTAATATATTTATCTCAAATTTTGGCTCTTGTAATAAATCTATCCTAACATTTAATGTTTCTCCCTAATCTATACCAAACTTTGGGATTGACAACAATTGTATTATTTGAAATTGAACTTGAAATTTAGATTACATTACAATTATATATAATCAATGGTTATTAGACGAAAATGGCCTGAACTTTTGCAAATTTCTCAATTTGATCAATTATTTGACTGGTCTCAATTGTATATAAGAACTTTCGAATTGGTTTCGATAATGACCCTTCATCTGCGAACCGTGATGTCGCCCGTTAATTTACTGACGTGGCGATCCAGAAATTATTTAAAAAATTCTCATTCATCGTCTCAACTTGGTACACGTCAAGTTATTTTTTAAATATATATTTTTAATTAAATCTCACCTCTCTCTCTCTCCTCATCCTCCTTCTTTTCTCCCTCTCCCTGCCATGCACCCATCTCCGAGTGCTCCTCCGGCGAGCTCCGGCAACTTCGTTCACCGGTGATAGTTGGAACAGTAACACCATGGTCAGTGTGTGCGAGCTGCATGTCACCGTACACCCGCCGCCATAGCTTCACCGCGCCGTCGGTGAAGGCGGTGAAGAGGCGGCCGTCGAGCTGGTTAACGAGCATGGCGCTGACCTGCCCCTCGTGCGCCATGAACGAGTCGATGCAGGTTTTCTGGCTCAGCCTCCACGCTCAGCCGCCACGTCTTCACCGTCCGATGTAGACGAGGCCGTGGGCGTGGTGCAGAGCGATGCAGGAGATGGTGTATTATATTATATTATATTGTATTATATTATATTATATTATATTATATTATATTATATTATATTATATTATATTATATTATATTATATTATATTATATTATATTATATTATATTATATTATATTATATTATACATGAGGAATGATCTTGCATGCGCCGCAGTGTCACCACCTTTTTCTTTTCATTACCACTTGATTTATCTTCTTCAGCCTTGTCTTTGCCAACCTCGTCTTCTTTAGACTGCAGCTTCTCCTCCTTTCTCTTGGCAAAGGATCTCTTGCATTTGTTGGTTGAGTGCTCTCACCATTTGCTTTATGATGTGTCTTGCACATCTTGGGCCATCGTCGGTTGCGGCTTTGGCGCTTCGGCGACGGCCAGCTTCCGGAATTGCACATAAAGGGGGCGTTTGGTTATCTGCAAGTGTAAATGCTGCAAAATCTATTTGCATGCAAAAGCAAATGCCCGCAAATAGATTTTGCAGCCTACCGTTTGGTTGCCCGCAAGTAGAGTTGCAACTTCTATTTGCAAGCATTTGGTTGGCCGCAAATGGAAGTTGTAATTACACTTGCAACTTGCAACGTGCAACTTGCATCTTACGAAATTTTTCGGGTCGGGTCGAGCACGAATTTTCTCAAATCGGGCTGAGCCGGGCCGGGACAGGACGGGCCGAGCATGCACGAATTTATCCGGGCCGGGTACAAACTTTTTCGGGCAGGGCCGGGCACGAACTTTTCGGGTCGGGTCGTGCACAAATCTTTTTGGGCCGGGCCGAACACGAATTTTTTCGAGTCGGCCCGAGCCGGACCAGGACAGGTTGGGCAGTGCACGAATTTTTTCGGGCAAGGCTGGGTCGAACACAATTTTTTTTTCGGGCTGGGCACGAATTTTTTTTCTGGTCAGGCCGGGCCGGGGATGAATTTTTTTGAGCTGGGCCGGGAAATGAATTTTTTCGGGCTAGGCCAGGCACGAAATTTTTGAGTCGGGCTGGGCACGAAATTTTTGAGTCGGGCTGGGCACGAAATTTTTCAGGCCGGGTCGGGCACGAATTTTTTCGGACCGAGCCGGGTTGGGACGGGCCGTGCAATTCACGAATTTTTTGGGTCGGGTCGGACACAAATTTTTTCGGGGCGGGACGGACACGAATTTTTTCGGGCCAGGCCGGGCACAATTTTTTTCGGACCAGGCTGGACACGAACTTTTTTGGGCCGGGTCGGGCATAAATTTTTTCGGGCCAGGCTAAAAACTTAGGCCCGACACGATTTGTCTGACAAATTAATAATTTTTAATTTTTGTATAATACTGAAAATATATTAAAAAATCTATCAAATGACATCAGATGTAAAATCTGACACTACCATCAGGTTCAGCACGCAAAAACCTACAACTTTGATATTTATCTCGTCTTCATCCGACGACTCTACGTCGCCAAAATTAATTATTTTTCAATACTTAAATTATTGCATTTGCAGCCCGCAATCTTGTATTGCGGGCTTTTTGGGCTGCAATTCCACTTGCGGCCCACGAATGATATTTGAAATAGAAGTTGCAACTAGTAAATACTGCACAATAATTTTGCAGCCAACCAAACAAATTTGTTATCTAAATGCTGCAACTAGAGTTGCAGCATTTGTACTTGCGGGCAACCAAACGCCCCCAAAGTATCTCGTTCTCAAACTTTGCTCGGACGTCAGTAACGCTGCAGTTCTCTAGTACAGTGAGCTCCTTCCGGAATCGGCTCCAACGCTTGCTGTCCACTGGCCCGCAGCCTGCCATACCTCTCTATCTGCACCTTCAGCTGCTCCTTCTTGAATCTTGCAACGAGGCCATCGATTAACATGAAGCTTAAACATATATAGCTTATTCGGAAACCTATGCTTGCTTGCCTGGGAGATGAATGAGAATGAACACCAAGTCCTCTTGGGTAACCCACTCGATAGAGGGAGTTCAAAGCAGTACGTGATGGAGAAGGAAGAGACGATGTGCTATATATATATATAGTTATTGCTTGGGATGGTGAGGGATCAGTGGATTGGATTAGAGGGTGAGGTTATTCTCGGTTGTTGGTTTAATTGCGGTTGATGGTTTCCTCCTTGCATGGGGAAGAGAAGATATATGTGCCTTGTTAATTTGGATCACACATTATTGAAGTTTTGTGTTTGGACTTTGGATATATATATATAGATAGATAGATATAGAGAGAGAGAGAGAGAGAAGAGAGAGAGAGTATTCGTTGCTAGTGGCGGAACGGATGCTCGGGAAATGAAGCGAGTGCGGGGCGGTGGATGGGGAAGGGGAGTAGGCCATGTATCTGTCGGAAGCCATGGTTCCGGCGAGATCGGCGACGGATTCTGGTCAGGTTCAGGTCATCGGAGATACGGATCCTGGCGAGATCTGGGTGCCCCACGGTGCTCCAGGATCGGCTGGTGGAGGAGGGTGAGTAGGGGAGGAAGAATGGGAAGCGAGCACGCGAAGGTATAAAAGAGAGAGAGAGGTGGGACCGGATGAACATTAAAAAGGCAATCCGAGTGTATATTGCTGATATGGCAAGTGAGAGTTTTTTTAAATCATTTGATCGCCACATCAGCGGACTAACAGCCACACTCATATATATATATTTCGAATTTGGTGAAATTTGAGAATAAAGTGAGAGTTTTGATGTATCTTGAAAATTATTTATCTTCAATAATTATAACTCTTGTCATTCCCAAAATTTGTGATAGATTAGGGAGAAAGATTAAACGTCAGGCTAGAATTGGTATCAATCTGATAGTTCGAAATATAATTGATACAAATTAATTAAAGATTGGTTTAGATTTGTGAAAATAATCATAGTTTGGACTAGATACATCAATTAATCCTATTTTTTATTACATACTAACGTGGCACAAGTGATAATAAAAAAATATGTTTAATTTGCTGAGTCAGATGCTACGTCAGCACGTAACGATTGCATTGATGGGCATCTGACGTCGGGCTAGCTGAATTGATATCAATCTGATAGTTTGGGATGTAATTGATACAAATTAAAAATCGGGCTAGATTTGTAAAAAGGGTTATAGTTTGGACTAGATACATCAATTAACCCTTAAAAATTTTGGTTTATGTTCCCTATAATTACTCTCCGTTAGTCTGTTAATTCCTATTGTCTATAGTTGACCTAACGCTGTTAAGTTTTAACTGACATGACACATTTATAAAAAATGTGGCTGATGACGTGGTAGGTGTCCAAAAATGAAATCAAATGTATGGAGTAAAAGCTAAATTAACCCAAACTATATGGACCAAAAGTATGATTTCTCTTTTTTTATTCTAGCTACACCTGCACATCTCCAAGCCTCCCTTTTCAGCCGTCTTCCAGACTCTTCTTTAGTCGACGTTCGCCCTCACCATTGCTCATCCTCATGTGTCGACGATGACCTTGCCGACACTGGACAGCCTGAAGGCAACCGATCATGGTGGATGCATGATGAAGAGGCATAGAATATGCTGCGAGCTGCGCCTATCAGAACTCAACTGCGTCGCTTGCACCGTCGGCCATCGCCGATGATTCATAAGATACTTTCAATCGGTGTCGGGCGGCGAGTAGGAGGACCGAGGGGTATGGTCGGCTGCTGTCCATGCACGCCGTCGATCATTAAGAATCATTTGTATGGAATCTAGCTTGCGCATGGAGTTCAGCCGGCACATGGAGTCTCGCTGACCACTAAGAACAATCGAGTTCACAAGTCTCGTTGACCTTTTCCCTCATGAAGTACACGGCTACGGCTAGCGGAGGGGAAGAGATCAATGTTGCTGTCATGAGATCCCATGCAACATGTAGGTGCAGCGTTGTCTTAACGGATACCAGGGCGACCAATGGTGGTCGAACGCTGCACATAAGCACCATGTGCACCAAGTTGATCTCGTCAAGCAGTGGACATCAGTGAGATTCTGGTGAACTCGACTGTTCTTGATGGTCAGCGAGACTCCATGTGTCGATTGGACTAATCCATGTGCAGGTTGGATTCTATGTGCATGATTCTTGATGGCCAGTGGCGTGTATGGACAGTAGCCGACCGCACCCCTTGGTCCTCCTACTCGACGTCCGATGTCGGTTGCATGTGTCTTATGAATCGTCAGTGATGGCCGGCGATGCAGACAGCAAGGTCGAGTTTTGATAAGCGTGGCTTGCAGCATATCGTGTGCCTCTTCATCATGCATCCGCCATAATCAGTTGCCTTCATGTTGTCCGGTGCCGGTGAGGTCATCGCCGGTACTTGAGGATGGGCAGCGGTGAGGGCAAATGACTAAAGAAGAGTCAACATGCGCGCGTCTTCGGGTGGCAGGCAGATGAAAAGGCTGGCTTGGAGATGTGTTGGTGGCGCGCAGCTGGAATAAAAAAAAAGGAAAACCATACTTTTGGTCTCTATAGTTTGGGTCAATTTGGCTTTTAGTCCCTACATTTGATTTTATTTTTTGGACACCTGCCATATCATTAGCCACGTTTTTTATAAATGTGTCACATTAGTTAAAACTTAACAACGTTAGGTCAACTATAGATGGCTTGGATTAATTGACTAACAAAGTGTAACTATAGGGACCAAAAATTAAATTTTTCAAATGTAGGGATCGAAAGTATAGTTTTCCCTGGTGAGACCAAAAAGTTTCTATCACACTATCTCTTATAGATTTTTTAAAAATATTGTAAAAGTATATATAAATAATAATATTATTATATTATTATAATCTATAATATCATAGTATAATTGACATATTTTTGATGTGTATGATATCATAATTAGTGACGAAAAATTTATTTTCGATCATCGATATTTAGTGACGGGTTTAGTGACAAATTTTTCCATCATAGGTTTTTGTGACGGACACATCCGTCACAAAAGAGCAAATGAAGCATTAGCCATGAGGTTTTCATTGACAAACGTTGTGATGGAAATTTTTGTCATTGTTACCATTCAGTAACAAATTTTCAAGTATCAATGACATATTTTTCCGTTGTTGATGTTTGTTTTTCTTGGGGTGATTTTTTTTTTTTTGGTGATTTTTACTAGTAAGTGTAAGGATTATTAAGGAAGATAATAATTTTATTTTAAAAAAAAAAGTGATATTAAGAGAATAATAATATACTTATAATTAATTTATATAAAAAAAATAAATTAAATTCTAGCAACGCTTGCAGGGTAAACAACTAGTAATATAAGCTATAACACCAGAGAATCCCACGTATGTATTAATCTCTTCATTAAACAGCATATACAACATCTGAACTATATTATACAAGTCACTGGTCTTTAGTATACGACTGATTAAAACAGCAGCTCATAGTTCCAACAGTAGTCCATATATAATTATATATATAGCAGGAACACACCTACATCAAACCGATCATAGTAATTAACATTGGCATGCAGTAAACACTACAGCGCGGCCATCTTCTTCATCTAACTAAGAGCTCATACATATAGATATATAAATACTACTACTAAGGCTGTCAATTACTAGTACGGGCGCTTGCCTATGATGTTGCCCCGGGGGTAATAGTTGCAGGTGATGAAGACGCCACCGTCGTTACAAACCACACGAGCACAGCCAAGACTTACCGACTTGGCCCAAACCACCTGAGTGTAGTGACCACAGACTTGGCGACGGGCACAAGAGTTGGAGCCGTAGTCGTAGTATTGCTGCTCCGCTACCCAGTATGACATGGCGTCGGATGCGTTCCATTCCCACCCCGACGAACCCCAGAAGATGTTCTCCCCGTACGGTCCACGGGAGTGTATGAGACTGCAGTCGCCGGCTCGCCAGTTAGCGTAGCCGGTGGCGTAGGCAGCGACGGTGTCGTTCCACGACAGAGGGCCGACGCCGAGGTCGGACCGAACGCTGTTGTGGGCGTCGAGGAAGTCTTGAGGAGTGTTTTGTGCGTCGGTACTGGTGTGCAGCAACAGGAGTACTGATAGAATGATAGGGCATAGAATAGATGGGAGTTGGGGAGGAGATGATGCCATTCTTGATGGATATATCTCTAGACTCTAGTGTTGATTCTGCTTCTCTCGATCTTGTCTGGACTGGCAGGGCTAACATGCATGTGTATTTATAGGCGAAAAGAAATTTTTTGGACTCGTTAATATAGTGTTTTAAATGGAACCTGTTGTTGCAGTGGACTTAGACGAGATCGATAGATGCATGTTTGCGGTCGTGTCGTCGAGATGCACCAGACCAAGTTCACAAAGTCGGTGCCGTCCGCAACACGTACACAACTAGAAGGTTGGAGTCGTGGAGACCACCACAGCGCCACTGGATGAAGAAAAAAGAAGACTGATTTAGACTTTACTACTATAAAGCATGGTTATAATGGGACAAAACTACTATGATATATATGGTTATAATTTAAATTTTATGTTAATACTCTTTAAAAAAAAAAAAAAAGTGAATCTGAACTTAACACGTGTGAATATAAGGCGATTAACATTGAACTAATGAATAATAATAGTATATCTAAATTTTATATTTGTTCAAACAAAAAATGAACCTGAGCTGAGTAATTTTGAACCTCGATTGTCTAACACTAAACCAATGGACAAAATGATAAATCTAAATTTTATATAATTTGTTCAAACAAAAACTGTGCAGAATGTAAACACCCTAAAATGCATCAATTTAAAATTTTTGTGAGTGAATTTGGGATAAATATGAGAGAATCTAAGATAATTAACATTGAACCTAAGTTGTGTAATATTGAACCAAAGAATAACAATGATGAATTTAAATTTTATATATCTTCAAATAGAAAGTAGACAGAAGGTGACACTACTAGAAATTGAGTCTTCAGCAACGGCTATCAGCAATGGCCGCTCAAACCGTTGCTATTTGCAACGGCATTCTTACCGCCGCTCAAGCCGTTGCAGATATGTTGTATCTGCAACGGCTTTCTAACGGACACGCGAGCCGTTGCTGATATTTTAATTATCAGCAACGGCTTTCTAGCGAACAAGTGAGCTGTTGCTGATGATAACTTATTAGCAACGGCTTTCTAACGGGCGAGTGAGCCGTTGCTGATAAGTTTATATAGGTCGCACATCGCGCCCGACCCTTCTTCCTCTCGCTGCTGCCGCCGCCGCCTCCTCCAATCGTTGCTGATTAATTATTATTTATTTATTTATTTGTTTGTTAATTAATTATTTAATTAATTATTTAGATTAATTGTTTAATTTGTTAGATTAATTTTTAGGGTTTAGATTAATTTCGAAATTGTCCACTTCGGCATTGTGCCGAAATCGTCCACTTTGGACGCGCGCCGAAATCATCCACTTCGGACTCCTGCCGGAATCGTCTAATTTGGACTCGTGTCAGAATTGTTCAATATGGACTCGAACTGTCTCGAAACATTTAGAAAATAATCATCCATCCGACGAGTTGATATGTTTCACGTACGCATCGACGAGTCGGATATGATTTAGCAAAACCTTAGATCCGTTCGGGGATTGTATGTTCGTGTAAAAGAAGTAGATGATCTTTTATACGACGTACAATTCTTGAGTTGTCCCTGATTGGACAATTTGGAAATATAGTTAATTATTTGTACTGCACTTACGTTTTTATTTTAACTGTTAACTAATTATTCTAAATTTTGACAACATCTCTCTTATTCTCCGATACGCGCCCAGATGATATGTGTATTCGGAGAACTGCAGGGAGATGCTGCCGAAATTTAGAATGAAGTTAACGGTTAAAATAAGTATTTAATGCAATATAAATAACATAAATCTCGAATGAAATAGGACAATCTCACCTAAAGACATTAACCAAAGAAATTGTCATTGATTGACAGAATCATGTCGGCTGATCGAAGTTGGATGTACCGACGTCTTGATCGTGGAGCTTTAACGAATTAATGCCGGGGTCTATGTGAAAGGGACAACCTATGTTGAATGTGATATGGTTTTTTATGGACTGGTGGAAGAAGTGATAGAGTTGCACTACTTCGGCTTGAAATCAGTTATTCTATTTAGATGTCATTGGTTCGATACAACAGAAAGGGGCATGAAAGTTCATCCAAAATACAAACTTGTTGAGGTTAATTACAAATCTAAATTGACAGCAAATGAGCATTTTATATTGGCATCACAAGCCGAACAAGTATATTACGCGAAGTATCCGGCTCGAAATAAAGATAGAGCAGATTGGCGTGTAGTCTGTAAGACAAAAGGTAGAGGAAAAATTGATCAGATAGTAGGAGAAAATGAGCTGATACCTGATATGACACATGGTTTCTATCAAGAAGATGATCCTCCTGCTGTAGATCGTATTATTCCAATACTCGAGGATGCAGACACAACGTCAATTCAATTAGAAGTTGAATATGCTGATGATGACGATCATGAAATTGAGGAAGCTGGAGATGAAGAAGATGAAGAAGAGGAAGAAGAGGAAGAAGAGGAAGAATTCGAAGACTATTATTCAGATGATGAGGAATAATTGTAAAGTATATATTTTATTAAATATATCTCTACTATTTATACAATAATCTGATTATATATCTGTTCGACAGATATGTCTGGTCGTGGTTATCGACGCAGGAGAGCTACGGAGTCTCCGATCGGTGAGACTCCTACACTTACTCATGCTGCTGATCCTCCTGTTGCTGATCCTCATGCCGATGATACTGCCGAGGCTAGTACATCCAGACGCAGGCGGCCACGCGGGCCGAACAGGTGGCAGCCTCCACCAGCCATAGAGTCACGTAGATTGATTAGCGTGATTGGGGAGCGGTAATATATCATGAATTATGAATCATTACAAATTCATTATATTATAATATAATATTAAAATTTATTTTTGTTGTGCAGGTTCGAGCAAGAAGAAGTGCCGAGGAGCATTTCTTCTACTACTAGACGATACATGCACGGGGCATGGCCTACGTGGTCTCACGTGCCTAGAGAGCACGTCGACATGTTATGGCGCGAGTTTGAGGCACGTATTATTATTTCTTTTACATGCATGATGATTAATATTGGTACTGATATTATTATTTTGCAGGCTCGCTATACATGGGCCGAGGACCAAAGGCCCTTCATTTACGCTGCCTGGGAGGCTATTTCCCGAGCCAGGTACAACGGGCAGCTGGGGCAGGCTCGGTCCCAGGCGATGGCCCGAGCTAGGACCACTAACATCGCGGAGACTCGAGGATACGGCCCCGATTGGATTACTCCGGATATATGGGACCAGCTCGTGGGAATATGGTTGACGGATCGATGGCAGGAGGTTTCTCGGAATGCGGCTAGAAATCGCATGTCGGGGGAGCAGCGCATCACACCGGCGGCTCTGTTGCATTTGCAGTGCACGCGAACCGTATGGTAAGTATATTTTTTAATTATATATTTTATTTGTTACTATGTGTACTAATTAATGTATTTGTTTTGTAAATGTAGACGACGGTGTCAGATGACGGGACTGTCCAGCGACCCTCCCCGATGGCGGTGTTTGAGCGGACTCACCGTCGAGCACATGGGACGGGGGAGTACATCGACAACCGCGCTGCATACATTATGGTAACTATATATTTGTTTAAATTATTCATTATATATTTATAATTTAAGTTTTATGATCAATATTAAACAAAAATCAAACTCGAGTAGGAGACCTACAGCCAGACGGTGGTGCAGCGCGGGGGTACCCCCAAGGACTTTGACGCAGCAACGTGGGTCGAGGCCGCAGGTGGCAGGGACCATGGCCGCGTATATGGCTTCACAGATAGTGGTCATGCGCGAGTCGTACTAGGGCCACTTGGGGCACCGACCCCTCCGGTCGCTGGTGAGCGGTCGTCCACCTCTAGATCCAGTTATGATCATAATAGCAGAATAAGGACTCTAGAGGACACGGTCGCGCGTCAGACTGAGATAATAGAGCGCCAGAGTCAGATGATGGAGGATATACAAGCTATGCTACGCAACATGTCAGGTCATCCCGAAGCAGGCATCTATTCGGCATCATCTAATCCATCGTCCTCGAGTCAGTACACGCAGGTGTACACTCAAGCACTCTAGACCCCGCCATATGATCCAGGCCATCCTCCATCGTCATCATGAGATTTTTTTATATTGACTTTGTTACTGAGATATTGGACTTGTTTAATTTATTTTGTTTGGATATTGATACTTCAATTTTGCATTTGAATAATTTTTATACTATCGTGGATAATTATCAATATAAATATAATTGTTTTGATGTATATCTTGGTGTGTTTGTGATGTGTGAATGAATATGTGTATGAGTGTATGGGTGTGTGAGTTATGTATCAAATAATGTATCAATGTATCAATGGAAATTTTAAATTTTTTCGTTGCCAGGTTCACATCATCAGCAACGGCTTTCCCACGGCTGTCCGTGGGAAAGCCGTTGCTAAAAGTGTTTCGAAAGCTGTTGCTGATGACCTACAGCAACGGCTTAGCGACGGGATTTTACTAACGGCGTTGCTACGGACTCAACGGCCGTTGCGGATCCGTTGCTAAGTTATCAGCAACGCAATTTTCTACCACGGCTCCATTGCAACGGCTCGGCCGTTGCTGATGCTCTTCAGCAACGGCATCAGCCGTTACGGATGCCCATTTTTCTAGTAGTGTGAACTCCCTACACTACTAGAAAAATGGGCATCAGCAACGGTTGATGCCGTTGCTGAAGATCATCAGCAACGGCCGGAGCCGTTGCAATGGAGCCGTGGCAGAAAATCGCGTTCCTGATAACTTAGCAACGGATAAGCAACGGCCGAGAGCGGCCGTTGCTAAATATATTATCAGCAACGATTTTGCCACGGACCCGGAGCCGTTGCGGATAACATTAATAGCAACGGCCGGTGAGCCCGTAGCAACGCCGTTAGTAAAATCCCGTCGCTAAGCCGTTGCTGTAGGTCATCAGCAACGGCTGTCGATACACTTTTAGCAACGACTTTCCCACAGACGGCCGTGAGAAAGCCGTTGCTGATGATGTGAACCTGGTAACGAAAAAATTTCAAATTTCAAATTTTCATTGATACAATGATACATTATCTGATACATAACTCACACACCCATACACTCATACAGACATTCATTCACACATCACAAATACACCAAGATATAAATCAAAACAATTATATTTATATTGATAATTATCCACAATAGTATAAAAACTATTCAAATGCAAAATTGAAGTATCAATATCCAAACAAAATAAATTAAACAAGTCCAATATCTCAGTAACAAAGTCAATATAAAAAAAATCTCACGATGACGATGGAGGATGGTCTGGATCATATGGCGGGGTCTGGAGTGCTTGAGTGTACACCGGCGTGGACTGACTGGAGGACGATGGATTAGATGATGCCGAAAAGATGCCTGCTTCGGGATGACCTGACATGTTGCGTAGCATAGCTTGTATATCCGCCATCATTTGACTATGGCGCTCTATTATCTCAGTCTGACGCGCGACCGTGTCCTCTAGAGTCCTTATTCTGCTACTATGGTCATAACTAGATCTAGAGGTGGACGGCCGCTCACCAGCGACCGGAGGGGTCGGTGCCCCAAGTGGCCCTAGTACGGCTTGCGCATGACCACTATCTGCAAAGCCATATACGCGGCCATGGTCCCAGCCACCTGCGGCCTCGACTCACGTTGCTGCGTCAAAGTCCTCGGGGGTGCTCCCGCGCTGCACCACCGTCTGGCTGTAGGTCTCCTACTCGAGTTTCATTTTTTATTTAATATTTATCATAAAACTTAAATTATAAATATATAATGAATAATTTAAACAAATATATAGTTACTATAATGTATGCAGCGCGGTTGTCGATGTACTCCCCCGTCCCATGTGCTCGACGGTGAGTTCGCTCAAACACCGCCATCGGGGAGGGTCGCTGGACAGTCCCGTCATCCGACACTGTCGTCTACATTTACAAAACAAATACATTAATTAGTACACATAGTAACAAATAAAATATATAATTAAAAGGTATACTTACCATACGGTTCGCGTGCACTGCAAAATGCAACAGAGCCGCCGGTGTGACGCGCTGCTCCCCCCGACATGCGATTTCTAGCCGCATTCCGAGAAACCTCCTGCCATCGATCCGTCGACTATATTCCCACGAGCTGGTCCCATATATTCGGAGTAATCCAATCGGGGCCGTATCCCCGAGTTTCCGCGATGTTAGTGGTCCCAGCTCGAGCCATCGCCTAGGACCGAGCCTGCCCCAGCTGCCCATTGTACCTTGCCGAGAAATAGCATCCCAGGCTGCCACCTGTTCGGCCCGCGTGGCCGCCTGCGTCTGGATGTACTAGCCTCGGCAGTATCATCGGCATGAGGATCTGCAACAAGAGGATTAGCAGCATGAGTAAGTGTAGGAGTCTCACCGATCAGAGACTCCGAAGCTCTCCTGTGACGATAACCATGACCAGACATATCTGTCGAATAGATATATAATCAGATTATTGTATAAATAGTAGAGATATATTTAATAAAATATATACTTTACAATTATTCCTCATCATCAAAATAATAGTATTCGAATTCTTCCTCTTCTTCCTCTTCTTCATCTTCTTCATCTCCAGTTTCCTCAATTTCATGATCGTCATCATCAGCATATTCAACTTCTAATTGAATTGACGTTGTGTCTGCATCCTCGAGTATTGGAATAATACGATCTACAGCAGAAGGATCATCTTCTTGATAGAAACCATGTGTCATATCAGGTATCAGCTCATTTTCTCCTACTATCGGATTAATTTGTCCTCTACCTTTTGTCTTACAGACTACACGCCAATTTGCTCTATCTTTATTTCGAGCCGGATACTTCGCGTAATTAATATACTTGTTCGGCTTGTGATGTCAATATAAAAGGCTCATTTGCTGCCAATTTAGATTTGTAATTAACCTCAACAAGTTTGTATTTTGGATAAACTTTCATGCCCCTTTCTGTTGTATCGAACCAATGACATCTAAATAGAATAACTGATTTCAAGCCGAAGTAGTGCAACTCTATCACTTCTTCCACTAGTCCATAAAAATCCATATCACATTCGACATAGGACAATTACGACAATTTCGACAGTTCGAGTCCATATTGGACAATTCCGACACGAGTCCAAATTAGACGATTTCGGCAAGAGTCCGAAGTCGACGATTTCGGCGCGCGTCCGAAGTCGACGATTTCGGCGCGCGTCCGAAGTGGACGATTCCGGCACAATGCCGAAGTGGACAATTCCGAAATTAATCTAAACCCTAATAATTAATCTAAAAAATTAAACAATTAATCTAAATAATTATTTAACATATAAATAAAATATATATATATATATAAATCTACTCTTTCCGGCGCCGGCGTACAGTGTCCGGACAGTGTGTCCGGACACTGTACAAGCTCCAGTGGCGGCGATCGACCGACCGCCGCCGGCTAAAACCCTAAAAATAGGGTTTCGGTCGGATTTCTCGTCGGCCGCAACGGGAAGAGACGGCCGGGCGGCGATGAATATTTGAAATCGGCGATCGAGGACGGACGACAGCGTAGGCAGCGGCAGCTCGGCGTCGTCGGCAGCGGCGACGAGAGGCGGGAGGAGGAGGCGGCGGCGGCGGCAGCAGCGGGAGGAAGAAGGGTCGGGCGCGATCTGCGACCTATATAAACTTATCAGCAATGGCTCACTCGCCCGTTAGAAAGCCATTGCTAATAAGTTATCATCAGCAACGGCTCACTTGTCCGTTAGAAAGCCGTTGCTGATAATTAAAATCATTAGCAACGGCTTGCGTGTCCGTTAGAAAGCCGTTGCAGATACAACATATCTGCAACGGCTTGAGTTGCCGTTGCTGATAGCCGTTGCTGAAGACTCAATTTCTAGTAGTGCTAATATGTATCAACCTGTAATTTGGCTAAGTGAACCTGAGTCCACTATGAGTGAACATGAACACACTATGAGTGAATCTAAGTTACACCGCAGGTTCATTCGTATGTAGCTCAAATTAGTGTTATTCTATACTTTAAGACTATATATATCATTGTTGTTTATTGGTTCAATGTTAGTCACTTCAGGTTCACACATATTAAATCCATATTCACTAAAAAAAAAATCATACATATTAACCTAGAATTTGCACTACTAGAATTCTGACTTAACTTCACCGACGACTAAATCCGTTGGTATGCCGTCGTTGAACCCCTTCACCGTCGGCCTAAGTCATTGCAAACACGTTGTTGCAACTCTAACAACGTTGCTAATAGTTTAGTGACAGTCGATGCGGTCGTTGGTGTTTATATATCAGCGATGACAGTCGACTAGGCCGAGGTAAGGCTGTTGCTATAGGTCATCAACAATGGCCGAAGCAACTGTTGCTAAACCGGCGATATTGAATTATTAAATCACCAACGGCCGACGTGACCCTCTTTAAGTCATCGCTAATAAGTTTTTTCATTTTCGCGTTGCGTGCGAGCCATCGACTCATGGGCGACAGATCTAGAAGTCTTAAGCGAGTCATCGCTATTGAATAACGAGACCCTCGTGATTTCATTTTCGCGCCGCGTGCGCCATCGACTCATAAGCTACGACGGTGGTGGCCGCAAGTAAGCTGTTGCGGATGTTGGTACATCTGCAATGTCCCGAGCAATCTTAAGAAAATCGTGGCCCATTCCGATGGCTCCGTTGACCGTCGATGATAGCCGTCGGTGAAAGTCATAATTCTAGTAGTGTTGGCTAAGTGAATCTGAGCATGCATGCTATGAGTGAACCTGCGGCGAGGTACAATAAGAATCCCTGTATATGGTGCTAAACACCATAGTAGTTTTGTCAATTATACGGGTATTTAGGAAGTTTATAGGCAAAGATTTGATTAAAATTAGATAAGAAGAAAAAATAAATATTAAAAGCTTTGAGGTATGATTTGCTGTGCACTTTAATTTTGACCCTGTTGTGCACTTCAACTCGTATATATGCGCATGCGCTCAAAGGTTTCTTTGTTTTTGCTAATGGATCACTTGCTTTTACAATCCAGGACACATATTGGACACGTGGAAACTTGGTAAAATGGATCACTTGTTTCTGTAAGCCACCTATGTTCCCATATTCTACTTGCTCTAAGACAAGTGTCAGAGGCGGCAGAGCACAAAATTTCCGTATTTGGTCTGCCACTACAAGTAGGAAGGCTGGGAAAGCAAGAGTAGAAGGGAGATATTTTCAAGATGGATAAGAGAGCAGATCTTGATATCAGTTTTCTGTATAGCACACTTGTTGCTATTCATCTCCAGGATACCCAAAGCTAGCAGGCCCAAAAGCAATGAGGTGTGTGCTGCATGCACATCGAACCATTTACCACAATGACAAATATGGCATGACAAAATGGAGGTATGTTTTTGGCCATGACTAGGGGACGCAGAAGGTCATCTGTCCACTGCAACAAAACTGAGCAAAATTGGATTTATCTCATGGCGACAATGTGGCATATTCCAAAAGTAAGGCCGGTAAGACTATCAAAATTTTGAGTTATAATGCCATGATACATTAGGTGAAATTGATGCAGGCATTTGATACATAAAAGTAAGAGTTGGTCGTAAGCTTGAACCAACGATTTTTTTTTGTTTTGTCAAAAATATATATTATATTACTATTCTAACAAAAATAGGACCAAAAATATTCCAGTGAACAATATTCAAAAGATTAGGAAATCTACTGTATGACCAATATAAATTAGAGAGTAAAGACCTACCATAGTTTGCTGTCCAATGAACTTTATTACACTCTTTATATACAAAATGAAACAATACATGGATACAATGGGAAGAAATAATATCAATCTTTTGAAAAAATAGGTTTCAAAAAAATCGGGACTGGGGTTGACTTGGTCAGCATATCCACAAGATGCTGCTGTCAGTCTCAATAGCAATGTGATTAAAGCCTTGATTAGCTGCATAGGAGAGAATCATCCAAACAGCAAAAGTCTCACAGTAAAGTACAAATTTATCATATAAGTAAGAGGAGACAGTTTGAATAATATTACCAATGCTATTTCTTACAATAAAATTTGCACCACAATCAAAATTTAAAATTGAACAATCATAGTTAAATTTCAACCAATGATCAAGAGGTGGGGACCATTTGAGTTTGATGGAGTTTGTTTTAATATTTTCATCAGATTTAATTCTTTCTATATAATTTTTGGTACAAGCATTTATAGAAATCATGAGACATGTGGGGGAGAGCTGCTTACCTTCATGTAATTTCATATTTCTAGCGTGCCAAAGGAACCAAAGGGTATTTGGCAATGATGGCTTTACAGAAAGAGGAAAAGGAGAAGATAGAATTATGGTAAAGCCATTTACCAATATCCTAATCAATCCTATTAAAAAAATCAAGATGTAGTATTTGTTCCAAAAAAATCCAAACTTGGGAAGCATAAGAACATTCCAATAAAAGATGAGTAAGAGTTTCAAGATCACCGAAGCACGTAACACAAGTATTATTATTACCAAGTTTGAGATTAAAAAATCTCAGCTTGGTTGGAAGTAAGTAATCCCAACGTGTTACATAAGACAAATAGTGTATAATTGTTCGATTTTTTGCTATTTTTTTCATCCCCCTTGTAAATAGCCCAATATGGGTTCACAGTCAATAACATCTTCACTATCGAGAGTAACGATCAGTCGAAGAACACCGTGCATTGATGGGTGGTGAGGACCCATATTAACTATCATGAAATTCTTTTTTGTAGCCGATACAGTCATATCTTTTCTTCCTTAATTTACTATTTCATGAATTCCTCAAAAAAGGAGGTTCATCAAAATGAAAAATCTAATAACTACTAATTCAAACGATTAAATTAACGATTTTTTGGCTCCCGAATATCCAATCGATCAATTAATTTCTTATAACGCACTTTATTTTACTTTGACAAATAAGTCAATATACGTCGACGTTTTCCCAAAAAATTTTGAAGACCTCTTTGTGATAGAAGTTTGTTATGAAGGAATTTCCAAATAAAAATGTGTACTTTGGGAGCAGTATGAAGTTTCCAAAGAGATGACCAAACATGATTAATTTCCATAGGAAGGGATTTCTGACTTCTTAGAAATTGAAAAGCACTTTTGGTGGTAACTAACCCCATCCTCAATCATCCAGTACTATTTATCATCAATTAGATTAAAAGAAACATCAACCAATCTCATATGTCCCACAAAGCATTATTAAAGAAAGATAAATCAATTGAATCATTTCAGTCATTATTAACAAGTAAATCAGAAACAAGCAAGTTGTTGTTAGCTAAATTTACATTAAATAGAGAAGGCTTTAAAGCAAGTGGCAAAACAAAAACCCAAGCATCATTTAAGATAGAGGTATCAGTACCCATACCAATAATTTTTTTAAAGCCAAATCTAAGATGAGAGAAATCTTTGATGAATAATTTTCAAGACCAAAAAGACTTAGCTAGAGCAGAACAGTTACTATAAGAGATAGGTTGATACTTAGCTTTGACTAAAGTAATCCAAGGTTACTGTCATTGTTCAAGTAAGATTGAATCCTCTTGGCTTGTAAAGCTAAGCTCTTAAGATGCTAGTTATGAATGTTTAAGCCATCTAAATTTTTAGGCATCTGAACAGTATTCCAATTTAAAGCATGAATACTAGGAGAACCATTACCTTTAGACCAAAGAAAAGTTTTAAGAATTTTTTCAATTTTTATAAATCAATCTTTGAAAATCCAGGAGACAGTTAAAGAATGAATGAGAATGAAATTTAAGACAGAGTTGATGAGGACTGTTTTACCTGCCTGGGAGAGATATTTAGTTTGTCAAATTCCCAATTTAGCATTTAAAGCATCACGAAGATAATCATAACTATTATGAAGTGCTCTTCTAGGAATGACTAAAGCACCCAAATACTTAAAAGGAAAAGAATCGGCCTTCATTTTTAAGGTATTACAGATACTATTTTTTATTCTTTGAGAGCAACCAGAAGAAAAAAAAATTTCAGACTTAGAATAGTTAACTTTTTGACTAGTTAGTGTTTCATACAAGTCAAAAATACCCATAATAGTTTTAAGAGTATGAGAGTTAGCTCTACAAGGAAATAAAATATCATCAGCAAACATAAGATGACTAACAGAAACTCCATTTTTGATTTTAAAAGGAGAATTTCTTAAGGTTAACAACTTGCTTTATGAGTAAAGAGAGAGTATTAGCAACAATAACACAAAAAAATGAAGAAAGGGGATCTCCTTGCATTATGCCTCTATTAGAATTAAGAAAGATGGAATACTGCAATTTATCATGCAAGCAAAAGAGGGAGTAGATATACAAGTAGAAATTCAGCTTACAAAAATATTTAAAAAATTATAAGCTTTAAGCACATGAAGAATGACACTCCAAGAAATAGTATCAAATATTTTTTCTAGATCAATCTTAATAAGAATATTTGAGTTTTTTTTCTTGGAAGAATACATAGAGTGTGTAAGTTCTTGAGCAATTAAGATATTGTCATGTATGTTTATTCCTTTACTGAAAGCAGATTAATCAGTAGAAATCAAATCATGTAAGCATAATTTAAGTCGGGAAGCCATCACTTTAGCAATAATCCTATAACTCAAGTTACGAAGAGCTATAGGTATAAAATCCTTGACTAGCTTAGGATTCCTATATTTTGGAATGAAAGTTACAATATTTTGTTTCAATTTGTAGGAAGATAAGCATGTGAATGAAAAACATTACAACAGTGCATAAAATCATCAGAAATAATATTTTAGTATTTTTTGTAAAATTTAGTAGTATAACCATCAAACCCAGGGCTTTTCTCATTTCCCATAGATTTAACAGCTTCTCAAACCTCCTCTCTGGAAAAAGGTAAGGTAAGAGAGGCATTGAAAGAGTTGGAAATGGAAGAAAAGATAGACCAAAGGTTGGAATAGGTAGGGAGATTGGAGCTAGACCAGAGTGCAGAGTAAGCAGAAGTGAACTTATTGAGAATAGCTTTATCTTCAAAAAGAATCTAATTAGAATTAGTATGAATAAAATTGAATCTATTTACTCTTCTACGAGCTAATACTACTCTAAGAAAAAAAAATAGTATTGGCACCCCCATCAGAAATCCATTTGGTTTTAGCCTTTGCCAACCATTTAAGAGTGATATGTTTTTGGAGAGCATTGGCCTTATTGTAGAGGGATCTAAGGATGACATAATGAGAGTCATTAAGGGAAGAGATAGAATCAAGGTATTCAAGAGAGTGAATGTCATTAAGAGTGTTATCAAGTAAATCTTCAAGCTTACCAAGAGAATTTTTATTCCAATGAGAAAGAGCAGCCCTAGTTTTAGAAAGCTTGAGGTTAAAGTTGGAGAAAGCATCAGTAATACCAGAAGAAAGTTTTCAGGAGTGAGTAATGATAGATGAGAATTCTTCATAACTAGTCCAGAAGTTGTGAAACCTAAAAAGTTTGCATTTAGTGATCTCAGAATTGGGAATAGAAATGAGAATGAGATAATTATCCGAATTAAGTTTAGGAATTTGTTTGATATAAGAATTACCAAAAAAGTGCAACCATGCAGGATTGGAAAAAGCTTTGTCCAATTTGACAAGGATGTGAGAAGGGCTCTTCCTATTATTGGTCAAAATGTGTGCATGATCAGAAAAACCAAGATCAATAAGATTTAAATTAGAAATAAAGTCCCTAAAGCAATTAATGGAAAAATAAACGGTAAAGGGAGTACCCCCAAGCTTATCTTCATGGTTGAGGATACAGTTGAAATCTCCAAAGATTGACCATGGATAGGAAGAGAAATCAAAATTAGAGAGGGAATTCCAAAGACTATTTCTAAGAGAGGGGTTTGTACAAGTTTAAATGTTAGAAAAAAGAAAAAGGTTCAAGGTTCTCAAATTTGAGGAGAGCATGAATGATATCAAAACTAGAGGAAATAATATTAGCAAGGACAAAGTCAGTATTCCAGGCAAGGGTTAATCCATCAGAGGCACCCTGGGAAGAGTGAACATATTCTTCCTAGTTTCTTCCAAGACCTTTAATAAAAGATTGCCCTTTAGAAGAATCATGGGATTCCTGGATAGATAAAACCCTAATGGAATGACTTCTTATAAGGAAAAGGATGTGTTCTCTCACAGGCTTCCTAAAAGCACTTCTACAATTTCAACTTAAAATATTCATGATCATAAATTAAGTTGGTTTAATAATGATGGCTAAAGGATTCTTTGGGGGATCCTCTTGAATAGGAAAGAGAACTTCAGAAGAAGTAGATTTATGTTTCTTGGACTTAGAAAGATCATCTAAGGTGAAGATAGAATTATTTTGAGTAGTTTTAGATGGCTTATATTTCTTCTTAATTTTAGCCCTATTAGAAACTTTGAGGGATTGAGATTTTTTGAAAGAGTTAAACACACCTGAAATATCCTCAACAAGTTGAGTGAAAGTCCTAGAAGAAAGAGTTGAAGAAAGAGCTTTAAAGTCACCAAGATTAGTATAAATATTAGAGTTGATTAAGTTTTGGTGAGCTATAGGAAGACTGGCAAGGGAGAGCTCCATTTCACTGTGTTGAGAAAAAGAGTCTTCCTGGATAAAGAGGGAGTCTTCATTATCAAAATTGTCAGAAGTTTTAAGAAGCAGAACCAAGAGTGATGGTTTTTTTAGGAGGCTTAATAGGGTTGGGAGGAACCTTAGAAGGCTCCCACCTGATTTCCTCAGAAACCTTGGCCTCCTCCTCCAGGTTCAAGGATTTAGGTTTTGTCTGCATTTTATTCTCCTTTTCCAAATTAGAGGAATTGGAGGAAAAGGAGTTAGTTTGCCCAACAGTGCGTCGATGAGGACATCTTTGCTGAACCTGAATCCAAGGACCACAGAGTGATTCCGAAGATGAATCCGGGTCATCAGAAGGGGGAGCATTAGGCTCAAAAGGGGGATTTGATTGAAGAGAGGAAGGAGTGGTAGAAGCAAGGTGATTTTTAGAATTATTCTCTTTATAGGAGAGAGAAGATAATTGGTAACCTAAAGTAGGTGTTTAGGTAGCCTTTTTAGGGCAATTAGATTCAAGATGACCAATCAGACCACATTCAAAACAAATAGTAGGTAAGTTCTCATAGGAAAATGGTTTAAACATAGACTTATTATTAACAACAATTTTAATACCCTGATGTAGATGAATGGATAAATCTATTTCAACACAAACACGAACATATTTACCTCTATCAAGAGCAAAACATCTATCATCTATTTTTAAAACTTTGCCAACACTATTAGCAATCAAATAAATAGATTCATGATTTCAAAATTCTAAAGGAAGACCATGAATTCTAACCCAAACAGGGGCATGAGAAAATTTCTCTTTCCATGAGATGAAAAGAGGTTTTGAAGGGATTAATCTAATAACATCACCACCTAGGGACCAAGGCTCCTCAGTAAACACAGAAGTGGCATTTTTAGATGAAGGAAATTTAAAAATAAAGAAGTTTTCTTCTAAATCTCTAGCATAAGTAAAGCCAAATTTATCCCAAACCTTTTGTGCCCACCTCTGCACGATGTAAAGGGAAGGAGGTTTCCCCAGGAATTTGCCAATCAAGTTGGATTCCTAGGGCTGCCTCCATACTTGCAATTGCTCATTAGAAAAATATACCTTTCCAGTAACGTTAGATTCAATATTGTTAAGGATAGCAAAATCAGTAGAGCAAGGTTTAAGGGGGATCTACTCGTAAGGACCTGAGACCAAGAGCGCGGCTGCAGTTGAGAACTAGCCGGATTGGTCTCGGGTCTAGCGGTAGAATGAGAAGCATTCAAATTTTTATAAACATTAGTAGCAGAATTAACATGCGTTCTATGTAAAGGATTAACAAAAGAATTCTTATAAATCGAGTTATTACATGAGCAGTAGCATCAGCAAGAGGAGAAAGTCTAGGAATCCCTTTACTAGTCTGTGAGGGTAGAATAGGTTTAGTCGAAGAGGCTAACCCCTTACCCTTGACAAAATTAGTATTAGGGTTTCCTTTGAAAACTGAAAACCCCGTAGAAATACGGTTATCAAAGTTAGAATTATCATGGTTTGCAGAATTAGGCACAGACACAGGCCTATTAGAAACAATCAAAGAGGACTTAGGAACCCTACATTTAGGGTTATAATTTTTATCCAAAATAGCCGAGAAAATGGAAACCAAACGGGAAACAGAAGGAGTATGCTCCTTCGAAATCAAGGGATCGAGGCCAGAAACCTCCAAAATTGAGAAAGTTGGATTAGGGTTTTAAAAATTATCGAAGATTTCAGAAGAATCCATGTTAGAATCACCCTTGGAAGGAGTAATGGAAGCAGACGTTGGATGTCGAAAGAGAAGTACCAAATGTGCCCATCGGTGTCAAAGCAAAATTAGGATTTCCTGAAGAGGAACCTTCAGGCACAACCACGAACAGAAAAGAGACGGAGATCGAGGAAGCCGAGTCGGAGGAGGGAGAGGAGGATGAGAGGAGCGCCTTGAGGGTGTCGGGAGGATCCGGCGGTGGTCGACGAGTGTCAAAGAGAAACGTCGCCCCAGAGGGCGAAAGGTAGTCACCCTTCATCGCACGAGAGCCACACCGAATGCTTTTTGGAACCAACAAATCTTGTTCACGTATTTTAATGAACAATTGGACATACTAGAGACGTTATTACCATTTAATTTTCACAATGTTATACATACATATGTGTTGTTTCATTTGAACGTACATTCACGATGCAAATTAAGCATAAATTAGACAGAGTGCAATTTCTATAGAGCCAGTCTCTATAAAAATTCTTATGTAGTTTCTCATAAAAGTGAATTTAACCTTGGTAAAATTGAATCTAGTATGTTTATTATATGCTGCTTGATAAAGAGATTATGTGATGATGTTATTTACAAATTTGTTGAAAAAAATGTAATGGTATAAACTTGTACTTATGGTATAAGCTTGAGGGTAAAGGGCAAAAAGCCCTCCGGACTTTAAAAATATGCAAAAAAATCTCACGGACTATTAAAAACTAGCAAAAAGGCCTATAACATGATCTCTTCGTTAACTGTTAACAAAATTCAACATCAGTGTCACATGTTGACACCTCATTCGTCCACGTGTGATGCAAAAAATATATAAATATTTCAAAAATATATATTTTTAAAATTTTCTCTCTCAACTTGCAATGCTATGCAAAAAACCCCTAAACTTTAATTATGATGCAAAAAACTCCATGAACTTTGATTGTGATGCAAAAAATCCTATGAACTTTGATTGTAATGCAAAAAAATCGTGCTTTTAATTATAAAGTTAATAGAGAGATAACAACATGAGCCTTTTTGCTAGTTTTTCAATAGTCCGTGAGATTTTTTTGCATATTTTTAATGTTAGAAAATTAACATTGGACCTAACTCCACCTCAAAATCTAGCTCAAATGAGGAGGATTGCCCATTATATTTAAAGGCTATCTAAACCACAACTGTTGGCTTTAGGTTTTCAACCTTAGCCTTAATCTTGGTTTTGATGATTCTGATGATAACAAATATGTGACTAATGGTTTCATTGAGAATATATTTCAGATTCCATATCAATTAGCATTCGATGTCCTCGATCAAAAATATCAAAAGAAATCATAAATTGGAAGGACATTGATCGTCGCACTCGGGTTCGTCGCGAAAACTTCTCGAAGAGCGATGCGTGCACCAAAGACGTATTAGACAGGCTCAAAGATCGCTTGAAAGCTCTCCAAGTTGATGGTCGTTGAAAGACGGAACCTGAAAATGAAGCGCGGAAGAAATCGGCTGAAGAAATAAACTTCAGCCTAGGTTCGGTCGATCGGGCGATTGACCAAATGAAGGTAAAAAGTAGCAGAGCTACTTCGGTCGACCGATGGAAGCCCAAAATGGGCAGTAGCTCGGGCGGTCGACCCGTCGGTCAACCGACTTGCTGATACCCGAAGACGCAGTTCGCGTCGATCGACCGATAGGTCGACTGAATATCGGGATCGATGTTTTTGTGTCTAGGCGATCGACTGACCACAAGAAAATAGGAAGCGGCCGAATGACCGATCGACCGACCATTCGATTGACGATCTGCAACGGATAGTTTTCTATCCGTTGAGCAGTCGTTTCTTCAGCAGGGTATAAATATACCCTCGTATGATTCTTTTAAAAACCTCTCCCCTCAATCTTAAAGATTTTATTGAGCATTTGAGAATGGATTTAAGCCTTCCAAAGATCGATCGCAGCACGTTCTATTCTTCTGTTGAGTTCTTCTTCGAGCGTCAACTGCTCCTCAACTCGACTTCGACTCAAAGCACATCTACTGACGAGTTGGAGGCTATTTTTGGCCATTGTTTTTGTTGTGATATTTTTGGCCATGTTATTTTTTATTGTGCATTTAAAATAAATCCAAGTGTTGCTAAGACACTTTGAATTCCTAGGCCAACTCATCCCCAAAGACCCAAAGCTATTTGGGTACCAAAGATTTCATCTTCTTTTGTAGGGGGAGCTACCACACAAGGATGAATGAAAAGTGGTGTATTGGAGTTGACCATGGACTTAAATGATGAATCCCTCATTGGTTGCAACTTCAAGTTACCTTGATGCCTTAGGTAAAGTTGACATCAAAACTATTCTGGTATCATCTCCTATATCCCTTTGCTTTATCTAAGTTGGAGTTTTGATACATGCTCAAAATTGATTGATTTTCCCCGCTCTTAATATATTTCAAAAACATTTTTAATTTTTAATTTTCCGATCTCTTCGGAGACCCCGGTGGCTTGTAATGGGCCTAAGCGACCTTGCAGTTCAAAATCGTAGGCCAATTGTGGCTTTCGGTTTTCAACCAATAGGAATGGCTGGAGATCTTATTTTTCAAAATTTTATATTTTGAGATCTCTTGATTCATTTTGTTATCATGAAGATTTATATGAAAATGAATCCATGCTATTTAGTGAAGTTGAATTTTGAAAATGAAACTTGGTTTTTCACTTCGCTATTTAGTTTAATAGCTTGCATATAGATTTGATTTCATGTTCTACTTATAAAGTATACTTGCAAGTTATAAGTTTTTAGGAAGGCTAATTAGGAAGAAAAGAATTAGTTTGACTTAATTATCATGAATAGGGTATTACTTTGATAAATTCAAAATCTTATTGTTATACCTCAATGCTTAAGCTTAAAATAATGTCTCAATACTCATGATGGTAATTACATGTAAAATCCTTGAATTTTCATGAGTAGTTTGAAAGTTAGAATGAAATCTAAAAATATCATGAAAAACATATAAATACATTCATACTTGAGTGCATACATGATTGACTTTTGAAGTGCATCTATCATTTTTTTTATCATGTATGATTTTGTTTTCATATCATATACTTGTTTTCCATCCCTAGGGTTGAGATTGTCATGTTTCATGAAAATTCTTTAGAGTCTCAACTTCATAAAAAAAATTACTTGTCTTTCATCCCTTTGAATAGATAGACCCTTCTTGCCCTTTTTGATTGATGTCAAAAGGGGGAGAAATGTGTAGTCAAAATGGGGAGAAATGTATAGTTAAAATGGGAGAAAACGTATAGGTAAAAGGGAGAAAAATATAGGAAATCCATGCATATAGATATAGGGAGTTTATTCTTATATATATGCATGTTGATAGGGGGAGAAATCCCTTAGTTGATATCCTTGTGCTTTAATGATTATATATTTTCTTAAGAATGTTTGTCATCATCAAAGGGGGAGATTGTTGGCTTTAGGTTTTCAACCTTAGCCTTAATCTCGGTTTTGCTGATTTTGATGATAACAAATATGAGACTAATGATTTCATTGAGAATATGTTTCAGGTTCCATATCAATTAGCGTTCTATATCCTCGATCGAAAATATCGGAAGAAATCGGAAATCAGAAGGATATTGATCGTCGCGCTTGGGTTCATCGCGGAAACTTCTCGAAGAGCGACACGTGCACCAAAGACGTATTGGACGGGCTCAAAGATAACTTGAAAGCTCTCCAAGTTGATGGTCGTTGAAAGCCGGAACCCGAAAACGAAGCGCTGAAGAAATAGGCTGAAGAAATAAACTTCAGCCTAAGTTCGATCGACCGAATGAAGGTAAAAAGTAGCAGAGCTACTTCGGTCGACCGGGCGGTCGACCAACAGAAGCCCAAAATGGGCAGTAGCTCGGGCGGTCGACCCGTCGGTCGACCGACCTGCTGATACCCGAAGACGCAGTTCGCGTCGATCGACCGACGGGTCAACCGAAGATCGAGATTGATGTTTTTACATCTGGGCGGTCGACCCATCGGTCAACTGACCACAAGAAAATAGGAAGCGGTCGAATGACCGATCGACCGACCATTCGACCGACCGTCTGCAACGGATAGTTTTCTATCCGTTGAGCAATCATTTCTTCAACAGCGTATAAATATACCCTCGTATGATTCTTTTAAAAACCTCTTCCCTTAATCTTACAGATTTTATTGAGCATTTGAGAATGGATTTAAGCCTTCCAAAGATCGATCGCAGCACGCTCTGTTCTTTTGTCGAGTTCTTCTTCAAGCGCCAACTGCTCCTCAACTCGACTTCGACTCAAAGCACATCTACTGACAAGCTGGAGGCTACAAGGCTTGGAAAAGATTAGATAATTATTGGACTTATTTTAAGCTATTTTCAATTGTAATTTTAACTGTTATTTGAACTATTTTTTTATTTGTGCGTTTGTAAGACCTAGGTTGTTAGGTATTGTTGGTTGAAGTGGTATCCTCGGTGTAGAAAGAGTAAAGTCAGTTGTGTAAACGTAATTTACTAGGATTAGTTCTAGTTGTCCCTTAGGTTGAGATGGGAAAGTACTCTCGGTAGGAAGGCGGGATACTTCCGGGTGTGGAAGTGCCTTCGGTTGGAGAGCGGAGACTTTCCGGTGCAAAGTCATCGTTGTAAGGGAAACCTGAATTAATCTAGTAAAACTAGTTTGGAAATCCTAAGTGGGGTGGTTAGGTAGTGGAGTAGGCATTAGGGCCGAACCACTATAAATCTTGTGTTTGCATTGTTGTTTTAAATTGTTTGTGATTAATTATTTTATCTTGCTTCCGCATTCAATCGCATAATTGCAACGTGCCTAAATGATTAAAATTGGGATTTAGGCTAATGGACTTAGTAAACACACTATTCACCCCTCTCTAGTGTCGCCATTTCGCTCACAATAACCTCAACCAATGTGGGACTTTAACACACCCCCATCATGCCCAGGATCCATATCTAGAGCGTGAAGTTCTGCAGGTGGCCCACTCTCAACCATAACCTTTCTTTGATGCCATGTTAGAAAATTAGCCTTGGACCTAACTCCATCCCAAAAGCTAGACTACAACCTCAACCAATGTGGGACTTTATATTGGCCTAAGATTTTTTACCTTGGTCTTAATCTCGGTTTTGATGATAACAAACATGGAACTAATATTTCATTGAGAAATCTTTTTTATTCCAAGTCGATTAGCACACGACGTCCCCGATCGAAAAAATCGGAGAAATCGGCAAGGACGCTCGTCGACGCTCGGAATTTTTCGGGAAGATAGAGTTTAGGTTTAGGGTGTCTAGAAAAATTATAAATCCTCATGATGATGCATAAGAACCCAAAAATCAAATTTGAGTCCCAAAATATGAAAACCCGAAAACCGCCCTAAAATTCACTAAGCCTAGGGAGCTCCTTGGAGGGCTATATGACCTAGACATTTTCTTGACACAAAAATGACGATAATTGTTCCTTGGGTAAAAACTAGATAATGAGGTTTTTTTGAAAGCCTTTAGCATACCCATATTTGACTCCGAAGATTAGAAAATTTGTACTAGACCCCAAAAACTAGATTTTGATTCTTAAGGATTTTGACTTTTTAGATATTTTTATTGAATCCAAATGGGGGTAATCCTTATATAACATTTATGTTTTATTTAACTTAAAGTTAAGAAATATTATATAAGTAGACTTAACGAAGACGGAACTAGAAATGAGCAAACAAGCAAAACAAACCAAGCAAAGCAGTCTATCGACGGGTCGACCGACGACATTTCGATCGATCGACTGATCGACCGAACATTGCCCAAAAGCGGCAGATTCCTTCGGTCGCTCGGTCGGTTGACCGACGATCGACCAATAATCGACCAGAAGGCGGAAAACGGCTAGTTTTCGTGTCGTTGAGCGGTGCTTCACCCCGAGCCTTCTTCATGGCTCTATAAATACCTATGCCTCAGCCTTCCTTTGACATTTTTTATCACTCCTACACTTCATTGAGTCATTCTTGATCATTTCCAAGTTTTCATTGAGCCATGCATTACTTGGAGAAATCCTAGTTTGATCTCTCATTCCTTAAGTTTGCCTTCAAACTTGATTTGATTCATCATCAAGGCATCAAGAGGAGCTAGGATTCATTGTGTTGGAGCTAAATATTTGTGTTGTTGTATTTTTGCTCCATTACTTGTATATTTTATTGTTTATTTCTTTGTATTTGAGTTAGAGTAAGACCTAGAGTGTAGGTCTTGAATTGGGTGATAACCTTGGTGTTTAAGGTTTAAATCCACCAGTGTAAATATAGTTTGCTAGGATTAGTTCTTATTATCCTTAGATTTGAGGTGGGAGAGTGCTCTCGGTAGGAAGGCGGAGACTTCCGAGTGTGGAAGTGCCTTCGGTGTGAGAGCAGAGACTCTCTGGTGAAAACGTCATTGTTGTAAAGAAAACAAGATAATCTAGTAAAACTAGTTTGTAAATACTAAGCGGGGTGCTTAGATAGTGGAGTAGGCATTGGGGCCGAATCACTATAAATAATTGTGTTTGTATTTATTCTACTTGTGTTTATTTCATTATCATATTTACTTTGCTTCCGCTTGTCACCCAACTTATAATTTGCCTAAGTAACCAAAGAAACGATTAAAACCAAATTTAGGTAAAAAGATTAGTAAATATACTATTCACCCCCCTCTAGTGTGGCCATTTCACCAACATTTTAATATTTAAAGTTCGTGAGATCTTTTACTAATCAGGCTAAAGTTCAGAGGACTTTTTATCTTTTACCCTAAGCTTAATAATTACAACATTTTGTAAATCATAGAATTTTCTTTTTAGCAAACCATTCATTCCATTGGGCTCTTTTGTAATCTATAATAAAAAGTTAGTATATCTATAGTGAGCTGCAAAAATTACTATGGTGTCCACAATAATTTATTCTGAACATGTCATTTTGACCAATAAGCATATATAAAATTGGGGTGTGTCAAAACACTGTTTGCAGTATCATGAATAGGAAATTGACATTTTTGAACGAAGTAGAACATATGTACTAACATTGTTAAAATCTATTTTTCTTGAGGTAGAAGGGCTCCAAGATTGGAGGTGGGCTTTTCTTGAGCTTTCTTAAGGACTCGAGGCTTGGGCTTCCTTCGGTGTTTTGCTAGCTTTGGAATTTGGTGCACAGGTGGATCTCTGAGCTTTGATATTCTCTATGCCCGAAGCATTTCCTCCTGTCTTTTCTCGAGCGACAGGAAAGGAGTGTGTCGACGCCTTTTCTGCTTCCTTTCGGCGTGATCCCTTTGCGTGATTTATTTGCTCAAGGTGATCTGTTGCATCCGCCTTTTTTTGTGGTTTCTCTTTTCTTTACTAGGGTTTCTTCTTGTCTTTAACACTATGTTTGGATAAAATTGAGTAAAGGATTTGGAGGAGTTTGGAGGGGGAGGGGTTTGAAGGGGTTTGGAGGAGTTTGGAGGGGGAGGGGTTTGGAGGGGTTTTAAAAACCTTGTTTGGTTAGACTTCATAAGGGGTTTGGAGGGGTTTGGAGGGGTTTTATAATAAATTGATTTTTGCAATTGGACCATTATGCCCCCATTTATAATAATAATAATAATAATTTAAATAAATACACTCATATCACAATAATAAAGCACTAAACTAAATATAACCTTTTACCATTGTCATTTCTGAAAATGAATAATGTCATACAATGCATTAAGAAATAAAAATATATGCATATCGCACAAGATTAAAATACTTAACATCTAAGCATATCACAATCATACCTAAGCATACTTAATAAAAAATTTGTTTTCAATCCCAAAATATGACTACAAAAATTAATATCGAGCAAATTAATGATTAGACGACGAAGGACCGAACACCATTTCCATGACTACTGCCTTTTGCTTCTCTGGTGGACAACCAAGTACTCCCCTTAACATCTCAGGATGTTTGAGAAGATAAATATAAACTTGAGTAATACTTTGAGGTGCAATTCTTATTTTCTCCAAAAGAGAGTAAACTTCATCCTCCTTTACAGGGAGACGTTGATAAGCATCCTTCAGAACCTCATTCCCTTCTCTTATCGCCACATTCCCATCTCTGATTGCCTCAGCAACACTGTCTATTGCATCTGCAATGACTATGACTTCCTTATCTTCTTTCCATTTCTTAGCTTTTTTTGTCTTTGAACAATTTGCACTGTGTGGAGAAACATGAGTACGAGAGTGCACCTCTTGTTCCAAAAACTCTGCATTCTCCTCTATCATATTCTCAAAAGGGTCAATAGTCACTTCTTTTTCAGCAACCAAACGATCGATTCCTTCTATAGTATCATCAAAAACTTCTTCGGTCATAGAGGATTGTCGCTTTTTCATCTCTTTTGCTGTTTCGGCATGTTCTCCAGTGGCTCTGTCCCTCCCATATAGGATCACCATCTTATCATAGTTTGGGACAGACTTGGTCATCCATTCTTTAGCTTGGGGGTGTGCCTATCAATATTTAGAGGGGGAAAATTAGAAAATGACACATAATATTTGCTTATTTGATTTTATTAAGAAATAACATTCATAAATTTTATAAAATAATATCAACATACCTCAACTAATTTCTCCCACACTTCAGGTTCTGCGCTCCACATATTGGTATTGCGGTCCCAAGCAAACCCACTTAATCCATTCTTGAAAAAATCATAGCACTTTGCGAAATTTGCTTTTAGGCTCTTCCAACGATTTTTGATATGCTCTTTGCTTAAATTCTTGTTAAGCTTGGAATTTAGCTCTTTCATTATATTATCATATGCAAATGTCGTGAATGTTCCATTCACTCTATTTCCCATATTGTGTTGATACAAAAATGCATCAACCAACATGTCATCCATAGTAGGAGTCCAAGCCTCTCGGCCTTCTTTTCTTGAATTTTCTCCCGCATTCTTTCGCTTTGACATGCTTGATTTAAACACATTATTAGGAAATTAAATTTATCATATATATGATATAAAAAATAATGCAAGACAACAAGTAATAAGTAACCATGTGATACAACATATAGCATGGTAGCAACATCACAGAAATTAAAAATATCATTACAAGTTACTAATATTTAAAAAGTACATGCATAACAAGTTTTTAATAAATCTCATATACAATCACAACACATAATCATTCCACATGTCTGCAGCTATGCCATCTCTTATAATTTCTCCTTGTATTTCATCTTCACGATCAATCCTGGTAACATGACTCTCATTTTGAAGTTGATTTTGATTTTCAAGTTCGGCATCTACCTCAGCAACAAGTTCATCATATGGTTCCGCACCCCTTAGATAGTTATGCAAAATACAACACGCCAACACTATAATTTTTTGGGCTTGAACTCTATAAGTTGGTTCTGTTGTACTTGCGATGATTGAGAACCTCTTTTTTAAAACCCCAAATGCTCGTTCAATTGCATTACGCAAAGATGCATGTCGTAGATTGAACAACTCTTGAGCAGTCTGTGGTGGATTTCTTGAATATTCTTTCAAGTGATAGCGCACTCCTCTATAAGGTGCGATTAACCCAGAAGATAGCTGGAATCCAGCATCGACAAGATAAAATTTATCTATCCAAAAATACGGGTCACATGTCACTATTAATTAATTAAGAAATAAGATTTGATATTAATGATGAAGCTCCATTTTTTATTACCTTTAGGAATTTTAAGATTATCTTCCCTAGTCAATGCATCTTTCAATATCCTCGAGTCTGATGCAGTCCCTTCCCAACCAGGAAGGACATAAGTAAACTTCAAGTCAAAATCGCATGCAGCGAAGACATTCAGGGTGGGCCAATCTTTTCTTCCACGATATTTAGGAGCATCTGCAATAGATACTTTTACACGTACATGCGTTCCATCAATTGCTCCTACACAATCCTGAAATAAATTATATGTTAATATTTATTAAGTTGACAAAATAACAACATGATTAATATGGTGAACAACCGAATTCACCTTAAAATACGGGTATAACCGACTGTTGTTGAGAATTTGTGGTGGTACTTGTGAACCATCTGGTTGTTTAAGGAGCTTGTCTTCAAGTTCAATTATTGATTTCAATACACTATGGAAATGGCGACTTGTAGTTTCACCGGACCTTCGAAACCAAAATTGAACCACGCGGTTCCTAACATTGTGTGTTAGTATATGAAGTGTTTTTAGAACTTGCTCTTCTATGGTTGCACGTCGTGTTGGTTTTAAGCCACCATCTTTTTCCAATATATAGCATAAGTCTAGAAATGCTTTAGGCCCCATTCGTATTATTTTGTAGCCTTCACTACTTCCAATAATTTTACCTATGATCTCCTCACGTATCATTTCTCTTTCAGAACTCATATTACTACTGGTAAGTCGTCTCTTCGAGCGCATTAAAAAAAACCACTTAGCAACCAAACATATAATTTGCACCACCGCTCTCGTACACGATTCTCTCCATGCTATTACTCTCTTTTTAAATGATACAACTGTTGTTTCTAAAATTTGAGCATCCATCTATCATTGAAGAATTTATATGTTATTATTCAAAAAAATATGAATATATAAGAGACATGATTGAATACAAAAATTATTCACTACAAGACATCTATCATAATTTCAAAAATATATTGTTCACTACAATCCAAAAATATCATAGAACATGAGAGCACACTTCAATTAATAAAATATATTCAATGTATTATCAAATAATGAAGAGATAAAATTATGCATCCTATAAAAAAATTAATGATAACATCAAACAATACTTTAGTCCTATTTATGAAGAATGATAATTTTTTAATTGAGAAGACAATTGATTATGAAAAGTGAAATCCAACAAAAAAAATTAGCAAAAAGATAAATGAAAAAAAGTACAGTTTAATCCAAAAAGAAAATCAGCAAAAGCTATTATTTATGAAAAGTGAACTGAGAATCTCTGGTTGAAGGACGATTCACTGGATTATCCAATGGATAATCCAGTGGATAATCCAGTGGATCATCAAATAATAGTAACTATCTGCTATTGTACGAAAGATTAATAATATATTTATTATTTCTCAGTCATCATATTTGAAAAAGGACTGCGATTTCTGAGTTTTTAGAGGACAATGCACTCTATTATCCGATGGATAATAGAGTGTCTCGTCACTTGTCAGAGAATAAAGTTACAGTGATGATAAACATACCTGTCGCCTGAGTAGGGAAGAGGAAGAACACGCAGCACTCGGTGAAAAAAATCCAAAAAGCGGCGTGTATGGTTTTTTATTTTTGTTTGAGGGGTAAATAAGTAATTTATCATCATTATTACTCAAAACCCTCCAAAACCCCCCAAAATTGGAGGGTTTCGAAATGGGTGTTTGGAGGGGTTTGAAACACCTCCAAATCCCTCCAAAACCTTCCTTCCCCCTCCAAAAAAATTATCCAAACAAGGGGTTTTAAACCCCTCCAAAACCCTCCCCCTCCAAATCCCTCCTAAACCTCCCAAATCCCTCAATCCAAACACAGTGTAAAGCTTTGGTGTCTCTTAAGATTTCTGTTGGCTGCGCTTATGGGGAAATCATCCTTGAAGGATGGATTCTCCCCATAGAAAGGGCTTGATAAAGGTAAGAATCCTTCATTATCGGTTGTATTTCCTAACTCTATCAATTATGTGGGTGAATCTAGTAGATCGCTAGGAAACAACCAACCGGGGATGGTAAGATGTAGTTCTATTAATGCTGATGATAGGACTCCTTTTAATACAAATGGTCGTATGGATGAGGCTTCGGTGAACTTGCTGGAGTAGGTGACCAAAAGAAATCGACTGTTTCCCTAACTGAAGGTAAAATGCCCTTTACTGATAAGATTAAATCTGTTGAGCATCTGATTTCCTGGATTAATTTGTTTAAATCGAAGGTTTCTGGATTTGAAAAAATTTCCTCTTTTGAAAAGCTTTCGAAAATAAAAGAATATGTCGTTGATTTCGTTGAATTTGATGAGAACAAGCTTAAAGAGATTAGGAAACCGTGGTTTGCTTCTTTGATCGGTAGATTTTTACATAAACCTCTTACTCACTTCCATTTGAGGAATTGGGCTTTCAATGTTTGGTTGAATTTTAACCTTAAAAATGTCATTGATCTTGAAAATGGTTTCTTTGAAGAAAATGTTAGACCTTATAAATCTTAGACCTTGGGTTCCAAATTTTCAAGCGTTAACTAAAACTGTTTCTTCAGCTCCTGTATATGGGTTCAATTCCCAGACTTACCCATGGAGTATTGGTCAAACAAAACTCTTTTCAAAATTGCTTCTATATAAGATTGGTAAACCCATAAAAGTGGATGATAACTCTTTTAATTGGAACGAGGCAAATTTGTCTGCATTTGTATTGAAATAGATTTTAATAAACCTATTAAGCAAGGGGTTTGGATCGGCAGGCTGGGAATGGGGCTTTTTCAGACTGTAAGGTATGAAAGATTACCTCATTTTTGTTTTCGTTGTGGCCTAATTGGTCATCGGTTGGATGAATGTAATAATTTAGTTTCTGAGACTAGTATGAAAGTTGATAATGATGTTGCTGATGCTGTTGATTCTTTAACTTCTACTATTAAGGATATTCATATGGCTAATATTGATAAATATGCTGATTGTATGTATGGCTAATAATTTAGTTTCTGAGACTACTATTAAAGTTGTTAGGAAACCTAGGAAAAGATTTTCTCAACAACCTTACGTTGAGGAGACGGATGATATAAATGAAAAGCAAAATATTGATAGGGAGGCTAATGTTCTTCCTCATAAAGAATATCATTCTGCTTCTCTCAATAGATCTATTTCTAAAGTTACTGATAGAATGGTTATGACCAGTGAAGATGTTCCTAAAACCATTTCCTTCAGTAATAATTTTGTACAAAATCTTAATGTGTTAAATTCTGCTCTTTATAAGAATAAGGATGACATTGTTAAGAATAATAGTTTGAATATGAATGATTTGGCTAAGAAAGTTGCTCCTAGTCTTCAGCCCTTTAACTATGATCAAACTTTGGATTCCCTTAAAATGAAAGATAAGGTTAAGGATAGGACTAACACTACTAGAATATATCACATCAGTAACGAGGATAATCGACGGTTGGAAGAGCCGTCAGAATAAGTCACGACTTTGCGTCGGCCCAGTCGGCCGTGGCTGATGTAATTAAATCAGTCGCGGCTCGCATACCGCCGTACAAAGCCGTCACTCATAGATCATGGTGCGCACGACGCGCGAATTAAAATGGGTTAGTAGTCACGGTTTAGCGGGGGCCTCGTAGCCGTTGGTGATGAGAGTAATCGAGCGCGCGAAATAAAATAGGTTAGTAGCGACGGCTCCTCTATGCCGTCGGTGATATGCGAAGTCATTAGCCACGATTGGCTGCGACCATTGCTTATTATTTAATGCCACGAACACAGTACGAATATATAATTCTCTTAACCGATGGCTCACAGAGCTGTCGGTGATAATAAAGTTACATATCCACGGTGTTCCGACGACCAATGTGCCATCGGTGAAAATCTTTTTTATTTGCGTTCGCGCCCGATCCTTCCTCTTTCTTCCTCTTCCTTCTCTACTCGCTGCTGTCGTTGTCGTCCGTCGCTGTCGAGTTGTTGGGGAGTCGTTTTCTGTTGCTGCCGCTGTCAATCGCCGTCGGTGAACCTTACAGTATGCTCGCTTCCTCTCCTCCTCCGTTAAATCCCCACAGCACCGTCGTCGCCCTTTAAGCCTGTGTTGCCTCTCAGCGCCGGCGTCGACCCGACCGGCCCTATCAGCGTCGGCCTCAATTTGGCCGGCGCCGCATTGGTGCCGATTACCATTTGCCCCAATGTCGATGAGCACTAGCCGGCAGTGATGTCGGCTACTTCTTGATTAGGGTTTAATTACCCTAATCAATTACTTGATTAGGGTAATTAATCCCTAATCACTATTTGATTAGTTTTTTTAATTTGTTCTAAATAAGAACATTACTTCTTTGAGACATTGTCTTTTTAATTGTGATTTTATAGATCTTGATTTTACTGCTCATAGTTATATTTGGTGCAATAATAGAAAAAAATATTCTAGAATTTTGATTAGACTTGATAGGGCTTTTGCTAATGCTAATTGACTCTATTATTTTGATAATTCTAAAATTAGATATATTTTCAGAATTACTTATGATCATTATCCTGATGTTATTATGTCTGCTAAGCTAACTCAAAATAAATTTTATTTTCAAAATTATTGGGTAGAATATCTTGAAGTTAAAGATATTGTTGTTCAAAATTGGTGCAATATTTCTGATAAATCTCCTCTTGATTTGATTTCCAAGAACTTAGGTATTCTTAGAGGAAAGTTGTGTTATTGGAATAAGTATTATTTAGGTAAAATTGAGGAAAACCTTTATGCTGTAAACAAATATATTAATAAAAGATTTAGAAATAAGAGATGGTACTACTAGTTCCGGGAGGCAAATTCTAATAAGTTGGCTTGCTTGTATAAAAGGACTTATACCCTTAATAGGCAGCTGAATATTAAGTGGTGGAGTATGACTAAAATTAAATAGATTAATGAGGGTAATAGAAACACTAAATATTACCAAGATTTAATTAAATTGAGAAGAAGGAAAAATATGATTGCTTGTATTAAAATGGATAATGACGGTTATATTTCTAATGAAGATATCTGTAAATGCTTTGTTAAGTTTTATTCAAAGTTATGGACCTATCAGGATCCAAACTTTTTCAACACTGGTCTTTGCCCTATCTGTAAATGCTTTGTTAATTTTTATTCAAAGTTATGGACCTATCAGGATCCAAACTTTTTCAACACTGGTCTTTGCCCTATTATGAATAAGCTTGATGATCATGCTCATAATGCTTTAGTTGCAAATTTTACTCTTGATGAAATTTCAATTGTTGTAAACTCTTCAGGGTCGGGAAAGAGCCCGGGTCTGATGGGTTTACAAGGGATTTTTTTAAGGCTTATTGGAATATTATTTCTGCTACCTTCATTCTGCCTTTAAATTTTTTTTCATACTAATGCTACTATGCCTCCCAACTAGAATGATACCAGCTTAGTCTTTATCCGTAAAACCTCAAACTCTAATTCTGTTAGGGATTTTAGACCTATTGCATTGTGTAATATTTTCTATAGAATTTTAGCTAATTGAATGAAGCCTTATCTTGATGAGTTAATTTCTCCTAACCAATCTGCATTTATCTCGGGTCGCTCTATTCATGATAATATTATGATTGCCCAAGAAGTTGTTCATTCTATAAATAGATCTAAAGGAAAGAATCTTATTGTAATGATTAAGATAGATTTAAAAAAAGCATATGATAGGATTTCTTGAAGTTCTGTTAAATATGTTGATTACTTTAATTTTTTCATCTAAATTTGTTGATTGGATAATGTGTTGCATTTCTTCTGTTAATTTTACTTATCACATTAATGGTTGTAATTCTAAGAGTTTTGAGGGGTCCTGTGCCATTAGGCAGGGGGACCCCCATCTCTCCCTATCTATATATTATTATTAGTCATATGCTCTCAATGGCTTAATCATGCTGGTGCCTGTGGTAAAATAAATTCTATCAAAATTAAGCGTGTTGTGAAGATTAATCATTTGATGCATGTTGATGATATCATGTTATCCTTTAGAGCAGATGATAAATATATTAGCAGTGTGTTAAAAATATTTGATCAATTTGGGAAAATGACTAATGAGAGGGTTAATATTGAAAAATCTGAAATATATTTTCCAAATTCTACTAATGTTGCCACTAGAAATAGATTTTCTAGTAGATTTAGCATGAAAATTGACAATTTTCCTGAAATATTTGGGTACTCTCATTAGTCCTAGCATTCTTCGTATTGGCAATTTTAATTACTTGATTGATATGGTTAATTCTAAGCTAAATGGTTGGAAAAAATCTAGTTTGTCTCAAGCTGGTAGAATTATTTTAATTCAATATGTGTTAAATTATGTCCTATTGCATACAATTTGTATTAATTGTGTTCATCATGCCGTCTTATCTAAGATTAGCTCTATTCTTAAGAATTTTATCTGAAATTCTAATTATGAAAAAAAATGATCTTCATCTTATTTCTTGGGATAAAGTCACTATGGCTAAAACTGATGGTGGTCTGGGTCTTAAAGACCCTAAAAATATGAGGGTGGCTTTAGTTGGTAAACGTATAAATCAGTTACTCCCTAATAAGTAATAATAAGTCTCTTTGGATTGATGTTGTTAGAGCTAAATACGGTGATATTGACCTTTGGAATTGTGGTAGTAATAAACATTGTAGTGGTTTTTGGAAGTTTTTGATGTTTTCTATTAATAAGATTAAAATTGGGTTCTTTAAAATGATTTCTTCTAGTAAAACGACTAAGGTTTTCACTGATGCTTGTATTTTTTATGTTCCCAGGTCTGTTAAACCTACTTATATCAATATGAATTTGATTGATCTTAATATGCATGTTTGCTCCTTTAGATGATAATAGTTGGAATTTCTAGTTGATAAATGAGATGTTCAGTCCTTGTATGGAGGAGGCCTTTTTTAGGATTTGTTTATCTAAATACCTTGATGATGATAGTTGGACTTGGTGGCCTGATAAAACTGACAAGACAAATTTAAAATCTATTTATAAATTCCTATTGCATAATGAAAATACCAAACTTTGTAAGCTGCCAATGTGGGATTTGATTTGAAAAACTAAACTTAACTCTAGAGTTAAAAATTTTTGTTAGAAATTATTTCATAAAAACCCCCTACTGCGGATATATTATACCGTTTTGGTATTGCTAATTCTCTGAGTTGTGTCCTCTGTGACTTTTTTGGAATGTGAGGTAGCAAAGGCTCTCTGGAAATTAGTGGATATTAAATTTGGTGAGATTAAAAAGCTAGCTAGAAATATTAGTACGAACGTTGTGCCTTCCTAGGATTATTTTGAGATTGGTTTCTATAGCACTCCAGGTTTTTGGTTCCAACACAGGATTTTTTTTCCTGTCAATTGCTTCATTTGATACTGCTTTATAAAGAATGTCAAACTCTATGGTGGATCCCAAAACTGCAACTCTGATTACTTCTATAAAACTTAATGGTACAAATTATATTCTCTGGTCTCGTGCTTTTCGTTTTTTTGTGGTTCTCAGAAGAAGATTAAACACCTTGAAGATGATCCTTCTGATTCAGCCGATATTGAAAAATATTCTGATTGGGAGGCAAACGATTATGTGGTTCTCTCATGGATGATCAATAGTTTAGAGCCGCAGATTGCCTCAACAGTTATTTTTCTTGATACTGCTAAGAGCATGTGGGATTCCCTCAAAAAAATATACTTTCAAGATGCAAATATTTCTAAAGTTTATACTTTGTACTATGATATTTTTAATATGAAACTTGAGGAGGGTGCATCAATTCAAGAGTTCTACGCCACCTTAAAAGGAAAAGCAGATGAATTGACCGAATATCATCCTTTCACTGCTGATGTTTCAATACAAAGAAAACAAAGAGAGGAATTTCTTGTTGCAAGGTTTCTATCCGCTCTACCACTGTCTCTTCATCATGTCAAGTCCCAGCTCATGGCAGATAATACCATTCTTGATCTCAGAAATGCTATGGCCAGAATTTTGAGAGTTACTGAACTCAATCCTCCTCCTGCCTCTTTTCCTACAGAAGATAACTCAGCAATTATTGCCGGAGGTAAAGGCCACCAGGGTCGTGGTGGTGGTAGAACTAGAGGAAGGGGGAGAGGTAGAAATTCTTTTTTTTCGTGTATACATTGTGGGAGAACCAATCATTCTCCTGATAGGTGCTGGCAAAAGTTTGAAAAACCTTCTCATGCTAAAGCTGCTATATCTACTCAACATCTCAACAATAGTACCAGTGAAAATCAAAAGGAGGAGACTATTTGTGTCTCTAAGTCTGAATATAAAAAGTTCATGCAAGCAGTCACTTCCTCAGCCATGGCTTCCTCCTCTGGGACTGCGGCTATTGCTTCTTCTAGTATGTCTTGGATTCTTGACTCAGGTGCTTCCAATCATATGTCAGGTAATAGGAATCTTTTCTCTAACTATAATCCTGAGTCTAACCCACCACATGTCCGCATTGTCGATGGCTCTACTTCTCCTATATATGGTCTTAGCACAATCACTGTTTCGAGCAATCTTAAATTAGATAGAGTTTTTCATCTTCCAAAATTTCTTGTGAATCTACTTTCCATTAGTCAACTTACCAAAAGTCATAATTGCTCTGTAACTTTTTTTCCTTCTCATTGTGTGATACAAGATCTAGAGACGAGGAGGAAGATTGGTGGAGGAGCTGAAACTGGAGAAATTTACCTGTTATCCACATGAGTTCATGTCGCCCACCACTCCATCACTGCATTTCAATGGCATTGTCGATTAGGCCATCCCTCTATTCAAAAGCTCAAGTCAACCATCCCTGAGTTTGTGTCCTGTTCTCCTTTCAAATGTGAAGCTTGTGAGTTAGGTAAACATCATCGGGTGCCCTTTCCACAAAGCTCAAGTCCTCGTAGAGAGTCTATTTTTGAACTTATTCATTCTGATATTTGGGGTCCTAGTCCTATAGTAAGTCATTTGAGATACAAGTATTTTGTTACTTTTATAGATGACCACACTCGTATGACTTGGGTGTTTCTTTTAAAAAATTGATCTGATGTGTTTCATGTCTTTCAAACCTTTTATCTTGAAATAAAAAATCAGTTTGACACCTCCATTATAATTCTATGAATTGATAATGCTCGTGAATATCTTCAGTCTGATTTTGTAAAATTTTGTGTCTCCTATGGTATTATTCATGAGACCTCATGTCCCTACACATCCCAGCAGAACGGTGTTGCTGAACGCAAAAATCGTCATCTTCTAGATGTGGCTAGGACACTTATGTTTCACATGAATATTCCTCGATATCTATGGGGGGATGCTGTTCTCACTGTTGCATATCTTATTAATCGTGTTCCTTCATCTGTTTTAGGGGATAGGTCACCATTCTCCGTCTTGTTTCCCAAACAATCTCCATTTAAAATTTCTCCAAAAACCTTCGGCTGCATATGTTTTGTTCATAATCTTGGTCCAGGTTATGACAAATTGTCTCCTAGAGCTGTGAAGTGTGTCTTCATTGGATACTCTCGCACTCAAAAGGGATATCGTTGTTATGATCTGATTTCAAAAAAACTCTTTATCTCTACTGATGTCTCCTTTTTTGAAGATATTTCCTACTTCACCTCTACACCGAGTCTTGGAACTCCTACTTGGGAGTCTGTTCCCCTACCTCCACCTCTTCCTTCTATTATCCATCACTCCGATGAGTCATTGTCTCGTACTCATCCCTTGTTAGTCTATCAAAGAAGACATAAAGATACAGGTGAACTCTCCAAACAAGCTACTCTGCCAGCTCTGAATCACTCTCAAGATCCTCTGTCCAAGACTCGCTGATGTCTCCTTTTTTGAAGATATTCCCTACTTCACCTCTACACCGAGTCTTGGAACTCCTACTTGGGAGTTCGTTCCCCTACCTCCACCTCTTCCTTCTATTACCTATCACTCCGATGAGTCATTGTCTCGTACTCCTCCCTTGTTAGTCTATCAAAGAAGACATAAAGATACAGGTGAACTCTCCAAACAAGCTACTCGGCCAGCTCCGAATCACTCTCAAGATCCTCTGTCCAGTGTTGACCTTCCCATTGCTTTACGGAAAAGTAAGCGGAGTTGTACTGCTCATCCCATTAGCAATCATGTATCCTTTGCTCAACTATCATCCTCTCTTCGCCAGTTTGCTTTCTCCTTGTCTTCTGTTTCCATTCCCAGGACATACCAGGATGCTCTGCTTCATCCTAAGTGGAAGAGTGCCATGGATGAGGAGATGGATGCTCTCAGAATCAGACGGACCTAGGAACTTGTTCCTCCTCCTCTTGACTCTAAACCAGTCGCTTGTAAGTGGGTGTTCAGCTTAAAATATCTTCGTGATGGATCCATTGAACAGTACAAGACTCGCTTGGTGACAAAATGTTTAACACAACAATTTGGTGTAGACTACTTCGAGACTTTTTCTCCTGTGGCCTGGTTAAACTCTGTGAGGATTCTCATCTCTCTTGCCGTAAATCTGAATTGGCTCATGCATCAAATGAATGTTAAGAATGCATTTCTTTATGGGGACTTGAGTGAGACTGTCTTTATGGAGCAACCTCCTGGATATGTTGCTCAGGGGAAGAATCTAGTGTGTCACCTTAAGAAAGCAATTTATGGTCTAAAACAAAGTCCTCGAGCATGGTTTGACAAACTAAGCAAAGTTGCATCTACTATTGAGCTAAAGGAATGTAAATCTGATCACTCTGTTTTTATGAAAAAAACATTTGCTGGTTGTGTTATTCTTGCGGTGTATGTGGATGACATCTTACTCACTGGCAGTGATAGCAATGAAATTAAGACAATAAAACTCAGTATCAACGTCTTCAGCTGAGTCGGAACTCGACTCATCACTTTCTTCAGAGTCATCTTCTGACTCACTTGTACCTTCGGGTTGGCTAGGATAGGAGGGTGACTTGCTGCATTCGCATGATGAACTTTCATCAGAGTCTGATTCATCATCATAATACGTTGTCTCCATGCAGTCATCACATGGTACTTCCTCATAGTAGTAGGATACATCTGACTCTGCATCCGACATGTACATGTACTCCATCCTTGAAGGCGTCTCGGTAGATAGAGCTGCTGGCTGTTACCCTCCAGTCGCTCATGAACAACAACCCAAAAGAAAAGTTAAAAATTCTACAATAAAGAAATTTCTAACTTAGACAAGGTCCCTGAAATAGACTCTTCGTAGTATCTCTTATGAAAAATGCATCAATATTTTCAAAAATAGGAAAGAGATAACGCTAGAATCAAGTATTCAAAGCATGCAGTTCTAGCTTTCTAAGATCATCCTTCGATTGATCTGTCAGATCCTTCAATCTCTCACTTGGGTGCGTTCTTGGTCAAATGGGTGCCTTCTTGAGGTTGCCAAGGTTTGGTACTTCGTTGCTCTCTCTTCTCAGCAGAGGCACTTTTCTCCTCTTATGGCTTATCTCAAGTCGTCTCCCAAAGCCAAGTACACGTCTTCCAAATGTTCAATCTCAGATCTGAAGATCAATTTTTAGCTCTGATACCATATTGAGGTCCGACAAGAAAAAGGATCTTATAACAAAACAAACATGGGCTACGAAGAACACGAGTTTGCTTTGAGGAAGATGAAAATATATTGATGATAAGCGGAAGTCTTTACACGAGATGAAGAGTAGAACTACTTGGAACTCAAGTCTGTTCTGCACCTTCGCAGGGGTGAGCCTTATATAGACACTAAGGAGGCTTCCCGAAGAAGCTTAATAATTGAGTGCGGGTGCTCATTGGGCCCCATCGTCCACTGAATTATTAGCTTTTACAGCTGGGAATCGTCCTTTGACAAGACTTATGGGCATCAGTGCCCGACACACTAGTACAATTATTGAAAAAGCAGATGCTCTTTAGTCACATCGAGCATCTTTACAATAATTAAAGATAACTGTGGTGGGTTGTGTGGTCCACCACATCCACTGTCTCATTGGGTCAGCAGTCTTCGAAATATCTGGGATGAGACTTTCCCAGATGACCCAATGTGAGTCTGGTCAACCAAGTCCTCCTGGATCATGAACATAGTTCTGCGCGCCATCCGATTGCGCGCCTGCGGACTTGTTGCATAGTTGGAAGACTCGAGAATATTCCCTTTCCTTCGGGAATGTTTTCAATAACAGAGCCTTCTTCTTCGGCTCTGGAGTCTTCTTCTTCTTGTGGAGGGGAACTTCAAAATTTATAAAATAACTCCCCCCACCCTCTTCGAAAAATGGGTTTCCAACCCATTTATTGGAATCTGGGGCGCCATATTGTCCGTGGGCTGTGGGCCCCAGCTCGTCCTCAAGGAGCATTTGTTCGTCCTGCGGCTCCTTGGGTTCAGGAAGTTCAGGAATCAGGATGATCGGCGTCGCCTTAGCCGATACAGCATGTAGTGACTCCTGGAAATGGAGGTTTAGGCTTGACGCTGTTTCTTGCGGCAGATCTGCTGTTTGGATCTTTGGCTGCTGCAGCATCGGGTACTCCATTTCGGGAAGACTATCATCCTCTATGTCTTCCTGAAGAGACATGAGGAATCTGAGGACTGCTAATAGCTGTGCACAAGTGTTGAATTATCTCGGGAGGTGGTGATTTTTCTGCAGCCTCCTTTAAGGCATCGTCTAATTGACTGAGGTGTGCGGACACAATGTCTTCTGGTTCTTGTGCTTGGACTAGGCTAACAGTCAGCCTTGATAATGCGTCTGCTAGGGTATTATGTTTTCCGTCAATGTGCTCGAAATTGATTAATACCCCTGTGCCTGTAACAAAATCCAGGAAATTAAGCCACCTAACTCTGGATGGTTTTGTCTGTGCAGACTTATTATAAAAACTTATTATTGCCTGGCAATCAGTTCGCAATGTAATTTCCTTCTGGTCCAAGTAGTGGATTTTTAGAGACCTCAGTGTCTCCATGCAGGCATGTATCTCTGCATCTATCGCTGATTTAGTTACTGGAAACTTGCCACTAGCGTAGGCGCACACTCTTTCCATGCTCCTAGGGTCGTTCTTTCTTGGTTTCCATTTATAAATTCCTCCCCAGCCATCCATGCAACCATCTGTTTCAAGGACAATATATGAGCCTGGGGTTGGCAGTCAAGTTTTCTTGGCTTGTCGCCGGAGCTTTTTCGTTTTCTGTATGCTTTGTTCGGTTCGAAAGAACTCAAGATCTGAAAGTTCGGGAGACGTGTACTCCGAAGTTCTTGCTGACCCAGTTTTGATCTTAGAACTTTGAGCCGATCGTTCATTGTGGGAGACGTGTACTTGGGACGACACCTAAAGGCTCAAATTTGGGAGACGTGTACTTGGCTTTGGGAGACGACTTGAGATAAGCCATAACAGGAGAAAAGTGCCTCTGCAAAAGAGAGCAACGAAGTACCAAACCTTGGCAAAATCTCAAGAAGACACCCATTAGACCAAGAAGGCACCCATATTGAGCTCGAAGGTTGAATCTCAAGAAGGCACCCGCATGAATGGCTCGATGTTCGAAAGATCAGACTGTGGATCCAGTTCGTAAGTTCTGAGAAGGCACCCGATCTACGGATCTGAAAGTTCTGACCGACCGACTGAGGAACCGGAAGTGCGATTTAGCTGCGACTGGAAGCCTTGATTGCTTGGACTCGGCGAAGAAGGACAGAGGAGGAACCTGAAGTTCAAAAGGATTGCCAACGAAGGATTATTGAAGAGAGGAACACAACGGAGGACGCTCTTGAGTAGAGACTGCTGATGAGTCTCCACGGGTCGGATTCTCTCTGATCGTGCGACGATGATTCGCCGTACGGACCGACTCGGAAGAAGAATGGTTACAACCATTCTTTCAGAAGATGGTGGGAGGTATTGAAGAATTCCGACTCCTTCCCCGCCATCAGGAGGTTCGACTCTGCGGATCGAAGTCCTCATGAAGATCTGCGAGTTTGAAGATGCCGAAGGAAGACGACGACATCTACAGTCGGCACAGTCGAAACCTAAATGGAATCGTACAGTCGAAACCTACGACGGAGTCTCCTACATCAACTTTGGAGATACTTCAGAACGAAGTGACGGAATTCCTTGAGTTTCGCCTCCAGGATCGACGGTCGAAACCGAAAAACGGAGTCTCCTACGTCACAACGTTGGAGATACTTCAGAACGAAGTGACGGAATTCCTAGAGTTTCGTGTCCAAGGTTCGACGACCAGCTCGGATAAACTGACCCTCAAAAGGTCATATTATTACCGCGAAGCCAAGCCGAGTGCCAGGCTAGGTGAAATGTTTACATCTGCGGTTGAAGAGGGGCAAAAGAAGCAGGGCTATATCCAGAAGATCAAAGTTCCTGAAACGAGCGCAGGAACGGAAGCCTGCTGAATCATCGAGCGGTAGTGGTGAACCGCTAGGACAGAATCACCACAGTTATCTTGAACGCTTTATTTTGCAGGAGCTCGATGGCCGACGGATGAGCCGAAGACTCCATAAATACAAGGGACCCACAATCACATGGGATCCCTGTAAATTGATTCTATATGTCGAGCAATTATTGCCCTAGTGTCCTGTAAAAGACGGATGGTGTCCCGTCTGTGTCAAAGGTCACTTCCAACTTGTGGATAGCCATCACTTAGTAGACGATGGGGCCCAATGAGCACCCGCGCTAAGGATGAGCTTCCTTCGCATGACCTTGAGTCTATATATAGAGTCAGTCTTCGAAGGTGCAGAACAGACTCGAGAACCGAGTAGTTCTACTCTTCCAATTGTTGTAGCGTTCCCTCCCCCCATCTCTTCAATAAATTCTTCATTTCGACTCTGCGTCTTAAACGGCCTGCAGTCGAAAGTTCAAATTTAATTTCATCGATCCATCCTTTTTCCTGGTATCAGAGCCTGGTGTTGGTTTTCCTGGTATCAATCGAAATAATTTCTAACAAACTTGTGATGTGGGACTAAATAGGTGTTACGACAGGGTTGCTAGAATTTCTACTGGTTATGTCTTGATCTCCTCGTCGCAACTCAACTCAAAGTTAACGCATGACCAGAATCACGCCTGAGTCATCAAATTAGACTGATAAAAAATACATGCAATTAAACGAAACGAAACAATGAAACCAACAGGATCGGATACAAATACATGCAATTAATTATAACATTCACAAAACCAAACAAAAACTACAGAGTATTTCTTTTCTCCTAGTTCTTCGACCAAATTAAGCACCTATTCTCATCCATCAAAACTCCCTCGCTCTTCTAGTTCATTCCCTTCCCTCTCCTCCTCCTCCCGCCCACCTCATGAACCCCACCTCCTTCCGCCACCACGTTCCCGTCGTCGTGCATCAACGGCACGTCCCTAGCCTCGTCGCGGTCGTCGTCCGTGGAGATGTTGACGCAGGAGCAGCGCTCGAGCGAAGCGAAGAACGCCGCGGCGACGCCGTTGCCGACCCAGGCGACAGCTCGGTCGATTCTGCCGCAGCTCGGCCGCCGGTGGGCGGGTGCGCGGGGGGGAGGCATGGCCCGGCGCCCGCCGGCGGAGAAGCCGTGGAGGCCGAAGAAGCCGAAGCAGCTGCCGGAGCTCGGAAACGTCGAAGAGGAAGGCATGAGCTTGCTCGGGAGATGGGGAAAGGTGGAAGAAGCACGAGCACCAGAAAGCAGGGATCGATGCCAGGGAAGTGGCCTTAAAAGAAGACGAAGACATCATGGTTCGTTACTTGCTGCACTAATTAAAGTCGCACACTTGCGCAGAACGGCGCTCTCGTGGGGAACCTGTGGAGCCCGTTCCAGGAGACATGCTGCAGCCAATTGCAGAGGCCGACCAATTTAGCTCTTGATTTTTTATTATTTATTTATTTATTATTATTATTATTATTTAAAAAATAATTTTATAATACAATTATTATAAAACGTAAATACGATAATATATACCCACAAAATTATTATAAAATGTAAACACGATAATATACACACAAAATGTATTATAAGACGTATAAAAATATGAAAAAAATAAACAAAATACTATAATTAAAAATTGAACTCAAGACCTAAGTAAAATTTAAAGGTTGAACCCAAAATTTAAGCAACATACTCGATGCTACTATTACTTAAGCACAGTGAGTTCACAATTTAGCTCTTGATTCTTAAAATCTCAATTTAAGAATTATATAAATGTCATTTAATTATCACCTACTTGCTGATTAGGTGGTAATAGAAATATGCTTCACTTTCCATGTTCATTAATTAAAGCATGATGGTGGTGGGAATGAAGAATAATTTGCATCACATGATGAGACCCCAATGTCAAGGTGCTTCCCATCATGGTTTGGAGTGACCTACTCCTCTTTCCTCTCACAATTATTTACCTCTTTTCTTAATTAATTGCATGTGCCATGCATGCATGTGGGCTTTTGGCAATCAAACGCTCGATTTATATATGAGAGAGTACACGCATCATTAAATGTTAAACTTTATCATATAAATATTAGCTACCAGTGCATAGTTGGTTGTATATTTGCTCTGCAATTATTTAACACCCTGGCCTGGAAACAGAGCCTCAATCGGGTAATATCCATCTCCAACCGGATCCGGATCATGAATTTGTATTGGGTATTTTTCCGGCTTTATGGATATTGTGTCATGATGTGGGTAATGATGGACTGGGCTAGTTGAGATGAACCCATCGGGCATCGGTCCAAAACTGAAACGGTTCGAAGGTATTTGGACGACCCGTGTCGTCTCTTCGCATGGCATTGTCGTGTTCGGCTGTTCGCGTGCTTGCATCGGTGAAGAAGATGATGATGAGAAGAGGGGTTTAAGGGAACTCTCCATCTCTACAAAACTTAATCACCAATCTGATCGTACCCGGATCGCTCACGAGAATTAGGGCTATGGCATGCTTTCCTTTTCTATTCACGATCTAATTGTTCCCACTGTCGTTTTCGTCCTTATTAATCTCGTCCACTGCCTACGGCGCAGATCGACCTGTAGCTCACGGGACCTTCCGGATTTTCGGGCGATGCCCAGTACGTTAGGGCATGATCCGCTCAATGGCTATTTCTTGGGTTTAAGGTATCTCCACAGTCCGGTTTCTTCACTTCCTTTTACCTTGATTTCGTTTCATTCGGGGTAGTTGCCTTTTTCTAAAATGATAGCTGTTGATCTGGATTCATTTTGTTTCCTTTTTTCCTCTTGGAGGTGAAGTGGGCGATAGGTGATACAAGAATGACCCAACCTTCTGTGGTTCTTGCCACGGCAAGTTATGACCACACCATCAGATTCTGGGAGGCGAAGAGCGGACGCTGTTATCGTACTATTCAGTACCCTGATTCTGTGAGTTTGTTAGTTCCTGTATGGTTTTGCAGCATTTTTTTCCATTAGTGAGTTTGTCTTAGGCCTCTTGTCATGCTTAAGCTTCCATGTACAGATGTTTGTCTGATTACTCGCTGACTTTTATTAAATTTCATTGCTCAATTGTTTGTACTTTGACCAAAAATTTTCACTTAATGTTTTGACATAATTTGGTGTTATATCCCAAAGGAACTATTTTCTTTAAGACTGTTCCCACACTGTTTGGTAACAGCTTTCACATGACTTTATGCTAGAAAAGGTGATCCCAGTGCATAACACGAGACTCCATCGAATGAGGGGTTTGGGAGAGTCAATAGCCTTACATTGCATAACAAAGAGTTCTTTTTGTGGCTCGAGCTTTTTGGTGTCCCAGGTCACAATTAGCAACTTTAGCATTGTATCAAATGCTCACCCTCTACATTAGTGCCGGTGAAGGGAAAAAAGAAATGTTCAATGGAGGAAAAGGGAAACAATGGAAATAATTCCTCACCATCTTCAGCAACAAACAAGAGCAGAGGTTAAGAAGACTTGCATAGTCATGTGGTTAAACATTAAGCCTTGGTAGATGATAATGAGGCAATGATTGGACCACCTTACAACTAAGCTAAATTTAGGAGCTACAGACCATTGAAATTGAACCCTTTCTTCTGGTACTTAGTTATAAGTTCTATTTCTATGCCTGTGTTCATTTACTTTTTTATTTGTAAAAGACCACATTTTGCTTGATCTTGTAAAAGACAACATTTAGCTATAAGTTCTTATTATGCATTAACTACTTTCTGAGTTTCATATGGTTTATGGTAATTGTATCTTAGGACTAATTTATGAAATTAACAAGTAAGAATACATCAGAGGAAGAGTGATAATTTAAAGTAAAGAAAATGGGGCAGGCCAAACTTGAAGCCAAGAATTCATTTGCTAGCTTCATTAAGATCTGAGACATGACAGTCATCTAATGTGCTTTCCTACTTTAGAATTCCTCAGTGATGCCAAAAATTCTAGTTAGCCTTTTACTTTTCAATGATATTGAAATACTACCTCTTAACAACAAGCAGTTGAGTCATTCACCATATGCTACCTCATTTTTAAGAAAAAATGAAAAAAGGCGTTCGCATTGATGTGCTTTTGCATGATGGATATCAACACAATTTAATGTTCACATTCATCAGAGTTTTTGTTTGATCTTCTATAGATTTAGCTTTTGCACATTTCTACCATTTGGACTAGGGTTTCAGTCACAGAAATGTCATTTCTGCATTGAGGAGGTGGTGTGTAAATTGACCCTACCAAAATCTCAGAGTGGCAATACCATTGCACTAGGACAGGGAGATACAAGTTTGATTTTTTTAGACCTTCAAAGAGTAAACTTGTGGTATATGAGTCTTTCCCATGCCCTTACAGTAGAAAGGCAGATCAGAATGTGTCAGATAGGGAGATAGAAGTTTCATATTAGATAGCTTGTGGTAGACCTTTTTAGTACACCTGTCAAAGTGTAAGCTTGTGGTATATCTCATGCCCTTCTAGTAGAAAGGCAGATATAAATGTGTGTGATAGGGAGATAGAGGTTACATATTAGATAGCTTGTGGTAGACCTTTTAAAGTGTGGTATATCCGGTGCTCTTCTAGTACAAAGGCATATCTGAATCTGTGGTAGGGAGTTAGAAGATTCATATTAGATAGCTTGTTTTCCGCACCGTATGATGAAGTGTTGAGAAATACTTCAAAGGAATAATCTAGAGTCCCATCTTATGCTTGTACTTAATTTTGCATAGTGCTTGACCTAAATATTCTCCTTTTCATAAATGAAGTATTTACTATGCCATGTCTATGTCAAAAGAAAGTAGAATCCAAATATTCATGCTCCTATAGACTCTTTTAAGTCATTTTCTGATTTGTATTAATTGCTCTAAAATTATACTTCATTTGTCTTTTCACTAATTGCAGCAAGTCAATAGGCTTGAGATAACACCTGATAAACGATTCTTAGCTGCAGCAGGCAATCCTCATATCCGCCTTTTTGATGTTAACTCCAGTACTGCACATCCTGTATGGCCACATGTTTCAAAAATATAATCATTATGCTTTTTATTTATATGATCTAAATATTTCTTTAAATGGTTTTCTTTCAGGTTATAAGCTATGATTCTCATACTAATAACGTAATGGCAGTGGGTTTTCAATGTGATGGCAATTGGATGTATTCAGGATCTGAAGATGGGACAGTCAAAATTTGGGACTTGAGGTATCTGAAATTTGTGTCTCATTTTCTTTTTGCCTCTTACAATTTGTAATGACTAATATTAATATTTAAAATCTTTGTTTGAGGACTTCTCCCAATACCCTCTTGGATTTCGTATGGGTATTTTACCTATACAGCTATACTTGCTACACATTGGCACACTAGGAGTCTGGAAAATGATGTTAATATATCTACAAGGCACTAGAAAAACATGTGTTAGAGTGTGGAACCTAATTTTGATTTCTTTTGCACTACACTGATGGTTGTTTGTAGGGTTGAGCTGTGCCTGAATTTGGGCGCATTACATGTCTTGAAATTTTCTCTTCCTTTTTGTTTTCTTCCTTTAATTACATCTCTCTGTATAAGGGCTGTCTTGCCCTAACAAAATGTCCATACATCTATGCATCCTGTGACTGATGCCATATCAAGTCATATCATTCAGTGCACACTTGTATTATGTATCCACTCACAATATGGTCAGCATATGTGCGTACCGTCTGCGCCTGGTATACATGATTTGCAGGGTTTTCATGTTACTAGGCTGGTCCACTCTTGTGTGTGGCTCAAGCTAGTATGGTTTGGCCCATACCAGGTAGTACAACCCAGAACTTTGAGGCTTTATGCCATGACCAATATGTTGATTACTTATCATGAAGTTACCTTTCATAATATGATCAATCAAATAACACGCTTATAGAACTTAATTTTGCATAAGAGATTACTTGATTCCTTTCTTCTGTTCTCAAGGAGCCTACACAGAATAAATAGAACATAGACAAAGTTGTGCACCATGATTCATGTGTACCTTGTCAATGAAGTTTATATATGATCTTTATATTTGAATAATTTCTAGAAGTTACTTATGCTTCAGTTCTAATTGTTTGCATCTCTTGGTGATGTTTAAGGACTGCAACTTGCCAACGGGAATATGAAAGCCGTGCCGCCGTCAATACAGTAGTTCTACACCCAAACCAAGTAATCTTCTTTATGCTTTTGTTCTTATGGACTTCTTTTCATGTTTTTATGATGGATGCAAACATGCAAACCTTATTTTTGACAATATCAAAGATTTCATTTACACCCTTTTGATTTGGCTGCATTTATTGTACTTTCTTCAAGGAATCTTTGATGGATGGCAGTGTCTTAATCTTTATCATTTTTTTTGACAAAATCATTATTGCTTACTATCCTTCCAATTATGAGGCATTTGAATTGATAGCGTATTTGTTCCCACATAGTTCAGTTGTGTTTGATCTGTTCTCATAAATTCATAATTGAATCAAGGCTTCATTTTTTTGTTTTAAGTATAGAGTCCATGGTTTTAAATACCTTACCGGACTGATGCTAGTATTTATCAGTTTTTGAAAAGAGCTGTACGAATACCAGTACAGCCTATGTACCAAGCGGTACTGACCCGGTACTGACCTGGCGTACCAGGTCGGTTCCACCCAGTATAGAGCTTGTAGCAGGTGGTTCATGCCGAACATCTAGTTTTTCAACTGTTGGGCATGTTTTGTACCGGCCCCAAACGGCTGTTTGAGCCGTTGGGGCTGATTTTTTATGGTTTTGGGGGCTATATAATACCCTATACCTTTTATTTACCCCCCTCACTCAATTACACACTCTCAAATGTCTCATTCTATTTGAAAAAAAAATCGAAAAAAAATCCTATATAGGCCTGTACATGTCTCTTTGTACCAAACCTTACCATGTGTCGGTACGGTGCGGTATCGATAGGTACCGATCATTCATGTACGAGATTTTAAACCTTCATAGAATCTCATGTTAGAGAACTCTGGGTTTCTCAATAGATGGTTCATGAAGTGTGGAAAAGAGTTGGATCACTAGGAAACCAAACAACACAAGTTGTTCTCAACCATATCGTAGAAAGGGCAAAGTCATCATCACACACTACTATTTTGTGTGAAACATTTAGTTGAATAAATTGGCACATTCTGTTGACACTTAGCATATAATCTACAAGACAAAAGAGTTAGTTTGTTTCCCAAGGATGTGCTTAGCACTTGCACAGTTTGTGGCTAGGGTTCTTATTCAAGGACCAGGCAACATTTATGTTATCCAAGGTCTGGCTTCCTTAGTTGCCTCTTCATTGACTCTTTTATGGAGCAGGATATGGGTCCTATGCGAACAGCATAAATAATGGATAATGCTTTATGTTGTAGATTATAGCAATTCAACTCTGGCATGCAACTTAAAATTGCCCCTCTTTATAGCTCGCCGAGGTCCTTTTTGATGCTTCAGATAATTTGTCTCATAAGTCTTGGAAGAATGTTTTGTTGGACAATCATGGTGAGATTAATAATGTGGTTTTGGTTCTAGAAGCCTAGAAGGTAGCAAAGACAATACTGACTCTTTGGAATTTGATACCACTTTTTGAGCCATGGTCTACTATGTGAATGCAAACTGGAGCTTCATTTGTGGAACCCAAATGTATAAAACTGAAATCTCTATGGATAGCTTGGTTGTGAATCTGGGTCCTTAAAAGGCTTCTTGCTTTTGAAGTTTTGGTTAAAGGCAATCTTTCAGTGGAGATATTTTCTCTCAAATTTTGGTCAGGACTTGAAAAATTAAAATCACCTGTAAAAAAGCAGCAACAAGAAACTGGAAAGTCTATTTCAGATTGGCTGCATTATTGAGATGGTCCAGATGGATGGTTAATTTTCACGAGATTTGACAATGTTTCCACTATTACCCTAAAACTTTTTTCCTTTCGTCTTGAGACAGACATTGGCAGTGTATCATAAACCACAAGTAAAATTAAGAACATTGTAGAGTAATAGATCTTGTCGAGATACTTGTACTACTAAATGTAAGAATTTTTCCATTGATAGATCACATTCAAATTCTGGTGGTTTCTTATTTTTGGTTCTTCAGATGTATGTTGTACTGATAAAATATCTGGTGGTGTTTCTGACAAATGAAACACATATTGGTATGGCATTTCATTTTATTAACACAGCTGTTTTTTTACTAACCTGAAAAGCACTGTTTTAACTTTTATGATCCACTAAATCTAGCTTTCTTGCAGAAGGAATTGATATCTGGTGATCAAAATGGTAACATAAGAGTATGGGATCTAGCCGCAAATTCATGCAGCTGTGAGTTGGTAAGTACTTCTAAATCTACTATGAACTTTGAGGAGGTAATAGAATATTTCCTGTAAAGCTGTTATGTGGTTTAGGTTCCAGAGGTCGATACAGCTGTAAGGTCTCTGACAGTAATGTGGGATGGGAGCATGGTGGTTGCTGCAAATAATCGTGGAACATGTTATGTGTGGCGCTTGCTAAAAGGAACTCAGGTTTCTCAGTTTGCTGATTTTACTCTAAATAGCATTTCGGAACAGTTAGTTTGTTAAGCTGGCATATATCTGTTGTAGACTATGACCTACTTTGAACCGCTGCATAAATTACAAGCACATGATGGCTATATCTTGAAGTGCTTGCTTTCTCCAGAATTCTGTGACCCCAATAGGTAAAAACTACCATATTATGTTTACTATTTTTTCATCAGCTCAACCTTTTCAGGGTTTTAAATTTGTTATGTTCTTGGTTGAGTTTCATCTAGGTATCTTGCTACTGCTTCATCTGATCACACTGTAAAAATATGGAATGTTGATGGCTTTACCTTGGAGCGAACTTTGACGGGTAAAAAAAATCTTCATCACTTCATTTTCTGTTGCTTCTAAGCTAAGAAAAATAATCTGTGTTCTCAACTTGTTTCTTATTTTTCAGGACATCAGCGCTGGGTTTGGGATTGTGTTTTCTCCGTGGATGGTGCTTATCTGATAACTGGTAATATATATACATATATAGCATGCTTAAATGTTGTCCCTTTCTTTTTTTGATTTTTTTTTAATATTTGATTGTTATCATATTGTATAATAAAGATAATATATCATGGTTCGGTTGGATGCAGCTTCATCTGATACAACAGCAAGACTTTGGGCGATGAACACTGGAGAAACCATCAGGGTGTACCAAGGGCATCATAAAGCAACCATCTGCTGTGCTCTTCATGATGGTGCTGAATCACCTCCGACGTGATAAAAGAACTTCATGTAGAGTCATCCTTTGTTTATATTAGAACTTCCTGCTTGACTACTGTTTATTAACCAGCTAGCAATGAGAATCTAATTGTTCGTTTTCTGTTAATAATAATCTTTTCTGGTGTTTTTCATTTACTTATATTTCCGACCTTATGAAATTACTATATGTTTTCATTACCTACAATGGATGGGTGGCTATGAAGAAAATAGATTATTTCATATAAAATAATATATTTATATTATTACCACATTTTTATATTTTAACACATTTGTATTGATTTATTTTTAAAACATTGTAAATATTTTAAAATAAGAGAATATCATTAAATTTTTAAAAGATATATAATGTTAATATTACAAATTATTTAATGATACAATTTCTTCCTTTTTCCGAAAGATAGAGTGGTTCATTTATGAAATGAGGGGTACAACGGTAAAATATATCCTACAGATGCATTAACATCGCTTTTCACTTGGAAAAAGATACTAGTTCTTTAGAAAATTAGATGCATTAACATCTCTTTTCATTTGGAAAATGATACAAGTTCTTTAGAAAACTACAGTTGACTTCCACATATCAAGAGCGGATGATTTTGTCCATTGATCTTGAAATAGAGGAAAATATACGATCGTTTCGGCTCTTCCAAATACTCCAAACAACTAAGCCAAAGAATTTCTTCACATGCACCTCTTGGCTCTGGGTTTTACAAAGAGCCTCCCATCCTTCCGCGGGAGAGATGATCTGGGAAAGAGCCGAACTTCGGAATGGGATGCTGCTCCAAATCTAGTGAGCCATGCCGCAGTGGAAGAACAAATGAATCGCCGTCTTCGGGTGAGAGGAACAGTGTGATTGAAATCCTAAGAAAATAACACTCTCCTCGAGGGCTCCTCCAACAACTCGAACTCCAAGTTGACAACTATACATTAGACTAGTAAATATATGTCGATTTATGTCTCTACACCCACGCAACCCACAACACCTAGATCTATAAGCAAGCTTTAACTCAAACAAAAATAAATCAAAATACAATTAAATAGAGTAATAATAAAAACAAACACACTTAACACCCTAGACATTAGGAGCCCCTCCCGATGTCTTCTGATGATGAATCTTGAAACACAAATGCTCAATCTTGAAGAAATGACATAATCAAAGCTCAAGAAATCTTTTGACGTCTCGATGAGTTCTATTGTCAATGAGGAATGCATAAGACATGTATATATAGGTTTTCAAGATGTAAGGCTTAAGTAAAATAAATCGGAATAGTTAAAAAAGAGTCGTTGGGCTTGTGATCAAGTCAGTTGCTCATCAATCAAACCTTTAACCGAAACTGTCATGAGGGGCGATTTCAGCTCCACATAGGATTTGTTTTAGGTTTTGGGTTTTGATGCATTAGTTTTGGTTTTCATCAACATCATCATGCATCCTAAGAAAAATAAAGTCATTATAAATCCTAAACCTAGTCTTCTTCACTCCTGAGCTTCGAGCAACGTCCTCTACAACTTTCATTTTCACCTCAATCTTTCTGATCGTAGATGTCATGTGTTTATCGATATGAAATATGAAATTATTTCTCATTTAAATATTAGTTTCAAACTTTTATAAATTAGTTTTGATTGTATAACAAAAGAACGAAAAATTAGATTACCAACCACATGAATCATAAATTATACAATAGAATGTCCAAAGAAACCAACCGGGTCAGGATCTTTCTCATGAACTCCATAAAATGCCTTGTGAAAATCTTTCTCATGAACTCCATAAAATGCCTTGTGAAAATATAAATGCAATCACAAGTATAAAATGCATCAAACTTAGAATTAACATGTCACGTGTGTACCATTGTACACTACTAAAACTTATGCAATCTGCGATGGTAAAGAGGCGTACGCAGATACGCTATTTTTGCGACCGCAGTGAATGGATGTTGCACAGTCGCCACAATTGCGACGACATTTCGACCGAGCCGAGTTAATTACAAGATTATTATTTTTTTATTTTACAATATTCTGCAAATATTTATGTTAAAATCGATTTTAAGAATCGATGAATTAGAAATGTGTAATTATCTATCATTAATGGAGTATTTATAGTAGTTGATGATGATTAAAAAATAAAAATTATTCGACGTGGGGTTAATTAAGGAGGTATTTATAATTGTTAGTGACGGTTAGAAAATAAAAAATATTTAATGTTGGATTAGGGAGGCCGATTTCCAAAAGGAATTTAATCAAATTCCTTTTTTCTAAAAAAATGATTAGATCAAATTAATTGGCCAAAACAGTTAAGTTCAATATAATTTTCAAATTGACCAATATTTAATCAACCTAGTATGGAAGTTGGATCACGTCCACATCAATCTAGTACGAGCGAATCAGATAAATGAGTTAATTAGTGGTTTTTGATTCAGTCTCCATCAGCTACAAGAGTCAAATGACTAATTAATTAATCTATTTTTTACATTCGTCCTTTCAACCTTTTTATAAATTAAATTAATATCATGATCACCTTTGATCTGATGGTGTTATACATCACAACAAGTTGACGACTGTGCTACTGATGAGTAGCACAGTTGATGTTAGCGTCATGTATATTATTTAGAAGTTTAGAATTGAAATCCTGATAAGATAACCGTACAGTAACTTTTTATCTTTGTTTACAAAAAAATAAGTTGACGATTGTGGCACTGGTTAGGTGCTGATTTCACACCGAACACTTTTCCTATTTTTGTTAGTCACAAAACTTCGGTGCAGTCATAATTTCACCAAAGCTCGTGTTGTTCCAATCACAGAGTGGCATTGACTGACACTACTAGAAATTGAATCTTCAGCAACGGCTATCAATAACGGCCGCTCAAGCTATTGCTATTTGCAACATCGTTCAAACGGACATGCGAGCCGTTGCAGATATTAATTACCTTAGCAACGGCTTTCTAACGGATACGTTAGCGTTGCTGATGATAAATTTATCGGCAACGATGTTCTAACGATTAAGTGAGTCGTTACTGATAAATTTATATAGGGCATGCGATCGCGCCCGCCCCCTTCTTCCTCTTCCTCTGCTGTCGCCGCCCGCTGCCCTCTTCCAACGCCGTCGCTGAGCTACCGCTGCCGACGTCGCCGCCCCATCCTCGACCGTCGATTTCGACCGCCGATTCCCCGTTCGTTCCAGGTATTTCTCGTCGCCCCGCCTTCCCCATTGATTCCTAGGTATAATTTCGATCAAAACCCTAAAAAGCCGACAGCCAGTGGCCGTCGCTGGACCTTATACAGTGTCCGGACATTAGACGTTGGCGTCGGAGTCCACCAGACTCTGGCGCCGAAAATACCAAAATATTAATTTTTTGTTTAATTATTTAATTGTTAATTAATTGTTTAGATTAATTGTTTAATTAATTGTTTAATTTGTTAGATTAATTTTTAGGGTTTAGATTAATTGTTATGATTTAGATTAATTTTTAGATTAATTGTTAGAGTTTAGATTAATTTTTAGATTAATTTAGTTAGATTAATATTTAATAATGGTAGGTTAATTATTTAAATTAGTTAAAATATTGTAGATTAATATTAATTAATTGGTTAAAATGTTATTTAGTCCGGAGTTGTCCTTAGTGGACTCGCGTCAGAATCACCCACTTCGGACTTTTGCCAGAATCGTCCACTTCAGACTTGCGCCGAAATCGTTCATTTCGGACTTCCGTCGAAATCGTCTAATTTGGACTCGTGTCGGAATTGTCCACTTTGGACTCGAATTGACTCGAAACATTTAGAAAATAATCATCCATCCGACGAGTTGATACGTTTCGTACGCATCGACGAGTCAGATATGATTTAGCAAAACCTTAGATCCGTTCGGGGGTTGTATGTTCGTGTAAAAGAAGTATATGGTCTTTTATACGACGTACAACCCTTGAATTATTCCTGATTGGATAATTTGAGAATATAGTTATTTGTATTGCACTTGCGTTTTTCTTTTAACCATTAACTTATTCTAAGTTTCGGCAGCATCTCTCTTGTTCTCCGATACGCGCCCAGATGATATGCATATTCGGAGAACTGTAGGGAGATGTTGTCGAAATATAGAATGAAGTTAGTGGTTAAAATAAATACTTGGTGTAATATGAATAACATAAATCCCGAATGGAATAGGACCATCTCACCTAAAAGCATTAACTAAAGAAATTGTCATTGATTGATAGAATCAAGTCGGCTGATCAAAGTTGGATGTACCGATGTCTTGATCGTGGAGCTTTAACGAATGAGTTTTGATTAGGCGTAACTTACTTCCTAAATCTCGCCTATTCGAATTGGAAATTGGTTAGCGCTGGTGATAAAATCCGATGTCTGTGCCGCATTTGCTTGAATGGACGATTTTTGGATCGGGAAATTGTCACTCTGCATCTATATAAGAAAGGATTTGCACCAAGATATTTTCTATGGACTTGTCACGGGGAGTCACGTGAAGTTGGGACATCGAGCAATCCTGTCGTTCAGACATATGGTGAATCTTTCTCTGCTAGTGTTTCTTCATCCAATCAATCTAATCCATATAGAACTATGATACTTGATAGTCTTGGGGTTCAATTTCACCTGAATGATAATGTTGATCGGCCAATTACTGAGACGTCAGTCCAACCATATACTACAGCGGTTGATATCACAGAAGTACAAACAACGGTAGAGATTGAATTGCCGAATAAAGAAGCTACAGAATTTTACGAGATGTTGAAAGCTGCCGATGAACCTTTGTATGAGAATTGTCCTAAATACACTAGGGTTTCAGCAATGACGCAGCTCCTAAACATCAAGACCGATTGTAATATCAGCGGGGTTGCGTATGATCGGATTGCATGATTGATTAATAGAATGCTACCTACTGATAATAAGTTTGAGCCAACTTTTTATAAAACTAAAAAGCTGATGAGAAAATTAGGACTGGGGTACGAAAAAATACACGAGGATGTGACAGATGGTTTCTATCAGCGTGTAGTCTGTAAGACTAAAGGTAGAGAAAAAATTGATCCGATAGTAGGAGAAAATGAGCCGATACCTGATGTGACAGATGGTTTCTATCAAGAAGATGATTCTCCTGCTGTAGATCGTATTATTCTAATACTCGAGGATGCAGTCACAGCGTCAATTCAATTAGAAGTTGAATATGCTGATGATGACGATCATGAAATTGAGGAAGCTAGAGATGAAGAAGAGGAAGAATTCGAAGATTATTACTCAGATGATGAGGAATAATTGTAAAGTATATCTTATAATAAATATATATCTACTATATATAATAATCTAATTATATGCCTATTCGACAGATATGTCTGGTCGTGGTTATCGTCGTAGGAGAGCTCCAGAGTCTCCGATCGGTAAGACTCCAGCACTTACTCATGCTGCTGATCCTCTTGCCGATGATACTGCTGAGGCTAATACATCCAGACGCAGGCGGCCACGCGTGCCGAATTAGTGGCAGCCTCCACCAGCCGCAGTGTCACGCAGATTCATTAGCGTGATTGGGGAGCGGTAATATATCATGAATTATGAATCATTAAAATTCATTATATCATAATATAATATTAAATTTTATTTTTGTTGTGCAAGTTTGAGCAAGAAGAAGTGCCAAGGAGCATTTCTTCTACCATTCGACGATACATGCACGGGGCATGACCCACGTGGTCTCACGTGCCCAATGAGCACATCGACATATTATGGCGCGAGTTTGAGGCACGTATTAATTTTTTTTTATACATGCATGATGATTAATATTGGTACTGATATTATTATTTTGCAGGCTCGCTATACACGGGCTGAGGACCATAGGTCCTTCATTTATGTTATTGGGGAGACTATTTCCCGGGCGAGGTACAACGGGTAGCTCGGGCAGGACCGATCCCAGGCGATGGCCTGAGCTGGGACCACTAACATCGCGGAGACTTGGGGATACGGCTTCGATTGGATTACTCCGAATATATGGGACCAGCTCGTGACATTATGGTCGACAGATCGATAGCAGGAGATTTCTAGGACTGCGGCTAGAAACCGCATTTCGGGGGGAGGAGCGCGTCACACTAGCGGCTTTGTTGCATTTGCTGTGCACGCGAACCGTATGGTAAGTATATCTTAATTTTAATTTTATATGTTATTTGTTACTCTGTGTACTAATTAATGTATTTTTTTTGTAAATATAGACAACGGTGTTGGGCGACGGGACTGTCCAGCGACCCTCCCCGATGGCGGTGTTTGAGCGGACACACTGTCGAGTGCATGAGACGAGGGAGTACGTCGACAACCGCCCTGCATTTATTATGGTAAGTATATGTATTTAAATTATTCATTATATATTTATAATTTAAGTTTTATGAAAAATATTAAATAAAAAATTAAACTCGAGTAGAAGACCTATAGTCAAACGGTGATACAGCGCGGAGGCACCCCCGAGGACTTTGACGCAACAGCGTGGGTCGATGCTGCAGGTGGCTGGGACCACGATCGCGTGTATGGTTTTGCAGATAGTGGTCATGCGCGAGCCGTGCTAGGGCCACTTGGGGCACCGACCCCTCCGCATTGTCACAGACTAACTGTTTGGGCGGAAAATGTCCGTGCGGCTTCCTCGCTTCCCGTGCGAGGAATCAGCCTTAAGCCAATCTGCTTAGCCAATGTCGAAAAGTCGCGGGCTCCCACTTCACATGGGCCGAAACCTCCGTGTGCTTGGACGCAAAAACGTTGTTGGGCCAAATGGCCAAATGCATGAAAATGCTGGAAAATGCTTGAACGAAAGCAAGAACGAAAGACTAGAGTGTGCCCAGGCTATACCTGGGTACTATACTTGTGGAGCCTAACCCCCAAGTGTCACCCCCAAGGTTCCATTTGGCACGAGGAGCATGACAAAATTCCTATGTTCGCACACCCCCACCGTCCATGCCACGCCTAGGCAAACGAGGCCGTTTGCCTAGGTGTGAGCAAGAGCGGTGGGCGGTGCGCGGACGCGTTTTACAATGCATATTTACATGGATGCTCATGATGCAATATTTACAATGCACGTTAGGGACCGTCATGACACATACAGGACTTGACAAACCCGAAGGTCCCTAACATTCTCCCCCACTTACGAAGTCGACGCCCTCGTCGACTCGTTTCTTGAAGACGGTGGAGAGCTCTTGGTTCTTGATCTTCCATTTCTTCATCATGCGGATTGGGTACCGTCGCTTCGTGTCGTTCGGCTTTCGACTCTCGTAAGCGGTGGAATGTCCTTCCTGCTTGCAAATGCCTCCAACTGCGAAGTCCGCCAACTCTGCTGGGGCCCTTCTGTAAGGAGGTCGATATGGGGCTTGCTCCCCGGTCCCTACTGTGGGTTTGCGCTGTGCGCTGCGTCTTACGAGCCATCTGCCCTGTGCGGGTGCCTTACGAGTCATATGCTCTGCACGAAAATATTGCGACTTAGAGGCCATCTGCCATGCGCACAAGCCTTGCGTCTTATGAGCCCTCTGCTCTGCGCACAAATATTGCGACTTAGAGGCCACCTGCCATGCGCCCAAGCCTTGCGTCTTATGAGCCATCTGCTCTGCGCACAAATATTGCGACTTAGAGGCCACCTGCCATGCGCACTCTTACGTCTTATGAGCCATCTGCTCTGCGCACTCTTGCGTCTTATGAGCCATCTGCTTTGCGTGGAAATATTGCGACTTAGAGGCCATCTGCCCTGCGCACACTTGTCGGACTCCTTCCTTCACTTGTATGGCAGAAAGGAGTTTATTCTGGCTTCTTGGTGCTGAACGCATTGTTGGAACGATACTGGGGTTGTCCTCCCCCATCAAGCATATCGTGTCGAGGAAGGGCATTGGTAGCACCTTTGCCGCTTTGAGAAACTCTATCCCTAGAATGACTTGATAGTCATCAAGGGGCACGGCCATCAGGTTGATCTGCCCTTTCCATCCTCCAACTTTTAACGGAATGTCTCTTGCGATGCCGTCGATCATCCGTGTTTCAGAATTCACTGCTTTGACATGACTCGAGCTTCTTCCTAGTTTGAGTCCAATTCGCTTTGCCTCCTCTGTGGCAATGAAATTATGAGTTGCTCCCGAGTCTACCATCGCTCGGGTGGTTCTACCATTCAGCTTGATGTCGATGAACATCAGCTCATTCGTCGCTTCTGGACGCTTTGTCGTGGGCTTTCGCTCCCCCACTTGAGTCTTGAGAGCATTGAGCAGTCGTACTGCTCCCATGTTAGCTCTTCTATTGTACTCATCTTCGCTGGAGTGGTCGCTCGATGACCCCCCATTGTGGCTCGTTGAGGCAACTGCTTTTCCTTTGCCCTTATCTTTCTTCGCTGAGACGTTGGACATTGTCTCCACCACGGTCTCTGCTATCAGGGCGCTCAAGGCTTGTCGTTATGGACATCCTTGGGTTGAGTGAGGCCCTTTACACAATGCACAAGTAGGCAAAACTGTTGAATGGTTCCCTCTCGGAGGGGACCCCCTTTGAGGGTGTTCTCTCGGGATGTATGGTCTGTGGGTATGATTCCTCCACCTTGTATCGCCTATGAATCCTTTGCCTTGAGAGTTGTCAGGCCCCCAATACCTTGGTTTGGAGGGTGTCGCTTTAGACATATTCCCCTCTGAACTGTAGCCATTGGAGTTGTTGGGTCCCCAAAATCTCGGCTTGTAAGGTGCCACCTTAGCCGTATTCTCCTCTGGGCTATAGTCAGAGAGTCGTTCTGCTGCGATCTTTGCTTCTGACAAACTCTGAATGTTCCTCCTGGAGAGTTCCTGCTGTGCCCACGGCTGCTGTCCTTCCAGGAAGGTAAACAGTTGATCAGTCTCGGCCATGTCTGAAATATCCAACATGATAGTCGAGAACTTCTTCACATACTCCCGAACCGAATTGTCTTGACGGAGCTGACGTAACTTTCGTCGGGCAATGAACTCCACATTCTCGAGGAAGAATTGCGCTTTCAGTTCGCGCTTGAGTTCATCCCAAGTGTCAATCTTGGCTTGCCCCTTCTGAATTTCATCATACTTGGTCTGCCACCAAAGTTTTGCATCTTCAGACAGATACATGGTTGCCACGGACACTTTCATATCTTCATCAACTGTCCTCGTGACCTTGAAGTATTGCTCCAAGTCAAAGAGGAAGTTTTCCACCGCTTTGGCATCCCGTGCCCCATTGTAAGGCTTTGGTTCGGGTGCTCTGAGATGGTGTTGTGGCACTTCGTTCTGCCGTGAACTGCCACCACCCGAGTGTATCTCTCGGATAAGAAATTTGACTGTAGCCTTTAGCTCTGCAATCTCATCTTGCAGATGCTTGACTACATCTTGAGTGTCATCATGGAGTTCCTCTAGTCTTGACTCCAAGATTTCTTGCGCGTCGGCTATCTTGCCGACTAGGGCCATGCCGGCCGCATGAGCGTCACAAATTCTCTCCAATTCCCCAAGTCGTTGGACAGTCGTTCTGGTTTGCCCAACTGGTTGTGATTGCGTTGGCTCTTCCACCAACGCTTCCTCTGGAATGGTCATCATCGCATCGACGACGCCACTCGATTCACCGATTGTCTTGCGACCCATGATTGGTCACGAAAATCTCTCCTGCGAGATTGCTGAGTGCCCCAACGTCGTTTGTCTACAACGACGAAGGCACGAGTCTGTTGACGGTTTGCGTCGATTGCTTGCACCAAAGCTTTGCGAGCTTGCCTCGCTCTGATACCAACTGTCACGGACTAACTGTTTGGGCGAAAAATATTCGTGCGGCTTCCTCGCTTCCCGTGCGAGGAATCAGCCTTAAGCCAATCTGTTTGGCCAATGTCGAAAAGTCGCGGGCTCCCACTTCACGTGGGCCGAAACCTCCGTGTGCTTGGACGCAAAAACGTTGTTGGGCCAAATGGCCAAATGCATGAAAATGCTGGAAAATGCTTGAACGAAAGCAAGAACGAAAGACTAGAGTGTGCCCAGGCTATACCTGGGTACTATACTTGTGGAGCCTAACCCCCAAGTGCCACCCCCAAGGTTCCTTTTGGCACGAGGAGCATGACAAAATTCCTATGTTCGCATACCCCCACCGTCCATGCCACGCCTAGGCAAACGAGGCCGTTTGCCTAGGTGTGAGCAAGAGCGGTGGGCGGTGCGCAGACGCGTTTTACAATGCATATTTACATGGATGCTCATGATGCAATATTTACAATGCACGTTAGGGACCGTCATGACACATACAGGACTTGACAAACCCGAAGGTCCCTAACAGCATGCTGGTGAGCGACCGTCGACCTCTAGGTCCAGAGATGATCATAGTAGCAGGATAAGGACACTGGAGGAGACGATCGCGCGTTAAACTGAATTGATGGAGCGTCAGAGTCAGATGATGGCGGATATGCAAGTTATGTTATGCAACTTGTCAGGTCATCCCGGAGCAGCATCATTTGATCCATCATCCTCGAGTCAGTCCACGCCGATGTACACCCAGGCACTCCAGACTCCGCCATATGATCCAGACCATCCTCCATCGTCATCGTGAGATTTATTATTTTATTATTATATTGACTTTGTTACTTCGATACTATATATATTTCAATTTTGTTTTGTTTGGATATTGATACTTAAATTTTGCATTTGAATAGTTTTTGTTCAATTGTGGATAATTATAAATATGTATAATTGTTTTGATATATGAGTGTATTTATGATGTGTGAATGTATGTGTGTATATGTCTATGAGTGTGTGAGTTATGTATCAGATAATGTATTAATGTATTAATGGAAATTTGAAATTTTGAAGTTTTTTAGATTTTAGTATCTAGTAATCAGCAACGACTTTCCCACGATCGTCTGTGGAAAAATCGTTTCTAAAAGTGCATCGAAAGCCGTTGTTGAAGGCCTACAACAACGGCTTAGCAACGGTCTTTCACTAACGGCGTTGCTACGGACACGCGGACCGTTGCTAATAATTGTTATCAGCAACAGAATCGGGTCTGTGGCAAAACCGTTGCTGATAGTATTATTAGCAACGGCCCGAGCGATCGTTGCTGATCCGTTGCTAAGTTATCAGCAACGCGTGTTTTTGCCACGGCTCCATTGCAACGGGCGGAGCCGTTACACACCGTTGCTGATGCCCATTATTCAAATAGTGTGAGATCTTCCCCAGTGCACGATCGTCGTGAACGACCCTAGAAGGGGCCCAACGCATGCCGTCTCATAATTGGGACAATACGAGCTTCGATGCAATCGTGACTGCATCGAAGTTTTTTTCCTCTAAAATTCTTATTTTCCTTATGGCAAAAGGCAGCGTATATATAACACAAGAAAACACCTCCAATTAAATAAGGAGGGCTAAGTACTATCACTAGTATATATATATGCATCTAACTAAACTACAAGCGCACAACATTGTTTAACTCATCCAAAGAAATGAAAATTCAGAAACTACTCGTACTTCAACACCATATGGAAAATTGTGTTCTCATATATAGTTCTCTATCTAAACTAGAAAAGAAAGAAGACACATATTGATTATATATATATATAGAGAGAGAGAGAAAGAGAGAGAGAAATTTTTCTAAATCAGAATATAAAATTTTAAATTTTTTTAAAATCGAATATAATATTTAAAAAATTTAAAACTAGAATCAAATTTAAAAATACCCAAAATATTTTTGTACTAAAACAATTTAAAATGACTATTTTTTATTATAAAAATACATCCTAAAATTTAAAAAAATCATAATAATTTTAAATTTGTGAATGAAATTATTTTATGATTTTTTAAAATTTTGAAATGTATTTTTATAGTTAAAATAGTCACTTGAAATTTTTGAAAGTGATTATTTGATCATGAAAATATATCTTAAAATTATAAAAAAAAAATTATAAAAAAAAATCATTCACTAATTTAAAATTATTATAATTTTTCAGAGATTTTAGGATGTTATTTCATAATCAAAACGACAATTTTAAATAATTTTAGTATAAGAATATTTTGAGTTTATTTTTAATTTAATTATAATTTTTAAAATTTTAAATATTATATTTGATTTTTAAAAATTTTGAAATTTCCTATTCGGAAAAACACGATATACATATTAAATCGTGTGATGCAACGAAAAGTGAAACTCATTCCATTAACTTGTACAAACTAGTATAAAAATAGTTCAATAAACAGAAACCCCTTTCTACTTCTTGTTCAATAAAAATAGTTCAATAAACACTGTTCAAAATAGTTCAATAAAAATAGTTCAATAAACACGATATTTGGGTCTCTACTCAAAAAGTCAGCAGTATCCTTTCTACTTCTTGTTCTAGATCCCTTGCCATTTCTGCATGGGATAAACAAGCATTAGAGAATACAGTGGAATCTGGAAAAGAGAGAGAGAGAGAATACAGTGGAATCCAACAGATACTAGAGTTTACTGTAAGTGACAAAGTCACCATGCAATAGTTAAGCTGTAAAGTTGGTGGACAATGGATACCATTTCAGCCAAAAAAATAATAATAATCAATGAACATTGTCCCTGATCATATTGCTCTAGGCTAGGGATGAGTAAAAAAACTGATTTCTCGGTTAATTAAAATATCGATTGGTTTTTTCGGTTATCCGAATTATTATTATTTTATTTTTGAAAAATTCAATTTTCAAGTTCGAGTTCAGTCCACGATTTTAAAAGTTCATTGATTTCGATTAACCGACTAATTCAATATAATTTATTAATTTTTAATTATATATATATATATATTATAATGATTCAATATAATTTATTAAATAATTATTCATAAATTATAAAAAATATAAAAATATAAAAGGTTATATTAAAATAATTATAAAAAATGTGAAAATTATAAAAAATTATTACATGTATATATATAATATAAATTATTAATTTTTGCATCATATTATCTTGGCTCAAGTGATTTCACTTCTTTTTTTCCCAATAAGAATTTCATATTTATTTAAATTTTTTTTCATATGTGATTTATATAATATTACTATATTTGTAGGTTAAAAAATTTTATTGATTAATTAGAAACTATAGTTAACCGAATCAAAAAAACCGAAATCATAATGACGATTAATCGAACTTAATGGATCAATTTATAATTAATGATTTTAAAAAATTAAAATTAATGAATCTATTAATAAATTTGTTAATAAATTGATTAATCTATCTATTCTCACCCGTACCGTAGACCAATAAACCCATTTAAAAATAAAAGGAGTTCAAATTTGCAGAAACCTCTGTAGAGCGTATACTCAATCAAGTCAGTGAAGTTGCCCTCCTTACTGGACCTGCATGCTCTTGAACGTCTTTGAGTCCAATCAGATGAGGTGGCCTGTGAGTTAGGGTTTCGTGAGGGAAGGGAGGAAGGGATGAACCTAAATATATGATTAGGTGGCTTGCGCGGTAGGCAGTGACAATGGCTCCGGGAGCGTGGAGCAACAATGGTGGCGGCGACTGTGCGAAGCAATGGCGGACAAGCGAAGTTGCTATGGGTGAATAGTAGGCGCACAAAGAATTTTTGTCCGATAGGGAGAGGATTAGAGTAGGAGATTGGAAATAGTAGGAAAATAAAGTTGGGAGTTTTCTTTGTTAGCCGGAAAAGAAGAGGAAAAAAAAAAAAAAATTCTGATGAAATTGGTCAGTTAAATTACAGATAAATATAGATCTATTTGTAAATTTGACGATAATACCAACAAAATAGTTCTCTTGATAATTAATCAATTCATCAGCGAAAATTAAATTTCTAGTGCTGAACAACTTCTTTGCCGAAACCAACACATCTACTAGAAAAATTGTCTCCTCACGATCGCAAAACTGTTGTAAAGATAGACTATAACAGTGTTAAGAAATTAGTGAGCCTAATTTCACCCAAAAATTAGCTCATAGGGAGATGATTGTCCAACTATTTAAAGATTATATATCTTGATCATATTTTTAACCAATATGAGATTTTAACACACTCTTCTCACGCTCAGGATTGGACATTTAGAACGTGAAGTTTGCATGACTGAACATCTGCGGGTGGCACAATATAAACCACAGGATATGCTATGATACTATGTTAAAAAATTAGTGGACCTAATTTCACCTCAAAAGCTAGCTCATGAGAAGATGATATATTGTCTAAACTATTTAAAGACTATCTTGATCATATTCTTAACTAATGTGAGACTTTAACAGACGACGACACTTTGTTGCAAAAGTCTATCGTAGAAGATGTCATTGCAGATACTATGCGATCACAAAAATAGTGCATTTATAAGAGTTTATAGTAGTGCATGTGCATAATTTCTAGTATATATACGTGTGTTAAAAAGAAATAATAATATTAATAATTTTGTAATATATGCGACAATAGAATTAGTGCATTTATAAAAATCATTCTTTACTCTGTTGTCGCAAAATAATCATAGTAGATTACATAATTTTTAGTAGTGCATGTGTGGTAAAAAAGAATTAATAATACTATATGAAATATATTATTAATTATAGTATCTTAATTATAATGTGATATAATAAATATTATATTATGCATCTATAAGATAATATTATATATAAGTATACATTTATAATATTAATATATTTTATAATAGTACAAATATATTAGTTTGTAGAAGTTGCAGTCCTTTCCTAAAGTGGATGAGGACTTCTTTCTAAATTACTTTGAACCTTTCACTCAACTTAAGTTTTGTAAAAAAAAGATTGTGCTTGAATATTATGCTAAAAGGAATATTATAAGTAGCAAATACATTGACCTGTTATATAGACAAATAGCAATGACTACTTAAGGAAATGTCTCCATGAAAAAGATTAAATAAAGTACAAATAACAGAAACCTAAAAGAAAACCACTTAGAAAAAAACCAATTTAATTGATTCTCTTAATATTCTCAACAACCCCTCCAACTCAAGCCGGTTTATAGATAATACTGCTTGAGTTTGCAACATAGATAAAACTCAAAAAGATAAATCACACCCAAAAGTATTTGAATGCTCTATGAAAATAGAGGAGAATAGACGACTCTTAGAACATTGTATAGTTGTCTTTCCTTATATATCTACATAATTATAGAGATTCGATTAGAGACAATTGTACAATAGTCTTTCCTTATATACGTACATAATTATAGGGATGTGATTAGGAATTGATTTTAGGGTTGATTTATTGCTGATTTATAGAGATAGAATTTGATATGTTTCCTTTTTCTATACCCGATGTAATTGTATAAATACATGTTGTATTTGTTGGAATAAGATATAAGAATTTCTTTCATCTCTTTGGGTTCGTTTGGTATTCTGTATAAGTCTTCCTGTATAGTATTAGAATAATACTATACAGTATTTGGGAAGAGTATTAATTAATACATGCACTAAAAATAGTACCCTATAAGTTGCCATAAGAAGTATTAATAATACATTCTAAAAGCTCTTCATTAGCTTGCACTAGAATTTTTAATAATTTTGATACTCATTTTACCCCCGGAAAAAAATTAAAAAATATATAAAAAATAATAATAAAATACTTTTAATTTATGAAATATTTTAATGATAAAATATGTTATATAATTTTTTATATTATATTATATTATATTACATTATATAATATATAATATATAATATTATATATATATTATATTATATTATATTATATTATATTATATTATATTATATTATATTATATTATATTATATTATATTATATTATATTATATTATATTATATTATATTATATTATATTATATTATATTATATTATATTATATTATAGTGTATGTTATATTATATTATACAGATTAGTCAATACATACTAGTACTATACAGGCTAATACATGTGTGCACCAAACACTATATAATAATAGTACAATACAGGCTAGTACATGTGTGCACCAAATATTGTATAATAATAGTACAATACAGGTTAGTCAATATAGACTAGTACTATACGATGTACCAAACGAGCCTTTTATGTTTTATTACAAATTGAATTAAGTTAGAATTCGGTCTTAAATAGGGTGGTCGGGACTTGCAGATTGATTCTGTTATAGTCGATGATTTTTTGACGAGTAAAATGATAGAACTGTCCTTTTTGCCTATTTTGCTTGTGTTGCTTCTAATTCTGTTATACTCTATCACAATTTATTCTTGGACATGCCATATCGTTGGTCAAATAAGTATATTAATATTTTATGATTAATTGCATGATATGACTAATTTTGTTATTACGTTGCATTTGGTTATTCTTGTTGTTGGCATTATTATTAGATATTGTTGGTATGTTGGCATATGTTGTTATTCATTATGGTTGTGAGATTTAGGAGTGCATGTTGTATGATATGATCTATTATTGGGCGGTGGCTCTGGATCGACACTATTATTGGGCCCGTTAAATACGAGTGTATTGGTGGCTTCGGCTTGTGGATATTATTTATTTTGGCCCGAGCAGTATAAGTGGTGACACTAGTGATCATGATTACACACTTCAGGTGTGAGAGTGTGCGGCATCGAGGTGTGAGATGCCCATATGTTACTATTTGAGTAGTCACATTTCTTGCTAGAGCGGGCTTCTTGAGGTGTGAGAGTGTGTGTGGGGGGGGGGGGGGGGGAACCCAAATTGTGCATAACATCCTTGATTGGGTATATGATGTTGCATGTTGCATGTTCATACTGATCGATATACACATAGGTTTATTTACAGTCGACATTAGACTAGTTGATATGAGCATATGATAGTAGCAGGTAATGTGCAAATAGTTGAATATCATGTCATCATGACATAATGTAGGTTATCTTTACATTTGACATATTGGAATAGTCTACTCAACTTTCTGTTGACTGTTTATTGTTTTTGCCTTAATTTCGTAGGTACGAGGTTAGTAGCGAAGGATGTCTAGTTAGATATAGTAGATAAGACCACTATATCGCGTGGTCTGACGTCGACCTTATTTATTTAGTTTTCTTTTCATTGCATAAAATTAATTTTAATTCTTGTCAATCTTCACTTCATATTATGATTCCTGGTGTATCATGCAATATAGTGTTCTTGTTATGCGCCCTCTAGGTGTTACTCATCTTAGTGGGAATGACTTTGGGAGGGGCGTAATAAAATATTTACAATGAACTTTACAAAGTTTTATATTTTTATTATAAATAAAAGAAAAATTTTGTTATTAACATTAGCTAGGGATAAACTAAATTTTGCTTCCTATATTTTCACTATTTTTTGTTTTAGTCTCTATAGTTTAAATATTTTAGTTTTAGTCCTTATAAATTTAATCCGTTAAAAAATTAGTTCCTGCTGTCACCCCAAAACTAACGGTGTTATCTTCAATCCCGTGCAGCAACCATTTGGATTAAATTAATTTTATCCCTTAACACGGCATTTAAATTATTTATTTTATTTAACCTTTTAAAAAATAAAAAATCTAATTTTGGTCCCTATATTTTCACGGTCTTTTATTTTTGATCCCTATATTTTCACGACTTTTTATTTTTGGTCTTTATAGTTTTAAAAACTTTAATTTTCGTCCTCATAATTTTACTTTGTGGGAAAGTTAGTCCTTGTCATCACCCCAATAACTTAATAGTACTTTCAGGATTAGTCCTACTAATTTCATTGCAATAATCCCATAGTTGAGTGTACTGCTTCCTAAAACTTCCTACTATATCGCCTCACAAACTGAAATTACGAGGGTTTAAAGATAATACCGTTAGTTATTGGGATAATTATAGAGACTAACTTTCTCACAGAGTACAATTATGATGACAAAAATTAAAGTTTTTAAAACTATAAAGACCAAAAATAAAAAGTCGTGAAAATATATAAACCAAAATTAAGTTTTTTTAGTTTTTTAAAAAGTTAAATAAAATAAATAATTTAAATGAAGTGTCAAGAGAAAAAGTTAATTTAATTGACAGGTCAACAAATGATTGTCAAGTGGGATTGAAGATAATACTATTAATTACTAAGGTGACAGCAAGGACTAATTTTCTAACGGAGTGAAATTATAAGGACTAAAACTAATATTTTTAAATTATAGAGATCAAAACCAAAAAATGGTAAAAATATATGGACCAAAATTGGGTTTATCCCTTAATACTAAAAAGTTTTATTAAATTTGAAATATGTATACATTTTGTTTGCGTATTGTAAATAAATAGAATAATTACTTCAAAAGTATTAGTTAACCTTCATAAAAAATATTAATTCTCAATTTTTTTTACATGCCCAACTATACGGTTTTGTTTAAAATTCAATTTTACCGTAAAGTTGGGCATGTAATTTTATAAATAAATATCTTCTGAATATATATATAATTTTATAAATAAATATCTTCTGAATTTATTATTTGTTTAACTACTAAAAATGCTATTTCAATAATTAATTATAATAATATATTTTATAAATATTTTGTAATACCTATATTTATAAATAAGGGTAAATTACACGGAACCTCCGTCGACTATAATCGATGTGCGCAAATACCCCCCCCCCCCCGACTACACCTTTTGCTCAAATAACCCACATATGTTAGCATGTCCATTAGTAACTTAACGGTAAAACTTTCACGTGCGCATAATTTTCTCCCAGTGCCACGTGGCAGCAATCTCCACCTTCTATCTTCTTCTTCTACCTATCCCCTCGCCCTAGATACCGTCGCCGCCGCCGCCGCCACCACCTCCTCCTCTCACCACCACCACCAGCAGCCTCTTCTTCCTCCTCCTCTAGATAGTAGAGGAGGAGGAGGAGGAGGAAGGGGAGGAGGAGCCAACTACCACTTCCTCTTCTTGAGGAGGAGGTGGTGGTGGTGATGGTAGTGGTGGCGGCGACGGCGGTGGGAGGAGGAGGAGGAGGATGTGGTGATGGTGGCGGCGACGACGACGGTGTCTAGGGCAAGCTAAGGGATAGATGGAAGAATAAGTGATGATCGTCGGATGAGATGGAGGGTGGAGATTGCTGCCACGTGGCATTGGGGAGGGGGGTTCTGTGCACGTGAAAGTTTTACCGTTAAGTTACTAAAGGACATGCTAACGGAGGGAGATTATTTGAACAAAAAGTGTAGTCGGCGGGGGTTCTGTGCACACTTGGTAGTTTAGGTAGTCTTTGCGAACATCAACTATAGTCGAGGGAGATTCCGTGTAATTTACCCTATTTATAATTATCGATTTTGGTGTTTCAGTGGGTAGCCCGGGATGCGCGCCAAAGCGAGCCGAGTGGATCACCGGAGAATGCGATCGGAGGTCGGAGAACGTGACTGGAGGTACGACTTTTGCACGAGGAATATGATTGTTGTACAATAGGAAATTTTAATTTCTTGTTTGAGTCAAGTCCGAGTCTACCTTAGGTGTGGTTCGACTGAATTTGTGGGCTAGATTGGGTGCGGACTCGAGTGAGGGGCAAAGAGGTCATCTGGAATTAAGTGATTAATAAATAAAAAAATAAAAAAATAGGGGAAGATAACTCACCTGCACACATCCCAATGAGAGGGAGGAAGAGTATGCTCGACAGTCAGTTCCTACAGCGGCACACCTTAAATATCGTGATCGAAGGGGCATTTGTGGTGTACGATCAAAGAAAATAACTTGGCTCTAAGTGGTAAGCCAAAGCTTACTTAGGGTATGAGTGAAATATGGATCTTGGCCAACTAATAAATGCTAAGTGTTGATATTTTCATACTGTTCAGAGGATCAATTTAATTAGTGGGAGTTATTTGTTCATTGCGCGCATATTATTCTATGTAGATAATGACATCGAACAATACATCTAATTTAACACTGCGATTTGTCCTTGAGAAGAAAAAATTGAAAGGGACAAATTGTCTTGATTGGTTCAGTAAGTTGAGAATTATTCTCAAGCAAGAAAGAAAATTATATGTCCTGGAGGAACCTATCCCAAATGAATCTGCAAGCAATGCCCCAAAACTAGACATGGATGCTTATAGTAAGCGTCTAAATGACTCTATGGATGCTACTTGCCTTATCCTTTGCATCATGGAATCCAAGCTTCAGAAGCAACTAGAGAAAATGGAGGCTTATGACATGATCGTGCATCTCAAGGAAATATTTTAGGAACAAGCATGTCAATAGAGGTTTGCTACCACAAAGACATTGAATTCTTGCAAGATGACTCCCGACACTTTTGTAAGTGCTCATGTGCTAGAGATGAAAGGTTATATAGACCATTTTGAGAAGCTTTGTGCTCCTATTAGCCAAGAGTTACTATTGATTTGATTCTTGGTTCATTATCTGATACATTTGATCAGTTTGTAATGAACTATATAACATGCACCAGATGAAGAAATCTATTTCTGAATTGCATGAGATGCTAAAGAATGTTGAATAGAATATTAAGACGGTTCCTAATGTTCTAATGGTTCAAAAGGGGAAAGGTACTAAGAAGAGATGTAAGTGTAAAGGCAAGGACAAGACACAGAAGAACTTACGTACATCAAGGGCCGTAAGGTTCATATCTAGATGGAGGCTCTAAGTCCAAACTCAAGCCTCAAGAGAAGGCTAAAACACCCAAGGAGAGAGTTTGCTTTTACTTATTTTCTGCAATGAACCAGGTCATTGGAAGAGAAAGTGTAAACTCTACCTAAAAAATTCGAAAAAGAATAAGAGTTGTGAAACTGTTGCTTACTGGGTATTAGATACCAAATGTGGATCTCACATTTGTGCAAATGTGCATAGTCTTAAAAGAAGTAGATCATTGGCTAAAGGCGAGGTGGACCTGCGAGTTGGCAATGGAGCAAGAGTGGCTGCAATAGCCGTAGGAACTTATGATTTACCTTTGCCTTGTGGACTTCACTATGGGGGTGGGGGGAGTCGATGGTGGACATTGTAAGGATAGGAGAGCACGCGAGGGAAAAATAAGGATTGTCAACCGTGTGATAAGCAATCTTGGTTTAGTGATCATAGATTTTGGATGATGCCACGTTCTCTTCTTCAAACATGAGATGCTATCGAAAACTAATAAATAGTATACTCACGTTTTTTTTTCATATGTTAAGAGTAAATTTAGACATCATTAAATTAAAGTGCACATTTTGATGACTTTTTTTAAATAATTGCACTTTTTGATTAATTTATTCTTTCGTAACTCAATGGTTTTCTATGAAAGCGGAAGACATTTTTTTACGGATATACCTACCTAAAATATTTTGGTAAAACATTATGAGGATTCCAATCTTGGCCAATCTAAAATGAGAAGTTAAAATAATTTCTAGAAAACGACAATATTTTTATTAATGGCCATATAAAAAGAAAAAAAGAAGAAAATTCTCGACCATTTGGTCCCTTGATTTCAGGTAGCTTGAAATCTAACCATTCAATATATAGGAAAGGTGGATGGCTAATATTACGAGCTACTCAAATCAAGGGCTGGGGGAGAAGCCTTCACGGAGGAGCTCTATGCGGTATCTTCTATAGAATTTTTGTTCTCATGGTTGGGTTTCGGATTGGCGGATCATAGCTATCCATTTTAAGCCATCCGATTGGTTAAAGTCTTCAAATGGACGGTTCAGATATCCTTCACAAGCGTTTCGGTTCCGCCTATATATACATACTATTGTCAATCTATCAACCACAGACGAACATTTGACTCGACATCGACTTCATCTTTGTGCCGACTCATTATATATCTCCTATCTTTTATTCTCTTCTCCATATGGATTCGACGGGAAAAGAGATGACTCCAATCTTCTCGTCTTTGGCTGCTAGCATGACCGGCTCCCCTGAGGATGCAGTAGCAATGGCGAACAGAGATTGGGGATCCCTACAGCCGGAGGAGTACTTGAGGTTTCTGGAGGAGGAGAGAATGAAGATTTTACCCATCAAAGACGACTTCCCTATCTGCATGCATCTTCTCACTGCAGGTTATTGAATTGGCAGGCCTTTGGTTTTTTTTCTAAGATTTTATATCAAAACTAGCTTTTGTAATGATCTATATTTGACTATATTTTGTGTGTAGCGATCGATGAGACGAGGAAGATCATGGAGAGAAGTGGAAAGACATACATATGCCTCTTTGGAAGAACCATATCCACTGCTAGCAATGAATGCAGAGGTATTAAGCGAACCACACAATTATGAGAAAAATCATTTGTTCTATTTCGAAAGAAAAAAAATATGTTTTATGCTCTTAAGAATGAATTTGTGTTCTCGGTTCTGTCGACAGTCACTGATGGTTTGAACTCCCTAGCGCCAGAACCACAAATGAGTAAAGGAAGACTGTGTTGGTCGGTGGAGTTGCATCGTCGGTTTCTCTTGGCCATTGGACAACTCGGTGGTCAACAAAGTAAGATCGGAATTAATCTTGCAGTTGTTAGAATATATATAGAATATATCTAACGTGGATTTCTTCTCGCTGCAGTGGCAACTCCGAAAAAGATAAGAGACCTGATGAAAGTGAAAGGTCTCACCAGTAACCAAGTGGGGAGCCATCTGCAAGTGAGTTAGGATAAACTAATTAAAGAGCTTTCTCATCTTGTCTCCCATTGTCCAAATCTTTCTTCTCCTTTTCACATCTTTTTTCGTTTTTTTGTTTTTAGAAATATCGACAGAATATTGCTTCAAAGACGTCGATTGATTCTACTTCCAATACCGTTGTGCCAAGTGATGATTACTCCCAAACCAATCTTCAGCTGGGGAATGGCAGCGAGTTCTCCTCGGAAACTGCTCCTGGAAATGACCGCCAGGAAGAACATGAAAAATCTAAGACCCATGGCTGGGAAAATGTGAGCAATTACTACTGGAAATATTGAGAAAAAAATGGTTCAACTGTATGGGGTCGATGAGACTCTTTTTCGAATAAATTGTGAGAGTTATGGAAATTCATGGATATGGAGAGAGAGAGAGAGAGAGAGACTACAGAGAGCTTTGAGTCTGTTCTGTGATTTGAAATATATATCAATAATCTATCCCTTTTTCTTAATAGGGGAAATTATATGAGAAATTTCTGAACCGATGAAAAAAGTACTCAAATTAACAAAATTTAATTTCTAGACTTCCATGCAATATTAATTTTTTGAAGGCATAGCAAACATTAAATTGATTGGGATATCGATTCACTGGTGATTGATCCAACTGATTCAACCAATTCGAATAAAATTTTAATTTTTATAAAAAAAAATCCTATTTGGGTAATTAAGCTAGTTCTGTTGGAGCTCATTGATTTGATGATTTTGATTAAGTTTTGATCCGTTCATTTTGTTAGCACAACTAAGATTTGTTTCAATATTTTTTCATTGTTAAACTGATTTGTCTGATTCAGTTTTTTAAGGTCAAAATATTACTTCCATTCATTAGTCTCATTCAAGAGGATGAAAAAAAAGGTTGTATGAGCACGGTGTGGCTAACACATAGCTGATTAGCTGTAGTGTGCGTTATATTAAGTGTAAGAATGTAAACCATTATAAGTATATATAAATAGAACTTTTCATTTTTATCTTCCGAGGGAGAGAGAGAGAGAGAGAGAGAGAGAGAGAGAGAGGAGAAGAAGGCATGGCTGCTATTAGGGATGATAACGGTTCGATTAATCGCCTTTTTGATGGTAAACCGAAATCGAAATCGAGTAAAAAACTTGCTAACCGAAATTAAATTTGAAACCGTTCGGTTTCAAAAATCAATATCCGAAACCGAAACCGGTTCATTATCGGTTATATGTCGGATAATCGAAACCGAATTTTGGGTAAACGGGTTTCTGGTAGCGGGTTTTGGGTTTTGAGATTAAGAATATATATATAATCGGGTAAACAGGTAGCGAATTTAGGATTCTTTTATTAAGAATATATATAATAAGTTATTACTGATTTCAATTATCGGTTAACCGCCGATAATTGATAACCAAAATCAAAAAATGTAACCAATTTCGATTACCGATTATCCGCGATCTGGTAATCGAAATCGAACCGATTAAATTCAATTTTTGAATTTTACTAACTGAAACCGAAATCAAATCGCGAATCCACTATTTGAAATCAAATTTTGCGGTTCGATTAATCGGTTAACCGATTCCAATTGCCACCCATAGCTGCCACTAACATCACTCTAGTCATTTTTTATGAATTGGTTTTCCATCCGGTTCAATTGATTTTGAATTACTTTGATTGGCCGGTTTACTGACTCAATTTTTTAAAAAAAAACATTATTAATTCACCTTAGAAAAGATCAATTGATCAATCCAATTTTAAAAATATTTTCTCAACCTTTTATTATTTGAAAAAAAAAACTTTTATTCATTAGAATCCTTGACAAAGATGAAAAAGTTCCATCAATTCCACTCCACGTGACAAACACATAATTGTGAGTAAGTTATTATAAATAAATAAAATGTGTGAACCATAATAAGAATATATATATATATATATATAATGATTTCTTTTTTCATTTTTTTTGTCAACTATAGAGGAAAAGAAAGAAGACAAAAATATACCCTATTTTAGCAACTCTATTGAATTTTTCCCTTCAAAATTTATGAATGGTCTAGTAAAGATTATATTATTACTCACAAAATATCAAATTACGGCTAACACATATATTTGAATGATCAAACTTAAATAAAAAGTGCAAATTATAATAAAAAAATAAATATAGAAAGAAAGGAAAATGAAAAATATATATTTATTTTTATCAACAAATAATGAAGAGAAAGAAGGCAAGACTCGGCAAATCACCTCCTTCAACAAGTCCATTGGGAACAATATTTATTGGCCACATCATATCAATGTGGCCTTTTCTACTTTGGTACGTACTTTTATATAATATAAAATTAAACAAATATGTTAAATTTTGAGAAATTGCAAGGAGCCACCCTTTTGGGACTAGGATTTCAAAAATTGACCCCTCATGAAGTTTTTGAAAAAATGTCATATTTTTAAAAATGACATATTTTACCATTTTGGATGAAAATACTATTTGATTCGGTTTTTAAAATCTTAAAATCCAAATGTGTCAATTTTGTTCGAAAATAAAAAAAAATACACTCCAAAAGTTTCGAAGTTGTCGTTGGGAATTCACATTGATCTTCTCAACCTGCATTCCTATTCTAAAGATGCTTTCTCCTTAACATGTGTTCCAATAATTGTTGGATTTCATTGCTCGTGGCTGACCCAATATTATCGTTCAGTTAATCAGCGTATTTTGCCCCCTTTTTATAGTATGTGTCGTTGTTTTGTGAAGCGATGGTTCAATGCCCTTGCGAGTAAATAAATCCTTCATTTAGCTTTAGTTTAGGTTCGGGAAAATTAACAAATCTAACTCATACTTTGACGAAATTAATAAATCTAACACACCTTTTAATTTGCATCAATTATAATTCGTACTTATGATTTTACATCAATTCTAACCCCCCCCCCCGTCTACTTGCTGTTAATTGTCCCGTTAGTTGCTAATGTGACATCCTAGCCAGCAACTTAGTTTATATTTTTTTAATCTGAACTTGTCATGTTAGCCTATTCCCAAAAAAAAATACAAACTAAGTTGATGTTTTTTTTTTTAAATTCGAACTTGCCTCGTTGGCCGCCGTCCGCCTCGCCTACGACTACGGCGACGTCGCCCTGGCCCCGCTCAGCCCGCACTGGAAGCGGATGCGGCGAACTTGCATGGAGCACCTTCTCACCACCAAGCGCCTCAACTCCTTCTCCGGCCATCGGGCGTCCGAGAGGTGCACCACCTCGTCTGCGATGTGGCAAGCGCTAAGGGAGCCATCAAGATGCAAGAGATCCTCGACGGATTCTCTATGAACAACGCATTCTTTGGGCCGGAGCTCGCCGGCCTTGTCGAGGTCGCGGAGTTTATGCGCCTCACCCACGAGGTATTCTCGCTGCTGGGGATGATCTACCTCGGCGACTACCTACCGCTGTGGCAGTAGTTCAACCCGTTTGGGTGCGAGAAGAAGATGAGAGAGGTGGAGAAGAAGATAAACGAGTTCCACCAAAATATCATTGACGAGCACTGTACGGACGGAAACAGAGAGAGCAGAGAAGACATGTACTTCATTGACGTGCTACTCTCCTTACCCGGCGAGGATGGGAATGAGCACATGGATGATGTGGATATCAAAGCTTTCATGCAGGACATGATCGCAGCGGTGATCGACACGTCATCGGTGACGAATGAGTGGGCCATGACGGAGATGATAAAAAAACCCGAGGGTGCTCGAGAAAGTGCAGGAGGAGCTCGACAGGGTGGTCAGCCGGGATTGGCTTGTGCAGGAGGCGGACCTGGGCCACCTGACGTACCTCCGGTGAGTCGTCAGGGAGACCTTCCGCATGCACCCGGCGAGCCTGTTCATCATCCCCCACGAATCCATGAGGGCGACCAAGGTTATGGGGTACGACATCCCCGTCAAGACGCGAGTGTTCATCAGCATGCACACGTTGGGGAGGAACACACACGTGTGGGGCGACGCCGACATCGATGAGTTCTAACCGGAGCGGCACCTATTACCGGCGGAGGGCGAAGGCGAGCAACAGAGAGTGGAAATAAGCCACATGCCCGACTTCAAAATCTTGCCCTTCAGCGCCGGGAAGTGGAAATGCCTAGGCGAACCGCTGGGGGTGGTCATGGTGCTGATGGCTCTAGCCACTCACCAATAGGCTAACGTGGCAATTTCGGATTAAAAAAATTCAACTTAGTTTATATTATTTTATTTATTTTTTGGAATAAGCTGACGTGGCAAGTTCGGATTAAAAAAATATAAACTAAATTGCTGACTAAGATGCCACGTCAGCAACTAACGGAGCGATTAACAACAAGTAGACAAAGGGTTAGAATGGATGTAAATTCGTAAGTACGGATTATAATTGATGCAAATTAAAAGATGAATTAGATTTGTTAATTTCGTCAAAGTATGTGTTAGATTTGTCAATTTTCCTTTTAGGTTCTATATCTCATAAAAAGTTTGGGGTATGATTATTACAAATGAATATATATAATAATAATAATAATAATAATACTACGTGTAAACTATAATAAGAATATATATAGAAAAATAATGATTTTTTTTTTTCAATTTTGTCAACTATAGATGAAAAGGAAGAAGACATAAATACGACCTATTTCAACAATTCTATTCAATTTTTTTTTCAAAATTTATGACTAATCCAGTAAAAATTATATTATTAGCCACAAAATATCAAATTGTGGCTAAGACATATATTTGAACGGGCAATTTTAAATAAAAAAGTGAAAATTAAAATACAAAAATAAATATAGAAAGAAAGAAAAATGAAAAAATATATTTATTTTTGTCAACAAATAATGAAGAGAAAGAAGACAAGATGGGCACTCTCAAATCACCTCTTTCAACAATTCAAATGGGAACAATATTTATTAGCCACATCATATCAATGTGACCTTTTCTATTTTGATATTTACTTTTATATAATATAAAATTAATCAAATATATTAAATTTTTAAGGAAATTGCAAGGAGTGTCGCTTTTGGGATTAGGATTTCTAAGATTGATCACTCATATAAGGCTTTTAAAAATATATCATATTTTATCATTTTGGATTAAAATATCTTTGGATTCTATTTTAAAAATCTTGAAATCCAAATTAAAGGCAGAATATGCCAATTTTATTCGAAAAAAAAAGTGTTCCGAGGTTGAATCCCTATCCTCAATTGTGACTGAGAAAGTTTAGAAGTTCGTATGGAAGAACATCATTTGCAGGTATGACATACCTTGCGAACTCGTCATCGACAACGGGATGCAATTCATAAACCAACGATTTCGAGAATTTTGCTCGGACCTCGGTATTCGACAGCTCTTCACATCAGTAGAACACTCGCAGACAAATGGCATGGCTGAAATAGCAAACAAGGTCATCCTAGCGGGACTCAAGAAGAAACTCGACCAGGTCAAGGGACACTGGGTCGAATAACTACCCGAAGTGCTTTGGAGCTACAACACGACTGCTCAATCTTCTACCATGGAAACTCCCTATAGGCTCGTTTATGGAGTAGAGGTCATGATCCCTGTCGAGATCACAGAGCCCAACCTCTGTAGAACTACCTTTGAGGAGCAAAATAATTCAAAAACCTATGAAGCTGAGCTCGACCTCATCGATGAAGAGCGAGAACTTGCTAGAATTAGAGAAGAGACTATGAAGCTCAGAATAACTTTAAAATATGACAAGCATGTCAAGCTGAGGAGCTTCATCGAAGGAGACATGGTCGTCCGAAAGATCGAACCTCAAAGGAAGCCAACTGAAAAAGGAAAGCTTGCCTCGAACTGGGAAGGCCCATACAGGATCACAGAGGTCCTTGGAAAATGTGCCTACAGAACCACTGAACTCTCCAGACGAGAACTCTCATGATCATGGAACGCGGTCTACTTGCGGGCCTACTACAACTAAGCTTCCCCCCTTAAACTGTAAGTGGTCGGTGTACTTTTTTTCCTTCATAACGATTTTCTCCCACTGAATTTTCCCCATGAAAGGTTTTAACGAGGCACCACTATACATAGGCTGAGCTCAGCTCTTGGTGGGGCATGATGTACTGTTACAACAATCATTAAATAATATTGCTATATCTTTTCTGCATATTTTTCTTGTGTCCAGATTATTTGCAGCTATCTCAAAACACACATAGGAGGAACATCTACGGTCTCATGACAGCTCTTGCCTTGCGCCTACGTGACACACCAATCCTACTCGGCCGCAAGCGCCTCTCTCAGACTCCTATAGGTACTAGAGCTCAGTTTTTACCAGTCTGGTTCGTCGACCTCAATGCCTATCTCGAACTCCCCCACCCTTAGTGACTAGGACTCAGTTTTTACCAGCCTGACTCGTCGGCCTCAGCGCCACTATTTTCAGCCCCAGGGCCCTAATACGACCAAGACTCTATTTTCACCAGCCTCGCTCATCGACCTCAGCGACACTACTTCCGGCCTCAAAGTCCTTACACGACCAGGACTAAATTTTCACTACCCTGGCTCGTTGGCCTCAGCGCCACTATTTCTAGTCTTGGAGCCCTTACACGATAAGGACTCGGTTTTCACCAGCCTAGCTCGTCGACCTCAACGCCGCTACTTCCCACCTCAGAGCCCTTACAATAATGAGGACTCGGTTTTCACTAGCCTAGCTCGTTAGCCTCAATGCCGCTACTTTCAATCTTAGAGCCCTTACAACAACCAGGACTCGGTTTTCACCAGCTTGGCTCGTCAGCCTCAACACCGCAACTTCTGGCCTCAGAGCCCTTACAACAACCCAGAATGTGTTGCTCGCGAGCTTGGTTTTCACCGAGTCTGGTCCTTGGCCTGAATGCATTACTTCCAGCCTCAGAGCCCTTACAATGACCCAAAGCGCGCTCCTCACGAGCTCGATTTTCACCGAGTCTGACCCTTAGCTTTAGTGTCATTACCTTCGGCCTCAAGGCCCTTACAACGGCCCAAAGCGCGCTCCTCGCAAGCTCGGTTTTCACCGAGTCTAGTCCTCGGCCTCAGCTCCATTACTTTTGGGCTTAGAGCCCTTACAACGACCCAAAGCGCGCTCCTCATGAGCTTGGTTCTCACTGAGTATGGTCCTTGCACTACTAGAATATTGGCTATCAAACACGGGACTGATCGACGATCACCTAGGCCATCAGAACTATCACTACTAGAAAAATGGGCATCAACAACGGCTAATGTCGTTGCTGAAAATCATCAGCAACGGCTGGCGCTGTTGCAATGGAGTCGTGGCAGAAAATCGTGTTGCTGATAACATAGCAAAGTATCAGCAACGGCCGCTCGGGCCATTGCTAAAAATATTATCAGCAACGGTTTTGCCACGGACGCGGAGCCGTTGCTGATAACATTAATAGCAACGACCGGTGAGCCCGTAGCAACGCTGTTAGTAAAAGCCCGTTGCTAAGCCGTTGCTGTAGGTCATCAGCAACGGCTTTCGATAAACTTTTAGCAATGGCTTTCCCACGGATGGCCGTGGGAAAGCCGTTGCTGATGATGTGAGCCTGGTAATGAAAAAATTTAAAATTTAAAATTTCCATTGATACATTGATACATTATCTGATACATAACTCACACACCCATACACTCATACACACATCACAAATATACCAAGATATACATCAAAATAATTATATTTATATTGATAATTATCCACAATAGTATAAAAACTATTCAAATGCAAAATTGAAGTATCAATATCCAAACAAAATAAATTAAACAAGTAAAATATCTCAGTAACAAAGTCAATATAAAAAAAATCTCACGATGACGATGGAGGATGGCCTGGATCATATGGCGGGGTCGGGAGTGCTTCAGTGTACACCGGCGTGGACTGACTCGAGGACGATGGATGAGATAATGCCGAAGAGATGCCTGCTTCGGGATGACCTGACATGTTGCGTAGCATAGCATGCATCTCCACCATCATCTGACTCTGACGCGCGACTGTCTCCTCTAGAGTCCTTATTCTGCTACTATGATCATAACTGGATCTGGAGGTGGACGGCCGCTCACCAGCGACCGGAGGGGTCGGTGCCCCAAGTGGCCCTAGTACGATTCGCGCATGACCACTATCTGCAAAGCCATATACGCGGCCATGGTCCCAGCCACCTACGGCCTCGACCCACGTTGCTGCGTCAAAGTCCTCGGGGGTGCCCCCGCGCTGCACCACCGTTTGGCTGTAGGTCTCCTACTCGAGTTTGATTTTTTGTTTAATATTTATCATAAAACTTAAATTATAAATATATAATGAATAATTTAAACAAATATATAGTTACCATAATGTATGCAGTGCGGTTGTCGATGTACTCTCCCGTCCCATGTGCTCGATGGTGAGTCCGCTCAAACACCGCCATTGGGGAGGGTCGCTGGACAGTCCCGTCATCCGACACCGTCGTCTATATTTACAAAACAAATACATTAATTAGTACACAGAGTAATAAATAAAATATATAATTAAAAGGTATACTTACCATATGGTTCGTGTGCACTGCCAATGCAACAGAGCCGTCGGTGTGACGCGTTGCTCCCCTCGACATGCGATTTCTAGCCGTATTCTGAGAAATCTCCTGCCATCGATCCGTCGACCATATTCACACGAGCTGGTCCCATATATCCTGAGTAATCCAATCGGGGCCGTATCCCCGAGTCCCCGCGATGTTAGTAGTCCCAGCTCGTGCCATCGCCTGGGACCGGGCCTGCCCCAGCTGCCCGTTGTACCTTGCCCGGGAAATAGCCTCCCAGGCAGCGTAAATGAAGGGCCTTTGGTGCTCAGCCCATGTATAGCGAGCCTGAAGAATAATAATATCAATACCAATATTAATCATCATGCAAATAATAATAATAATAATACGTGCCTCAAACTCGCGCCATAACATGTCGACGTACTCGCTAGGCACGTGAGACCACGTAGGCCATGCCCCGTGCATGTATCGTCGAATAGTAGAAGAAATGCTCCTCGGCACTTCTTCTTGCTTCAACCTGCACAACAAAAATAAATTTTAATATTATATTATGATATAATAAATTTGTAATGATTTATAATTCATGATATATTACCGCTCCCCAATCACGCTAATAAATCTACGTGACTCTGTGGCTGGTGGAGGCTGCCACCTGTTCGGCCCGCGTGGCCGACTGCGTTTGGATGTACTAGCCTCGGCAGTATCATCGGCATGAGGATCAGCAACAGGAGGATCAGCAACATGAGTAAGTGTAGGAGTCTCACCGATCGGAGACTCCGAAGCTCTCCTGCGACGATAACCACGACCAGACATATCTGTCAAATAGACATATAATCAGATTATTGTATAAATAGTAGAGATATATTTAATAAAATATATACTTTACAATTATTCCTCATCATCTGAATAATAGTCTTCGAATTCTTCCTCTTCTTCCTCTTCTTCCTCTTCTTCATCTCTAGCTTACTCAATTTCATGATCGTCATCATCAGCATATTCAACTTCTAATTGAATTGACGTTGTGTCTGCATCCTCGAGTATTGGAATAATACGATCTACAGCAGGAGGATCATCTTCTTGATAGAAACCATGTGTCATATCAGGTATCAGCTCATTTTCTCCTACTATCGGATAAATTTTTCCTCTACCTTTTGTCTTACAGACTACACGCCAATCTGCTCTATCTTTATTTCGAGCCGGATACTTCGCGTAATATACTTGTTGGGCTTGTGATGCCAATATAAAAGGCTCATTTGCTGCCAATTTTAATTTGTAATTAACCTCAACAAGTTTGTATTTTGGATGAACTTTCATGCCCCTTTCTGTTGTATTGAACCAATGACATCTAAATAGAATAACTGATTTCAAGCCGAAGTAGTGCAACTCTATCACTTCTTCCACCAGTTCATAAAAATCTATATCACATTCAATATAGGTTGTCCCTTTCACACAGACCCCAGCATTCATCGTCTTCTTTGTAAATGCATATTCAATCGTGTGAAATTTATACCCATTAACAAAATATCCGCTATAGCACGACATAAGTCGCGACGGTCCACTAACAAACTCAAATATTCTTTCATCTATTTCAGCTCTGTGATCTTTGTTGTAAGTCTGAATCCAAGTAGGGAAATCACGATTCTGTAATCTCTCCAATTCTTCATCGTTGTGAATAGAGTATTTTTGCACCATCTCAATGTCAAATATTTCAATGAATTGTTCAATCTCTGGACAATTGAGTAATACATACAAGTGTGCCAAATGATACTCTTCCTCGCTTAAGTGTCGAGATGGACGAGAACCAAAAGCACGACCAGAGTGACAAAATATATTTTAACGTCCATCTGAATGTCGAACACCCCCGTCGTCGTTACGTGGAAGACGATCAAATTTTTTCTGTACTGTCGATTCAAAGTAAAATGAGCAGAATACTGAAATTTCTTGGATGATATACAGTTCAGATATTGATCATTCAACAGCTGCGGTGTTCTTTACTTTTTTCTTCAAACGATTCATATATCTTTCAAATAAGTACATCCACCGATATTGAACGGGGCCACCAACTCGTGCCTCGTATGCCAAGTGTATCGGTAGATGCTCAATCGAGTCAAAAAATGCAGGAGGGAAAAACTGCTCCAGCTTGCATATGATTTTAACAATATTATTTTCAAGTGTTGACATATCTTCGACTCGAAGGACATTTGCACAGATGTTTCTAAAAAACATACTTAATTCAGTCAACGGACCCCAAATATTATCCGGTAGAAGATCTCGAAATGCGATCGGAAGTAATCTCTGCATGAATACATAACAATCATGGCTCTTCATCCCTGATATTTTGCAATCATCGACGTTCACACATCAAGATAAGTTTGAAGCATATCCATCGGGTAATCTGAGTTCTTTTACCCATTGACAAACATCTTTGATCTGTTGTTTATTTAACACATATAGGGCCTTCGGTTTTAGATATCGTCCGTTGACCTCTTCTAACTCCAACTCTGCTCTTTTACAAAGTATTTTCATATCATGTCGGGTTTTGACATTATCTTTAATTTTTCCGGAAATATCCATCAAAGTGTTGAAAATATTATCAAACACATTTTTTTCAATGTGCATGACATCTAAATTATGTCGAATCAATAATGAACTCCAATAGGGCAATTCCCAAAAGATACTTTTTTTCAGCCAGTTATGTGTTTGGCCAAAACCTGACACTCTTTCATTGCGACCAAATACTATATTTGGAAGTGCTGAAACACGTGCTAACATTTGTTCACCAGACAACATCGGTGGTGGCCCATCTCTTTCGACTCTGCCCTTAGTAAATTTATTACGATTCCTTCGATACTGATGATTAGCCGGTAGGAATCGACGATGACAATCAAAGAATGAGATTTTTCGTCCGTTCTGAAGACTGATTGATTTAGAGTGTTCCATACAATACGGACAAGAGAGTCGACCGTGAGTGCTCCAACCAGACAACATGCCGTACGCCGAGAAATCATTGATTGTCCACAAGACCGCGTCCTTTAAATTGAAGTTTTGCTTCCGATGACAATCATAAGTGACAGCTCCCTCAGTCCATAATGTTTTCAATTCATCTATCAAGGGTCTGAGAAATATGTCAATTTCTTTTCGCGGACCCTTAGGACCCGGAATAATCATCGAAAGATAAATAAATTCATCTTTCATACACATTGACGGTGTCAAATTATAAACTGTCAGCAGCACTGGCCAAACTGAATAAGGAGTTGCAGAATGTTCAAACGGATTAAAACCATCTGTGCACAATCCTAATCTTATATTTCTAGTATCCCTAGCAAATGAAGGATAATATGCATCCAAATGTTTCCATGCTTCACTGTCGGATGGATGAGTCATTACTGTATCATCACGACTTCTTGCATGCCAACTCATGTAGGGGGCTGTCTTTTCCGACATAAATAATCTTTGAAGCCTCGATGTTAGTGGAAAATACCGAAGCACCTTAAACGAGATATTTTTCTATCGGACCAATTTCTTCTCCTTATAACGAGGATGTTGACATACAGGGCATTTATCCAACTGCACATTTTCTTTATAATATAAAACGCGTGTATTTTTCCGTACCCAAGCCCCAATTTTTTCATTAGCTTTTTAGTCTTATAAAAAGTTGGCTCAAACTTGTTATCAGTAGGCAGCATTCTATTAATTAATCCAGCAATCCGATCATACGCAACCCCGCTGATATTACAATCGGCCTTGATGTTTAGGAGCTGTGTCATTGCTGAAAACCTAGTGTATTTAGGACAATTCTCATACAAAGATTCATCGGCAACTTTCAACATCTCGTAAAATTCAGCAGCTTCTTTATTCGGTAATTCAATCTCTACCGCAGTTTGTACTTCTGTGATATCAACCGCTGTAGTATCTGGTGGGACTGATGTCTGAAGAACTGGCCGATCAACATTACAATTCAGGTGAACTTGACCCCCAAGACTATCAAGTATCATAGTTCTATAGGGATTAGATTGACTAGATGAAGAAGCACCAGCAGAGGAAGATTCACCATATGTCTGAACGACAGGATTACTCGACATCCAGACTTCACGTGACTCCCCGTGACAAGTCTATAGAAAATATCTTGGTGCAAATCCTTTGCTATATAGATGCAGAGTAACAGTCTCCCGATCCAAAAATCGTCCATTCGAACAAATGCGGCACGGACATCGGATTTGATCACCGATGCTAACGAAATTCCGATTCGAATAGGCGAAATTTAGGAAGTACGTTACGCCTAATCGAAACTCATTCGTTAAAGCTCCACGATGAAGACGTCGGTACATCCAACTTCGATCAGCCGACATGATTCTGTCAATCAATGACAATTTCTTTGGTTAATGTCTTTAGGTGAGATTGTCCTATTCCATTCGGGATTTATGTTATTTATATTGCACTAAGTACTTATTTTAACCGCTAACTTCATTCTAAATTTCGGCAGCATCTCTCTATAGTTCTTTGAATACGCATATCATCTGGGCGCGTATCGGAGAACAAGAGAGATGTTGCCGAAATTTAGAATAATTAGTTAACACTTAAAAGAAAAAACGTAAGTGAAGTACAAATAACTATATTCCCAAATTGTCCAATCAGGGACAATTCAAGAATTGTACGTCGTATAAAAGATCATCTACTTCTTTTACACGAACATACAATCCCCGAACGGATCTAAGGTTTTGCTAAATCATATCCGACTCGTCGATGCGTACGTGAAACATATCAACTCGTCGGATTGATGATTATTTTCTAAATGTTTCGAGACAGTTCGAGTCCATATTGAACAATTCTGACACGAGTCCAAATTAGACGATTCCGGCAGGAGTCCGAAGTGGACGATTCCGGCGCGCGTCCGAAGTGGACGATTTCGGCACAATGCCGAAGTGGACAATTTCGAAATTAATCTAAACCCTAAAAACTAATCTAAACCCTAAAAATTAATCTAACAAATTAAACAATTAATCTAAATAATTAATTAAATAATTAATTAACAAATAAATAAATAATAATTAATCTACTATTTCTGGCGCCGGAGTCGGACTCCAGCGCCGGCGTACAGTGTTCGGACAGTGTGTCCGAACACTGTACAAGATCCGGCGGTGGCCATCAGCCGACCGCTGTCGGCCAAAACCCTAAAAATAGGGTTTCGGTCGGATTTCCCGCCGACCGCAACGGGAAGAGACGATCGGGCGGTGATGAATACCTAAAATCGGCAGTCGAGGACGGACGACAGCGTCGGCAGTGGCAGCTCGGCATCGTCGGTGTCGGCAGCGGCGGCGAGAGGCGGGAGGAGGAGGCGGCGGCGGCAGCAGCGGGAGGAAGAAGGGGCGGGCGCGATCTATGGCCTATATAAACTTATCAGCAACGGCTCACTCGCCCGTTAGAAAGTCGTTGCTAATAAGTTATCATCAGCAACGGCTCACTTGTCCGTTAGAAAGCCGTTGCTGATAATTAAAATCATCAGCAATGGCTCGCGTGTCCGTTAGAAAACCGTTGCAGATACAACATATCTGCAACGGCTTGAGCGACCGTAAGAAGGCCGTTGCAAATAGCAACGGCGTGAGCGGCCGTTGCTGATAGCCATTGCTGAATACTCAATTTGTAGTAGTGTATTAACGGCTTTTCAATGATCGCAGCGGTCATAGCTGATGTTGGCCTAATGTTTTTAACCTTGGGCTTAATCTCAATTTTGATGATAATAAACACTACAAGAAAAATGAGCATCAGTGATGAAAATTTTGTGATAGCTAAAATTCGTCACAAACTGTTCCAGATTTGTCATGGCGTGAAATGAACTTTTTTTTTTCCAAAACAGTGACAGATTTGTGACAGAAAATTCGACACAAGACGATTTCGTCACAAATCAGTCACATAATTTTTTATCAATTTGGCCTAGAATTTTTAATAAATAGCATCTGTGATAGAATAGTGACAGATTTCATTTCCATCACTAATTTTTCGATACTAATCCGTCACTGAATTTTTTTCTTCATATCCATCACAAAGCCACCACATAACAGTGACAAATTAGTGACAGAAATAGAATTTCGACATAAAAATGGTTTTTTACTTATTCTTAACCATTATAAATATAATTTTTTAGTCCCATATGAATCAATTTTTTTCTCTACTAAGTTTCTTAAATTTTATAAATTGACACCTCATGAGAGCAAAATATTTATTATCATGCTATCTTTTATGAATTTATTAAAAATATGATAAAAGTATAAATAATAATATAATGTAATATCATTATTGATTATTATAATATATTATTATATTATTATAATATACTATTATATTATAAAATCTATAATATAATATAGTTGATATATTTTTATTAATAAAAATTATAATTAATATCATAATTAGTGACGAAAAATTTATTTTTGGTCATCGACATCAGTGACAGATTTTGTGACGAAAATTTTTCCGTCACAGATTTTTGTGACGGATACATCCGTCACAAAAGAGCAAATAAAGCATTAGCCACGAGACTTTTAACGACGGAATTTGTGACGGAAATTTCCGTCACTAATACCCTTCAGTGACGGATTTTTAAGCATCAGTGACAGATTTTCCATCACTGATGCCTGTTTTTCTTGTGGTGAAACATAAAAATAATGATTTCATGGAGAATTATATTCAAGTTCCAAATCGGTTAGTGCACGACGTCCCAGATCAAAAAATTTGGAGAAATTGGCAAGGACGTTCGTGGACACTCGAGATTCTTCAAGAAGATAGAGTTTAGATTTAGAGTGTCTAGCATGTGTTGTAAATTCTCATGATGATTCAAAGAATCCAAAATACCAAACCCGGATTCCAAAATATGAAAAATCGGCAAATTAGAAAACGGTCCTAAAATTCACTAAGCTTAGGGAGCTCCTTGGAGGGCTATATGACCTAGACATTTTTCTTGGCCCCAAAAGTTCCGGTAATTATTCCTTAGGTAAAAACTAGATAACAAGATATTTTAAAAGATTTTTTGAAATCTTTTAGCCTACCCATATTTGAACTGAAAGATTATAAAATTTCTGTTTTTCGAAAATTTGTACAACACCCCAAAAGTTATATTTTGATTATTAAGGATTTGGTTTTTTTAGATATTTATATTAAATCCAAATGGGGGATAATCCTTATATAACATTTATGACTTAACGAAGACCGAACCCAGAAACAAACAAAATAGCAGAAAAATTAGCAAAATTGAGATGATTTACCAGTTTTGTTCAATCAAATGATGCCCAAAATGGGCAGAATACCTTCGATCGACTAACGGTCGACCGACGATCGATCGACAAGTGATCGGGCGTCGATAACGGGCAGAAATATGCCTGTTGACGAGCGTTGTTGTTTGGGGGGGTTATAAATACTTATCCCAAACTCTCTCCCTTATGGTTGTTGATGCCTCTAAGCCTCAAAGAATCACTCCTTGCATCTCTACAAAAATTCTTGAGCCATCTTTGCAAAGAACCTTAGCTTCCATGATACAAGCTTGATCTTGCCTTTGAACCTTCAAGATTCATCTTCTCAAAACATCAAAAGGACTAGGGAGTTTCTTTTGGAGCTAAGTACTTGTTGTTTGATTTATTGCTCCATTAGTTGTTATATTTTGGTATTTATTTTATTGTATTTGAACTTGTGTAAACCTAGGTTGCTAGGTTTGATTGAGTTGGTAGTTGCCTTGGTGTTAAAGCTTAAATCCACTATTATAAACTTAGTTTAGTAGGATTAGTTGAGTTGTCCCTTAGGTTGAGGTGGGAGAGTGCTCTTATACTTCTGCGTGTGGAAGTGCCTTCAGTTTGAGAGCGGAGACTTTTCATTGTAAAGTCCTCTTTGTAAGGGAAATGATATAATCTAGTAAAGCTAGTTTGAAAATCCTAAATGGAGTGCTTAGGTAATGGAGTAGGCATTGGGGCCGGACCACTATAAATAATTATGTTAGTATTATTTTCTTTGTGTATCACATCGCTTATCTTTATTACTCGCTTACGCATTTAGTCGATAAATTACAATTTGTCTAAGTAGTTCAAGAAATGATTAAAATCGAATTTAGGCGACAAGTTTAGTTAACACACTATCCATCCATCCCCCTCTAGTGTGGCAATTTCACCAACAACTGATATAACCAAATCAGCCGCGGCTCGCATACGGCTGCCTAAGGCCGTCGCTCATAGTTGATGGCACGTACGGGGCGCGAAATGAAATAACTTAGTAGGGACGGCTTAGCGGGGGCCCGAAAATCGTCGGTGATATAAATAAGTCATTAGCCATGGCTTATGACAGTCGTCGCTTATTAATTGATAGCGCGAACGCGATGCGAAAATAAAAAACACGTCATCGATGGCTTAAAGAGGGCTATGTCGGCCGTCAGTGATATAATTAGTTATTTTCCACGGTTTACCGACAGCTAGAGGGCCGTCGGTGAAAGACCTTTTATTTACGTTCGCGCCCGACCCTTCCTCTTCTCCTTCTTTTCTTCTCTCCAGCCGCTGTCGCCGCTTCTGTCACTACCCGCTCTAGCTGCCTTCCTTAGTCGCTGCGATCGTTGCCCGTCACCGTCCGTCGTCGGTGCTATCGCCACGCTTGCCCCGTGAGGTATCATCTCCGCCACCGCCCTCCTTTGATCGAAGTTGGATGTACCGATGAATTCATCTTAGAGCTATAACAGACGAATAATTGACCCGGTGGCTGGAGAGAATGAGACAACAGATGACTTCTATCAAGAAGATGATCCTTCCGAAGTGGAGCAAGTTAGTCCAATACTCGAGGATGATGACACATAGTTAGTTCAATTGGAAATAGAATATGTTGATGATGACGATAATGAAGTTGAGGAAGAAGGACAGAATGATGATGAGGGAGAAGAAAAAGAATTTGAAGATTTTGATACAAAAGAATAAGAGGAAGAGTATTACACGGATGATGATAATGACGATGACGCATAATTATAAATGTGAAGTATATATTCAATTATTAAATATATCTATTAATCTATTACATATAATCTAATTATATTCATTTTTTACAGCTATGGTTCGATAAGTGAGTTCTCGAGAAGGCATTCCTCGCAAGATCCCCCGACGATTACCACCTACCACCCCTGTACTCACCGACCCTTCGCCTTCAGCCACCATTCCCCCACCTGATCCATCCACCATTCCCTCACTTGATCTGGCCACCCCCCAACCCCCCCCCCCCCCTCCCACCTTTGGCCATCATCCATTTAGCTAATTTAGGTCCGTCAACTTCGAGGCGTAGGCCACGAGGGCCTAACAGAATTCTCCCTCCACCACCCGAGGGAGAGTCGTGCAGATCAGTTAGTGTGCGCGGAAGAAGGTAAGTAGATGCATTAATTATTCCTTATAATTTATTTATAATTCAATATATCATAATATAGAATTGTACTATATTTGGTGCAGATTTGAGTAGGAGGACGTCCCCCCACACGATAGCGTGGACGATTCGAAAGTTTTTGTACGGGGTGTGGCCTACATGGTCTCACGTGCCCCGTGAGCATATGAATTTATTATGGCAAGAGTTCTTGGTCAGTATATTTATTAAATTAATGTTAATGTTAAATATTGATTGGTAATAATAAATTTATTTTTTTGCAGGGTCATTATACATGGCCGGAGGACCAGATCACTTTTATAGAGGCAGCATGGGAGCGCGTTGCCCGCACTCACTACAATGGGCTGCTTCAGCAGACCCGTAAAACCGTGATGAGACAGCTAGGATCCACACAAATTCGGCAGACTCGGGGACACGCCCCCGAGTGGATTCCTGGACTTGTGTGGGACTAGCTTGTTGAGTAGTGGGACACGCCTGAGTGGCAGGAGGTCTCCCAAACAACATCGAGAAATCGCATGTCTAGGGGGACGACACGGGGGCGCGCCACACTAGTGGCTTTGTGTCTTTTGCGGTGCATGAGCATCATATGGTATGTATAATTTTCTTACTTTTTAATTAAATTATATATTGTGTATAATGATACTAATGTATTTATTTTCTAATGTAAGATGCGTGTGGCGGAGGATGACACCGTCCAACGCCCTTTGCCGATGCAAATGTTTGAGCACACTCCCTGTCAGCGACAAGGAGCGGGGGGACTATGTCGATATCAGGGCCTCAATCATCATGGTAAGTATTTATGTCTATTTGATTTACATAATTTTTATTTATAGTTTATATATATATTATTTAAAATATAAATGCGTGTATGAGACATACACGAGGACCGTGATTGAGCGCGGAGGCATGCCGTAGGAGTTTGACGCGGGAGCATGGGTCGAGGCCGCAAGTGGCTGGGAGCACGATCGTATTTATGGCTTTGCAAACAGTGGTCATGCACGCGTCGTGTTAGGGCCACTTGGGGCACCGACACCTCCCACTACGGGTGAGCGGCCCTCGACATCCCAAATGCAAGACCAATGCTGGATAGCGGCCTTGGAGTCTGAGGTTACACAACAAAGATAGGCGATGGAGGAGCAAAGACAAGTGATGTAGGAGCAGAGAAGGACGAATGACGAGTTGAGACAAGCGATGGAGAACATGCAGGCCCTCCTCACCTAGATTGCATCTCACTCGGGCATTCTACCGATGATGTCCCAGTCGTCGTCCTCCTCGACCCAGTCGCTGTCAACTCCACCGCCTCCACCGCAGTCGTGAGATTTTAATTTACTGTATTTTGATTATATTTTGATACTTGTTAGCCTTCATTTGAGGCTTAGATACTTGATAGATGTTCATATACTTTATATTTGATATTTTGATACTTGTTTATCTCCGTTTGAGGCTTATAGTTGTTTATATACTTGATATTTGTATATATAGTTTACATTTGATATTTGATACTTGTTTGCCTCCTGTTTGAGGCTTAGATTGAGATATTTAAGTAAAACTTGTATGGTTGATTGAAAATGTATGTGTATGATGGTTTATGGTTGTAAATAGATTGTAATGTATAAATATTGTTGTAACATGAATTTTTTAATTTCTTTTTTCAGTTATAAGATATAACTTCAGCCACGGTTTACCCACGGCTGACCGTCACTAGGCCGTGGTTGAAAGTGTATCATAAATGGCTGATGGCCTGGGCAGCACCAAATATCACGGTTGCTAATAATATCATCGACGGCTCTGAGCCGCGACTGATGTGTTTATATCAGCGATAGCCGCCGTGAGCCGTCACTGATGTGTTTAAATCAGCGATAGCGCGCACGGCTACCGATGATGATTATATGTGACGGTGTGGTCGGCCATCACAAATTATCTAAGATGCGCACATAAGCGACAACCTTTTGCCACGGCCCGCGCCGTCCGTCATAGTCTTCACCGACGGTTCAGCAACGGTACGAGCCGTCGGTGACAGTGACTATTCTAGTAGTGTCGGCCTTAGTGTCATTACTTCGAGCCTAAGAGCCCTTACAGACTCGGCCTCAGCGCCCCCGCTTCCAAGATTCGAAAATATTAAAAGGAAGCTAACGACTACCGAACAGGTAACTCTAGCCCCAAATTTCTATTCATAAAGCTCCATAAAGGGGAAATTTACATTTACAAGCCCACAAAGGGCGATCTATAAAATAAGGAAGAATAGATGAGAGGGCGGGAAAGGGAATCCCCGACAATGCAAACCTACCCCGATCTGATCGACGAGGAGACACATAATCATGAATAAAGTTCCAGCTAGCCATGAAGGCTACCCGTAAATCTGTACAACGCCTCCCTCAAGCACGTGATGAAGGAAGCACCGCCGACATAAGCCTGACAGTGCGAACTCATGGCTGGCCTTTCCCCTCCTACCTTCCTCTTAAGCCTAGCGGTGTGAACCCATGGCGATCTATGACACATTCACCCCCAGCCCCAGGCTGGCTCTCGGAGGAACGATAATTCTCGACACTTTCCATTCCATGAAAATTAATGCATGCAAAACAAAAGATGCAGGGGGCTATCAGAGCAGCAACCGTCGCCCTAAGGAACAACACCACTTTCCCACTAACGGGGCCACGCTCGTCAACCTACAACTAGCACTTAATGCCTCAAAAACCGCTAATTGAATCTTGATCCATAATTACTTTGTTGTCAATAATATTGACCATACAGGGGGCATGCATGTAGAAGGGCGTTTTCCCCTTCCACCATATTCACTCTAGTTAATGAAGAGTCACACAGTAATGGCCTCAGCTCTCACCAAATTAAGGCGTCGTGGCCAGTTTGCGATTAAAATCCAACCGACGTCTCTCTATCAGACCGATCGAGGTCAGAAGTCAGCGATACTTAGAGCTTAACACAAAGTCCTCCAGGCTCGAACCAAGCCCAGAGGCTGTGAACTGGATTAACACTTTGGGCCCTGTTAGATTAGGTCCAGAAACGCCCACATTCTTGAGCTAGGCTCAATTCAAGCCACACGACTTAGCCCAGGAGCTCCACCCGATCATACCATAACATCTGCGTCCTCATTAACTACGAGAGGTTTGTCATTACGAGACAAACATCCCCAGGATCAGTCTAGACCCATTTCGAGCAATATCCCTACGAGATTATCGTGTGACATCATCGTCAATCACCCCGCATCCTGAAATAATATACAAACACGATATGCCTCAGGTAAAGAAAGTCCAATTTCCATTACATCTACATCAAACATATTTTGACTTGAGCATCAACGTATTTTTTGTGAGTCCCCGCCTCTCCACACCCCGTCCTTGTCGAAGCTACACCTGATCGGACCGCACTGCTCCGACCTTTGAGCAAGAACACTATAGCATTGCAAATCATATGAATATGTATTTAAAGATGAAATAGAAATAGGTTGTGTGCATAAAGATTAACCAATGACAACATTTAAAGATTCTTCCTGCGATATCCATTGTCTGTATTGATGAGGGAAATCTTTTTCTATATAAGTGAATATAAATTATTTTCTAATTTAAGAGTTTAGAATTTTTTGCAATCACGTCATGCGCATCGTATTTTGTCCAAGCATACAAAGGATGTGTTTGAAGAGGTAAAATCTAAAAATAAATCACCTACTTAAATTTCTTGGTTAAAGCTTCTCATTCTAATCACGGTCCACATCCAAGTATGATTTTCTAACATATATACTTGTAACGAAAAGTAAAATACATTAATATATTTATATTGTCATAATTAATATCAATAATAATAATAATAATAATAATAATAATAAACAATATAATTAATTAAACTCTTAACTAATAATGCAGACAATATTAATAAATAATAAATTAACTTATTAGCAATGCTACTTATATAATAACAATAATTAATACTAAACTTTAATTACTTTAATCTCCACTCGAAATTTATTGTGAAGTACAAACTTATCTGAAATTTCCTTGTCCTCACTAACGACTTAAGCTACAATCCTTAATGTTAAGCCCTGAAACTTAATTAAATAATTAATATTAATAGGGGGGGATTTTATAATTAATTGCTCGTTCGAGAGTATTTTCGTAAAGTGTGCGACTAATCCCTTATTTAAGTCGTTTTAATTCTCTTTTTGTCTCGTAGTTGCTGCCGACGTGGTTCGCGGAGATCAAAAGCACATGGCGGATTGTAGCGACGACATGCGACAGTGAAGAATTCAGAAAAAATTTATCCAGAGTTGGTGAACGTTGAGGTAGGATTACCATCCTACTCATTTCCCTTCGTGTGGGGTAACATTGTTCTTAGGATGAGATTCTAGGTTCCTGTCGATTTGTGAATCTGTGATTTTCTTGTGGTTTATTCGAGATTTGAAGTGTTCATGCTACTGAAATTTCGGATCTGATTTCTCGTTGTTAGATCTTGTATTCTTCGTAGATTTTTTCAACGAATTGTTCGTAGCCCGAGCCACCGGCGAGGAGACGATCACGTACACAATCGGATCCGTTGTTTCATGGTTGAATCTTGTCATTTGTCGTCATTTTTGGTGTCGTCTTCTTCAGGCTCGACTCGCTGCCGTCGGCAATAGTGTCGGCCGCTTGTGGTCGGGTCTTGGTCGGCGCCGACCGCGATGGGCTGCGGAGCCCGGCGAGGCGTTGCTGCCACGTGCGCAGGCGGCCACCGCCTAGCGCGACAGACCGTTGAGGGCAGTCGTGCGAGGCGAATGGGCTGCCACAACCGCATGGTGGTGACGGCGAGTCATCGGTGTCATCATCGGCGTCGGTGGCGGGCTCACCTGGCGACCCAATCGTCCGGAGTAATCGGGGATGGAGACGATAGTGGCTGGTAGAGGCGGCGGCTGATAGTAGTGTCGCATGAGCCTTAGTTAGAGGGAGAAGATGTTTAATTGATTATATCAATGCTTTGTTCCTTTAAGTTATAACGATGTTATATGTGATATGTCGACGTTATCTTCTTTGTAGCAGTGTTATATCATTTAAGTTGTGGTGTTATATTATTGCTTGAGTTGGTAACTACTGTAGACGTTTATAACACTTTTATATATTGTTATGTGTTACTGTGAGTGGTATGATGGGTGTAACTGTGATATATAGATTCATAACACTGTTACGGAAGTTTGAAACAGTACCTTATTAAGTAGCATTTATGGTATTTTCCTTATTATTTTAAATAATGATTTAAGGACCTTTAAGTTAGTAAAATCAGTCCTATTATATATGAATTTGTACCTACTCGACGTCTTGAATTTATTGGTGTGATTAGTTTCGTCTTTTTACTTTCAGATGTTGAAAACAGTAGGTATTCATTGCCTCATTTTGCATGCTGAGTTGGAAAACATTATTTTAATTGTTTTTACGGTTTCAACCCGAGTTGTTTTGTTGTTATAATAGTTGTTAAGGTGAATCTCATCCTAGATCAGTAGTTACCCTATGTCAAAATATTATCTTATTATTCTATTCCATTGAAAATTGATATCTATTGTTGTTGAAGCTCTTTATGCATATTTATTGATACATGTTGAAAGCATGATATTTTCATTTTATTATTAGTTGAGGATGCTAGTAGAGATAGTTGCATGTCGTATATGTTGGTAACATCATTATGTAGTCGTTTATTTATTTAATTCATATATGATGTCATGATTACTAGCATTCTTCATTAGTTGAGTTGTACTAGTGTAAGTTGTTGACATGATGCATAGTTGATCTACTATTGGGCGGTGGCCCTAGACAATATTTATTAATTGCCTGAGGTGTTGGGCAAGTGACACCGGTGATCACTACTAGAAATGTGTTAATCAACAACGGCCGCCCACGTCGTTGCAATGACTAATGGCGTTCTTACAGTCGCTCGGACCGTTGCTAACAAGTGGATGGTGCGAACACGATGCGCAAAGAAAATAACTTATCAGCAACGACTTACTAAAGGCCTCGTCGATCGTTGCTAATAATATTATCACATTAACAATGACTTAACTACGGTTTTTGTATCGTTGCTCTTTAGTCGATGGCGCGATCGCGACGCGAAAATGAAATACTTATAAGCAATGACGTTACATAGGATGAGTGGCCGTTGCTGATGATATGTATTTATTAGCAACGACTCTGCAACGAATAAGTGAGCCATTGATGATGAGTTTATTTAACTCGTGATCGCGCCCAACCCCTTTCTTCTCCACTTCCTTCTTCCTTCTCTGCCGACGCCGCCAATGCCTGCTGCCGCCGATTCTTCGCCCACTGACGCCGCCCGCCGCGCCCTTCGACGCTGAACTATTTCCAAGTATTAGCTCCCTCATATTCTCCTTTATTAGGGTCGGTCGAAATCCTAAACATTAGGGTTTCGATCGGCCGCCGGACGCTGGACCAATGTCCAGTGTCTAATGTCGGACACTGGACGCCGGCGCTAGAGCCACAGTGGACTCCGGCGCCAGAATGTTGGTTAGGGTTTTATTAAACCATAATCAAAAGTTTATTAGGATTTAATTAAACCCTAATAAAATTTGATTAGAGTTTAATAATATATGTTATTTATTTACTGTTTAGATTAATTTTTCATATTTTAGATTAATTTGTCATGTTTTAGGTTAATTTTTCATGTATAGATTAATCTAGGTTAAATGTTTAGATTAATCTAGGTTAAATATTTAGAGTCTCCGATCGATCAGACTCCCGATTCAGCCACACTTGCTCCTGCCACTGATCCTCCTGCCGCCGAGGCTAGTTCATCGAGACGCAGGTAGCCACGCAGGCCGAACAAGATTCAGCCTCTGCCAATCGTGGAACAACACCGACTTATTTGTGTGATTGGCGAGAGGTAATGTATTATGAATTATGATTATATATAATTCATTATATCATAATATAATATTACACTTTATTTTTATTGTGCAGGTTCGAGCAGGAGGATGTCCCCATGACTATATCGGGGATAATCTGACGATATATGCATGGGGCCTGGCCCACTTGGTCTCACGTGCCTTGTGAGCACTTGAACATGCTCTGGCGTAAGTTTGAGGTACGTATTTAAATTTTTTATATACATGTATTTAAATTTTTTTAATCGGCTTGATTATTGTTTTGCAAGCCATTTATTTATAATGCGTTGGAGACCATTTCCCAGCAGAGGTACAATTGCTAGCTGGGGCAAGCTCGGGCACAAGCGATGGCCCGAGCTAGGGCCACAAACATAGCAGAGACGCATGGTAAGTATTATAACTTATTTTAAATTATATATTTTATTTGTTACTCTGTGTACTAATTAATGTATTTATTTTGTAAATGTAGACGACGTTGATGGATGACGCGACTATCCAGCGACCCTCCCCGATGGAGGTATTTGAGCAGACTCACCGTAGAGGACTTGGGGCGGGGGAGTACATTGACACCCGCACTGCAGTCATCATAGTAAGTATATTTATTTCAATTATGCATTATTTATTTATAATTTAAGTTTTTTTAAAAAATATGAAACAAAAACCAAACTCGTGTAGGAGACCTACACTCAGACGGTGACGTAGCGCGGGGGCACCCCCGATGACTTTGATGCGGGAGTGTGGGTCGAGGCTGCAGGTGGTTGGGACACGCCCGCGTCTATGGCTTTGTTGATAGTGGTCATGCGCGAGCCTTGCTCGGACCACTTGGGGTACCGACCCCTCCGACAGCCGCTGAGTGGCCCTCCACCTCCAAGATTAATGATCAGAATATGAAGATATCGACACCGGAGGAAACGGTTGCACGACAGAGTGAGATGATGGCTCATCAGAGTCAGATGATGGTCGAGATGCATGCCATGCTGAGACAGATGATAGGTCTGTCCATCGGTGTACACTCAGATCCATCGTCATCGACTCAGTCCACGCCAGTGTACACTCTAGCACTCCAAACCCCACCATATGATTCCGACCTTCCTCCACCATCATAGTGAGCTTTTATTATTTTATGACTTGATTGACTTGGATATTGACTTGTTATATACTTGTTACTTAGATATCTTAGAGTTACTTGTTTTGCGACTTGATATATTGATTCGTATCGTGTTGATACAATAGTTTTGATTTCGTATATTTTTTATGCGATTGTGGATAATTATAATTATAAGTATAATTATTTTGATGTATATTTGGGTGCATCTGTGATGTGTGTGTGAATGTATGTGTATTTGAATGAATGTGTTTATAAGTGTGTGAGTTATGTATCAGGTTATAAATGTATCAATGGAAATTTCTAATTTTCAAATTTCTCAATTACAAATTAACATCATCAGCAATGGTCTTTCCACGGTCATCTGTGTAAATGCTGTTGCTAAAAGTGTATCGTAATACCTGGGCCGCAAATATAAAGCCGTTGCTGATGAACAACAGCAACGACTTAGCAACAGCCTTTCAACAAAGGCTTTTTAATGGCTTGTAGGCCGTTGTTGATGGCAATATTCGCAACAGTCGACGAGCCGTTGTAGAATCGTTGTTGATAAAAGTAGCAGCAACAGCAGCGTCTCATTGCGAAACCGTTGCTGATAACGTATCAACAACGGATACCGCCCGTTGCGGAATCGTTGCTGGTAATATCATTAGCAACGGCGTGAGCGGCCGTTGCAGACCCGTTGTTAAGTTATCAGGTATGCCATCGTCTACAATGGCTACGTTGCAACGGGTGTAGCCGTTGCTGATGGTATTCAGTAACGGCATAGCAACAGTTCCAGCTGTTGGTGATGCTCGTTATTCCAGTAGTTGGTTATTTATTTACCACACAAGTGCGTGTATGGCGTCGAGGTGTTAGACGTCGGCGGACTACCTTTTTAGATTGTCGCATCTCCTGTTGGAGCAAGCTTGAGGTGTCACTCTCGGAGGTGTGAGAGTGCGGGGGAAACCCAATATCCACTACGCTCTTGATTGGGTCTATGACTTTGCACACATGTAAATAATAGTTGACATATTTAATTAACATGAGAGAAATAAATAATTGTTGAATCATAACTTCTGTTGTATACGATGGCATCATAGCATATTATTGAAATCCTACTCAGCCTTCTGCTGATTGTTGTTGTTTTTGCCTCAAATCCTCAGGTATGACGATATTTCCTTATGAGGTAGCTAGAGTATTGGAGGAGGAGATATCTTTTGCATATTATCTTAGCTTCCTTTTTTTTTAGTTGAACGGTTAACTTCTATTAACTATTGAACTTGTTTAGACTTTTGGACTAAACTTTGATCTTTTTTTTCCTTGATGGACTGTTGGACTCTCGTTAGTTATTATTATGTTGGACTGTTGCTTTGAATTTGAGCTATGAATCTGATTTAAATTTTAAATTTTGCCAACTTGTTATTATTGTTTTGTTGCTGGTTGCACTTCTCCCGGGTGAGGTCTCTTATCTAGGGATAAGCCTAGGCGGAGTGCAACACTTAAAATGACAAGTTAAATTGTGTTCAAATATCAATATATAACGCTACAACACAATTGACATATAGAGACATAAAATTAAAGACAAAATATATTTTTATTTCTAAATCTTCACATTTAGAGACTAATAGACACAAAATTTGCTTCTAATTAACTTGTAAAGATCTATAGAAACAACAACAGAGTCACTTAATTGATTTGACTCTAAGTTATAGAAATACCAATAACAGAATCACTTAATTGATCTGACTCTAAAATTATTTTTAGAGACTAATCAGGGACAAATTTTGTGTTTATTAATCTCTAAATATGAAGATTTAAAAATAAAAATCTAATTTATCTCTAATTATTTGCATCTATAGGTCGATTGTGTTGTAGTGAACACTACCACTAAAATAATTTAAATACCAATATTCTACAATAATAGTACCAATAACAACATTATCAATAATATATAATAATATATCTTAATAACAATATTAATCAATAATAAAAAATATATTAATCATTAATCAATTCAATAATGAATAATATTCAACATTATAAATATATTAAACAATATTAATTAACAAACACTAGATTTAAAAATTCTATTCAACATTATCTTTCGTTTATTGTCCTATTCTATGCTATTCAATTCAGTGAAGCTAATGAACCATAAGCACATGAGGAGTCGTGTGAGATGGGATACGGGAATGAGTTTGGACAAGGGAAGAAAATATTTCTAATTGAGTTCGATCTCATAACATAATTTGATGCCAATTTCAATTTAATTTTCAAAGTTTAAGAAGAACTTCAATTTTTAGTCACTCAATCTAGTTTCCAAACAAAATATTATTATTTTGTTTTGTAGGAATACTCACATATAAATATATAAATACTGCAGCAGAAAAAAGAAGTTTAATATGTTTATATGTTTATATGTTTAGTCACTCAATCTAGTTTCCAAACAAAATATTATTATTTTGTTTTGTAGGAATACTCACATATAAATATATAAATACTGCAGCAGAAAAAAGAAGTTTAATATGTTTATATGTTTATATGTTTATAAGTTTAAACATATTGACTCATGACAACGTATAAACACTGCACTGCTATAGATCAAAGGTCATTTCTGCTATAATATATCATTATATGAATTGGGCAAGTGTAACCCAAATTAGGTCATTTCTGCCCTATAGGTCAAAGGTCATTTCTGCTAGAATATAGGAGTGAGCGTGTTCGGATATTCTGTAAATTTTATGATATTCGGATCCTATCTTATATAAAATTGATTTTTATATTTTGGATCCGGATCATATTCTGTTGGAACCTAGAATATCGGACTATACCCGGAACCACCGGTTTCGGTTCCGGAGTGGTTTCGGATATCCTATTGGATCACCTATTTAATTTTATTAATGTGAATAGAAAATAATGAATTAATGAATTAATGAATGAAAGAGTTTGTTAATGTTCACTATAATTTCTGTTGTTATTTTGTGGCAAAAATAATAATATATGTAGAGTGTAATCAATAGATTATATTGAAAAATTATAAATAGGCTCCTAAAAAAAATATAGACACTATAAATGTTATAATTAAAGAATACTCGTGTTGCAAAATGAATGATATTCTCTACTTCATTGGCAACTACAATCATTGGTAATATAGTGGTTGTGGATGCCATAAATTCTCAAAATTCTACAAATATATATATTATCTAATATATCGGATTCGAGTTAAATAATTAAATATATATAATCTGATATCGGTTTCGATTCCGATTTCGATTTCGGGTTCCAACATGTTGGACCCGGAACCGGAACCGATTTTAACTGGTTCCTTAATTTGTTACTCGGACTATACCCGAATTTAATTCGGGTCTACCCGGAACCGGAATCGGTTTTAACCGGTTCCTTAATTTGTTACTCGGATCCTACCCGAATTTAATTCGGATCTACCCGAAACCTAGCCGATCGAGTCAGTTCCAAATGATTCCGGGTCTACCCGGTACCCATGCACACCCCTACTAGAACGTGTGAAATTGCCAACACTGCTTCTTTTGAGGCATATTTTTTAGGATTAATTAATGTATCTAGCCCAAACTATGATCATTTTCATAAATCTAGTCTGAACTTTAATTTGTATCAATTACATCTCAAATTATCAAATTGATATCAATTTTAGCCCGACGTCAATGCAACCGTTAGGTGCTGACGTGACATCTAACTCAGCAAATTTTTTTTTTTTAATCACTTGTGCCACGTCAGCATGTAATAAAAAATATTATAATATTATATAAAATAGAAAAAAATAATGTATATATTCCAAACTTTGGCCCTACTAACAAATCTATCCCAATCTTTAATATTTTTCTCTAATCTATCCCAAATTTTGGGATTGACAATAATTGTCTCATTTGAAATTGAATTGAAATTTAGATTATATTACAATTATAATCAATCCAAAAGTTTGAATTATATTTATCTCTATTTTTTGATTATTATATTAAAAAAATTAAAAATTAAAATAAAACTCTTATCTTTTTCGTATATTTTTATTATTTATTAAATATTTAAAATTTTAAAAATAATTTTATAATTATCTATTGAAATTTTATTTTAAAAAAATTGATTCAAAATTTAATTTTCTTATTAATTTTCTTATTAATTTTCTTATTTTATTATATTATTACATTTCAAAGAAAATCGAAATGCTCAAATTAACCAATAGCTTTCTATATAGTATTATTATTTACCAAAATTTTATTTTTTATTCAATTTGGCTATTGCATTTTAAAAAAAGATCAAAATTTTTAATCAAACCAAGACCGTTTTGCTTATATTATTATTTATTAAATATTTAACATTATGATTATATTTTATTTAGTGTCTAACAAAATTTGACATTTTAATTTGATTTTTTTATTCAATTCGATTATAATATTTTAGAAAAAAAATTAAAAATTAAAACCAAATCAATATATTTTACTAATAATATTATTATATATCGTACATTTAACATTATTTATAGGGTAAATTACATTAATCTCCCCTGAGGTTCCGTGAAATTACACTGATTTTATCTCTATTTGTCCAAGTGATACTCACATCCCCTGTATCTAACGGTGTTAAACGAAGTTTGTTAATAATGTGATTTCTTCCTTATGTCTGTTGTTGAAAAATTATTAAAAGACATACATAAAATAATTGAATAAATATTTAAAAATAAAAATTTGAGATAAATTATTTTATTATTTAATAATCTTCACAAAATTAATATTGGTTGAACGTCAAAAATTAAAATATTAAGCACTCATGAGCGAAAATATAAGAAAATGAGAGTTAATTAAATGACATAATGATATTTTTGTCATTTAAAATAAGTAAAAAATACAAATATTTTAAATTAATTTATTTTAATATTTAATTTTTTTCATTATTTTTTTTATTTTACTACAAAATTTTATTTTTAAATAATACAAAATCTCAAATGAAATTTATATATAACGACTATAAATTAATTTTGGTTAAATTAGACGTGAAATTCTTCGAGGTGTTAAAAGGTTTTTTGTGTAATCTTTTTAAAGAAAAAAGAATTTGGTGAAATAAGATACGAAATTATCGGATAAAGTGAGAGTTTTGATGTATTTTAAAAAAAATATTTGTCTTCAAAAATTATAATTATTGTCAATCCCAAAGTTTAGGATAGATTAGGGTGGAAGATAAAATATTAGGATATATTTGTTATAAGGATCAAAGTTTGAGATAAATACATTAATTTTCCTATTTATATAATATTATAATATTTTTTATTACATGTTGACGTGGCTCAAGTGATAATAAATAAATATTTTTTAATTTGCTAAGTCAGATATCACATCAGCACCTAACAGTTGCATTATTGAGCATCTGACGTCGGACTAGAATTGATATCAATTTGATAATTCGGAATGTAATTGATACAAATTAAAATTCGAACTAAATTTATAAAAATAATCATAATTTGAATTAGATACATTAATTAATCCTATTTTTTTTTGACAAGTTTTCTACCAACAAAATATTCTCACTAATTCAGTAGTTCTGGTCTTTTTTTATTAGTTATCTACTTACCAATTCATATGTCATACGCTTGTGATAGCACTACATATATATGCAGTAAGCTAATGTCCTGCCTGATCATATCATCATTGAAGACTAGTGTTAGGTTTGATTTGTTTAATTGTGAACCAATAGCTAGAACTGTATTCAAATCTTTCACCGTCTTCCCAGCTTTTAAAAACGTACTCCTCGGGCGAGTTTAATAACATTTAGGCCAATGATAGGCAAACCCCCTAATGGCAGAATTTTCCTGCACCATAGTTAATATCTCTGTTTCCGGACATCACTCCTGACTTGCTCAAAGCTGGCTTTTGACTCCTCTAAAGATCAACACAAGACACGAAGACTTCTCCAGAATTTTTCTATTTGTTAATGTTCACTTGTCTGTTGTCTTATTTCTCTTGTTCATGCTTTCTCACACTCAGCAGTCAGCGCATTGTAAACTGAACAAGTAATATGTTAAACTACTATGTAACTTTCCTGACCATGTCCCCTTCTGATGTACATCCCATCATCACCTTCTACTTCAAATCCATCACTAGTCACAGGTCAATACGTATACGCAGTGCACTGCGGGCCCGATGAAGCCAAATGGATAATGGCGTTCTTTGCATGAAATATATCCCAGGAAGAGCAGAAAACTAAAGAAGACGATGCGTTGAACGCTCGTTTTGAACGGTAGGAATTGAACGCCATTGAGCACAAAGGTCGAACAGGTGGCGCGCTGTGTGTCGGTGCCGACCTGTGACGCCGTAGGTCTTCTGAAGTATTATCTTATATCGCCACCATGCTTCTCCCACGTGATCTCTAAGTTCTAGGGATCTTTAATGCCAGTTGATGGCCCCCACATTGTTTCACCAATCAGCCGATGGATAGGGTGTGGGCGACTAGGCGAGTACTAATTTCTAGTTCTGACCAAGTTCCCAGAGATCCATGCGTCATCTAAGTTTCAATAAGTTAGAATCTGACGTGTCCTTGTTTCCGACAATTGCAAGATTTAGTGCTATAAAATTAAGGACTCGCACAACGAGGATGCATCCAAGCAATTGCATCAAGAGGCAGTCTGCCTCGAACTCCTACTTTAATCGCATGCACATGGCCATCATGCACACTGCATACGATTACGAGATGCTTACCGTCGATTTAAATAGTGCCAGGGATGAGACTTCAATGCGAATGGCTTCCACAAACAAAGCTTGATTAATTGATATCTCAACGTCTTTTTCCTCGTTTAACTATTGATTCTTGAGGAATTAGAAGTCCAAGGTGCTATATAATCCCTGTGCTTTTGCCATCTACTATTTCTTTGAAAGGACGCTCTTTGCCGTCATTTGTTGTCTTCTCTTTTTCTCTCTTTCTCGTCTCATCCTTTACTAGTCTCCATTTTTAGTATTATATACTACTAGTGGCAAAATAATAGAGGAAGATTAGACGCAGCTGCAGCGGCGAGCAAGGATGGGAGGGGAGAAAGGAGCGCCGACGAGCCACGGACCGGCGGCGCCGCCGCCGCCGGTGGTGGCTCCGTCCGCACCACCTTCGATGCCGATGCCGATGCCGATGCCGCCGACGGCAGTCGTGTTTGGTGACGTGCACCAGCACAACCCGCCCCATGAGCAGCTTCCCAATCTCCAGTTCTGCCTCCACTCCAACCCTTCATGGCGTAGGCTTCGTTTCTCCTTTTCTTCCCCTCTTGTTGTCCTTGTGGTTTTGAGCTCTGTTTAAGCGTTGAGAGCTGCTATAGCTCCAGAGCTTTGATCAAGACTTCCTTTCTTTAAGCTATTCGATCTAGATTTCAGACTTGGTCCACTTGGGTGTATCTTTTAGGATTCCCACTTAGATATTCGGCTGTAGCTTTTTGGTTTCTTATCGGCATTGCTTTTGCTGAACTTCTGAAAAGGGGCTCTTTTTTAATTCAATGTTTTTATTTTTTTCATTATTTTGGCTCTGTTGGTTGATTTTTGATATTATCTATCATCTATCAGCAGTCTAGATATACAGTTCTTTTTGTCTTACACAGATATCTTTCTTTTAAATTTTCTTGTTCTTCTCTGATGATCTCCTCCACTGAATTTAGTAGCACCACAATAAGTGCCTTGAAGAGTTGCATCCACTTCAAGCTTGATGAAGTTTCTTACGAATTATTACCTTTTTAATCCTTTTTAGAGATTGCAACCTCTTTTGCTCTTTGTCATGAGTGTTGATCCCCATCTGCATACTATTCAATCCTCTCTGTTCCTACTTGTTCTTATTTCTACATTTACTGTTCCAAATATTCACAAATTGTGTGTTTGCTTACTCGATAAACATTTTTGGGAATTACAGCCGAAGTGTTCGCACTTGCATTTCAACATTACATCGTTATGCTGGGAACGATTGTCATGTTAGCTTCCTTTCTTGTCCCTCAAATGGGTGGAAACAATGTACATGTCTTCTTCACCTTAATTTGTTCTCCCCCACAATTAATAAGCAACTTAATATTGCCCCAAATTGGAACAGGGTGATAAGGCTCGCGTTATTCAGACACTCCTATTCATGAGCGGAATTAATACGCTCCTGCAGACACTGATTGGTACACGGTTACCTACTGTGATGAATTCATCGTTTGCATTCGTCATCCCGGTAATGTCAATTATCAGAGACTTCTCTTCACGGGCCTACAGGGATGAACATCAGGTAGGTGGGAAGTATAAGTTTTATCTTGCTGTTTGATATCACAATTGCATGGAAATTAATAAGCAGAAAAGTCAAGTCATTCTGCGTTGGTTATATTCAAGCTTAGCTGTTCTTGCAAAAGCTATGAGTTATCTTATATAATTAATATTTTCCAAAGTTTGACTATTCCTTGGAAATTAGGAAGGACAAATTAAAGTCATTCTACATAGGTCAAGTATAGTAGGTATTGCAAATGTTTTTTTCTTAAGCAGTCAACATTCTTATTCTGTAAAAAATTGAGTTCAATGTATCTCATGCTTTTAGCCGATATGCCCAATAAAGAAGTTAAGCTTTTGAAGAATAGATTTCTTGGTGAACTTTCTTGTAGAATATATAAATTTTTTGCACTTTTAAAAAAAAAGAAAAACCAAAGAAACGTACTTTGACTTCTAACCTACCCCAGAAGTTCAGCCCTAGCATATCATCAAATGAAAATCTGTTTGCAGTATAGCACCATTCATGTTGACAAATGAAAGAATGTCTAACACATGTACAAGATCTACATTCCATATACCAATGAAATTTGATATAACAGAAAATTTTGCAAGTGAGTGGCTGTAAGAGTTTAGATCTCCTTTGCTAGTATTTTGATAGCTCACATTAAGAGTGAAGCCTCTGAAGGAAATTTATAGCACATGAGGACTGATAAAAAAATCCTTGAACCTGGGACAAGCCTTTTTCTCTTTCCATACTCCAAGCTTTGATACATGGATCATAACTCCACACAACTAGGACTGAGTAGTTTCCTGGAGTTAAACCCGACAGCAATGCATGAATTATCAGCATTATAAATGAGAACACCAGCTCCTGCAGCTGTTTCGTAATCAGGCCTGGCTCCATTGCAATACATCAAATATCTCTTGAGAGGATCAAAACTTATTTGCTTGGTAACAGGGCGATGAGAAGCGCTTTTGCAGTTATACAAATGCAATTTGAAATCCATATATAGTTTCAGGGATTGCTTTAGCCACAAGGCTTATACCCTTGGCAGAAGTTATTGAACTTAGGCTTTATGTTTTTCTACATCCACCATAAGGAAATAACAATTAAATAAATGATTCTGAATAAAGGCAAAATTCTTTTCTCGGCCAACCAACCAAGATCACTAGGTGTCTAAGCAAGAAAACTTAATTTGTACGCTGTTATCAACCAAGTTTCCATGACCTTTGGCAAAGGAGCAATTGCAAAAAATGCGATAAATGCCATTCTCACCTCCTTTGCAACCCGTGCAGCATTCAGGTTGAATATTTGGTACCCTTTGTTAGACCTAAAGGTCATCCTTATTCACAGAGAAGCAAGAACATCGAAAGAGAAAGACAAATAATTTTATGTGGTTTGATAGAGTTGCATCCGTCCATAATCGCACAGAGAAGAGCATCCCACCATGGAAAAATTCTATATGTCGTAGTGCAGCCAAGTAAAAAGTAGGCTCCACAATCCTCAACACCATTGATAACCAAAATGTGGTTGAAAGCTTCCAAATGAACATTTTAACTCTAGGAAAGCTCTTAAAGCCCAAATGCTTTTCCAATTTATGTTCACATCCATTTCACACTGTTCCTTCTCCTTAAAGTAACTGTAAGCAATTTTCAGGTAATGATAAGCTCAACCAGAGATTCATGGAACAGGGAATTAATTACATTTGGTCAGTAAGATAATTACTGATCCTTATTCTTTTGTTAATCTTATATCCTTGAGAAAGAAAACCATTGATTAATCTACACTATGAGAGCTGGCCTTAGACAAGCCTAAATTCATCGAGGCGGAAGTCCCATGTTTCTTGCACTTGATCAGTGTCTTTGTAGCTATAAAAATTACATCTTACCATTAACAATTATTTTTATGTTCATAGTTTAGAGCATATATTGATGATATCTCAGTATTTGTATCATTGCAGAGGTTTGTCCATACTATGAGAGCCATTCAAGGTGCGCTAATAATTTCTTCGTTGACCAACATATTTCTTGGGTACACCAAGTTATGGGATAAACTCTTCAGGTAGAATTATGGTAATCCTTTTACTGGATTCTCACCTGTTAGCCAATAGTTGAGTTTGCATATAGTGATTGTACCAAAATAGCTGGTTTTCAGGTTCTGCAGTCCTGTTACAATAGTTCCTGTAGTCTGTGTTGTGGGTCTTGGACTCTTTGAGCGAGGCTTCCCTCAGGTGTGATTTTTAGTTTTCATACAATTCGAAAGCCTAGATTGAACTTTTTAATCATAATACATTAATGTGTTCAGGTTGGAAAATGTGTTGAAATTGGATTGCCAGTGTTAATATTATTGATATTATTGGCTATCTTCCTTCAGGTAAAGAGTTCATAACACAAGATTTTATTCAATAAAAATCACACAAATTTGACAAATAATGAACATATGCTCTGCAGCAAGTTAGACATGGTAATGAGAGAGCGTACTTTGTGCTGGAGAGGTTCCAAATAATTTTTGCTGTCAAAATTGTATGGGCTTTTGCTGCTATTCTTACAGCTGCTGGTGCATACAACCATGTCCCTGAGAAGACCAAGATGCATTGCCGTACTGATAGATCATACCTAATATCATCTGCTCCATGGTAAACTTAACATTCCTTAGACTTCTCTTTAGTATATGTGACCTAACTAAGCCATTGGCTGTGATTTTTCTAATTATCAGCACATTGGTGTTGCTTGTCCCAGGATTAAGGTTCCATACCCATTTCAGTGGGGCACTCCCATATTTGCCGCAAGCCATATATTTGGGATGATCGGCGCAGTGCTTGTTTCAGCTATTGAGGTCAAATTTATTTCTAAAATCTGTATTATCACTCTTATTCAGTAATCATTTTTTTAAAATTGTTTTCATCTTTGGTTCATATGCAGTCTACTGGAGCTCATTATGCAGCTGCTCGTCTAGCTGGTGCTACACCACCTCCTGCATATGTGCTTAGTCGGAGCATTGGCCTTCAGGTTTGAAATATGGCACATCTTTTTGTGCTTTTGTTGGAAATCCATAGCTAAAACAAGAACTGTGATTGATTCCTTGCTATTCTCTGGTTAAATTTGTTTGTGTAAACAGGGTATAGGTATGTTTCTTGAAGGTATATTTGGTGCTGCAGCTGGTTCAACTGCATCTGTGTAAGACAGTTCTCAAATTCCTTGTTGGATTTTGGGCATCTCAACATGTTATGTGCTGTTATTTTGTTTAAATAAACCCCACTTGTTATTCATATATCACACTTAGGATCTGACATTTTGTGTTCGATAAATTACATTTCCATGTTGTCTTCTATGTTCAGTAATAGACTATTCTTGCAAGCAACAACTATCTTTATTTTAGTGAAGACATCGCTTCATGATTTCGTGGAGACCAACTGGCATCCACCAAGAGGTGCTCTAGTGAGCTAAACCCAAACTAGCTGAATTGAATAAAATTTCAGTTTGGTTCAGTTCCATTTCAAAAACAATTTTCTTGATTTGTATTACGAACCGCTTAAGCTAAAATTGATGATAGTACATCCATCAAGCCTTATTAACTAATGCAATATCCGATATACTTATGATGTGGACTAGACTGAAGTATCAATCTCTTACACTCATCTTGTGGTGTCTAACGCATACCCTAGAATCATACCTAAGTTGATAGCATGTAAGGCTTAGCCTAGTAGCGGCTCCACGTCATCTCCGAGCAATCCTTTCTCATATGGCTCCCTCATCACCATGCCTAAGATTTGGTCGCGCTATGCTCTCGCCCGAATCATTGGCCTAATTAAAATGCTTAAGCTGTAATTATTGGGAGTATACAGGAGTACTACATTTTGCTTATGAAACTTTTTGGGGTTGGGGAACAAGTACTTCATGTTCTAAGTTATTTTATTATTTTTGTATGTCATTAGTCTCTATAACTCTTCCTCTACACCCTCTACTAACTAATCGTCACCACCACCAGATATTATCATTTAATTATAGTTTGCTACCTTTCAATCTCATTGCTTTCTCTTCAACAAAAATGAAAAGATAAAGAGAAAAAGAAAAATGTTACATATTGCTTCTCTATCTAAATTTTGATCCTGTCACCCTTTGAAGTTCTAAGGAGTTCAAAAAAGATAGCAACATTTATTTTGTCATATAGAAAAACTTAGATGAGTAAATTGTGATATAACAACAAATCACTAATTACCAAAACATTCATCCTCCATTGCCCTTGAATGACCATCAGATATGTAATATTCAGCTGCCTCCTTGTGCTATGCCACCACCATCACCAACTAAATTCTCAGATCAACACCTGCTTTCTTCTTTCCAATCAATTTAAGTATTCATGTTAATGAGGAGATTATTAGAACAAAGCTAATAACCTTGTTTTGTTTTCCTTTACATCAAAATTTGTCAGCATAGGCTCCAATATGGTTCGGAAACTCATTCCATGCTTTTATTAATTCAGCATGCTGTACCAATCATCTATTGCTGCCGCATGTGGCACATATAGAGCCTATGGTGACAAAGTGTCACAAGCTTGCCAACTGATAATTGATTCATGCATTTCACAGTGAAAATGTTGGACTCTTGGGGCTGACACGAGTTGGAAGCCGGAGAGTTGTGCAGATATCAACTGGTTTCATGATATTCTTCTCCATATTTGGTACTTTCTACAAACTTCAATGTTAAACAAAACAAACCCTATGTTTGACATACATGAATCATTCTGTCACAGGAAAGTTTGGGGCCCTGTTTGCTTCGATTCCCTTACCTATATTTGCGGCAGTGTACTGTATTCTCTTTGGACTTGTCGGTGAGTCTTGTAGGAGATATGAATACATTTCTACTATGAATTCTTCAATGCACTACTAATACTCTTAAAAACCACCTATTTGGACATTCAGCTGCTGTTGGTGTCTCATTCATTCAGTTTGCAAACAATAATTCCTTGAGGAACCTGTACATATTGGGTCTTTCGCTTTTCCTTGGTATTTCAGTTCCTCAGTACTTCAACGAATTCACAGCTTCAGCAGGACATGGACCTGCTAAAACAAATGCTGGATGGGTAAGTTAGAGCTACATTAGAAATAAAATATAACCAATCCACTTCTCATTGATAACAAACAGCTATTTCAATACGCCTTTGTCTTTGAAAAATAAGCTGAATGATGGCATATAGTTAATATTTGCTTGCTTCTCTTTTGATTTGCAGTTCAATGACATATTGAACTCCATCTTCTCGTCATCTCCAACAGTCGCATTGATAGTGGCAATAGTGCTTGATAACACACTGGAGGCTAGAAGTACTGTCTCAGACAGGGGTCTCTCTTGGCTAATACCTTTTAACAGGAGGGATGCCAGAAATGATGAGTTCTATAGCTACCCAATCAAAGTGCACGAATTCATACCAAGCCGGTTTCTCCACTAATGTTTTTCGTCATCCAGACATGTAAATTTCAGATGTGTGCATTCAGAGACTGAGTCATCATTCTAGGTTGTCATGCATCATGGCATATGCCACAGTTTACATGTTCCTTTCATGTCTGAAACTCTTCTTATTTTGGAAACTGATCATTTTAAAGATAGTTCAATCCATGTACAGTCTTTAGACAAATTATTTGCCAAACCAATGAGTTTGCTGGATTCGTCTCTTTCTTTTTGGCTCAGGTTGCAGTTTCTGTTTGCTAATTAAGTTCCCGTTTTGCTTTACTTATTTATTTTTTTCCGTCAATTCATGATACTTCAGTAAAACAAAAAATATAAAAACCAGTTAATTTCTACGCATCATCCTTAAAATCTAATCCTCATATGGATATAACTTATTTTTGTTCTTTTGTGTTTTCGTTTTAATTATTTCATTGGACTTCCATCCTAAAATTTTGTTCTACCATTCTTCTAACCTGGAAAATAGGCATCGTCAGCAGAGATTCTAGAACTGCTAAAGGTCACTCTTTAGCGGATTCTTGGTTTGATGGCCACTGTTTTCTTCTGTAAGAAAAACATGCTGATGCCACAAGTTTATATAGCATGCCGTTTTTGGAAAAAGAAGCACAAGCCACAAGGTATAGGGCTGTTATGATCTGAAAAATTGAGGACCTTGTTATAAATATTTGTCTTGGAGGGTTTTTTTTTTGCAAAAGTGCATAATTCTATTTAATTAGCTCTAATCTTTTTTGATCCTCGTTTTGTGTTTGCGACGGCTGAGTTGGAGTCGAGGGATCAGAGGGGTGATGAAGACTCCGGTGAAGAACCAGAGTTTGGTGGACCGTTATGGTAGGAGTCTTTTACTCTTCTTCCTGTTGTTTTCTATTGTTTTCCGTCGTTTTCCCACTTTTTCGTTCATCGGCGGCAATGGTAACTGAGAGAAGAGGATGAGAGGAGATGTATAGTTGGAGTGGATTAAAAGGTAGAGCCAGCAGGAGACGGAGGCGGCGACGGCAAGCCGGTGGCGTCGGGCCACACGGCCTCGGCGGCTGCCAAGTCGCAGCAGTGGTGCTGCCATCGCGGCAGCAGCAGCCGCCTGCTGCCCGTGTCTTCTCCGGCAATCGGCCGGTCCCAGTGGCGTCAGAGGTCGTGGGAGGGGCCTTCAGGTGGTCGCCGGCGGCATGGAGGGCTGCCCGGCACCGATCCGAGGAGGAGAGGAGTAGGCGGCGTCGGGTTGGAGACGAGAGGGAGAAATCATATTTTAGATTCTTATAAATGGGTTAATTAAGAAGAGAATTGTATCTAACGAAATAGAGTTTCATTTATAGATTATTGGGATATTTTTGTAGTTGATCGTAGAGTTGTCGGATCGAGTTGAGGTGAATACCAAAATTGTAGGTTTTTGCGTTCTGAACGCGATGGTGGTGTCGGATTTCTGATCGGAGGTCGTATGGTAGGTCTTTTCTACATTTCAGTGTTATTTGGTGGTTAATAGTTATTATTTCCGTTTGATACATGATTAAATAATGTAGAATAGTTGTATTTCATGTTAGATGGTGATTTAGAGTGTAGATGGTGGTATTAGGGGTGAGTTGACTCTTGTTGTAGCCGATGAATGTTGAATGGATAAATTGACAGTTTTACCCTTTGCCTCTAATTGCTTGAATTGCTTCTGAATTCCGTTGATCTTCCGTTGCATGTTGTTGGCTCATATACATGTTGATATCATATTATGTTGCATGAATTGCATCTATAGTGATTATGATGATTAGGAAGCATGTGTAGGTGCTAAGGAGTTGCATAATGCTAGATCCAGATTATTGGTTGGTCGCATTATTGATGTAGTAGTTGTTATATGCATTATATTTGTTGACATCAAGTTGATAGCATTTTATGCATGTTGCTTTTATAGTTGTGAGAGCTAGTTATATTGCCATGTTGTGCATTATGACCTGTTGTGGGTGCAAACCCGGACATTGCTGATTTATTGCCCGAGGTGTATGGGCGGTGACATCAATGATCACGAAATTTTCACTCGAGTTGCTTGTACGGTGTCACGCTGTTAGACGTCGACGGGCTTGTGTGCGGCGTCGTGCTGTTAGACGTTGGCGGGCTATCTTTTAGATAGTCGTATCTCCAGTTGGAGCGGGCTTGAGGTGCCACTCTCGGGGTGCGAGAGTGCGGGGGAAACCCAATTGTCCACTACGCTCTTGATTGGGTGATTAGTATGCATGTACGCATTGTCAGTAGAATATGTATGAGTTGATGTTGTGTTAATTGACATGAGTATATGATGATAGTTATGAGGTACATACATGATTATACATGGATATAGTGATTATTAGATGCATAAGTGTTTATTTAAGGATGACATTGCATTTGTTGGTACGAGCATATAATGTTGGTAGTGGTATACACATAGTTGAATATTATGGCATCATGGATGGTCATCTTTACCTCTTGACATATTGTGATATCCTACTCAGCTTTCCGCTGATGTTTGTTATTTTTGCTTCAGATTTGCAGGTTCGAGTGGTAGCTGAGAAGGTCTAGATAGATAGAGTAGAGGAGGCAGACTTTGACATTGATTTCCCTCGAGATGTATAAAGTTTCTTGAATAGAATTTTATTATTGTAATAGATATTATTCTAATGCAAGTGGTTGAGATTTATGTTGCAAGTTGTTCATGAAGATTTTGGTGTGTTAGTTGATAGCTGATTGCGCTTTTCCTAGGCGGTGTTCCTTATTTAGGGATGAACCTAGACGAGACATAACAAAGGTAATTTACCAGTACATTCTCTCTATACTTTAGATAAACTAGCTCGCATCCTCTTCAACTTTCAAAATTGATCATGGGTTAACCTAAATAAACAGTATTTGTACCTTACTAAAAATACTTACGTTATTTAAACATCTTTATATATTATTCCTCTTTATCCCTTTCATATTCCCTCACCCCCATTGCAAACAAAAGTAAGGCTCTTTAATCAGCTAGCCCTGGACCTAATTGTACCCCAATTATATATTTGCTTCAATGAATAAATAGGATTAGAATAGATAACAAGTGAACGATGATTGAATATGAATACTTTAAATTTGATATATATTAGATATAATAGTAATTTTATATTATTTTATTCTCATTTTCTTTTAATTCACAATCTTAAGTAATATGAGACTTTTAACGATTTGCTCCATTGTTTCTAATCTACAACATTGTTCTTGGCCTTTTCACATCAACATTTTGTAGGTGCATCGGCGGTGTTGAGCAAACGTAGCTACTACAGTTTGCTTATGTACAAAAATCTTATTATTTTTGGTAGTTTCTATTTAGGGAAGAGCAGTGAGTAGTGAAATCAATTGTATTGCATAGTGGAGAATGTATATATATAGCTGTAAGGAGAAACGAACATATCAATTACATAGGGGTGAGCAAACTTCACCGATTCACCGAAATCGAACCGAAACCGATCGAACCGAAACCAATTTAACCGAACCGAATTAATTTCGGTTAAAGAAATTTTTGGGTTCGGTTTTCGGTTCGGTTCGGTAAATTAACCGACGGTTCGATTAATTTACCGAATTAATCGAATATATATGTATATATATGTATATGTATATATATGTATATGTATATATATATACAATAACAGATATATTAGATCTTGGCATTTGTCTTGGTGGTTAAGTGTTAAGTTTAGCATTTCCGCCGGCCTGGGTTCGAATCCCATGTTGTGTAATAATATTTATTTAACATTCGATATATATATAATAGGTGTTAGTTATATATAAATTGATAGTAATGTTTGCTAAGATGGTTAGAAGGGTAAAAATTAAAATTTAAATCTCAGTTGGCCGAGTTTAAGTCCACATGCATGCTTTGAATTTTTTTTTTTTTATCTTTTCGGTTAACCGAACCGAACCGAATTAACCGAATTTTTTCGGTTCGGTTAACCGAATTTTCGGTTCGGTTTTTAACCGAACCGATGCTCACCCCTAATTACAATCAGAATCAAATCAAGCTGTTATTGAAATATGCTGTAAGTTGAGGTAGCAATGACGTGGCTGAAGAGGTGCTGAGCCATGAAGTGACTGTCGTGGTGTGATGTTATTGTTATTACCCCCGCAAGATGAGTTGTTCGATGACGTCCATCTTGATCCGATGGTCTGTATACTATTGGCCCAAGAGTTTTTCCTAGGCATTAATCTCTATTTTGATGATAACAAATATGTACTTCGCTCGGAGAAATACAAAAAATCGGCAAAAAAAGACTCTGACGTAAATCGTGTAGAATTCATAAATTACTATATAAGTAGATTTCATATAATATACCTCTAGGAATAAACCTCAAGCCTATTTGTAATATTATCAAAGTCAAAACTTGGTAACGAAATCCGAAAACAAAGCGTAAAACAAAATGAGTGTAAAAAATAGCCTCAGTCCAAATTCGGTCGACCGGTTGGTCGACCGCCCGAAGTCTGAAAAGAACAGAGGAAATTCGGTCGACCAGGCAGTCGATTGAATGTGGCTAGAAAAGGGCAGTAGCCTCGCGGTCACTGGGCAGTCGATCAGTCGGTCGACCGACGATCGATCAGCAAGCGACCGGACGGCGTCCAACTGGCAGAAAAACTCCCGTTAGAGTGTACTACTGACTGAGGGGTTATAAATACCCCTCACCAACCTCTCTTAAAGGCTTTTAACAATGATTAGTGCATTCCTAAGAGAGATTTAAGCCTTCAAAAGATCGATTTGTGCATGCTTGCTTCGGCGATAGCTTCATTTTCCTCAAGCGATCTTCTCATCTCAACTCCGACAACGATTCGAGCTTACCATATTGAAGAGTTGGAGACTTGGAAGGCTTTGGAAGGAGCTCACACTTGTGATTTCATTTTTAGCTCCTTCTTTGTTGTTTTTCATTATTTTTAATTGTACTTCTCATTGTTAGCTTGCTAGGTGTGCTAGTGCAAACACTTAGGGTTTGCTTTGTAGAATTGTGTTTTGCCTAGGTGAATAGGTTCGAGGTATTATCAAAGGATTGAGAAGCAAGTCCTCGGTCGTATTCAAAGGGAAACACATAGTCTATAAAGTGTTGGTTAGTAATTCTTGTCGTGGATCCAAGGTAGTGGAGTAGGCGATTGGCCGAACCACTCAAATTGCTTGTGTTTGCATTGTGATGCTTATTTGATATTAATTGCTATTTATAATTGTCAAGCATCATAATTTAGTTGCACGATCAATTTGGTTGCATTATAAATTAAACTTGAAAGAAATCGAATAGAAGTTAAAAACTCACCCAATACTATTTAACCCCTCCCCCCCTTTCTAGTGTGGGTATTTGATCAACATTTGGTATCAAAGCAAGATTGTAGGATTAGACTTAACTATCTAACCTACAATCTAGAATGTCTTGTGAAATTCAACTAGCTAAATGGTCCTCTACTCATACTCCACCATTAATTGTTCGATGGAAACAACTATGGTTATTGGAAGATACGCTTGAATGGCTTCCTTCAATCACTTGGCATGGATATATGGAGAATGATTCAAGTAGAGTATAAGCAACCAACTAAAGATATTGATGAGTGGGATCAAGAAGAAATTAGACTATTTAATGCAAATGCAAAGATCGTCAATGCACTATATTGTGACCTATCAATTAATGAGTTTAATAGGATTTTCACTTGTAAGTCAGCATATGAACTTTGGAAAGTCTTAGAGACTACACATGAAGGAACTTCATAAGTCAAGGAATCTAAGATAAACCTACTCATGCATGATTATGAAAATTTCAAATTGTTACCTCATGAATATGTTGATGCCATGTATGCTCGCTTTCAAAATATTACGAATGACTTAACTAATCTTGGTAGAGACATAAGGGAAGAGGAGAAGGTAAGGAAGCTCATTCGTTCCCTTCCAAAAGCTTGGGAGCCCAAGGTCATCGTAATCATGGAAGCAAAGGATACGAGCACCTTAAAGATCACCGAGCTCATTGGGTCTCTCATGACACATGAGACCCATATAAAGCAATACGAGGGGGAAGATGCCCCAAAAAGCAAGAATATTGCTTTAAAAATATCACACCGGGCTAAAGAACCCTCATCACCCAAGGAGGAGACGGATGATTTTGAAAAAATGGCAATGTTAGCAAGGAGATTCAAGAGCTTCATGAGAGGCGACATGAGAAGGGGAAAAGGAGACTACACATGCTATAACTGCAACAAAGCCGGGCACTTGAAGAAAGATTGTCCACTCCTCAAGATGGCTTCAACCTCGCACCCCAGCAAGAAGGACAAGTATAAGAAGAAGAAGAAGGTGATGATGGCCTCATGGGATGAGAGTGAGTCCTAATCAAGTGAAGAGGAGACCAAGAGCGAAAAGGCAAACCTTTGCCTTATGGCAAATGACAACCTTTACATTTGGCGAACTTTCCTTTACACAAGATGAATTAGAATTGGAATTTGAACAAATGCATGATGAATTTAATGCCATTAGGAAGAAATTTAAAGAGCTAAAAAATGATAACAAATCTCTAGAACAAGAAAATGATAGTCTACTACTTTCATGCAATGATTTAAGGAAAAAGGTACATAGACTTAGGGAAGAAAAGCATGCTTTGGATGATGCTAAGAATAACCTAGAAAATGAGAACAAATTCTTAAGTGATCAAGTAGAGCACTTAAATAATTGCATGTTATATTTTAAAAAAAAATTATGCATGCTAAATGAAAAGATGACAACCTTACAAAATGTCATGCTTAAGGTTGTAAATGCTAGAATATCATCAAAAAAATCACTCATGCACACTCTCATGCTCACACACATAGCACTAGAAAGTTTAATGGAAGTTGCATTTCATGTGGTGTGTATGGTCATATGGCAAGAGACTGTGCTCTTAAGAGTGTGGGCGAAATGGCGACACTAGAGAGGGGGTGGGGGGGGGTGGATGAATAGTGTATTTACTAATTCGATTAGCCTAAATTTGATTTTAATCGTTTACTTAGATTATTTAGGCGAATTACAATTATGCGATTTAAATACGGAAGCAATAATAAATAATTAAGCACAAATAAAAATTAATGCAAACACAAGTGGTTTATAGTGGTTCGGCCCCAATGCATACTCCACTACCTAAGCACCCCGCTTAGGATTTCCAAACTAGTTTTTACTAGATTAATTAGAGTTTCCCTTACAACGAGAACTTTGCACCGGAAAGTCTCCGCTCTCCAACCGAAGGCACTTCCACACCCGAAAGTATCCCGCCTTCCTACCGAGAGCACTTTCCCACCTCAACCTAAGGGACAACTAGAACTAATCCTAGCAATCACTAAGTATACACAAGTGGCTTTACTCCTTCTATACCAAGAATACCACTTCACCCAATTCAAGACCTAACACCCGGTCTTACAAACTCAAATTAAACAAATAGTTAAAATAACAGATAAAATACAATCAAAAGAGCTAAATAATAAAACCAATGGAAAGAGCTCTTTTGCAAGCCTTTGGAGCCTTCAACTCTTCAAGGGATGAGCTTGATCAAAACCCGAGTTGAAGCAGCAACTGGCGCTTGAAGAATGAACTCGATGGAGAATAGAGCGCAAGCTTTAAATCTTTTGGAAAACTTAATTCTTCCTCTTAATGCTCAATAAAATCTGTAGAAATCAGGGAAGAAGATTAAAAGAATCATATGAGGGTGTATTTATACCCTTGTGAAGAAACGACTGCTCAACGGATAGAAAACTATCCGTTGCAGACCGCCGGTCAAATTGTCGATCAACCGACCGATCGACCAGTCATTCGACCGCCGCTTTCTTCTATCTGATCAGTCGACCGACGGCTCGACCGATTATCGCGAGCCTCGCGATCCTCAGTTCGGTCGACCACTCGAGGTTTTCTGCAATTTCTTTCCCAGCTTCGATCGGCCGGCTGGTCGACTGATTGGCTTCTGCCAATTTTTGCAGCCATTGGCTTCGACCGAACCTAGATTGGGCAAGGCAAACAGCTTTGTTTTGCTTGGTTCTTCTGGTTCGTTTTCACTAAGTTTACTTATATAATATTTATTAATTTTAAGTTAAATAACTTTAAAACATAAATGCTATATAAGGATTAACCCTCATTTGGATTCAATAAAAATATCTAAAAAATCAAAATCTAGTTTTTGAGGTCTAGTACAAATTTTCAGAAAACAAAACTTTTTTAATTTTCCGGGTCAAGTATGGGTATGCTAGAGGTCTCCAATAAATCCTTAAAAATATCTTGTTATCTAATTTCTACCCAAGGAACAATTACTGTCATTTTTTATGTCAAGAAAATGTTTGGATCATATAGCCCTCCAAGGAGCTCCCTAGTCTTAGTGAATTTCAGGGCGGTCTCGGAATTTCATGGTTTGGGGTTCGGGATAGGTTGTTGGGTTCTTATGCATCATGATGAGGAATTATAACATATCTAGACACCCTAGACCTAAACTCTAACTTCCTGAAGAATCCGATCGCGTCGACCAACGTCCTTCCGATTTTCCGATCGCGGACGTCGCGCGCTAACCGATATGGAACCTGAAAATAATTCTTCATGAAATCATTAGTTCCATATTTGTTATCATCAAAACCGAGATTAAGACCAAGGTTGAAAACCTTAAGCCAACAAAGAGGAACCCCAATGCTAGATTTGCTTGGGTTTCTAAGATGACTAACACTCAAGGACCCAAGAAGATTTTGGTACCTAAAGTTGTATTATCTCCTTTTATTAATGGAGAACCATCCTCAAGCAAGTAGGAGCACATGGATCTTAGATAGTGGTTGCTCAAAACACATGATGGGAGACATCAACTTGTTTGCAACCCTATCAAGTAAGGATGGTGGATATGTAACGTTTGGAGACAATGCCAAAGGTAAGATTGTTGGCATTGGAGATATATGTATTCTTCCCCACCCGTGTATTAAGAATGTTTTACTAGTTGATGGGTTGAAACATAACTTGATTAGCATATCTCAATTATGCGATAATGGTTACTTAGTCATTTTTGAAGCATCTAAATGCATCATTAGAAATGCACCATCTAATGATATAGTGTTCATAGGAAATAGGCAAGAAAATGTTTACACTTTACTCTTGAATGTTTTGCCTAATCCTCATGTTAGATGTTTAGTTACCATGGAAAATAATTCTTGGTTGTGACATAGAAGGCTAGGACATGCTAGCATGAGCCTCATCTAAGAGATAACAAAAAAGATTTAGTCAAAAGGAATACCAAAAATAAATTTTGAAAAAGATAAACTTTGTGATGCATGTCAACATGGAAAACAAGTTAAATATTTATTTCATAGTATTAATTAAGTTACTACATCTAGAATACTTGAACTTGTGCACATGGATCTTTTTGGTCCTAGTGATGTTGCTAGTCTAAGTGTTAAACTATATTGTTATGTTTTGGTTGACGATTTTTCAATATTCACATGGGTTTTCTTCCTAGCTAAGAAAAATAAAACTTTTGATTTCTTTAAAAGATTTGCTAGGAGAGTTATAAATGAAAAATGAATTTCAATTTTGAAAATTAGGAGTGATAATGGTGGGAAATTTAAAAATGATTTTTTTTTCGATTTTTGTGATGATTTAGGTATTGAGCATACCTTTTCTTCCTCTAGAACCCTCTAACAAAATGGGGTGGTTGAGAGGAAGAATAGAACTTTACAAGAAATGGCTAGGATCATGCTTTGTGAAAATAATTTGCCAAAGTATTTTTGGGCCGAAGCCATAAATACCTCTTGTTATGTACTTAATCGTGTTTTATTAAGACCTAAAATCAAGAAAACACCTTTTGAGTTTTGAAATGATAGAATCCCAAGTGTGGGATATTTTCGTGTTTTTGGATGTAAATATTTTATTTTAAACACTAAGGAGCATTTAGGAAATTTTGATTCTAAATTCGATGAAGGTATTTTCCTAAGTTAGTCTAATAGTTCTAAGACCTATAGAGTTTATAATCGTAGAACTATGATTGTTGAAGAATCTATGCATGTTACTTTTGATATATGAAACTAATGATTCCTCTAGAAATGTTAAGATTGTGAATGTAGGTGAGGAACTTTAGGAACTAACATTTTATGACAAGGAGGTTGAAGATGAAAACAATGAAGAAACTCACCATGAAGAACCTTCATCCTCAACTCTTCCTCAAGATGAAGATGAAGAAGAGGAAGCTATATCACCTCTCCCCAAAGGGTACCGATTGATAAGAGATCATCCAATGAATCAAGTCATTGGAGAACCATCAACGGGAGTGGTAACGCGCTCTAAACTTAAGAATATTTGTTAATATGTAGCATTCATATCTCAAGTAGAGCCAAAAAAATAATAAGGAAGCAATAGAAGATGAATTTTGGGTAACTGTCATGCAAGAGAAACTTAATCAATTTGTTAGGAATGAAGTTTGAGACTTAATACCTAGACCTAGCAGATAAATCGTATTTGAGACTAAATGGGTATTTAGAAATAAGTTAGATGAAGGAGGTTTAGTCATTAGAAACAAAGCTAGGTTAGTGGCCCAAGGGTATAATCAAGAAGAAGGAATAGACTATAATAAATTTATGCTCCCGTAGCTAGATTAGAGGCAATTTGTATGCTTTTGGCTTATGCAAGTTTTAAAGATTTTAAACTTTTTCAAATGGATATTAAAAGTGCATTTTTAAATGGTTTTATCGATGGGTTTCCAAATCATGTTTTTAAACATAAAAAGACTTTGTATGATTTAAAACAAGCCCCTAGGGCTTGGTATGAAAGACTTTCCACATTTTTGATTGATCAAGGCTTTAGCATTGGAAAAGCCGATGTTTTTCTTTTTATAAAAAATAATGAAAATGATATTTTACTCATGCAAATTTATGTTGATGATATAATATTTGGTGCTACTAATGAATTATTTTGTGAGTGGTTTGCTAAGTGCATGCAAGAAGAAATTGAGATGAGCATTATGGGAGAGCTTTCCTTCATGTTGGGTCTCCAAATCAAGCAAACCAACAAAGGGATCTTTATAAATCCAGCTAAGTATACACAAAGGAGCTCATTAAGAAATTCAGGATGAATGAAGCCAAGATAGCTTCTACACCATTAAGCACATCAATCAAGCTTGACAAAGATGAAGATGGTATGAAAGTAGATGAAAAACGATATCGAAGTATGAAAAACTACAAGTAGACCCGATATCATATTTAGTGTTTGTGCATGTGCTAGATTTCAATCGTGTCCTAAAATATTTCATTTAAGTGCCGTTAAACGCATATTGAGATATTTGAAAGACACGATTGATTTAGGGTTATGGTATCCATGCAATGCATCTTTTGATTTTGCCAGGTGTAAAATAGATAGAAAAAACACTAGTGGGCGTTACCTATTCCTATGAATGAGTCTTGTTTCTTGATTTTCCAAGAAAGAAAACTCGATTGTACTCTCAACTACCGAAGCAGAATACATCGCCGCGGCTAGTTGTTGTGTACAAATCCTTTGGATGAAACAAACCGTTTTAGATTATGTACTTAAATATTTATGCATACTCATACATTGTGATAATACTAGTGCAAAAATTCTATTTTGCACTCTAGGACCAAGCACATTGATTTAAGGCACCATTTTCTTAAGGATAATGTAGCTAAGGAAAATATATCCATGGAATTTGTATCCACCGATAAGTAACTTGCGGATATATTTACAAAACCCTTAAATGAAGAAAACCTTACAAATCTAAGAATGCAATTAGGGATTTGTGTTTTGCCAAGTATTTAAATTTTCAAAATTTACATGCCTTTTGAAAAATTGCATTTCATGTAGTATCATCACACTTATATAATGTCTTGTAACAGGGTTTTGCGACTTATTGATGTTTGTCTTCTATAGGCTTACATTGATAGGAAAGACTATAGTGATAGATGATACTCAGTTTTATGGTTTTCTCGATTTTATTAATAAAACTCATTAATAGTATCTTGGTTCTTGCCCTTTTTGATTGATGTCAAAAGGGGAAGAAAAAGCAAGGTCACATTTGTTTTATGATGCATATAGATAGGGGGAGTTATAAGCATGATATGCATATTGATATGGGGAGCATATCTCAAGTTGCAATATAGGCTATATATGGTTTAACTCAAACTCACAAATGATACTTACAGTTTTATAGAATTTCATATTTTGTTTGTCATCATCAAAAAGGGGGAGATTATTGGCCCAAGGGTTCTCCCTAGGCCTTGATCTCTATTTTGATGGTAACAAACATGTATTTAATATATTTGTAAAGTTTTGAGTTCAGGTTGAGGATACGATACACGCGCGAACTTCGCTCAGAGAAATGCAACAAAATGAGTGTAAAAAATAGCCTTAGCCCAAATTTGGTCGACTGCCTGAAGTCTGAAAAGAACAAAGGAAATTCGGTCAACCAAGCGGTCCACAGAATGTGGCCAGAAAAGGGCAGTAGCCTCGCGGTCATTGGGTGGTCGATCAGTTTGTCGACCGATGATCGACCGACAAACGATCGGACGACGTCCAACGGGCAGAAAAACACCTGTTGCAGTGTACTACCGAGTGAGGGGTTATAAATACCCCTCACCAACCTCTCTTAAAGGCTTTTAACAGTGATTAGTGCATTTCTAAGAGATATTTAAGCCTTTAAAATATTGATTTGCGCTCGCTTGCTTCACCGATAGATTCATCTTCCTCAAGCAATCTTCTCGTCTCAACTCCAACAACGATTCGAGCTCACCATCTTGAAGAGTTGGAGACTTGGAAGGCTTTGGAAGGAGCTCACACTTGTGGTTTCATTTTTAGCTCCTTCTTTGTTGTTTTTCATTATTTTTAATTGTAGTTCTTATTGTTAGCTTGCTAGGTGTGCTAGTGCAAACACTTAGGATTTGCTTTGTAGAATTGTGTTTTGCCTAAGTGAATAGGTTCGAGGCATTATCAAAGGATTGAGAAGCAAGGCCTCGGTTGTATTCAAAGGGAAGCACATAGTTTATAAAGTGTTGGTTAGAAATCCTTGTTGTGGATCCAAGATAGTGGAGTAGACGGTTGGCCGAACCACTCAAATTGCTTGTGTTTGCATTATGATGCTTATTTGATATTATTTGCTATTTATAAATGTCAAGCATCATAATTTAGTTACACGATCAATTTGGTTGCATTAGAAATTGAACTCGAAAGAAATCGAATAGAAGTTAAAAGCTCACCCAACACTATTCACCCCCCCTTTCTAGTGTGGGTATTTGATCAACATATACGTTTTCACACGAACAATTTTGGTTAAGGAGTCTGGCAACTGAAGAGAAGTAGGTATATGTTGCACTCGAAGTTTCTCAGCTTGAACCGAACAAAATGACAATCCAGTTCCACATGTTTCATGCGACTGTGTTTGACTGGTCGATCATTGAGTATAGTAGCAGCAAGATTGTTGCAGTATAAGGTCAGAGTTGAGACAGGGAACCAATTAAGTTCTTCGATGATGTTTATAATCCAAAGGACTTCAACAACAGCATTGGCCAAGGCTTTATACTCACCTTCAGTAGAAGAGCGTGCAATGGTTTTTAATTTTGAAATATTAAAAAAATAAAATAGGCTTCTGCAACGGTTCTACGATCGTGGTGTCATCGCTGAAAGTGTATCGTCTTGGTCGTGTACAACAGTCGTAAATATATTACCGACGGTTTTGCGACGGCGACTAGCGGTCATCGAGATGTCGCAAAGTTAATATCGTGTGACGACAAAAGTCTGTCGCAAGTGGTTCACGACCGATACTGCGATGCTCGCTGGCCGTCACGAGGTCGGTCACAATTATTATATTTTGTGATGACAAGATTAGTGTCACAAATTATTTGTGACGATCTCTTCTGTGACGGACACTTGCGATTGCTTTTGGTCATTGCAGAAGCACTTCGGTGACGATCTTGCGGTCGCTTTAGCCATCGCATAAGACATTTTTTCAGGTAGAGAGAGAGAGAGGGAAGAAAAGGGATCGCACGGGGGGCTGAAATACGCAAATCCTTAATGGTTTTGTGACGGTGTTCAACGGTCGCGTGGTTATTTAATTTGTGACGGCAAACGTATCGGCTGCACTGCCATCACAAATGTGGCGATAGTGCGACGTCGAATATCTGTGGTCGTTGTTGGCCTATGGTTTTCAACCTTGGTCTTAATGTCGGTTTTAATGATAACAAATATGGAACTAATGTTTGAGCAAGAAGTATTTTCAGGTTTCATATTGGTTTGATCAGAAATATCGAAGAAATAAAAAAAATCAGCAAGGATGCTCGGGGTTCACCGAGAAGGCTGAGTCTAAGTCTAGAGTGTCTAGATTATATGTATATCCTCTATATGATGCAAAGAAACCCAAAATTCGAAACCCAAATCACAAAATATGAAAACTAGGAAAATTAGAAAACGATCCAGAAACTCTCTAAGCCTAGAGAGCTCCTTGGAGGGCTACATGATTTAAACTTTTTTTGGCACCGAAAGTCGCAATAATTGTTCCTTAGGTAGAAATAAGTTAAAGATATATTTTAAAGAAATTTTTGAAAACCTTTGACCTATCCATATTTGACCCAGGAGATTATAATTTTTTTTATTTTCGTAAATTTGTACTAGACCCCAAAAGTTAGATTTTGATTCTTAAGGATTTTGATTTTTTAGATATTTTTATTGAATCCAAATAGAGATTAATCATTGTTTAACATTTATGTTTTAAAGTTAATAATTGTTTAATAAGACATGTGAAGCATCAACAAAACTATTACATCTGCACCTCACATTTTTTATGTCGTAAGAGTAAATTTGGATATCATCAAATAAAAGTGTGCCTTTTGACAATTTTTTTAAATAATGGCGCCTTTTAACTAATATAAAATAATTGAAATTATTGTATTTTGTTTCATTATCATATGTTTGACATATGATGTTATCAAATTTTTTTGATATATATATATATATACACACACACGTTTTGATAATTCTATTTGTTGATGTCTATTTGGGATATATTGATGTTATTAATAAAAAATATTTAAATATATCTGTAAATAGGATATTTTAATTTTTAAATTACAAAAAACAAAATAGGGTTCTACGACGATTCCGCGATCGTAGTGCCGTTGCCGAAAGTGTATCCTCCTGGTCGCGTACAACGGTCACAAAAATGTTAACGACTGTTTTGCAACTGCGACTAGCGATCGCCGAGCCTTCAGAAACTTAATATCGTGTGACGGCAAAACTATATCGCAAGTGGTTCGTGACCGATACTGCGATGCCCGCTGGCCGTCGCGGAGTTAGTCACAGTTATTATATTCTGTGATGACAAGATTAGCGATCGTAAAGTATTTGTGACGATCTCTTCTGCGACCAACACCTGCGATCACTTTTGGTTGTCGCAGAAGCACTTCGGTGACGTACGATCTTGCGACCATTTTAGCCATTGCAGAAGACTTTTTCTTTAGGGAGAGAGAGAGAGGTGGGTCCCAATTAAAAAGATATATTAAAAAGTAATCTGGCGTGTATCAGTTGACATGACAATTGGGATTTTTTAAATCGTTTCTGGATCGCCACGTCAGTAAAATAATGGCTCTACTCACGGTTGGCAAACGATAGGCTACAATTAGAACCAATGTGTAAGTTTTTATATAGGATTGAGACCAATCAAAGGATTGACCACAATTGAGAATTCGGCCAAAGTTCATGCCATTTTCGTCTAATAACCCTTAATAGTATAATTATTAACATATTAACATTATCTAAAAGTTAAGTGTTTCAATAATTTATTAGATTTTTTTATTAGAAAATATAGAGGTAGCATTCCTTGTCCTTCCCTTTTCTTGGTTTTCATTATTTTTTTTTCCGACGGAATTGGGGCAAGTTGCGAGGACTAGAGGAGGAGGTAGGAGATGGATGGAGGTTGTGCGGGTTGTGACGTTGCATGCGTTGTTGCGTGACGTGTGCGCATCACACGCTACGCGCAGTTGGCGCATCTCTAGAGAGAGAGAGAGAGAGAGAGAACCGGGGGAAGAATAGGGATTGCGCGGGGGGTTGAAATATGCGATCCTTAATGATTTTGCGATGTTGTTCAACAATCACACTGCCATCGCATGTGGCGATAGTGGACACCGAATCTCCGCAGTTGCAAAACCATCACATTTGTGTTGTTACTTTTGTCATCACAATTGAGTCATAGAAAATTACAATTGTTCTAGTAGTGATTGAAAACTAATAAATACTACACTCATATTTTTTATGTCGTAAGAGTAAATTTGGATATCATTAAATAAAAAGTGCGCCTTTGACCACTATTTTAAATAATGGCGTCTTTTAACTAACATAAAATAGTTGAAATTAGTTCTGTGTAATTCAATTGTTTTCTATGAAATTGGAAGGTGTTTTTTGATGTATTTTGTTACATTATCATATGTTTGAGATATCCTGTTAACAATTTATTTTTGATATAGATATATATATACACACACGTTTTGATGATTATGTATGTTGATGTCTATTTGGGATCTGATGATGTTATTGATAGAAAATTTTAAATATATCTATAAACAGGAGATTTTAATTTTTTAAATTATAAAGAAACAAAATAGGCTTCTACGATGGTTTTGCGATCGCGATGTCGTTATCGAAAGTGTATGATCCTGGTCACGTACAATGCAAATATGTTAGCGACAGTTTTGCAATGGCGACCAACGGTCACCGAGCCGTCACAAAGTTAATATCGTGCCATGGCAAAAGTCTATCTCAAGTGGTCCACGACTGATACTGTGACGCTCTTTGGCCATCGCGGAGTCAATCGCAGTTATTATATTCTACGATCACAAGATTAGCAGTCGCACTATTTGTGACGACCTCTTCTGCGACGGACGCTTGCAAACCCTTTTGGTTGTCAAAGAAGAACTTTGGGGACAGTCTTGAGATCGCCTTAACTGTCACAAAAGATGTTTTTTTTTGTAGTGAGATAGAGAGAGCGAAGAAAAGGGATCGCCCGGGGGGTTGAAATACACGATCCTTAACAATTTTGCGACGGTGTTCAACAGTCGTGTGGTTATTTAATTTGCAACAACAAATGTATCGATCACACTGCCATCACGGGCGATAGTGCGACGTCGAATCTCCGCGGTTGCAAAACCATCACGTCAACGCCGCTACCTTTGTCGTCACAATTGAGTCATAAAAAATTACAATTTTTCTAGTAGTGATTGAAAACTAATGAATACTACACTCATATTTTTTATGTCGTTAGAGTACATTTGGATATCATTAAATAAAAGTGTGCCTTTTGACCATTTTTAAATAATGGCGCCTTTTAACTAATATAAAATAGTAGAAATCATTTTTGTGTAATTCAATTGTTTTATATGAGATTGGAAGGTACCCTTTGATGTTTTTTTGTGTCATTATCATATGTTTGAGATATTCCGTTAACATTATATATATATGTGTGGACTGGACTAGTACTATTGGGTTCGGTCGGATCAAATCCAACAGCGCCCTACACACTTAAACCCAACTCGAGCCACACGAGACGGCTCCGCCCGGGGGCTCCACCTGATTGTACTCCTAAACCGGACTCGAGCCAGACCAGATGGCTCCGCCCGGGGGCTCCACCTGACAATACAAGGACGTTCACATCCTTCTTTATCATGAGGGATATGCCATTACAAGCTCGTTATCTCCGAAATCAGCCTCGACCCATTCTGAGCAATATCCCAGCGAGGTTGCTGGGCAGCGTCATCACCTCCACCTACAATAAGTACAGACACGACATGCCTCAGGTAACCTAATTTAAAATTTCATTACCTCCACCTTGGAAATCTACTAACTTGAGCGTTAAAGTATTTTTTGCAGCCCCCTCCCCCCCCCCCGTCGGACTAGTACTATTGGGTTTGTGGACTGGACTAGTACTATTGGGTTCGGTCGAATCAAATCCAACAGCGCCCTACACACTTAAACCCAACTCGAGCCACACGAGACGGCTCCACCCGGGGGCTCCACCTGGTTGTTCTCCTAAACCTGACTCGAGCTAGACCAGATGGCTCCGCCCGGGGGCTCCACCTGACAATACAAGGACGTTCACATCCTTCTTTATCACGAGGGATATGCCATTACAAGCTCGTTATCTTCGGAATCAGCCTCGACCCATTCTGAGAAATATCCTAGCGAGATTGCTGGGCAGCGTCATCACCTCCACCTGCAATAAGTACAGACACGACATGCCTCAGGTAACCTAATTTAAAATTTCATTACCTCCACCTTGGAAATCTTCTAACTTGAGCGTCAAAGTATTTTTTGCAGCCCCCCCCCCCCCGCCGGAGTTATACCTGACTAGGAGAGACACCAAGTCGGATCAGACTACTCTGATCCTTAAGTAGGAACATTTAGCGCCCACCGTGGGGGAGAGTAAAGCTTACCTCCCCACAATGGTTCAAACCCGGAGCCAGGTGACCGCTGCCACACACCAACGACAATGCCCTGACGATGATGATCATCTGCAACCTAGTGATGCTGAAAAAGTGAGGAGCGACGCTTCGGCACGAACCGAACTCCCCCCATAAGCATCCCAGCATTGGATAAATGACATGGAGGCGGAGAACCAGCGGTTGACAGCCTAGGTCGAGATGCTGACGCGGTCCCGGGAATAACCCCCGATCGATCGCGAGCACCGCCGCTCAGAACATGAGGAAAGCAATCACTCGAAAAGGAGGAGACCAGTTTCTGACCTTCGAGATGAGATCTCCAGCACACCCTGTCAAGTAAGAGAGAAAGATTCCAAAGCCATGGAGATCATGATAGCCCTCCCTAACAACTCGGGACCCCTCGCCGAGCACATCATGGCAACAAACCTTCTACCCAAGTGCAAGTTGTCGACCACTCTAATGCCCTACGACAATATGGGTGACCCTACAATACACCTAACAATGCTCAGGACCTTGATGCTCTACAGTGGAGCAACCGACTCTACTCTCTACAGAGCTTTTCTAACTTTCCTATAGCAAACCGCTTTACTGTGGTTCGCTTCCCTCCCACCGAAATCTATACACTTGTTCACGGATCTCTCTCGCACCTTCCTCAATCGACTTTCCTCATCTTGGGTCTACTACAAAACAAAGGACACCCTCCACTATGTCAGGCAAGGGTAACATGAATCCCTAAGGGAATACATACGCAGGTTTCAGGCTACGTCTGTCAAAATCCTGAATCTCGATCCCCGAGTCGAGCTCTACTCCATGAAATACGGGCCAAAACCTAAATACTTTGCCGACAAGATCGCCCTGATAAAGCCCAGAGATATGATTGCATTCTAGGAGAAGGCCGCAAGCTTCATAGAGAAGGAAGAGCTCTGTGAGGCTAGAAAGCCGACAGACAAAATATCAACGACACTGCCGAAGAAAAAAAACCCCAAAAGGATGGACAGAAGAAGTGAAGATCACAACCACCGCGAACATAATAACGACAGGGGACCGAGTTCACCACCTCGCTTGGATGCCCGATATGAAAGGTACATTACTTTTAACACCAGGTGAGAGACCATCCTGCAAGAGGTTTACCACATGCAATTGCTCAAACTCCCTTACAGCCCTGAAAGGTTAAAGCCTGCATTCAAAGTCGACTAAAGCAAGAGGTGTGAATTCCACCAAACCTACGGACACACCACTGAAGAATGTATGGCCCTCCATGATCAGATTGAGCGCTTAATCATAGAAGGTCACCTTGACCACTACATCCGGCATGTCCAGAGTCGCAGTCGAAGCCGATGGAACCGCTGCCGTCAACACCGAAGTCCCAGTAAGACACCACTACCCGACAACGCAGACAACCACGATGACTCTAGGACTAGACAGCCTCATCCCGACATTTGGGGAGTCATCAACTACATTACAGGCAGATATGCTTAAGAAGGCAACACCAGAACATAATCATCCCAGGCTATCATGATCATCGACGATACAAGTCGTCCGCGAGGGCCACGTACTCCCACCTCGGTAATATCTTTCCATGAGACTAACTTTCGGGGAATTGACAAAAATTTACATGACCCTGCCGTTTTTTCTATAATTAATGTTGATTTCCTTGTAAGGAAAGTCTTGGTAGATAAGGGGAGTTCATCTGAAGTCCTCATCTACCGAACACTCGAAAGGATGTACATCAACAAAGATTCGCTACACCTGTATCATGGAGAACTCGTCAGCTTCTCGGGAGACCGGGTGGACGTCAATGGCTATTTATGCTGACAATAACGCTCGGCTCTCCACCAGGAACGAGGACGATAGACATACAATTCCTCATTGTTCATTGCGTAAGCCCCTACCATATGATTTTTGGCCGGTTGAACCCCCGACCCCGAATCTCAAACCTGGATCCCAGGGGAGACATCCAAGAGCTGCCCCAGCCCACCGACGACTTAGAACCTATGAAAATCGGGACATCGCCCGAACAGGTAACTTATGTGGGAGCACAACTCCCCGACGAGCTCAAAGATCAACTCAGCACTCTACCTAGAGACAACGCCGACCTCTTCGCATGGATGCCAGCCGACATGCCAGGGATAGATCCCCAGGTTATCCGCCACATACTAGCCATTGACCCCCAAGTCAAACTCGTGGCCCAGAAGAAAACAAAGCTCGAAATCGAGCGACACCAAGCATCCATCGAAGAAACGGGAAAGCTACTAAAGGAAAAAATTCATCAGAGATATCTGATTTACCACGTGGCTCGCGAATGTCCTAATGGTCAAAAATCACTCGGGAAAATGGCGAATGTGCGTTGACTTCGCCGACCTTAATAAGGCTTGCCAAAGGACTCTTACCCATTGCCGAGCATAGACAAACTCGTCGATGGGTCCTCGGGATACCAATACTTAAACTTAATTGATGCTTATTCAGCCTACAATCAAATCCAAATGCACCCGAAAGATGAAGAAAAAACAACCTTCATTAACGAGCACACAAATTCCTGTTACAAGGTGATGCCCTTCGGGCTTAAAAATGTATGAGCCACGTATAAATGCCTGATGAACAAGGTATTCGAAATACAAATTGGTCGCAACATGAAAATGTACGTCAATGACATGGTTGCCAAAACCCCGACCACCGGGAACCATTGCAACGACCTCATTGAGATCTTTAGCCAACTTAGGCACTACTACATAAGATTAAACCTGAAAAAGTGCACCTTCGGACTTCATGACGGTAAGTTCCTCGGTGAATCTTAACACACAGAGGAATTGAAGCCAACCTGGAGTAGTGCTGAGGCATCAAAGAGATGCGGAGCCCGCACAACATCAAGGAAGTACAACAACTCACGGGGGGATGGCCGCTCTATCCAAATTCCTCTCCAAGTTAGCCGACCGAGCCGCCCCTTTCTTTAAAATTCTAAGGAAGAAATAAGACTTCCACTGCGATGAAAAATGTGAACAAGCTTTCAAGGAACTCAAACACTTCCTTACCAGCCCATTGGTCTTGGGCAAGCCACAACAAGGAGAAACCCTCTTCCTCAACCTCATAGTCACAGAAAGTGCCCTCAGCTCGATCTTGATACAAGAGCAGGAAAAAGATCAAAAGTTGATCTACTTTGTCAGCAAGGTCCACCAAGGATCAGAAACCAGATACTAGAGATTAGAGAAGCTCGCTTTCGCCCTGGTCATCTCGGCCCGAAGATTAAGACCATATTTTCAAAGTCACCACATCCATGTACGTACCGAACAACCAATTAGACATGTACTCGCTAAACCCAAACTTGCTAGCCGAATAATATCATGGTCAGTAGAACTCTCAGAGTTCATCATCGAATACCAACCCAGAGGCCCCGTCAAAGCCTAGGCTCTTGTCAACTTCATCGCCGAATTCACCGACCAGGAAGACACCTCCAAACAGGTCGAGACTTAGACGCTATTCGTAGATGGCGCCTCCAACAAAAAAGGAAGCGGTGTAGGAATTATTTTGGAGAATGGCCAAGGAATCTCCCTAGAGAAAGCTAGGAACAACCAAGCAGAGTATGAAACTCTGATCGCCGAGCTAAAAGTCACCCTAGAAGTGAAGGCCTGAAGAATAGTCGTAACGAGCGCCTCACAACTTGTCATAGCACAAGTCAATGACATCTACCAAGCAAGGGACCCCTCTCTTGAAAGGTATCTTTCACTAGTACATTCCTTAATCACTAACTTTAATAGTTGTGTGATTTAGCACATACCTCGAGAAGAGAACACTCAAGCTGACCTGCTATCTAAACTTGCCAGCAACAAAAAACGTCAAAACAACATGTCGGTCATCCAACAAATCCTCGAACATCCGAGCATCTAGTCGGTTGACACCTCGGCGTAGACTAGAGAACCCTATACATAAATTACCTCAAACGAGGTGAAATCCCGAAATACACTGCCAGCCCAGGTAAATTTAAAAGAATAACAAGTTATTATACGCTCCTTGATAATCAATTCTAGAAAAGAGGGTACTCCCGACCACTCCTCAAGTGCGTCGCCCAACCCCGGATAGCCACCATAACGGCAGAAGTCCACGATGGCATCTGTGACAACCACATAGGAGGAAGGTCCTTGACCGCCAAAATCCTTCGGGTTGATTACTTCTGGCCAAACATGAAAGTAGAATGCAGTCTCTACGTCAAAAATTTGACAAGTGCCAAAGATTTTCAAAGGTCTTGCAACTGCATCTCGAGCTGCTTCCAGCTTGGACACTAGTTGGCTGTTCCACAAGTGGGGCATCGAACTTCGGCCCATTTCCCCATCACCGGGGCAAATCAAGTTTCTAGTTGTAGAAATCGACTACTTTACCAAATGGATAGAAGCGGAACCCCTATCCTCAATTGTGACAGACAAAGTTCAAAAAATTGTTTGGAAAAATATCATTTGCAGGTACGGAATACCACACAAGCTTGTTAGCGACAATGGGACACAGTTCACAGATCGACGATTACGAGAGTTCTACTCGGACCTCGTCATCCGATAACTCTTTTCGTCTATCGAGCACCCACAGATAAATGGCTTGGCTGAAGCGGCCAATAAGGTCATTCTAACAGGATTAAGGAAGAAACTCGACCGAGTCAAGGGACACTAGATCGAAGAACAACCCGAGGTACTCTGGAGTTACAACACAACTACCAAATCTTCCACCTCGGTGACCCCTTACCAGCTCGTCTATGGAGCTGAGGCCATCATCCCCGTCAAGATCGCATAGCTCAGCTTTCGCATAATCGCCTTCAAAGAACAAGGCAACTCAGAAACCTGACACGTCGAGCTCGATCTCATTGAAGAAGAACGAGAGCTCTTCAAAATCAGAGAAGAAGCAATGAAACTCAAGATAGCCCAAAAGTATGGCAAACACGTCAGACCCAGGATTTTTGTAGAAGGTGACTTCGTCATCCAAAAGATTGAACTGCAAAGAAAACCAATCGGAGAAGGTAAGCTCGCTCTGGACTGGGAAGGCCCTTACTGAATCACAGAAGTCCTAGGAAAAGACACCTACAAAATCGCTGAGCTCTCTAGACTAGAACTCCCATGGTTATGGAACACAGCCTCCCTACGGGTCGACTATAGCTAAGCTTTTACCCTTAAATTATAACATGGATGAAGTATTCTTTTTCTTGCATGACGGTTTTTTCCTAATGAATTTTCCCAATAAAAGGTTTTAACGAGGTCCAACCATGTCTAAGCTGAGCTTAACTCTCGATGGGATTCAGTGTATCAGTGTGATATTTAATAATGAAAGTACGTACTTTTTTTATTCTACACATTTCCCTTGTGTCGGAAATCACTTTGCAGTCATTGAACAATGCGCAGGAGGAATTTACACGATCTCACAATGGCCCTCGACCCATGTGACGCACCATCCTTCCTCGGCCAAGCACCACTATTCTTGGCAACTACAAGCCTCCATAGCAATCGGGACTCGGTTTTCACTAGCCCAACTCGTCGACCTCCGCGCCACACTCAGCAACCAGAGCTAGGTTTTCACTAGTCTAGCTCACCGACCTCAATGCCTATTACGGGCTCCTATGCCCCCAACAACCTCAAGCGCGCTACTCGCAAGCTCGGTTTTCACCGAGTCTGGTCCTCGGTCCTAAATGCGGCCTCCGGCTCAGCCTGACACGTTCTAAATGAGCAACACGACCCCGAGCGTGCTTCTTGCGAGCTCAATTTTCATCGAGTCTAGTCCTCGACACTAAATGCGGCCTCCGCTCAGCCTGACAAGCTCTAAATGAACAATACGACCCCAAGCACGCTTCTCGCGAGCTCAGTTTTCACCGAGTCTGGTCCTCGACCCTAAATGCAGCCTCCGGCTCAGCCTGGACGCTCTAAATGAGCAACATGGCCCTAAGCGTAGAGGTGGCAATGGGTCGTGCCCGGGCAGGCCCGACCACTTCTGGGTCGTACTTGGCACGACCCGACCAATACTCGGGCAGTGCCAGCATGGCCCGACTGCTCAAAGGGGCGGCCCAGCCCCAGCGTGAGCCCGCCCCTTCGGGCTCGGGCTGGGATCGGGCCGACCGGCCCGAATTATTAAAAATATGAAATATAAAGGTCGGCGATGAGACTCAAATCGTCGACCTTCACTATTTTTTTAGAGGAACTAACCACCACACCAAGACTTATTATCTATTTTTATATAATTTTAGCAAGTATAATATATTATGCTCAAGCCTAGCACAAAAAACCAAGCTAGGCCTGGGTCGCATCAAGCCTAGCCTGTGGACGCAGGGCCAAGCCCAGCTTGGCTTGGCACGGCCCAGAACCGGGCCGGGCCTGTGTCGCCCATGGGCGGGCCCGACACATTGCCACCTCTACCTAAGCGCGCTTCTCACAAGCTCAGTTTTCACCGAGTTTAGTCCCCGACCTTAAATACGGCCTTTGGCTCAGTCCGGCATACTCTAAATGAGCAACACGACCACAAGCGCGCTTCTCGCGAGCTCGGTCTTCATCGAGTCTGGTCCTCGGCCCTAAATGTGGCCCCCGACCACCCTAACGCTATCTAAATGAGCAACATGACCCCAAGCGCGCTTCTCGCGAGCTAGGTTTCCACCAAGTCTGTCATCGACCACAGCGCCACCACTCCTGGCCTTAGAGTCCTCAATGATTAGAGCTCGGTACTATCGCCAATCTGACTCGTCGGCCCCAACACCTTACTCACAATTACCAAACAGGTAATCTCAAATTCAAATACTATATTTCTGACCTAGATATGAAGTTAATAGAACCACATCAATCGAAAAACCGATCAAAATTGGCAAGAGCACAACAAGGAAAAATATAAAAAGACATCCTTTTATCCATAAAGTCCCACGAAGGGAATATTTACACTGACAAACCCATGAAGAATAGCTTACAAATGAGAAAACAAGCCACAAAGGTACAACTCCCAACGACATAGCATAGAAAAGGTACTCCAGGAGTCATTCAAAAGCCTCAGAAACCGCCTATCAGATCTTTACTAATAATTACTTTCCTGTCCAGCTATATCTACCATACAAGTGGCAAGCATCCGAAAGAGCACCCTCCTCTTCCACATAAATATCACATCTAGCCCGAATAACAAAGAGTCACGTAGGAGGCCCCACGCCCTACACGTAACAATGACCCAGCCGACCGAGGTCATAAGTTGGCATCACTTAGAGCTTGGCACGCAGTCCTTCAAACTCCGACCGAGCTCGATGGCTGTGGATTAGACTAGTACTATTGAGCCCGATTGGATCAGACCCAATAGCGCCCTAGACTCTTAAACCCAACTCGAGCCAGACCAGACGGATCCGTCCGGGGGCTCCACCCGACCATACAAGGACATCCACGTCCTTTCTTATCACGAGGGATACGCCATTAGAAATCCGCTATTTCCGAGATCAGCCTCGACACATTCTAAGAAATATCCCTGCGAGATTACCATGCAGCATCATCACCGCCACCTGCAACATAGACAAACACAGCACGCCATAGGTAACCTAAGTTTTAATTTCATTAGCTCCACCTTGAAGATCTACTAACTTAAGCGTCAGACTGTCTTTTACAGCCCCCCCCCTTTGCTGGAGTTGCAAATGACCAGGAGAGACGCCAAGTCGGATCGAACTACTCCGATCCTTGGGCAGGAACAATATACATTTTTGATGATTCAGTTTGATGTCTATTTGGGATCTAATGATGTTATTAATAAAAAATTTGTTACGCCCCGCCTAGGTTCATCCCTAAATAAGGAACACCGCCTAGGAGAAGCGCAACCAACGATCAATCTAACACAACCAAATCCTTCATGAACAACTTGCAACATAAACCTCAACCACTTGCATTAGAATAATATCTATTACAATAATAAAATGCTATTCAAGAAACTTTATACATCTCTACGGAAATCAATGTCAAAGTCTGCCTCCTCTACTCTATCTATCTAGACCTTCTTAGCTACCACTCGAACCTGCAGATCTAAAGCAAAAACAATAAACATCAACGGAAAGCTGAGTAGGAGAATCAATATGCCAACAATAAGGACAACAATCATGATGCGATGATACTGCAAATGCAACAATACACGACTCTGTAATAAAATGCAACATGTCAACAACAAGACACATCCACCTATCAACTTCTGCAACTCACACCAATCAAGAGCGTAGTGGACAATTGGGTTTCCTCCGCACTCTCGCACCTTGAGAGTGACACCTCAAAGCCGCTCCAGCTAGAGATGCGACCATCCAAGGATAGTCCACCGACGTCTAACAGCGCGACGTCGCACACGAGCCCGTCGACGTCTAACAGCGCGATGTCGTACGTGCAGCTCGAGTGAAAGTCCGTGATCACCGGTGTCACCGCCTATACAGCTCAGGCAAACAATCAATAATGTCTAGGGCATCCGCCCAATAAAAGATCAACAATGCAACAATAACTCATACAACAATAAGCAGCATGATAGCTAGATCTCACCACATGACATATCACAACTGATCTACAATGCTAACAATAATAAATACTACAACAACTATCAGCTGAAGATGCAGCCAAAATAATTCATGTTAGCAAATACAATTTACGACAACGCTAACAACGTGCACAATGCATAGCATAATATCGTGCTTAATAATCATCAATGCATAACAACTAATCAGACTCATGCAATTATCAACATGGCATGTTCAACAACATAATGCAATAGGAGATCAACGAATTTCATAAGCAAATCAAGCAAATAGAAGCAAGGGGTAAAATCATCAATTTACCAATTCAACATTCATCGGCTACAACAAGAGTCAACTCACACCCAACACCACCATCTACACTCTAAATCACCACCTAATATGAAATACCACTATCCTATATTATTTAATTATTTATCAAACTGAAATAATAACTATTAACCACCAAATAATACTAAAATGTAGAAAAGACTTACCATACAACCTCCAATCAGAAATCTGACACCACCATCGCATTCAGAACGCAAAAACCTACAACTTTGGTATTCACCTCGACTTGATCTGACGATCCTACAATCAAATCTAAAAATACCCTAATATTTTATAAATTAATCTCATTTCATACAATACAACTCTCTTCTTTAAATACCTATTTATTAAATAAGATAAAACTCGGCCTCGTCGGCCTCTTCCTCGACGCCGGCGAGTACCGGCTCACAATTGGGAGGCCACGGCGGCCTCACCTCCCCGACACCGCCTCCTCTCCACTCGGGTCCACGCCGGGCAGCCCTCCCAGCCACCGGCGACAACCCGCCGTCTCCCCGCGACCTCTGGCGCTGGTGGGGCACCGACTCCACGCTGGGAGACCGCGGCGGCCTCCCTGCAGCTGCTGCCATAGCGGGCGGATAGCAGCGTGGCTTCCCCGCCAGGTCCGACATCGCGATAATGGTACGGTTGCCTCCAACCGCCCACGATCGCCTCCGATCCTCTCCACCCCCATCCGACATCATTTGGTTCTACCTCCGCCAACACCTCCGCTCCCCTCCACTGTCGCCGATGAATGTAGAATCGAAAAACACCAGCAACAAGAAAATGACGGAAACAAGAGGAGAGATAAAAAGACTCCTACCATAACGGTCCACCAAACTCCGGTTCTCCATCGGAGTCTTCACTGCCCCTCTGATCCCTCGACTCCAACTCAGCCGCCGCAAACACAAAACAAGGATCAGGGAAGATTAGGGCTAATTAAATAGGATTATGTACTTTTGTAAAAAGCCCCCTCCAAGACAAATATTTACAACAAGGTCCTCAATTTTTCAGGTCATAACAAAATTTTAAATATCGTGCGATGGCAAAAGTCTACCGCAAGTGGTCCGCGATTGATACTGCGACGCCCACTGGCCGTCGCAGAGTCGATCACAATTATTACATTATGTGATGAAAAGATTAGCAGTCGCACATTATTTGTGACCACCCCTTCTGCGATGGACGCTTGCGATCGCTTTTGGTCGTCGTAGAAGCACTTTGGTGATGGTCTTGTGACCGCTTCATCGTCGCAGAAGATGTTTTTTTGGTAGAGAGAGAGAGAGAGAGAGAGAGAGAGAGAAGCGAGGGAAGAAAAGGGATCAAGGGGAGGGGGGGTTCAAATACGTGATCCTTAACGGTTTTGCGACAGTGTTCAACACTCGCATGGTGCGGTTATTTAATTTGCACCGGCAAAGGTATACGTCGCACTACACCGCTACTTTTGCTGACACAATTGAGTCGTCAAAAATTACAAATTTTCTAGTACTGATTGAAAACTAATAAATACTACACTCGCATTTTTATGTCATAAGAGTAAATTTAGATATCATTAAATAAAAGTGCGTCTTTTGACCAATTTTTTAAATAATGGCACCTTTTAACTAATATAAAATAGTTGAAATTATTTTTGTGTAATTCAATTGTTTTTTATGAAATTGGAATGTATTTTTTGATATACTTTGTTTCATTATCAGATGTTTGAGATATGATATTAACAATTTATATTTGATATATATATATTGTTATTAGTAGAAAATTTTAAATATATTTGTAAATATGAAATTTTAATTTTTAAATTATAAAAATAACAAAATAGGTTTTTGCGATCGCGGTGTCGTCGCCGAAAGTGTATTGTCCTGGTCGTGTACAACATTAGCAAATATGTTAGCGATAGTTTTGTGACGGCGACCAGAGGTTGCTGAGCCATCACAAACTTAATATCGTGCGACGACAAAAGTCTGTTGCAAGTGGTCCACGACCGATATTGCGACACCTGCTAGTCGCCGCAGAGTCGGTCATAGTTATTATATTCACGATTAGAAGATTAGCGGTCGCAGATTTTTTGTGACGACCTCTTCTGCGACGGACGCTTGCGATCGCTTTCGGTCGTTGCAGAAGCACTTCGGCGACGATCTTGTGACCGCTTTAGTCGTCCAATAAGATGTTTTTTTCTGGTAGTGAGAGAGAGAGAGAGAGAGGGGCGGGGGCAGAAAAGGGATCGTGCAAGGGTTAAAATATGCGATTCTTAATGATTTTGTGACGATGTTCAACCGTCGCTAGATTATTTAATTTGTGATGACAAAGGTGTCTGTCACAATACTATCGCAGATATGGCAATAGTGCAACGCTGAATCTCTACGGTCGCATAACCGTCGCATATGCTACCGCTACTTTTGTCGTCAAAATTGAACCGTTGAAAATTATAATTTTTCCAGTAGTACGTGATTGAAAACTAATAAATATTATACTCACATTTTTTATGCCGTAAGAGTAAATTTGGATATCATTAAATAAAGGTGCGCCTTTGGACTACTTTTTTAAATAATTACGTCTTTTAACTAATATAAAATAGTTGAATATATTTTTGTATAATTCAATTTTTTTTTTTAATGAAATTGGAAGGTACTTTTCTTTATGGAAAAATATTATGTCGATTCCAAATTTGGCCTATCTAAAATAGGAAGTTGAAATAATTTTTTGATAAACGATAATATTTTTATTAATAACTCTCTAAAGAGGAAAATAAAAAAATTTCCTCCACGGCCTCTAACCATTCAATATAGAGAAAAAGTGGATGGCTAATATTATGAGCTACTCCTAATCAAGGGCCAAGGAGAACCCTTCACATAGGAGCTTTATGCGGTCTCTTCTTTAGAAGTCTTGCTCTTATGGGAGGATGTCAAAATGGTATATCATAGCTATCCGTTTTGACCCATCTGATTGATTAAAGACTTCAAATGGACAGTTCAGGTATCCCTCACAACTCTTTCGATTCTGTTTATATATTTACTCTTGTCAATCTATCAACCACGCACGAAGGTTTGACTCGACTTGTGTAGGACCAACTCCTGGCCCTCATCTTTGTGCCAACTCCTTATATAGCCTTCTCTTCCTGCACTCTCTCCCCTATCTTTTCTTCTATTCAACATATGGATCCAGTGGGAAAAGAGATGATTTCAAACTTCTCCTCCTTCGCAAGCATCGTGGGCTCCCCTGAGGAATCCCTAGCGATGGAGAACGGAGATGGGAGATTGCAACAGCTGGAGGAGCACTTGAGGATTCTGGAAGAGGAGAGAATGAAGATTTCAGCCTTTAAAGATGAGTTCCCTCTCTGCATGCATCTTCTCACTGAAGGTTATTGTCAGACTTTGGATATTTCTTTTGAGATTTTATATAAAACTACATAGCTTTTATAATGATCTATATTTTGTTTGTAGCGATCGAGGAGATGAAGAAGAACATGGAGAGAATCAGTGGAAAGATATACATGTGTCTCTTCGGAAGAACCATATCCACTACTAGCAAAGATCACAAAGGTAAGAAGCGAACCACACAATTGTCAGGAAAATAATTTGACCTAGAAGTAAACTTTCATGCGATTTCTGTTTCAGAAGAAAAAGATATGTGTTTCTACTTTGTTTCGTGCTCTTAAGAGTGGATTTTTGTTCTCAATTCCTCCGGCAGTGTGTGATGGTCTGAACTCCGAAGCACCACAACTGCAGGTGAAGAATGGAAGGTTGTGTTGGACACCAGAGTTGCATCATCGATTTCTCTTGGCCATTGAACATTTGGGTGGTCATCAAAGTAAGATTAGAATTAATCTTGCAGTTGAAGTTAGTTAATAGAATCTAACATAGGTTTCTTCTCACTTCAGTGGCCACTCCGAAGAGGATAAGAGAGCTGATGAATGTGAAAGGACTCACCTGTAACCATGTGAGGAGCCATCTGCAGGTGAGTTTAGATAACTAGAGAGCATCATATATTTCTTCTCCTTTTCACATCTTTTTTCGTTTCTTTGTTTTTAGAAATATCGACAGATTGTTCCAAAGAAGGTTGATGCTTCCAATACCGTTGTGCCAAGTGATAATTCCTTCCAAAGCAATCTTCAGCTGGGGAGTGGCAAGGAGTTCTCCTTTGCAGCTGCACCTGGAAATGACCGCCAGGAAGAATATGAGAAATCTAAGATCCATGGCTGCGAAAATATGGGCATTTACTGGAAATATTGAGAAACAATTGTACAACTGTATGGGGGTCAATGAGACTTCTTTTAGAATAAAACAGTTGGGGGTGAGATTTCGATAATATAAATTATGAGAATTATTTGAAAAAATAATTATCTATCCCTATTTCTTAATAGGGAAAATTATATGAGAATTTCCTGAACCTTTACATTTTGTGATAGAAATGATACTCATAACAAGTAAATTTAATTTATGGACTTTCAACCAATAATTTTTAACCAAATGTTGAATTGATTGGGTCATCGATTCACTAATTTAATTGATTCAACCGATTCGACCAATCCAAATAAGTTTTTTTGGGTAAAAAGCATGAAACCTCCTCTTGAACTATGATCCTTTTGTAATTATCCTCATAAACTTTGAAATTAGACCAAAAAAAAAACTTCACGAACATGAATGTTTTTATTAGTTTCATAAATTAAGTTTAGTCCATTTTTTTTTGTCTAATTTTAAAGTTCTAAAAGTAATTACAAAAAGGACATAATTCTAGGGGAGGTTTTTGCTCTTTATCTTTTTTAAAAAAAATCTTATTTGAGTAATTAGGCTAGCTTCTTTTATTTAACAAAGATAGAAAATCATATTAAGTGACTATACTAGGATTTGAACCCTAGACCTCTAGACAACATACAAGATGTTGTCACTAACTATGCTACTTGCAGTTGACAATAATTAGGCTAGCTTTCTTGGAGTTCAATTGGTTTGATGATTTTGATCATGTTTTGATCAATTCATTTTATTTTTTTTGGCACAACTAAGATTTGTATTAGTAGTTTTTCATGGTTTAACTGATCATTTGTGTAGGTTTAATTTAGAATTATCTTTATTTTTTAATCAAAATATTACTTTCATTCATTAGACTCATTCAAAAGGGTCAAAGTAAAAGTTGTGTGATTCTCCTTCATTTTATCCTCCAGCCAACTGTGAGTAGTACATTTGATAGTAACATCTTATATATTTTCTAGAGGTTTAGGATTCAAATCCTAGTATTGTCACCTATTGTTAGGGATGTCAACGGGGCGGGACGGGTACGAGGGGTGCCTACCCGCTACCCGCCCCACGAAATAAATGGGTACTCGCTACTCGTTTATTCCCCGCGGGTATCAAAAATGGGTACCCATTTAATTACCCGCAAGGAGGCTGATACCCGCGGGTATTGGCGGGTACCCGTGACACTTTAAAAAAAAATGTAAATTACTATATTTTAATAACACTTCAACTCTTCAAGTATTTTGATAACAACTTCAAGTATAACAATTTCATTTTGATAAACATACAATATTTGGATAACAATATCATTATAAGTGTAGGCGAAATGACGACACTAGAGGGGGGTGAATAGTATGTTTACTAAATTGATTAGCCTAAATCCGATTTTAATCGTTTCTTGATTAGTTTAGACAATTTGCGATTTGATGATTGGATGTGGAAGCGATAAATAATTAAGCAATTAAAATAAACAATAAAACAATGCGAACACGTTATTTTATAGTAGTTCGGCCCCAATGCCTACTCCACTACCTAAGCACCCCGCTTAGGATTTCCAAACTAGTTTTATTAGAATAATTCAGTTTCCCTTACACAGAGGACTTTTCACTCGAAGAGTCTCACTCTCGACCTAAGGTACTTTCACACTCGGATTTCTCCGCCTTCTTATCGAGAGCACTCTTCCACCTCAACCCTAAGGGACAACTAAACTAATTATTCTAGTAAACACTAAGTTTACACAAGTGGCTTTACACCTTTTCAGCAAGGTAACCACTTTCACACACAAGACCTAACACCTAGTCTTCGTACAAACACAAATCCAAAAATAGTTTAAATAACAGTTAAAACACAATCAAAAGATCTTAAAGAGAAAACCAATATTAAACGCTCTTTTGCAATCCTTCAATCCTTCAACTCATCAGATAAACTTGTTGTAGCAGAGTTGAGGGAAGCAGAGAAGTAGGTGCTTGAAGAAGAACTTGACGAAGAGAGCAGAGCACCGCAATCAATCTTTGGAAGGCTCTAAATCTCCCTTTTGAATACTCAATAAAGTCTGTAAAAATCAAGGAAGAATGTTAAAAGAAGTTAGAAAAGGTATATTTATACCTTACGCAGAAAATGGCAGCTCAATGGAGAATTTTCTATCCATATATTGCAGACCGCCGATCGATTGCTCGGTCGATCGATCGATCGACCGGTCATTCGATCGCTGCTCTTCTCTCTGTGGTCGGTCGACCGCTCGGACGCAAATTCTTCGATCTCGCATTTGGTCGACCAATGCGATCTTGCATCTTCAACAAACCTAGTCTGGTCGATCGATTGGTCGACCGCTAGGGCTACTGCCGTTTTTAGGCCTCTGTCGGTCGACCGAAGTAGCCACTGCCTATTTTTGGCAGTGTTCGGTCAACCGATAAGGCTACTGGCCTTTTTCTTACCCTGTTCGGTTGACCACCCGGTCGATCGAATTTAGGCTGAATTTTATTTTTTAGCCTGGTTTTCTTCCGCACTTTATTTTTTAGACTAGGTTGAAAACCTAAGGCCAAAAATCTCCCCATTTTTGATGATGACAAACATCCTTAAGAAAATATATACATTAAAGCACAAGGATATCAACTAAGGGATTTCTTCCCCTATCAGCATGCATATTTATGGAAATAAACTTCTCCTATCTATATGCATGAATTTCCTCCCATTTACTTATAATTTTCTCCCCAATTTTCTTATACATTTCTCCCCTTTTTTCCTATACATTTCTCCCCATTTTGACATCAATCAAAAAGGGCAATAAAGATCAATCTAGTCAAAGGGATGAAGAACAAATCATTTTTCATGAAGTTGAGACTCTAAAGATTTTTCATGAAACATGAAAATATCAACCAAGGGATGGAAAAACAAATATTTGATATGAAAACAAAAATCATACATGATAGAAAAAAAATAGATACAATTCAAAACTAAATCATGTATGCACTTAATTATGAATGTACTCATATCTTTTTCATTACATTTTTAATTTCATTCAAACTCTCAACATATCAAGATATGATCATTTAAATCATGTATATCAAGTTTGAAGTGAACCTAATGTCATTTAATCCAAATATGAACTTAGCATGTTTTCATTTGAAATAAGCATGAAAGACATGAAAATGCTAACAATCAAATTTTGCTATCTACTCATGTTTTCTCAAACTTAGGCATCTAGACATCAAACATGACAGAATGTAAGTCTATGAATCAAGTTTGGGCTTAAGATGAAATTTTTAAGTTGCTTTGTTGACTTAGGTCAACCTATACTTCAAGATTTAAAAAAATCAAACTTTTAAATCTATACAAAATCATATTTTCAATGAAAAACTTTGGTACCAATTTTTGGATGAAAATTTTGATACCAAATATTGAATGGTCATTTGAAATGCATGAATAAGGTTTAAACTCAAAAGAATTCTCAAATCTATATTGATTTTAATCAACAAAATGATATTTCTAGCAATCATCCAAAATATCAAAATCATTTCTAGGAATGATTTTACTCAAGAAATTGTATGAATGATATTAGAAATGAAATCCAAATGGTGTACATGAGTTTTTATTAAAGTTTTTGAAGAAAAATCAAAGTATCGGAAAGATTAGTATTTCAAAAATGATTATATTTGTGTTTTGAAATCTAACTTCAAAATTTCATTATAAATTGGATTCTTGATGAAACTTTTTGAAATTTTATTGATAAAACTAGATTTTTCAGTAAATGTGCAATTTCAAAAATTATCTAAAAATGATTTTTTTATATTTCTTTAGAAATAACTGAAATTGATACCAATTGTAGGTTGAAATGGTATTTTCGTAATTTTCAGTTATTCTTAAAACTTGTTCAATTTTCATTCAAACTTTCATGACACCACATGATGGCCATGTAAAGAGCATATGTCAAGTTTGAAGTGAAAATTATGTCAAACTTGCAAAATATCCTTTTTTGCAAAATCAAAGTATCAATCATGAGTATATAGAGACATCATTAAAGCATACATATTTAAGTATTATATTAAGATTTTTGCAAAATCAAATTCATACATTTTTCTTAAAAATTTGACAAACTTTTCATATGCTTTTTCATTTTCTTTTAGATAGCATGCCTTTCATTAGCATTCACAACTTGCAAGTAGACTTCATTAGTAGCATAATGAAATAATATGCCTACTAGCAAGCTAACATACTAAATAGCAAAGGTTCAATGCAAAGTTTCATTTTTGAGGCTTAACATATGCTAGATAGTTAAGATTCATTTTAAGGATTTATCATGATATCAAAATAAATCTAACAGATCCTAAGATGTGAACATTTGAGGAATAAGATCCCTAAACATGTTTAACTAGTTTGGACTTAAAGGAATGTCTCTAATGGTAAGTATCAACCTAGAGCAAGTTTCATTCAATGAAATTTTCCTAAGTACTAAAATTCTACCTACTCATGAAAATTCAAGGGTTTACCATGCAATTCTAATCATGAGTATTGAAACATTATTTAAGCTTAAGCATTGAGGTATAACATTAAAATTTGAATTTATCAAAGTTATACCTTATTCATGATGATTTAGCCAAACTAATCCCTTTTTTTATTCTAATTTTTAAAGCCTTGCATTTTATTATAACTTGCCAGCAATATTCATTAGTAGGATAATGAGAATATAATTACTAGCAAGTTATCAAACTAAGTAGCAAAGAGAGGGATGAATTATCGATATCAAAATCTACTTTGTTAAATAGTTTCAAATTTGTTTCAAAATAAATTATCGTGAATCCGAAACGAATTAAGAGATCTCAAAATATAAAATTTTGAAAAATAAGATCTCCAACCCTTCCTATTGGTTAAAAACCGAAAGCCACAATTAGCCTACGATTTAAAACCGCAAGGTCGCTTAGGCCCATTACAGGCCACATATGTCTTCGAAGAGATCGAAAATCAAAAAAAAAAAAAATTAAATATATTAAGAGCGGGGAAAATCAATCAGTTTTAAGCATGTATCATAACTCCAACTTAAATAAAGCAAATCAAGATAAGGAGATGATACCAAGGTGTTTCATGCCAATTTTACCTAAGGCATCTAGGTGAAAGCTTGAAGTTGCAACCTAGGGAGGATTCATCATTCAAGTCCATGGTCAATTTCAATAAATCGTCAATCCTTCACCCTTGTGTGGTAGCTCCCCCTATAATAGAAGATGAGATCTTTGGTACTCAAATGACTTTGAGTCCATAGGGGTTAGATGGCCTAGGAATCCAAAGTGTCTTAGCAACACTTGGATTTCTTTTGAATGCACAATCATGAATAGCATGATCATATATACCACAACAAAAGCAATGTTCATGAAACTTTTTCTTTTCATTTTTAACATGGACATGAGATTTAATGTTAGAATGCTTAACATAGGAGCCATAATGAGCATGGGCATTCTTAGATGAAACATTTTTATTTTGAACATTATGTTTAAATGAGGAATGCTTAACATGAGAATGATGATGAACATTAGCATTCTTTACGCAAGCATTTTTATTTCTAGAGTTCTTAAAGAAAGATGCATTTGATAAATTATTTATTTTCCTATTTAAGAATACAACCCCATTTCTCAAATCACTCATGGATTTGTGAGTAGCATGAAATTGAGATTTCATCATACTATTTTCATTTTTGATTTTTGTATTTTCTACTTTCAAAATTTTAATTTCAACTTTTGAGATATTTTTCAATTCAATTTTCAAATCATTATTTTCATTTTTCAAATCAATATTTTCACTTTTTAAGTCTTCAATTTCAATCTTAAAATTGTCATGGCAAGAATTACTAGTTCTCAAAACGTCAATACTACCGTGGCAATCAACACTTGAGGAACTTAGATTTGTCTTTAAATTTTTATTTTCTAATTCTAGACCTTGCAAATCCTTAGTGAGCTTAGAGTTGTCTTTTTTTATTTTCTTCATTTCTTTACTCTTTTTCAAAAGCATAGCACACATATTTTGACATTCTTCCACTAATTCTTCATATGACATTTTGAGTGAATGAGAAGAACTAGCATCACTACCATATGCTATATCTCTATCATGACTAAAAGTATAATATTGTACCTCATCATGGATACCCATGAGGCAAACCTTGGATGTGCCTTCATAGTCATGACAGGATGATGCTTCTTGTGATTTGGAGATGGATGTTGAAGCACTTGTCCTCTTTTTGGCATTCTTCTTTAATAAAGGACAATTCCTCTTCTTGTGTCCGATCTCTTGACAAATGAAGCACCTAAGTTTTCGTTTCTGATTCTTGCTTGTGCTTCTTTGGCTAGAATTGCTTTGGGCATCAAAACCGATATTAGTACTAGGGGGATGACCATTGTCATCACCACCCTCAACAAAAGTATTGAGCTCTTCGGTTTTAGCATAATCATATAACATATTTAAGCAAACCTAAATATCAAATGCAGAAGAACAATACATAACTTTTTCAAGAATATCATTTGAGAATGAGCAATAAAGAAAATGCGTTCTCTTAACATTCAATTCAAACAATCTAATTTGATCTTGAGTCCAATCATTAATGTTAATGGTGGGCTCAACATATTCATTTTTTAGCATGCACAATAGATCTAAACTTTGTGTTTTAAGAAAAGAATACATCCTACTTTTTCAAACACTAAAATTTTTCTCACCAAACCTAGGTGGTGCAAATGTTATACTCTCTAGAGCCATTTTCGGATCGAGACAAGGTGTAGAAGAGATGGTGAAATCTCAAACTTCGAACCCACTCTAATACCAAATGTAGGCGAAATGGTGACACTAGAGAGGGGTGAATAGTGTGTTTACTAAATTGATTAGCCTAAATCCAATTTTAATCGTTTCTTGATTAGTTTAAGCAATTTGCGATTTGATGATTGGATGTGGAAGCGATAAATAATTAAGCAATTAAAATAAACAATAAAGCAATGCAAACATGTTAATTTATAGTGGTTCGGCCCCAATGCCTACTCCACTACCTAAGCACCCCGCTTAGGATTTCCAAACTAGTTTTACTAGATTAATTCGATTTCCCTTACACAGATGACTTTTCACTCGAAGAGTCTCACTCTCGACCTAAGGTACTTCCACACCCGGAAGTCTCTGCATTCTTATCGAGTTCACTCTTCCACCTCAACCCTAAGGGATAACTAAACTAATCCTAGTAAACACTAAGTTTACACAAGTGGCTTTACACCTTTTCACCAAGGTAACCACTTTCACACACAAGACCTAACACTTGGTCTTCGTACAAACACAAATCCAAAAATAGTTTAAATAACAGTTAAAACACAATCAAAAGATCTTAAAGAGAAAACCAATATTAAACGCTCTTTTGCAATCCTTCAATCCTTCAACTCGTCAAATAAACTCGTTGTAGCAGAGTTGAGGGAAGTAGAGAAGCAGGCGCTTGAAGAAGAACTTGACGAAGAGAGCAGAGCGTCGCAATCAATCTTTGGAAGGTTCTAAATCTTCCTTTTGAATACTCAATAAAGTCTGTAAGAATCAAGGAAGAAGGTTAAAAGAAGTTAGAAAAGGTATATTTATACCTTATGATGAAAACGGGAGCTCAGCGGATAGTTTTCTATCCATTGCAGATCGTCGATCGATTGGTCGATCGATCGACCAATCGATCGGTCATTCGACCGCTGCTCTTCTCTCTGTGGTCGATCGACTGACGGGTCAACCGCCCAGACGCAAATTCTTTGATCCCACATTCGGTCGACCAATCAGTTGACCGATGCGATCTTGTGTCTTCAGCAAACCCAGTTCGGTCGACCGCTAGGGCTACTGCCCTTTTTAGGCCACTGCTTGTTTTCGGCAGTGTTCGGTCAACTGACCGATCGACCGATAAGGCTACTGTCCTTTTTCTTATCTTGTTCGGTCTATCGCCTAGTCGACCGAATTTAGGCTGAATTTTATTTTTTAGCCTGGTTTTCTTCCGCGCTTTATTTTCAGGTTCCAGCTTTCAAGGACCATCAACTTGGAGAGCTTTCATGTGATCTTTGAGCCCGTCCATTACGTCTTTGGTGCACGCGTCGCTCTTCGAGAAATTCCGCGATGAACCCAAGCGCGACGATCAATGTCGTCCTTCCGATTTCTGATTTCTTTCAATATTTTCGATCGAGGACATCGAACGCTAATTGATATGAAACCTGAAATATATTCTCAATGAAATCATTAGTCTCATATTTATTATCATCAAAACCGAGATTAAGACTATGGTTGAAAACCTAAAGACAACAATATTGCTCCCATGACTCCGGCGCTAACCAACGACCCCCAAACCAATTGGTGAGAGGCAAGGGCGCACCTTCACCTTATATCGTAGCAGACCCGAGCGCCCTCGGCGTTCGAGTGTGACTCAGCCCGCCGGGCCTACACGCCACGAAGCGATTGATGACTCGGCTCGCCAGGCCTACACGCCAACAATAATGTTTCAAAACATAAAGTATATGAGTATTGAATTAGGTTATGATTTTTTTAGTATATGTGCCTAGAGTAATATTATAATTTATCAATTCTCGCGGGTAACGAGTACTCGCCCCATATAATAAACGGGTAAGAAAAATTACCCGCAAAATCTTCGCGGGTAGAAAACTATCCCCCATACCAGTCATATATGGGTAAATACCCTCGGGTACCTGCCTAAACGAGTATTATTGTCATCCCTATCTATTGTGACTTTCTATCTTTGTCAAAAAAAAATTGTAAAAGTTGTGTGAAACACTATGTGGCTAACACATAGCGGTTTTTTTAGCACAAAAGCATCTGTAATTCGGAATCGACGCCTGCATGGCGCCGATTTCTTATTTTTACTTTTTTTTTCTAATTTTAAGTTTTAAAAGTAATATAAACAAAATTTAAAAACAGTCCGGATTGAAAAAAAAACATTAAACATTTTTTAGTTATTATAAATAAAATATTTTTTACTCCCACATCATCTAAAAGAAAATTTCTTTTACTTTTAAACATTATAAATATATAGGTAAACTTAAAAAAAATTATCAACTAAAAACATATCAATAATAATTTTAAATACTATAATAATATAATGAAATATAAATATTTATTTTATATAAAATATAATATAATATGTTTATATATTTTATAAATTAATTATATAAATAAAAATAATATATATTTAAAAATTTAAAATTTAAAAATGTATATTTAAATATTGGCACATATAATAAGCGCCAGTTTTCAAAAACTGATGCTTTTTTAGCATCGATTTCATAATTTTTTCATCCTTGTTTACCGACTCTGAAATCGACCCTTTTTGGTGCATCTGAATTCATATTTATGCCTCAAAAAAGAGTCAGTTTTCATTAAAATTGATCGGTATTCCAATGCTTTATTGTAGTGTTGTCCTACATGTTCAAGCTCTAAAGAAAACTGAATCCAAAATCACGCATGGAGAAGAGATCTTAGTCAAGCTTTATTTTAATGTTTTTTTATAAATAAAAAAACTCTATACAACGACATTGCGATGGCATAGCTGTCGCAATAGATGTCTCAATAGGGTCGCTAGGCCGTCACAAAACCATTCCGCGATAGTCATGTGAGGTCGTTGTGCACAGGTTTCTACGATGGCAGAATCGATTGTCGCAGATTATTTGTGACAAAGTTTTTAGCGACGGACGTTTGCGACGATCGTCTGTCATCGCAGAAGGTCTTCGGCAATGATTTCGCGACCGTTGGAGCCATCGCAGAAGATCATTATTCTGGTAGTGTAGTAAGAATTATATTATTAGCTATAGAATATCAAATTATGGCTACAAATAATTCTAAACGAGCAACTTTAAAATAGTGCAAATGTCTCTTCAGAGACATCCGATAAAAAAAAATAAAAAGTGCAAATCATAATAAGAAAATAAATATAAAAAGAAATGAAAATGAAAAATATATATACTCATTTTTGTCAACAACAACGGAAGAGAAATAAAGCAAGATTGGCACTCGCTCCACCGGCAAGGAGCTCCGGAACTCAGAACCATGCTCCTCTGCGCCAACGACTCCCGCCTCCTCCTCCGCACGCCATCCGGCACGTACCCCGTTGTCACCGTCGACTACGCCGACCCCCACCTCGTCGTCACTAACCCCTCCATGTGTAGCTGTCGCTCCTCCGACGTCGACGGCGCCGTGCCCCCGCGCCGCCCGTCCAACCCCTTCAGCCTCGACAGTAGCACCTGCTTCTCCCTCTCTTCAACTGCAGCAAGGACGCCGTCATCGTCGAGCCCAAGCCCGCCTTCTGCGAGCGCTTCCCGGACCGTTGCGACTCCGCCTGCGACAGCGTCGGCTACCTGTGCCGCAACCTGCCGGATTGCCCCGACGTGATGGTGGACCAGAGGATGAGCTGCTGCTCGTACTGCCCGAAGGCGTCAGAGTCGCTGCGGCTCATGCTGTAGCACTGCGAGACGCCCGCAAGCGTGTACTGGAGGACGGTGGAGCAGCTCCATTTTTTTAAAAAATATTTTATTTACATATCGACGTCTGTTAAGACGTCGATATGCAAAAAAAATTTATATATTTTATTTGCAAATCGACGTCTGCTGACGTCTATCAACAGGCGTCAATATATCGAATATTTCGACGTCTAAACAGACGTCGAAATATTAATTTCAGCCCTTGTTATATTCCACTCGCTTTCGTCGTTTTTTGCGACGTCAATATATTATTTTTGACGGTTGCCGACGTCGAAATACCTTTATATTTTGACGTCAAAATATACGTGATTTGTTGTAGTGTATTGAGAACCATATTTATTAGCCACATATATCAATGTGATCTTTTCTATGTATTGCCATAAATGTAATTGGTATTTACATTTATATAATAATATAAAGTTGAGCAAATATATTACTCCATCCGTTTCATAATAAGTGATTTTTTAGGTTTTGACATATAGATTAAGAACACTATTTAATAGTCTAATTTTTAACATTTTTTTCTTTCTTTTTACTAAATTACCCATAGTGTGACCCTTAAATTTTATATTTTTATTATTATACTCCATTGATGAGAGAAACTTTTATTAGATGTTAAAATTGATAAAAAAATAATTAATACTACATTAAAAGTTTAAAGTGTCACTTAATATGAAATTTTTAAAAAATCTTTAAAAATCACTTATTATAGAACGGAGGGAGTAAATTTTTAGTCCAAGTGTTTTTTTTGTATATAAAGTGTAAAAATATAGTCAACCGATTGCAAAATTTTAGTCCAAGTATCATTTTTATATAAACTAATAACCAAGCAAACTCATGGTAATCTGCATACTTTGTATAAAATAAATAAATTTAAATGTATTTATGGAAAATTTATAACATATATACAATAAATAGAATTTAAGTTTTTATTATTTCTTTATTTCATTATTTATTATATACCATGTTCTTATCTGAAGTCGGGATGATGCGGTCCGGCGCGCCTCCTGGTCAGGTGCGACTTCAGCGGGGGACCTGCGAAAGATAGTTTGACGCTCACGTAAGAAGAAAGTTCCAAGTGATGATAAAAAAAAATTGGAATCTAGATCTATTTGGAGTGCGCCGTGTCTGTATATAGTGCAAGCTGGGGAATGTCTAGCGATAATGCCTCTTGGTAATCTCGTAGGGATGTGCTCGAAATTGGTCGAGACTGATCCCGGAGATGTCGGATCCATAATTGACGAATCCCTCGTAATTAATGAGGATATAAATTTTCTTGTATGACCGGGTGGAGCCTCCCTCAAGCTAAGTGGTGTTTGGCCTGACTTGAGTTTGGACTATGAGTGTGTGCGCTTTTGGGCCTAATCCGACCATGGCCCAAAGTGCTAGTCAATCCACAACACTCGATCTTGATCAGAGTCCGAGGATTTTGTGCCGAGCTCTAGTAGTGTGTCGGCCTCTGATCTCGGTCTGATAGATGGACATCGGCGAGGTTTCAGGAGTGTATTAACTTCGGTCCACTTGTTGAGCTTCTGTAGGTGTCGATCTCTGACCTTGGACGGATCGTGGGTAGCACGTGCATGTTGTCTTCTGTCTTTGATTAGTCGAGATAAATCAGGGCGGTGTATCTTTATCGTGTTGTTTTGCGACTCTTCGGTTTTCGCACTTGGTGTGGTGGCTACGTGGTGGAGTATTTCCTTCGACGTGGCGGTAGATGGTTGATGCCTTTCCCCTTTGGCATCATTCTCACTTGGAAAGTAATCAAGACGAGGAGAGTTGCTCATTTGTGCCTTTTGGGGTTCTAGGGAACCGCTGCTGGCGAGTTGGTCAGTTGGGACTTAATCATGATGTCATTATTAGTCCTCCGATGGGGAGAGGCTGCTTCCTCTTGGCCTTTAAACCCACTTTTCTCTCCTTCTTTCGAACTCTTCTCACGTTCTAATTATCTGGTCCTTGCATTCTGGAGGTTTTCACCGGTGACGCCGCTTCGATCATTTCTCCTGACTGTTGTTTTGCTTTCAAAGAATCTTTTGGTTATGCTCTTTAGCTTTTGAACTGTCATGGTTGGCCTTAGGTTGATAGGTTGTACTGACACGTCCCCATTTTGTTAGGGATGATCGTCGTTGTCGGATCATTGTTGTTGGCGTGCGGTGGTGGTCACTTGGCTCCGGGTTCCAACCATTATGAGGGAGGTAAGATTTACTCGATTGCAGGTGGAGGTGATGATGCCGCCCGGCAATCTCACAGGGATATTGCTCAGAATGGGTCGAGGCTAATCCCAAGATAACGCGTGTGTAGTGGTGTATCTCTCGTGATAAAGAAGGGGTGGATGTCCTTGTATGACCGGGTGGAGCCATTTTGTCTGGCTCAAGTCAGGTTTGGAAGTATGGCTGGGTGGAGCTCCCGGACGGAGCTGTCTGATCTGGCTCGAGTTGAGTTGTAGGGCACTGCTGGGTCTAATCCGACCGAGCCCAATAATACTAGTTTAGTCCATCATATTTTTAAAATACCGCTAAAGTCTTCAAAATAAATATAATTATGTTATTTCACTCTTAAAATAGATTTTTTTCATAGGAGTGTAATTGAGCCGAGCTTGCCTGTGCTAGAGCTTGGCTCGTTAAGAAATGTTGAGCTAGAGCTCGATTGAGCTTCGATCTTTAGGCTCGAGTAATTAAGCTCAATGAGCTTGTGAACGATCTCGAGCTCAATGAGCTCATGAATGAGCTCGATTAAGTTCGGCTCGATTCAAATTTATGGGTTCTAAAAGCTCGATCTAATCTGAAATATTAATATTCATATAATTATATATAAATATTGTTAGTAGTGTGTCCTGGGCCAATGGAATAATATTTTTATTGTTGTTTTCCTTTTTAATAATTGGAACACTTGTTATATTTTGTTATTCATTGTGAGCATATTTGACTTGATAATAGACTTTTTGAATAGTTGATTTCGTTGAATGGTCATCAAGTACGAGACTTTATAGTAAACCCTGAGGCAATTGGAATTCTGTTCTAAACAGTCCCTAGACGGTCATTATCATTGGAACGACAATGAATGAAGACTAGTATGTAGTCTGACTGATGATGATCACGTTTTACTAGTCATGAATATGTGATATTAAAGTCAGATCATAGACATTTGTTTGAGAACATGGTGTTGGACAGACCCACCATGAGAATACTATGTGGATTAATATCATTAGTATATCTGACATGGTAGTGATACGGTAGTCTAACATCATTTTTAATCGAATGGTAATAAAGACTACAGTTGGACATGGAATGAATCATGTAGAGGAATATATGTAGTCGTAGAGGAATTTATCTCTCTTGTATATGAGAGATATATCTCTAGGTCCCTTGATAAGTGTAACTAAGGAAATGCATGGTCGTACTCAAATGAATTGATAGGAATATCAATGTCATTTGTTGAGTCAGTCTGTTGGCCTAAGATTTTTGACATTGGTCTTAATCTCTGTCTTGATGATAACAAATATGGAACTAATGATTTAATGGAGAGTTATTTTCATATTCCAAGTCGATCAGAAAAATTGGCAAGGACGCTCGTCGACGCTCGGGATTCTTCGGAAAGTTAGAGTGTAGGGTTAGGGTGTCTAGCATGTGTTGTAAATCCACATGATGATGCGAAGAAACCCAAAAACCAATCCCGAACCCCAAAACATAAAAATCCTGAAAATTAAAAAATGCCCTGAAATTCACTAAGCCTTGGGAGCTCATTGGAGGGCTATATAACCTAGATATTTTCTTGGCACCAAAACTCCAGGTAATTGTTCCTTAGGTAAAAACTAGTAAACGACATATTTTTAAGAATTTTTTTGGAAGCCTTTAACATATGCATATTTGACTCTGGAGATTATAAAATTTTCGGTTTTCGAAAATTTGTACTAGACCCCAAAAATTAGATTTTGATTCTTAAGGATTTTGTTTTTTTAGATATTTTTATTGAATCCAAATAGGGGGTAATACTTATATAACATTTCTTAACTTTAAAACATAAATGTTATATAAGAGGACTTAGCGAAGATGGAACCTAAAAATAAACAAACGAGCAAAAAAAAAAGCAAAACTGCATTGATTTTCTAGCAAATGGTGCCCAAAAGTGGCAGAACGCATTCAGTCGCTCGGCGGTCGCTCAGTCGATCTACCGACAATCGATCGACAAACGATCGAACGACGAAAATAACTATTTTTCTAGCCGTTGAGTTGGCTGTTCGAGGCCAACTCTTCATGGTCTATAAATACAAGACCATGAGATCCTTCCTCCCTTGATCTTGATCTTGACCTTCAATGAGTCATTTCTTTGTAAATCCTAGTTTTCATCATCCATTCTTGATTGAGCCTTAATTGTTCCTTCATCGATTCGATCATCAATTTGAGGCATCAATAGGACTAGAGAGTTTCTTTTGGAGCTAAGTACTTGTTTGATTTATTGCTTCAATTGTTATTGTATTTTTGTTGTTTATTTTCATTGTATATCAAGGGTGTAAACCTCGGTTGCTAGGTTTGATTGAGTTGGTGGCATGGTTGTCTTGGTGTTAAGGCTTAAATCCACCATTGTAAACTTAGTTTACTAGGATTAGTTGAGTTGTCCCATAGTCCCTTAGGTTGAGTTGGGAGAGTGCTCTCGGTAGGAAGGCGGGATATTTTCGGGAGTAGAAGTGCCTTCGGTTTTAGAGCAGACACTTTCATGTGCAAAGTCCTCTTTGTAAGGGAAACGATATAATCTAATAAAGCTAGTTTGGAAATCCTAAGTGGGGTGCTTAGGTAGCTAGTGGAGTAGGCATTGGGGCAGAACCATTATAAATCATTGTGTTAGCATTGCTATCTTTGTTTATGTTTAACTATTTTTGTAATTGCTTCTGCATTTAGTCGATAAATTGCAATTTGCCTAAGTAGTTCAAGAAACGATTAAAACGAAATTTAGGCGACAAGTTTAGTTAACACACTATTCACACCCCCCCCCTCTCTAGTGTGGCCATTTCATCTCAGGAATCAAGAAATTCGAATAAGTATTATAAGGATAATGTAATCCATGCCTTATTTTTGATCCAGATATCGCATGACAAAAGGACAGAGTATCATACTGTGAGTTAGGTTACTTAGATCATCGACCTCACTTGACTTGGATAGTCATAATGTCTTGCTAGAGGCCGCTTATGCCTTGTGGGTTGCGAATAAGTTTTGAACTCATTGTCAACGTTAAATGAACCTATAGTGTCGCACACACAGGGCGAACCAAATTGGGCTTGAGGTTATGACTCATCGGATTGGACCCGCATGATAATTAACCGACTAAATCTCTCTTATTAATTTTGGAAACTAGTTTTGGATTTGAAAAGGAGTTTTAAAATCAGAATGAATTATTCTCAATTTTAAATGAGAGTTAAAATTGAAATTATGTTGATTATAAGGTAATGTATCTTTGATAATCGTTATTAAATGATATATTATAATTGACATCTTGAATTTAGAAAATTCATCATTGGTAATTATTATTAAAGATATATTTTATTCGTGCATTAAAATCATTTTAAGATTTCGGATATGGCTTTGAATTGATCAACGATTGAGATGATTCGATCAATATGATTGATGCGTCTATAAATACCCATCTATGGTTTTGATGGGTAGATGATCAACTCCTGGTGGCTGCCAACTGTTGGTGAAATGACCACAATAGAGGGGATGAATAGTGTGTTAACTAATTTTATCGCCTAATTTTGGTTTTAATCGTTTCTTGATTAGTTAGGCTAAACAAAATAAAGACAAACAAAATATCAATGCTAATACAATGATTTCTAGTGGTTCGGCCTCAATGCCTATTCCACTATCTAAGCACCCCGCTTAGGATTTTCAAACTAGTTTAACTAGATTAATTTTGTTTCCCTTACAACGAGGACTTTGATTCGAAGAGTCTCACTCTCAACCTAAGGCCACTACAAAAATAATTGGAATTAGTAACAAGTTATTTTTGCCACAGTAGTGACATACAGTGGCAAAAAAGTGTTTGCTAGCCGTTTATCACGTTAGGTCCGCCACTAAATGTCATTTTTGACTTTTGTGGCAAACTTTAGCGGATTGTCACGAATTGCAATTTTCTTAGTGACAAACGAAAAAGTCAAATTACCTTCACTCTATTGTGGCAAACGGAGCTTGCTGACGTCGTGTATCTTTTATGGCAAAAATTCGTTGTCACTTATTAATAAATGTTTGTCGTTATTCTATCCTTTGTAGAACCCTTTTAGTGGCAAAAATATATAAAATTTGCCACTAATAACGTGTTACATTTTGCCATTACGTATCAAATTTGCTACAAAAAAAATGCCACGACATGTTTGATCCTTTGTCATTAAACGTTAAAATGTATTTGCCACTAACAAGATTTCAAATTTGGATTATTGCCACAATATGTGATAATTTTACCATAATATATGATGATTTTGCCACAACTTTGAGAATTTTTTATGAATAAATTTGTCACAAACATACAAAATTTAATAATTAATCATTCATTAATATAATAATACGCATGCTAATTACAAAACCTATAACTTAGTAAATATACAACCACCTACAAATCTAACCATCAAGAATCTAAAATAAGTTCAATAATCCAAAATACATCAAAAACAATATTGTCCACCAACACAACATACTCCAAAGTATCTAATATTCATTAAAAAAAATTTAGGTACACAAAATAGTCCGTACGCCAAAAAAAAATAACACTACCCCAATAAAAAGAAGTTCTAGTAGATCCGCTAGCTAGGTACGCCTCGTTTCTTATTTTTTTTCTCCTGCAAAAGAAAGGAAGAGCACAAGTCAAAATCATGCAGATTTAAAATCACAAGTCAAAATCATGCAAAATTTTTGGATATCTCCTTCAACTTTTTATGAAAAAAATGAAACAAGCTAATGGATGCATGCAGATTTAAGTTCTTTCATAAACAAGAATAGCTAACTTTGTTGTTATTGTCTAATATTATGCACTTTTTTCTACTAATAGTTATTTCTATTTTAAGTATATCTACTAATTTTTGACTAAAAACTAACATAGTGTATTTCCAGAATAAAATATTTAAGATACATGGTGCATTTAAATCACATTGTATATCGTCAAAATCTCATCCTGTAGCATGGAGTCAAACAAAAATTGCAAACATAAAATTTATTAGTTCCAACCAGAAAATTACAAACAAAAAATTGCAAACAAGATAACTTTTTTTCCCCCTTCTTCTTCTGTCAAATTTTTAATGAGGAAGTGTAACCATACATAATTTGAGTCATTACTCCTTCATGCAAAAAAGTGCACAAAAGAAAGAAGCACAAACAAATGAAACCTGTGCTCTAGGAAAATAAAAAATCTATAATAATGATCGTTTATTAAAATCATAAAAATCTAGTCGAAGTAATTTTCACCTATAAAGTTATACCATAGTTACACTTTTTTAATGGAAGGAAGAGAGGACCACAATCTTCTTTGGTTAGTTGATCTGCTAGATTCAAGATAACCTCACCAAGAATAGCAGATCTAGAAGAAGCCTGCACAAGAAAAAATTTCTAAGTAGATAACTTCAATAATGTCTAGACAATGATAAAACAGAGCAAAGTGTTAGCTGTCATGGCCAAAAAACTAGGTGCCCAGACAAGAGAAATAACAATCATAAATTGGAAGAATACATATCTTTCAGGTCTTTAAATGAAAGTCCTAGAAATTACATATGAACAAGCATGTGAAAATTGGAACAAAAGGTATCTTCAGGTAAAGTCATAAAGGGGAATCATATATCGAGGTTAAGCTCCAGTAATTTTTGAATGACTCAATCTATATGTTAACTAGGTTAGTTCTATACATGCACTAGTTCCATTTTTTAGCTTGGATCAAGAAAATCAAATAATACAGGTAAAATTAAGGGCATTATACTTGCTATGACACAGTTAATGAGGGCAATATCATAACTTGCTCACTCATGCATGTTTTAAGTGTATAATTAAAATTAACTAAGATAAAATATGCTAATTATTTTACCAATTTAGTATACTATTTTACGAACTAAACTGATTAATATGCTTAACATGTGGAATCATTTCAAGGTTTCAATTCAAGTTTCTAATATGCATCAGGAATAATATGTACCTTTGTTGAATAAGATAGTATTAGTCAAGCTGTCATTAAGGATAATGAACTAATGGCATCTATATTGAATATCTCTTTCTATTGAAATGAAAATCAAAGCCCATACAAGACTCTTTCAGGAAAAAAATTCATTTGTCTATAATCAGTGTATACAATGATGTACTAGCTTCTATTTGTTATGGGCAAACTATATATAAGCAACATAATATAAGATTTCATTGAAACAATAAAACCATCGGACAAGATATTGTGGATAGATGAGTCATATAGTAAAATATCCCAAATAATGCAGTGGATCTTCCGTGAGACGTTTGATGCTTTAATGGAACTCATGATTACTTCAAAAACCTACAGTAGATGCCCAAAAATCCTAATGCCAATTTTTCTCATCTACTCGTAAATTGTAAAAGAGCAAAAGTTAACTATAATCAGAAGCAAGGGTACCATGACGTATATGTAAGACAAAACAACTCACCAAGTCCAAGAATAGAATAAGCAGATCAATTTTATTGTCTATATGGAATGAAGTTATATGTGCAATGTTGCAAGCAAATTAGACAAAGAGAAGGAGCATTACCAATAAGAAAGAGGTAATCTCACATGCGCTAACCTAGAGCAAAAAATACTACAATAACATAATTTGTACAGACATTGTAACACTTACTATACTTACTGATGTTTTGCTTCCACTTATTGACTTTACTTGAATACATGAAGCCACTAAAGGTTCTCTTTATCCACCTCATTCATGAGGTACACAAGAGCTGAGGTTTTATAAATACACAAGAGTTTGAAATTCAGTACAAGTGAGCCCAAGAATGAGGTTTTGATATTGAAATCTTAATTAAAACTTTACAACTTACGATAAAATGAGTGGTATCGAAAAAAGAATTAAATGGGAAAAATAAATATTTAGCAAGAAGAAACAGTTATGCTAGTACCTTAGCATAGGCCCAAACAATCTTGTTTCCTGAGCATATATATGAAAGAATTAAATGGGAAAAAGAAATATTTAGCAAGAAGAAATAGTTATGCTAGTACCTTAGCTTAGGCCCTAACAATCTCATTTCCTGAGCTGAGAAAAGTTTGACTACTGTAGCAATCAACATTATGGAAAACAACGATATGAGAGCAAAAAACTATTCAGTCACAAGAATAGGAAGCATTACTAGATTATGGAACTGCAAAAAATTAGATGACTATTGTTTCACGTCATTTCTCAAGTATATTGTCTTTTTGAGTCCATTGTGCTGACATCTTAATTGGCTTGAAACTAGTACAACATACACATAAGAAGAAATATCATATTATTTTAGCATTTTTTGCAACACCAGCCCTCTAGCATTGACACTTGTTTGTCACAAATCTAGATCATGAATGGGAATGAGAAAAACATAAAAGGAAGAGATCAGTCAAAAGATCACATAAAGATGGAGGGCACTCTTTATTTCTGCACATAAGTTTGATTAACAAGCAAATGATGGCAATTAGCAATCAAACAAAAGATGACACCCATCTTTTTCTTTCTCCCTATTTTGTCCACTATATATGTATACCAGCTGCCCAAGGTAGCAATCAATGATTCAATGTGCACTATCAGTGGAATTGAGACCTAGTTTGTGGAAGCCTAACAAGTGCTCAACCGAATTAAAACAATTTCCATATTGATTGACTAGTGTTTGTGTTGACTCAAACATGTTCAACTATCAAAAGCACAATCTCTTGAATTACTTGATAATTTCAACTCAGGAACAAAATAAATAACATAAGAAATAACATACTAACAAAAATAAATCCTAAATAATATCAAACTTGAAGCAAGAACCAAACCAAAGAAGAGACATACCTAGAGTGACCATGATAGCAGCAAATACAATGATACATACCAAATAATATTTATAAATGTTAACATTCTTCATTGACTAATGGATGAACCAAAGAATGCCACCTGCCATGAAACCCAGCAAGGATGTGCTCCCATCTATTTGCGGATTCGCTAGTAAACCCTAATTAAGCAGCAGAAAAAGGAATTAATGATCAAGTTACTCTGTAGGTATGTGTTGCTAGATACACCACAGGGCAAGGAGCAAAGCTTGTGCCCCGTGGGAAGTGGATTGTGGGAGCATCCATCTTGATTGGAACTGCGACGACCATGTTGTTGCCCATTGCGTTGAATGTTTTGCAATTTACTCCCCAGAACTTGTTCATGTTGCTAGAATGATGGTCGGCATGCAATGGCTGTCACTGGAGTCACTGTGAAGAAGCTCCATGAAGACATCAGAATTCGACGAGATCCGGTGACGAGGAGCAGCGTGACGAGGAGTAGATGCATGCAGGATCCGGCGAGAGGAACCGCACGACGAGGAGGTTTAGAAGTAGGACGATGGCAGGTGATATTTAGGAGTGCAATTAGAGAAGAATAGGAAGGAGGGGCGTCCGCTGGGGAGAAGGAGAAGAAGAGGGAGGGGAGCGATTAGAGAAGGAGAAGAAGATGGTAAGGCGGACGGATTAGGTAAAAGAGAAGGAGAAGAGGGGAAAAAATAAAAATGAGGGTGGGCTACTCCGAAATGAACCGGGAAAATGAAAATGAAAATAAGTCAAAAGGTAAGAAGAGGGAAAATTTTGTCAATATTTTTATTTTTTTATTTTTTTACTATCTATGGCACACGTAACTTGCCACAATAAATAATTTCATGTTTATGGCAAATACATTGTCGCAAATAATTGCCACAAGACATCGTGACAAAGTTGTCGCAAAAATATTATCGCAAACATTTGCCACAAAATATCGCGATAAACTTATGGCAAAAAATTTATCGCAAACGCTTGCCACAGTAGAATGTTTTGAATTAGTGGCAAAACCTATTGTCATAAATTTAAAAAACTATAGCTTTTGAACATTAACTCAATTATTAGTGGCAAACATAATGGCAAAATTTTAAAAATTATCGCAAATTGTTCGAACATATATTTTTAACCACAAAAGTAATTTTGCCATAGATTTCATCAAAGATAACACATTTTGTGATCAATTGTTGTCGGTCACTCCAAAATTTTACCACAAATTCATATTTTTTTGTAGTGGGCACTTCCACACCCAAAAGTCTCCGCCTTCTTGCCGAGAGCACTCTTCCATCTCAACCTAAGGGACAACTCAACTAATCCTACTAAACTAAGTTTACAATGATGGATTTAAACCTCAACACCAAGGCAACCACCAACGCAATCAACCTAGCACTCTAGGTTTACACAAATTCAAATACAATGAAATAAACATCAAAATACAACAATAATGAGAGCAAATAATAAACGATACACACTTAGCTCTCAAACAAGATGTCCTAGCTCCTCTTGATGACTTGAAGATGAATCAAGGCAAGCTCAAAGTCAATCATAAGGTTTCTAGGCTCAAAGCTAGGATTCTTTGCAAGGATGGCTCAAGAATTCTTGTAGAGATGCAAGGAGTGACTCTTTGAGGCTTAGAAGCATCAATCATCAACTAGAAATGAGTTTGGGATTGGTATATATAACCCCCCAAACGAAATGGCTCGTCAACGGGCGTATTTTTGCCCGTTGTCGACGACCAGTCGCTTGCCGGTCGATCATCTGCCAATCGATGGATCGACCGCCCAAGCGACCACGGCATTCTGCCGCTTTTGGACGAACTTTGATCGATCGACCGATCGACCGAATTAGCTACTGCCAATTTTCCACCACATTCATCGACTGATCGATCGACCGAATTGGCTACTGCCAAATTCTGGCATCGTTCGGTAGATCGAAATGCCTTCTCCTTCGGTCGGTCGATCAAACCTGGGCAGGGCAGATTTCTTTGCTTTGTTTGTTCATTTTTTGGTTCCGTCTTCGCTAAGTCTACTTATATAACATTTAACTTTAAAACATAAATGTTATATAAGAATTAACCCCCCTTTGGATTCAATAAAAATATCTAAAAAATTAAAATTCTTAAGAATCAAAATCTAGTTTTTTGGGTCTAGTACAAATTTTCGGGAAACGGAAATTCTTTAATCTTCCGGTTCAAATATGGGTAGGCTAAAGGCTTCCAAAAATTTCTTTAAAATATCTCGTTATCTAGTTTTTACCCAATGCATAATTACCACCATTTTTGTGTCGATAAAATATCTAGGTCATATAGCCCTCCAAGGAGCTCCCTAGGCTTAGTGAATTTCAGGACGATTTTTAGGTTTTCATGTTTTGGGATTCAGGTTTGGTTTTTGAGTTCTTTGCATCACAACAGAGGATTACAACACATTCTAGATACCCTAAACCTAAACTCTAACTTCTCGAAGAATTCCGAGCGTCGACGAGTGTCCTTGCCGATTTCTCCGATTTTTCCGATCGCGAACATCGTACGCTAACTGACTTGGAACCTGAAAGATTTCTCAATGAAACATTAGTTCCATGTTTGTTATCATCAAAACCGAGATTAAGACCAAGGTAGAGAATCTTAGACCAACAACCTCTTTTATAATGAAGATGACCTCCATTTGAAGGAAACTGAGCTCCCTTTATTGTAGTCGACCTCCTCCGAAACACACACACACACACACAGAGAGAGTCCATAAGGAGTTTTGTGCTCGTCCAGATCGAAAGGAGTTCCAAGACAATCGAGCTAGCACTTAATTGGAAGGCACCTAGTTCGACGCATTCGTTCGTGTGTAGAGGGTGTTCGTATCTGGTAGCACCTTGGATCTGAAGCAAGATCATGTTCTTGGACTTGCAGAACAGAAGACGTATTTTTGGTCTTCGAATGTATAATCCTAAACTAGTATTGATTTAATCGATATGCATGAATCTGCTTGCAGTAGAGGATCGATTTTATATTTTCGATATGCAAACTTTTGTTGCTTGCCCAGTCCTCGCCAATCCAACAAATATATAAGCTCGATTATGCTCGCGAGCAACTCGAGCCGAATTGCTTGCGATCAAGATCATGAACCCTAAACTCATCATAATGCACATTCAAATTATCATCGTCATGTGTCCCACCATAACCAAGGTCTGTCCAGCCATCATCACTATCACTAGGATGAAAAAAATCACTATTGTTGTTAAAACTGTCATCCTCATCAGACGCATCATCCATCACCATCTCATCAAACCCATTATCATCACTAATTGCCAATGGACCCAATGGAGTTTCACTCAACGGTTGGCTATAAGACAATACTTTATTTGATGCACATGCTGATAGAAATTCTACAGCAACCAACATTTCTTTAAAAATCTGTGGTTCTTGCCATTGTATTGGGTTACAAGCAACTTCTTCATGAGGAAAAATATGTCTTTCTTGTTCCTTAGTGGTCACAAACACCCTAATAGTTGATTTATAAAATCCTATAATTCTATATAGCTCACCATCATTACTGATACGTACAATCGGCATTCCTACTTTTTCATTTTTGAGTAATTGTCCCCTGAGATGCACTTCTTGAGTATGTGAGTTCACACTAACACTGTCTTCCACAATCTTCACCAAACCAGCAAACGTCAATTACTCCCGACATCCCACAAGAATAGATCACCACCTTTGTAATTACCATCGACCCAACGACCCCCGTATGCAAGGTCAAGTTGAACCTTCCTCCTCACGTTGAAATCAATCAAAAAATTATTAATTAAAATCACAAAGTGTTAACAATGACATACAAATGATGTTTTGGGCATGGTGTTTTTATGTGCCGGGGTGTTCAGGATGTATCCAAGATGTCCGGGATGTTCCTCTCGGTGTGTGAGGTGTGAGCGGGGTGTTTTTATCGTTGGCGGTATGTGGCCGATATGTTCCAAAATAGCCCACTTATGCGAAAATCAATAGTTGTTTCCGACGACGGGTCGGAGATGGGTTGGCGATGAGACAACGACTAGACTTTTCCCTAAACCAAAAACAATGAGAAATAGTAAGAGGGATGATAAGCTAAACAATGTGAAAGAGAAGGAAGAGGGCTCTGATTTTTTATTTTTTATTTTGCAATGGCGGGATTGATAAACCTAAAGCAATGGGAGAGACCAATATGCAGGATTGGCTCAGCGGATGGGGATCAGCTCAGCGAAAGGGTCTTTTGATCCACTCATGTCAAAATATGGCCATTTTTTGTTAAAGCTCTTATTAGATATGAGTTATCTCCCGCAATTTCATCCACAAAAAATCACAAGATCAAACATAAAACCATCAAGGGCAACCCCAATAGTGGGCGAACCTAACAAATCTCTACGGTCACCCACCTCGATTGAAAATCCTATCAAATCCTAAGCAACGACTCTGACGTTGTCCGACGAACAACGATCTCTCATGCCAGATCTCATTCTCCAAAATGTCACCCCTTCCTCCTCCTCGGGAATCCCTAAAATGAACCATCCAAATCAGATCTTCATCATTCATATTAAAAAACAAGGAGTCTCGGACATGCTCACCAAAAAGCAGTCCCATCATATCCAGAATAGTGTCCTGAGGGGTTCGACTGAATGAAACTAATCGATACAAGAATCTGCTAAAGAAAACCAGGAGTTGGGCATCAATTTTTTCGTCACAATCACAAATCCTGTGTCAAAAGACAATCTCCACCAATTAGAATCCAGAACATTAAGTCTACTGCTCAATGAAGAAATTTTGGCAAGAGTAGACCACGAACGCCCCTCCGATTGCGACGTTTAATGAGGTCCATCGTTGCAGGAGCTGCCCGAGAATGCTCTTCCTCCCTCTCCAAGTGTGTGCGCCTCCTCCTAAGGATGTGTGTACCGTCAACTCCAAAACTAGCATCTCTCTCAAGCCTAGGTATATAATCTCAAGTTACCACTTAATGTCCAAATATTGTAATGCTCTCTTACTTTATTTTGCACCCAAACCGAACTCAAAGCTCTACCAAACCGCCCCAAAACATCTTGGGACCCGACTAAACCAAGCAAGACCATAAATAAACCAACTAAACTTAAACTGACTTGCGTGTGAGTCGTATCTCCCGACCGTGTCCTTATTAATTACCAGGGATTCACTACTAGAAATGTGTTTATCAGCAACGGCCGCCCAAGCTGTTGCAACAACTAACAATGTTCTTACGGTCGCTCGGGCCGTTGCAGATGTGATATATCTATAATGGCTTTCTTAAGGCCACTCCAGCCGTTGCTACCAATTGGATGGCACGAACATGGCACACAAATGATATAACTTATCAACAATGGCGTTCGTAAGGCCGCGTCGGCCGTTGCTAATGATATTACCACATTAGCAATGGTTTGCTTACGGGTCCTATACTCATTGCTCTTTAGTCGATGGCGCGCTCGTGGTGCAAAAATAAAATACTTATCAGCAACGGCCTTCTATAGGACCCGCGGTCGATGCTGATGATATGTATTCATCTGCAACGACTTTATAACGGATGAGTGAGTCATTGCTGATAAGTTTATTTAACTCGCCCGCGATCGCACCCGCCCCCTTTCCCTGCTTCTTCTATCGACGCCACCGCCAACTACTGTCGATCTTCGCCCGCCGACGCCGCTTACCGACTTCCTTCCCTTCCAAGTACTCTACGCGCGCCCCCCTTCCTCCTTTACTAGGGCCAGCCAAAATCCTAGGTTTAGGGTTTCAGCCAGCCGCTCGAGCTTTGTCCAGTGTCCAATGTCAGACACTAGACGCCGGCGCCGGAGTCCACTATGGACTCTGGCATCAGAACAGTAATTTAGGCACTACTAGAATTATCGTCATCACAGATGGCTCAAGCCGTGGATGAACTGTCGGTGATAACTATCACGGACGGTGTTAGCCATGGAAAAACATTGTCACTGATGTGCGTGTCTCAGATAATTTGTGACGACTGAGAGACGCTGTCACAAGTAATCATCAGCGACAGCCGCGGGGGCTGTCGCTGATTTAAACCCATCAGTGACAGTTGTATGCGGTCGTCACTGATACCAACACATCAACCACGACCTCGGGCCGTCGATGATACTATTAGCAACCGTGATATTTAGTGATGCTCAGGCCATCAATCATTTACGATAAGCTTTCAGCCACGGCTTACTAACGATCGACTGTGGGTAAGCCGTGGCTAAAGGTATATCTTGTAACTGAAAAAATAAAAAAAAATTATAAATTCTTGTATACAATGATATTTATAGATTACAATCTACCTTGAATCACAGATTACAATCAAAAAATATCATACACATGCATTTGAAATCGAACATATAAGTTTTACATAAATATCATCAATCTAAGCCTCAAACCGGAGGCAAATAATTATCAAAATATCATATATATATATACAACCATAAGTATATAAACAACTTTTAATATACAAACATGTACCAAAATATAAATAAAATTTCACGGCTGCGGTGGAGGCGGTGGAGTCGACGACGACTAGGTCGGGAGCGTCGATTGGGTCGAGGAGGACAACGGTTGTGACATCATTGGTAGAAGGCCAGAGTGAGACGCAATCTGAGTGAGGAGTGCCTGCATATTCTGCATTGTCTATCTCAACTCTTTATTCGTTCGTCTCTACTCCTCCATCGCCTGTCTCTATTGGGTGAGCTTCGACTCCAAGTCCGCTATCCGGCTCTGCTCCTCTGAGCACGGCGCGTGCATGGCCACTGTCTACAAAGCCATAAACACGGCCGTGCTCCCAGCCACCTGCGGCCTCCACCCAAGCTACTGCCTCGAACTCCTCCAGTGTGCCTCCACGCTCAATCACAGTCCTCGTGTATGTTTCCTACACGTGTTTATCTTTTAAATATATGTAAACTATAAATAAATATTGTGTAAATCAAATAGACATAAATACTTACCATTATGATCGAGGCTCTGCTATCAACGTAGTCCCCCGCTTCTCGTCGACGACGGTGGGTGCGCTCAAACACCTCCATCATCGACAGGCATTGGACGGTGCCGTCCTCCACCACGCGCATCTTACATTAGAAAATAAATACATTAGTATCATTATACACAATATATAATTTAATTAAAAATAATTAAATTATACATATCATGTGACGCGCATGAACTGCAAAAGACACGGAGCCAACAGTGTGGTGTGCCCCTGTGCCCCCCGAACATGCGGTTTCTCGACGCAGTCCAGGAGACCTCCTGCCACTTAGGCGTGTCCCACCGCTCAACGATCTGGTCCCACACAGGGCCAAGAATCCACTCGAGGGTGTGTCCCCGAGTCTTCTCTATCTGTGTGGCCCCCAGCCATCTCATCACAGTCTGACGGGCCTGCTGAAGCAGCCCGTTATAGCGAGCGCGGTCAACACGCTCCCATGCAGCCTTAACAAAAGTGGTCTTGTCCTTCGACCATGTATAATGAGCCTGCAAAAAAAATAATTATTATTACCGATCAATATTTAACATTAACATTAATTTAATAAATATACTTACCGAGAACTCTCACCATAATAAATCTATATGCACACGGGGCACGTGAGACCATGTAGCCCATGCCCCGTGCATAAACTTCCGGATCGTCCCCGCTATTGTGCGGGGGACGTCCTCCTGCTCAAATCTACACCAAATATAAATTCATATTATGATATTTTGAATTATAAATAAATTATAAGAAATAATTAATGCATATACTTACCGTCTTTCGCACACACTAACTGCTATGCGCAGTTCTCCCTTGGGTGGTGGAGGGAGAATTTTGTTAGGCCCTCGTGGCCTACGTCTGGAACACGATGGTCCTGGATCTGTGGAGGGTGGCGGAGGGATGGTAACCGAAGGTGAGGGGATGGTGGCCAGATCAGGTGAGGGAACGGTGGATGGATCAAGTGGGGGGATGGTGTCTGGAGGTGGGGGGATGGTGGTGGAAGGCGAAGGGTCAGTCGGTACAGGTGTGGTGGGTGGTAATCGTCGGGGGGTCCTACGAGGAATGCCTCTTCAAGAACTGATATCTCAAACCATAGTTGTAAAAATTTAATATAATTAGATTATATATAATAGATTAATAGATATATTTAATAATTGAATATATACTTCACATTTACAATTATTCGTCATCATCATTATCATCATCCGTGTAATACTCTTGTTCTTGTTCTTCTGTATCGAAATCTTGAAATTCTTCTTCTTCTCCCTCATCATCATTCTGTCCTTCCTCAACTTCATTATCGTCGTCATCAACGTATTTTATTTCCAATTGAACTAATTATGTGTCATCATCCTCGAGTATTGGACTAACTCATTCCACTTTGGAAGGATCCTCTTCTTGATAGATGTCATTTGCTGGCTCATTCTCTCCAACTATCGAATCAATTTTTCCTTTAGCTTTAGTCTTACAGACTACACGCCAATCTGCCCTATCTTTCTTTTGAGATGGATACTGCATATAATATACTTGTTCAGCTTGAGATGCCAATATAAATGGCTCATTTGAAACCAATTTTGATTTGTAATTGACCTCGACTAGCTGTTTATACTTTGGATGAACTCTCATGCCCCTATCGCTTGTATCAAACCAATGACATTTAAAAAGGACAACTGATTTACATTCAAAAAATTGCAATTCTATGACTTCTTCCAATAGTCCATAAAAGTCAATATCACATTCAGCATATGTTGTCCCTTAGACGCAGACCCCAACATTCATAGTCTTTTTTGTAGATGAATATTCAAGTGTATAAAATTTATATCCATTAACAAAATAATCGTTATAACACTATACAAGTCGTGCCGATCCGCTAGCAAACTCAAAGATTTGGTTATCTATTTCGTCTATGTGTTCTGTGCTGTAAGCTTGAAACCAATTAGGGAACTCACGATTATGTAATCTTTCTAAGTCCTTATCGCTGTAAATTGAGTATTTTATCAACATCTTAATGTCAAATATTTCAATGAACTTTTCAATCTCTGGACAGTTTAGTAAAACGTACAAGTAGGCCAAATGGTACTATTTGTCATTTAAGAATCGAGACGGATAAGAACCTAAAGCACGATCGAGGTAACAAAAGATATTTAAACAATCATCTGATGGTCGAGCTCCCCCGTCGTCGTTCCGTGGAAGACGATTAAGTCTTGTCTTGATCGTTGATTCAAAATAAAATGAGCAGAATGTTGAAATTTCTTAAATTATATATGCTTCTAATATGGAACCTTCAACTGCGACGGTGTTCTTTACTTTTTTCTTCAAACGATTCATGTATCTTACAAATAAGTACATCCACTGGTATTGAACGGGGCCACCAACTCATGCCTCGTATGCCAAGTGTATCGGTAGATGATCCATCGAGTCAAAAAATACTGGCGGGAAAAATTGCTCTAGCTTTTATATGATTTCAACAATATTATTTTCAATTGCTGACATATCTTCGACTCGAAGTACATTTGCACAAATGTTTCTGAAAAACATACTTAATTCTATCAACGAACCCCAAATCTTATCATGTAGATGATCTCGAAACGCGACCGGAAGCAATCTCTACATTAATACATGACAATCATGGCTCTTCATCCTCGATATTTTGCATTCATCGACGTTTACACATCGAGATAAGTTTAAGACATATCCATCGGGTAATCCAAGTTCTTTGATCCATTGATACACATCTTTTATCTGTTGTTTATTTAACATATACGACGTCTTTGGCTTATGAAGTCGTCCATTGACCTCTTGCAACTCTAGCTCAGGCCTCTTACAAAGTATTTTCACATCATGTCGGGCCTTCACATTATCTTTAGTTTTGCCGAAAATATCCATCACAGTGTTAAAAATATTATCAAACATATTTTTTTCAATGTGCATGACGTCCAAATTATGCTGAATCAGTAATGAACTCCAATACGGCAATTCCCAAAAGATATTTTTTTTCACTCAGTTATGTGTTTGACCGAAGCCTGAAATTCTTACATTCCAACCAAAAGTAATCTCTGGAAGCAATTGAACAGGTGCTAACATATGTTCACCAGACAACATCGGTGGTGGCTCATCTCTTTTGACTCTACCCTTGGTAAATTTGTCACGATTTCTTCGATACTGATAGTTAGACGGTAGGAACCGGCGATGACAGTCAAAGAAGGAAATTTTCCGACTGTTGTCAAGACTTAAGGATTTTGAGTGTTCCATGCAATATAGGCAAGAGAGTCGCCCATGCGTGTTCCAACCAGACAATATGTCATAGGCTGGGAAATCAGTGATTGTCCACAATACAGTAGCTCGTAAAGTGAAGTTTTGCTTTTGGTGACAATCATAAGTGACAGCTCCCTCAACCGACAATGTTTTCAGTTCATCAATTAGGGGTCAGAAAAACACGTCAATTTCTTTGCGAGGACCCCTAGGACCCGGAATAATCATCGAAAGATAGATAAATTCATCTTTCATACACATTGAGGGAGGTAAATTATAAAATGTTAACAACACTGGCCATACTGAATACGGAGTTGCCGAATTACCAAACGGATAAAAATCATCCGTGCACAATCCCAACCTGATATTTCTTATATCCCTAGCAAATGAAGGATAGCACATATCCAAATGTCTCCATGCTTCACTGTCAGATGGATGAATCATTACTGTATCATCACAATTTCTTGCATGCCAACTCATATAGGGGGAATTTTTTTCCGACATGAATAACCTTTGAAGCCTCGGTGTTAGTGGAAAATACCTAAGCACCTTAAAGGGGATATTTTTTTATCGGGCCGATTTCTTCTCCTTATAACGAGGATGTTCACATATCGGGCATTGCTCTAACTGTGCATTTTTTTTATAATATAAAATGCAGTTATTTGGGCACACGTGTATTTTTTCGTACCAAAGTCCTAATTTCCTCATCAACTTCTTTGTCTTATAAAAAGTTGGTTCAAACTTGTTATTTGGAGGTAGCATACCATTGATAAAGCCTGCAATCCGATCAAATGCAACCCCGCTGATATTACAATCAGACTTGATGTTCAAGAATTGCGTCATTGTCAAAAATCTTGTATAATTATGACAATTCTCATACAATGGTTCATCGGCAGCTTTCAACATCTCGTAAAATTCTGCAGCCTCCTTATTCGGCAATTCAATCTGTATCGCAGGTTGTTCTTCAGTGACTTCAACTATCGTAGTATCTGGTGGCACTACCGTCTCAGTAACTGGCTCAATATTATCATTTAAATGGAATTGTCCTCCAAGACTATCCAGAATCATTGTTCTATAAGAATTAAGTGGATTGGAAGAAGAAACACCAGTAGAAGAAGATTCACCATGAGTTTGGACAACAGTATTGCTCGACGTCCCGACTTCACGTGACTCCCCGTGACAATTCCATAGAAAATATTTTGGTGTGAATCCTTTTGTATGCAGATGCATTGTGATCGTTTCCCGATCTAAAAATCTTATGTTTGAATATTCTCGGCACGTACATCGGATTTTATCACCACTAAGAATTTTTTTATTCGGGTAGGCGAAATTTAAGAAGTAAGTTATGCCTACTCAAAATTAATCTGTTATAGCTCCACGATGAATTCGTCGATACATCCAACTTCGATCGCCCGACATGTTCTGTAGAAAAGTTAGCAATATCTTTAGGTGAGATGGTCCTATTCTATTTGGGATTCATGTTATTTATATTGCACTTAGAATTTCTTTTAGTCATTAAATTTATTCTAAATTTTGGCAGCATCTCCCTACAGTTCTCCGAATACGCGTATCATCTGGGTGTGTATCGGAAAACAAGGGAGATACAATCCAAAATTTAAAAATGAATAATGATTAAAAGAAATAAACTAAGTGAAATATAAATAACTATGTTCCCAAAATCTCCAATTAGGGATAATTCAAGGATTGTATATCGTGTAAAAGATCAATTACTTCATTTACAAGAACATACAACCCCCGAACGGATCTAAGGTTTTGCAAAATTAAAATTTGACTCGTCGATGCGTACGTGAAACATATCAACTTGTCATGATTATTTTCTAAATTTGTGGACGATTCCGCGTGACTCCAAAGTGGACGATTTCGACGCAAGTCCAAAATGGACAATTCCAGCGCGAGTCCACAGTGGACGATTCTGCACGAGTCCAAAGTGGACGATTCCGGCACAAGTCCAAAGTGAATGATTAACATAATTAATCTATAATTAACATATAAAATCTATAATTAACACCTAATAAATCTACAATTAACAAATAATTAATCTAAAATTAGTCTACATTCAACAAATAAATTCTACAAATAACAGATAGTAAATAAATCTTTAAAAAATTAAAACCTAAGATTAGGGGTTAAACCCCTAATCAAATAGTAGCCGACAGCTACTGTCGGCTATTGTTCATCTGGTTAGGGCCGAGCGATTCGGCCCCAAACCTGGCACCGTTCGCCACTGTCGGCGTCCGATGTGTAGACACCGACAGTGGTGGCAACAGGATCAAAAAGGGGGCGATGGATACCTAGCTCACGGAGAAGAAGGGGCCGACGACAAGGGCAATGGCGATGCACGGCAGCGAGACGGGCGGTGACGGCAGCGGCGATACACGGGAGAGAAGAAGAGAAGCATAAGAGGAAGGATCGGGCGCGAACGCAAATAAAAAGGATTTTCACCGACGGCTCGGCAGTCGTCGAAAACCCGTGGATTCGTAATTTTAATATCACCGATGGTTCACCCTCTCTAAGCCATCGGTGATGAGTGTTTTATTTTCACGTTGTGTTCGTGCCATTAATTAATAAGCAACGGTCGCTTCTAGCCGTGGCTAATGACATATTAATATCACCAACGGCTTTCGCGCCCCCGCTAAGCCATGGGTAATAAATTATTTTGTTTCGCGCCCCATGTGCGCCATCAACTATGAGCGACGGCCCTATGAGGCTGTATGCAAACCGCGGCTGATTTGCTTACATCAGCCATGGTCACAGCAACCATCGAAACACCGTGAATGTTCTTCCTCCCTCTCCAAGTGTGTGCGCCTCCTCCTAAGGATGTGTGTGTCGTCAACTCCAAAACTAGCATCTCTCTCAAGCCTAGGTATATAATCTCAAGTTACCACTTAATGTCCAAATACTGTAATGCTCTCTTACTTTATTTCGCACCCAAACCGATCTCAAAGCTCTACCAAACTGCACCAAAACATCTTGGGACCCGACTCAACCAAGCAAGACCAGATATAAACCAACTAAACTTAAATTGACTTGCATGTGAGTCATATCTCCCGACCGCGTCCTTATTAATTATCAGGGATTAACTACTAGAAATGTGTTAATCGGCAACGGCCGCCCGAGTCGTTGCAATAACTAACGACGTTCTTACGGCCTCTCAGGCCATTGCAGATGTGATATATCTATAATGTCTTTCTTAAGGCCGCTCCAGCCGTTGCTACCAATTGGATGGCGCGAACATGGCGCGCAAATGATATAACTTATCAACAACGGCGTTCGTAAGGCTGTGTCGGTCGTTGCTAATGATATTATCATATTAGCAACGGCTTACTTTTAGGTCTTATACCCGTTGCTCTTTAGTCGATGGCGCGCTCGCGGTGCGAAAATAAAATACTTATCAACAACGACCTTTTATAGGGCCCGCGGTCGTTGCTGATGATATGTTTTCATCTGCAACGACTTTATAACGAATGAGTGAGTCATTGCAGATAAGTTTATTTAACTCGCCCGCGGTCGCACCTGCCCCCTTTCCCTGCTTCTTCTATCGACGCCGCCATCGACTACTGTCAATCTTCGTCCGATGACGCCGCCTGCTGACTTCCTTACCTTCCAAGTACTCTACCCCCCCCCCCCCCCTTCCTCTTTTACTAGTGCTAACCGAAACCCTAGGTTTAGGGTTTTAGCCAGCCGCTGGAGCTTTGTCCGTTGTCCAATGTCGGACACTGGACGCAATTGCCAGATTCCACTTTGGACTCTGACGTAAGAACAATAATTTAGGGTTAAACCCTAATTTTTTTTCTTTTATTAAACCTAATAGTTTAGGGTTAACTAAATTAATTTATATTTAGGGTTAATTAAATGTTTAGATTAATTTAGATTAATGTTTAGATTTGATTAATTTAAATTAATGTTTAATATTTTTTTAGGTTAAATATTTAATGTAGGGAGTTTATAATGTTTAATGTTAATATCTGTTAATTAAATTTAGTATAGATTAATTAGATTAATTTTATTGTTAATCTTTAGATTTAGATTAACTAGAATCGTCCACTTTGAACTCACGCCGGAATCGTCCACTTTGGACTCAAATCGACATCCAAAAATTTAGAAAATAACCATCCATCCAACGAATTGATACATTTCACGTACGCATCAACGAGTCAGATATGATTTAGCAAAATCTTAGATTCGTTCGGGGGTTGTATGTTCGTGTAAAAGACGTACAACCCTTGAATTGTCCCTAATTGGATAATTTCGAAATATAGTTATTTGTATTGCACTTAGTTTTTTCTTTTAACTATTAACTCATTAATTCTTAAATTTTGGTAATTGTATCTCTCTTGTTCTCCGTTACACGCCCAGATGATATGTATATTCGGAGAACTGTAGCGAGATGCTGCCGAAATTTAGAATGAAGTTAGTGATTAAAAGAAATACTTAGTGCAATATGAATAACATAAATCCTGAATAGAATAGGACCATCTCACCTAAAGGCATTAACCGAAGAAATTATCATTGATTGACAGAATCATGTCAGCTGATCGAAGTTGGATGTACCGACGTCTTGATCGTGGAGCTTTAAAGAATGAGTTTCGATTAGGCGTAACTTACTTCCTAAATTTTGCCTATTCAAATCAGAAATTTATTAGCGTCAGTGATAAAATTTGATGTCTGTGTCGCATTTGCTTGAATGGACAATTTTTGGATCGAGAAACTGTCACTCTTCATATATATAGCAAATGATTTACACCAAGATATTTTTTATGGACTTGTCACGGGGAGTCACGTGAAGTCGGGACATCGAGCAATCCTGTCGTTCAAACACATGGTGAATCTTCCTCTGCTGGTGTTTTTTCATCCAGTCCATCTAATCCCTATAGAACTATGATACTTGATAGTCTTGGGGGTAAATTCCAACTAAATGATAATGTCGATTGGCCAGTTACTGAGACGTCAGTGCCACCAGATACTACGGGTGTTGATGTCACAGAAGTACAACCTGCGGTAGAGATTAAATTACCGAATAAATTAGCCACAGAATTTTACGAGATGTTGAAAGTTGTTGATGAACATTTGTATGAGAATTATCCTAAATACACTAGGTTTTTGGCAATGACATAACTCCTGAACATCAAGGCCGATTGTAATATCAACGGGGTTGCATTTGATCGGATTGCAGGATTGATTAATGGAATGCTGCCTATTGATAATATGTTTGAGCCAACTTTTTATAAGACTAAAAAGTTGATGAGAAAATTAGGGCTTTAGTACGAAACAATACACGTGTGCCAAATAACTGCATTTTATATTATAAAGAAAATGCGTAGTTGGATAAATGCCTTGTATATGAACATCCTCGTTACAAGGAGAAGAAATCGGTAAGAAAAATATTTTATTTAATGTGCTTCGGTATTTTCCACTAACACCGAGGCTTCAAAGATTATTCATGTCGAAAAAGATGCCCCCTACATGAGTTGGCATGCAAGAAGTCGTGATGATACAGTAATGACTCATCCATCCGACAGTGAAGCATGGATACATTTGGATACATATTATCCTTTATTTGCTAGGGATACTAAAAATATCCGATTGAGATTGTGCACGGATGGTTTTAATCTATTTGGTCATTCTGCAACTCCTTATTCAGTTTGGTCAGTGCTGTTAATAGTTTATAATTTGTCACCATCAATGTATCTAAAAGATGAATTTATTTATCTTTCGATGATTATTTCGGGTCCTAAGGGTCCGCGAAAAGAAATTGACGTGTTTCTCAAACCCCTAATAGATGAATTGAAAACATTGTGTACTGAGGGAGCTGTCACTTATGATTGTCACCAGAAGCAAAACTTCAAATTAGAGAATGTTGTCTTGTGGACAATCAATGATTTCCTGGCCTACGGCATATTGTCTGGTTTGAGCACTCATGGCCAACTCTCTTGTCTGTATTGTATGGAACACTCTAAATCATTTAGTCTTCAGAACAGATAGAAAATCTCATTATTTGATTGTCATCGTCGATTCCTACCGGCTAACCATCAGTATCGAAGGAATCGTAATAAATTTACTAAGGGCATAGTAGAAAGAGACGAGCCACCACCGATGTTGTCTGGTGAACAAATATTGGCACGTGTTTCGGCACTTCCAGAGATAGTGTTTGGTCAGAATCAAATAGTATCGAGCTTTGGTCAAACACATAACTGGGTGAAAAAAAATATCTTTTGGGAATTGCCGTAGTGGAGTTCATTATTGATTCGGCACAATTTGGACGTCATGCACATTGAGAAAAATATGTTTGATAATATTTTTAATACTTTGATGGATGTTTTCGGAAAAACTAAAGATAATGTCAAGGCCCGACATGATCTGAAAATACTTTGTAAGAGGCCGGAGTTAGAGTTACAAGAGGTCAACAGACGATATCTAAAGCCGAAGGCCCCGTATGTGTTAAATAAACAAGATATAAAAGATGTTTGTCTATGGATCAAAAAACTCAGATTACCCGATGGATATGGCTCAAACTTATCTCGATGTGTGAACGTCGATGATTGCAAAATATCAGGGATGAAGAGTCATGATTGTCATGTATTCATGCAGAGATTGCTTCCAATCGCATTCTGAAACCTTCTACCTGATAATATTTGGGATCTGTTGACTGAATTAAGTATGTTTTCTAAAAGCATTTGTGCAAATGTCCTTCGAGTCGAAGATATTTCGGCACTTGAAAGTAATATTGTTGAAATTATATGCAAGCTGGAGCAATTTTTCCCTCCTACCTTTTTTGACTCGATGGAGCATCTACCGATACATTTGGCATATGAGGCACGAGTTGGCAGCCCCATTTAATACTGGTGGATTTATAAATTTGAAAGATACATGAATCGTCTAAAGAAAAAAGTAAAGAACACCGCAATTGTTGAATGATCAATATCTGAATCATATATCATCCCAGAAATTTCAACATTCTGCTCATTTTACTTTGAATCGACGGTGCAGACAAGATTTGATCGTCTTCCATGTAACGACGACGGGGGAGTTCAACATTCAAATGAATGTTTAAATATATTATGTCACTCTGGTCGTATTTTTGGTCCTCGTCCGTCTTGACACTTAAGCGACGAAGAGTATCATTTGGCACAATTATACGTATTACTCAATTGTCCAGAGATTGAACAATTCATTAAAATATTTGACATTGAGATGGTGTAAAAATACTCTATTCACATCGATCAAGAATTAGAGAGATTATAGAATCGTGATTTCCCTACTTAGATTCGAGCTTACAGCAAATATCACAGAGCTAAAATAGATGAAAAAATATTTGAGTTTGTTAGTGGAACGTCATGACTAGTGTCGTGTTATAGCGGATATTTTGTTAATGGTATAAATTTCATACGGTTGAATATGTATTTACAAAGAAGACGATGAATGTCGGGGTCTGCGTGAAAGGAACAACGTATGTTGAATGTGATATGAATTTTTATAGACTATTGGAAGAAGTGCTAGAATTGCACTACTTTGGCTTGAAATTAGTTGTCTTATTTAAATATCATTGGTTCGATACAATAGATAAGGGCATGAAAATTCATCCAAAATACAAACTTGTTGAGGTTAATTACAAATTGAAATTGGTAGCAAATGAGCCTTTTATATTGGCATCACAAGCCGAACAAGTATATTACGCGAAGTATCCGACTCAAAATAAAGATAGAGCAGATTGGTGTGTAGTATATAAGACTAAAGCTAGAGGAAGAATTGATCTGATAGCAGAAGAAAATGAGCAGATACTTGATGTGACAGATGATTTTTTTATCAAGAAGGGGATCCTCCCACAGTAGACCGTATTATTCCAATACTCGAGGATGCGGACACGGCATTAGTTCAATTAGAAGTTGAATATGTTGATGTTGACGATCATGAAGTTGAGGAAGGTGGAGATGAAGAAGTAGAATTTGAAGAAGATGAAGATGATGATGATGATGAAGAATTCGAAAACTATTACTCAGATGATGAGAAATAATTAAAAAGTATATCTTCTATTAAATCTATCTCTACTATATATATAATCTAATTATATTCTTATTCGACAATTATGGTGAATCGAGGTTATCGCCGGACGAGAGCTATAGAGTCTTCGATCGGCCAAACTCCAGATTCAACTGCACTTGCTCCTGTCGATGATCCTCCTGCCACCGAGGCTAGTTCATCCAAATGCAGGCGGCCACGCGAGCTGAACATGATTCAACCTCCGCCAACCGCGGAACAACACCGACTTATTTCTGTGATTGGCGAGCGGTAATGTATTATGTATTATGAATTATATATAATTCATTATATCATAATATAATATTGTACTTTATTTTTATTGTGCATGTTCGAGCAGGAGGATGTCCCCGGGACTATATCGGGGACAATCCGACGATATATGCATGGGGCCTGACCCATTTGGTCTCAAGTGCCCCGTGAGCACGTGAACATGCTCTGGCACGAGTTTGAGGTACGTATTTAAAAATTTTATATACATGTATTAAAAAAATTTAATAAGCTTGATTATTATTGGTATTGATATTATTATTTTGCAGGCTCGCTATACTTGGCCAGAGAAGTAGAGGCCATTTATTTACAATGCTTTGGAGGCCATTTCTTGGCAGAGGTACAACTGCTAGGTGGGGCAGGCCCGAGCACAAGCGATGGCCAGAGCTGGGGCCACAAATATAGCGAAAACTCGGGGATACGGCCCCGATTAGATTACTCCAGATATTTGAGATCAGCTCGTATCGATATGGTCAATCGAGCGGTGGGAGAAGGTATCTAAGACTGCGGCTATAAACTACATGTCAGGGGGAGGACTCATCACACTAGTGGCTTTGTTTCATTTGTCGTGCATGCGAGATGCATGGTAAGCATTATATCTTATTTTGAATTATATTTTTTTATTTATTACTTTGTGTACTAATTAATGTATTTATTTTATAAATGTAAACGATGGTGATGAATGGCGGAACTATCCAGCGACCCTCCCCAATGGAGGTGTTTGAGCGAACTCACCGTAGAGGACATGGGGCGGGGGAGTACATCGACACCCACGCTGCAGTAATCATGGTAAGTATATTTGTTTCAATTATGCATTATTTATTTATAATTTAAGTATTATGAAAAATATGAAACAAAAACCAAACTCGTGTAGGAGACTTACACTCAAACGATGACGCAGCGCGAGGGCACCCCCAAGGACTTTGATGCTGGAGCATGGGTCGAGGCTGCAGGTGGCTGGGACCACGACCCCTCTGACAGCCGGTGAGTGACCCTCCACCTCCAAGATTAATAATCAGAATAGGAGAATATCGACACTGGAGGAGACGGTCATACGACAGAGTGAGATGATGACTCATCAGAGTCAGATGATGGTTGAGATGCATGTCATGCTGAGACAAATGACAGATCAGTCCAGCGGTGTACACTGAGATCCATCATCATCGACTCAGTCAACGCCGGTGTACACTCAAGCACTCCAGACCCCGTCGTATGATCCCGATCTTCCTTCACCGTTGTAGTGAGCTTTTATTGTTTTATGACTTGATTGACTTGGATATTGACTTGTTATATACTTGTTATTTAGATATCTTAGAGTTACTTGTTTTGTGACTTGATATATTGTTGATACGAAAGTTTTGATTTCATATATTTTTTATATGATTATGGATAATTATAATTATAAGTATAATTATTTTGATGTATATCTGGGTGTATCTGTGATGTGTGTGTGAATGTATGTGTATTTGAATGAATGTATTTATGGGTGTGTGTGAGTTATGTATCAGGTTACAAATGTATCAATAAAAATTTCTAATTTTGAAATTTCTCAATTATAAGTTAACATCATCTGCAACGGCCTTGCCACGATCATCCATATCAAAGTCATTGCTGAAAGTGTATCGTAATTCCTAGGCCGCAAACTCAAAGTCGTTGCTGATGAACTACAACAACAGCTTAGCAATAGATTTTCAACAAAGGCTTTACAACGGCTAGCGGGCCATTGGTGATGGTAACATCCGCAACAGTCGATGCGCCGTTGCAGAACCGTTGCTGATAACTTATCAGCAATGGCCCGAGCGATCGTTGTAGATCTGTTGTTAAGTTATCAAGTACGCGATCTTCTACAACGGCTGCGACCATTACTGGTCGTTGCTGATGGTCTTCAGCAACGACATAGCAACAGATCCAACCGTTGGTGATGCTCGATATTCTAGTAGTAATTCGATAGTAATGAATTTGACCTCTCAGAGATTAGCCTCTACCCCTTCTGAGCATATCCCTGCGAGATTCCAAGAGGCATCATTGCCCGAGTCATTCCTAATCTTGCACTGTATACAGACACGATGCAAATCAGGTATACTCTCGATTCTAATTTCATACTCATTACTTGGAATTCTTCCTTGATCGTTAGAGTGTCTTTGAAGGTCCCCCCGCTAGATCTACTTCGGACCAAGAGACGTGCACGACTACATCACCCTTGCTCCAGGCAAAAATATATTATTAAATTATTATTTAAATTAGGTAATAAATATTGATTAATTGAAATATAAAATTGTGCAAATTAATGAAGGTTCTATAATATAAATGAATGTTTTAAATTAATGAACATTTATGCAAATGAATAGTCCAAATGTGATGAATAAATCAATAATAATTAATGAAATAATAATTAATTAGTCAAAATAGAAATTTGTGCAAATAAAAATCAAAATGAATGCTCTGAATTAAATAATGAATAAATCAATGTTAAAAATTAATTAAAGTTTAAAAAATTCTACATTTACCTCAAAACTTAATTTTGAATACCCCGCGTGACATCTTTTGGTCTTGCTTTTATATATAGATTAATTAAAGATTCTTTCAAAAATTGTTCTCTTTAATCATCAAGACGATTGACTGAGCTGCCGCTCCTCCCATCGTCGCTCTCGGTTCCCTGGTGCCGTGTCGGCATCTGCTGTTGTTGGTATTGCTGGTCGGAGTAATGCAGAGGCTGCGCCATGAATGGCCCATCGAATGGTTGCGCCGGAACCAGCGCCAGCCCGGAATGTGGCAACGCCGTCATGGCCACCATGGTAATACCTCCTTGAGGACCATAACCCCTACCACCATCGGATAAACATGCGTTAAATCTCGCAAGCTCCTGCTCCTGCGTTAAATCTCTTGCTCCCATCCCAGCCATGGCTATTTGTTGCACCTCCGCCGACGATAGCGGCTGCGGCTGCTGAATTAGCATATGGGTGGGCTGCGATGTGCCTGAAGATGCAGCAAGGCCGAGCCCCATTCTCGGAGTGCCGTGAGGAGGTGCGGAGGAGGAAGAGGGTCCGTGGAGATTTTGGTCGCGGTGGTGATGTTGGTGCTGCTGCTGGTGGTGGTGGGGCGGAGGAGGAAGAAATGGGCCGAGAGCGGCGGGGCCTATGAAGCCGGCGAGCTCCTTCTTTGCGGCGAAGAGATCGGCCTGCACCTGCTTGAGCCGGGCTTGGAGGAGCGAGATGTAGCCGACGCAGCCATAGACCGGCTCGCGGAGCCGCGCCTCCGCCTCGTACGCCAGCGAATTGGCCGCATCCTCCCGCTGCGGCGGGCTGAGGTCGCTGAGGATCTTGGCGACGTTGCTCGCGCCGAACACCCGGTGCACGCACGCGAACTTTGCGGGGTTATCCGGCGGAAAATAAGGCGCAAAGACGCATCCCGGCGTGCACTTCCGCCGCAGCAGCTTGCACGCCGCGCACGGGGAGTTGGATGACATTACTCAAGTCTCTCTCCAAAAGAGGAAGCATGTGAGGAACAAGAATCGGGTGATCATAACAGAATTGGAAGAAGGCAAAGTAGTCTTCTCGTAGGGTTTGAAATCAGAGTTATGAGTTCTAGGAGATCAATTCTACCTGGGAAAGCTGTAATGATCTGCTGAAAACGAAAATTGAGATTAATATATTCCCAAGTTTGTGGTATAAGTGGATCAAAGATAAATCTAAAAACAACTACAAAAAAGGAGAAATTTGTTAAGGAAAATTAAATAATTAATCTTGTTATTTTTGATCTCTCTCAGCACCTCCTCGATCTAAGAAATAGGGGAAAAAATGGCGAGAGATATCAGTAGATGGTACGTACCGTGTTTCTAGGTTCCTCTCTCTTTAACCAACAGCGATGCAACAGATGAAGAGCGAACGTCGACAGTGAGCAAATAACCAAGATTGAGAGTGAGAAGAAGAAGAAAGGAAAATATGAAAATTAAGGTGTGATCAAAAGAGAGACAGATCGATCGCCGCTTTAATTTGCCCGCTTCTATTGGATGGATTTTCGCCGCTTCGATCGGGGAGTTGGGTTTCAGATCCCTACAGAAATCTTTAAGAGATAATAATACTTATAATAAACGAGGCAATGTCGATAAAAAATATAGTGTGAATGGTTTCTGTGGTTGGTAGGCATGGCATGAGCTCTTGTGTATGTGGCGTTGACCATTTCTTGGTTTATGAATTAATTAGGCCAACTTAATTATCATTCTTTTATCGATGGATTCTTCTGTTCTTTTTAAATTTGTACTTTATTGATTAATTAAACAGTGCTCCATGAATGTACATGTTTCCTTTTTTATTAAGACTTATGAGAGCATGATCAGGGAGGGCCTGTGTTAATTAGATACGTAGATTCCTTTTTCTTTATTATAGAAAAAGGGTTTACAGGATGACCACTCTGCCTTGATATTATCTAGCTATTGGGTATAACAAATTATATATATACATATATAAAGTACGTACAAAAAGGAAAAATATATATATTCCTAAATAATTAATCAAAATAAATACATATTTGAAAATGCAAGACTACAAAAGTTGCACCATCTTAAAAAAATATATGGACAAATGAACAATCGTACATCAAAATAGAACTTTTTATCTTCTATGAAAGCGAATAGAAAAGAAAATGAGAAATATAAAAGACAATTGGAGATGTTTTCATGCTATCATTATCAAATTATATATACTAGAAAAATATCCGATCGAATCAAAAAATTCTATAAAAATATTTTTGATCGTTAATATATAGTTCGTATGTAAGATGAATAAATGAATTAAACATTAAAATATGAAAATAAGGTCATGCATTAATAGATATACAAATAAAGATAAATATTACAACAATCAAACTTAAACCCAACATTAAAGTAAACTTCAATATAGCGAATAAAGAAAGTGAATATTTAAAAAAGACGAATATAATTTACTAAAAAATAAAAATACGAAAATCAAAAAATCAAAAGAAAAAAATAACAAGAAGCGAACACTTAAGTGCTCTTCTGCGATGGCTACAACGGTAGCAAAACCATCACAGAAGACCTGCTACGATCGCAAGAAATCGTCGCAAAATTTCGTCGTGAAAGATCGCGTTGCAAAAAGTTTCTGGCGGCGTATTTTGCCGTCGCAGTATATTACAACCATATACTCCAGACAATGAATATTGGTTTGCCTTTGGGAGTTGGGAGTTTTGCCTCGTGACGGTGCGCGCTTAGATTTGGGAAAATACCGAATTTGACAAGAAGACCTTATGCCAAGGCAGCAAATACTTCTCCAATGATATTGGCCCAATGAAGATTCAGTCGAGCTGCAACCGTTGAAGGATCTATTTGAGAATTCAATTGGTGAAGATGGGAATTCGAAGGTTCGGGAGGGTGATGGAATAAAGTTTGTCCTTCTGTTAATATCCCACAAAATGTTTTATGGCGCTAGACATGAGAACTTCAATGCAACTAGGGCATTAACGCTGGTGAAGGATATTGAGGAATGGAATAAGTTCCCATAGGGGACCTTTGTACCATATGTGTTTGTATTGGTTTCTTCAATGATTAGTGTGGCCCGAAAGATTGCCTGAGTAAAATTGTTGGCGCGCGAGGACGGAAGGCCTTTCGGTACCACATACACGATTTTGTACGGGCCATCAAGGTACTAAAATTTGTTATCGTAATTGCAGGTTGTCTTTTCTGTAAGCCGAATGGCTACACTAGAGGAGGTGAATAGTGTGTTAACTAAAACTTTAGCCTAAATTCGATTTTAATCATTTTTTGATTACTTTAGGCAAATCACAATTTTAATAGCAAGCGGAAGCAAGATAAATAACAAATAATCAAACACGCACAAGAGCAATGCTAACACAATGAATTTATAGTGGTTCAACCTCAATGCCTACTCCACTACCTAAGCACCTCATTTAGGATTTCAAACTCTAGTTTACTAGATTAAGTCTACAGAGAATTTACAAGCTAAAACACCGACCCTCACAACCGAGGGTTACTCTCACACCCGAGGGTACCTCCAACACCTCTTCTCCTAAGGACTACACAATTAACCATAGCAAACTAAGTTTACACCAATGGATTTAAGTTTGTACACCAAGGCTACCACCATACACTCAAAGCTAGCACCCTAGGTTTTCACAACTTGATGTACAATGAGAATAACAATAAAATACAAGTATAAATGGAGCAAAAATACAATCAATACAATACTTAGCTCCAACACAAGATCCTAGCTTTCTCTTGATGTCTTTGATGATGAAACAATGAAGGCAATGCTCAATCAATGAGGTAGAAGCTCAAAGCTAGGATTTTGCACATAGATGGCTTAATGAAGCTTAGAGGTGATCAATAGATGTCTCAAGAAGGTTAAGAGTGATCAAGAGTAGTAAAGGAAGGTAGGTGTGATGTTTATATAGATAAAACATCATGAAGGCTCGGTTTCAACCTCACTCAATGGCTCAAAATAGAGTCATTGGGGGCGCCCCAAATCTGCATAGAAAATTGGTTTTTGGTTTGTGGTTTCTAGTTTCCTGTTTTTGCAGGTTATGATCATTCAAGCCTTATTTATATTTCATAACTTTAAGTTAGTAATTTTAAAACATAAATGTTAAATAAGGAATACCCCCATTTGATTCAATAAAAATATCTAAAAAATTAAAATCCTTAAGAATGTTAAAATCTAAATTTTGAGGTCTAGTACTAATTTGTGACAATCGAAAATTTTAAATGACTAGGACTAGTACTAATTTTGGGGTCAAATATGGATAGACTAAAAGTTTCTAGAAATTCCTTAAAATAGATCCTTAACTTGTTTCTGCCCAAGGAATAACTACCAGGACTTTTGGTGCCAAAAAAATATAATACCCACGAAATTAATAAATCTTGTATATTGGTTTCAGTGGGATGAGCGCGACGTGCACGACACACGCGGAGTTGATCGTGGATGGGTGTGATTTGAGGTGAGACCCTTGCTCAATTTAAATTACCAAAATATAGAAATATCTATTGTGTTAGGTCCGAGTTGAGTTCGAGCCGAGTTAGAGGGTGTGATCGGAGCTTGAATCAAACTTGTTTTAAGCAAGTTGGGTCGAGTTAAGTGAAGAGGGGAAATTATGTAATTTGGCAATTAAAAAAATAAAAGGCCTGCCACTTGGGCGTACGGCTCCAAGGAGGAGCCGCACGCTACCCAAGGAGGCGAGTGAGAGAGAGGGAGGAACTGAGAAGAATCGGCCGAAGAACGGAGCTTCGTCGGATCGGATATGACGCGGGGCTTATTCATCGTCTTTCTTGTCCCTAAACCAATCTTAGGTGAGTGGTTCTTCTCAAATCCCTAAACTTAAGTTTAGGGGGTTGTCGATCCTTGTAGATGGGATCGGAGAATAAAATTGAATTGTTTCCTCACGTTTATGTAATGTATTATATGTTATTGATGTCTCAGATCGATCATGGGGCGCTTCCTTGGGGTTTGGGGTGGGCGGCGGCTCTAGGGCATGCCCCCAAACCCTAGGGAGGGTCGGCCCTTGTGTAGGAAGCATGAAATTGTTGTTTAGATGTTTAAATCCGAATTTTAATATTTGAAAGCATGCTAGAAATTCACTTTGTGTTGTGGCCTAGGGTGGCCAAGTAAATCTATGAATGTAGGGTACCCTTAAGGAGGTTTAGGTTGAGTTTTACTCGATTAAACTATTGTCATGATGCGGTGATTAATTTATTATAAGTTGGAATGTTATATATTGTGATATGCTGAAATTATTTTTATGCATGCTGGAATTGTTTTAGGACATGCTGAATTTATATTTTTTTCATGTCGAAATGGATATTACATATGCTATAAATTGCCGATGTAGTATATTGAACTTTATGTACATGATATCCTGAGAGTTTTGAGTACCATATCGTTGAATGTTCATTTGTGTATGTGTTGTAATCAAACTAGCTAAGTAGGCTGGAAATTATGGCTTGCATGTTGAATTGGTCGAGTTGCGAGTCTGGGATGTTACCTCGTGACTTGTTGTGAATGTTATCAGTCGAACCTATAATAACATTAGGTTATTTAGTTACTTCACTCTCGTGAGAGAGTATAAGCTCTCGGTTGAAACCGCGGGAAAGTCACACTATAAAGGGCTGAAATTTTAGCTTATGGGCTGAAATTTTCGTGAGGCTTGGGTAAATTAAAAATCTGAGATTTTTAGGATCATTACACTGAATAAGGAAACCCTTGGACAGATGTGGAATCATATTAGGTTGTTTGAGAATTTCCGTGAGTTCGGATGATAATTCGAACGAGGAATGGTGGTGGCGGAAAGGTACATCGTGCGAAAACTGATCGGTAGAACGTTAGCATCTCCGCTACACGGCGACCTGCCACAGATGTTAAATTCTCTAGATAGAATATGGTAAGGTAACTATAGAGGTGCTAATGGTGGGTAGTACGACGGTGAACAATTAATTGGGCCGAGTGGTGGCCGAGTGGGGTGCTACCTAGCGTGAACCTAAAAACATGTACATGGTCATACCTGTTGGGATGAGATTCGAAAAACGCAGCGGAAATATAAATTTAAAAATTCATACCATCTAGAAACAGTGATCTACTTTAGCAATATTTAAGAAATTCATTAATCTACTAGTAGAAGGAGAAGGTATACCGTATACCGCGGTTGGAAAGGGTGTTCCTGTTTCAAGACGCACACACGCACGTCCTCCAATGAAAGTCCACACCAAGCACTACGCAACAAAGGGGCAGCAAACAACCAGACTCGTAGTGGCTCAACGAAGATATTTTCTCTAACCCCAAACCTCAAAAGCTAGGTTGGCACTTCCACCAAGAACCGCCTCTTCAACTTCTCCAATCAGGCTGCCACTACTAGAAAAATGGGCATCAGCAATGGCTGATTCCGTTGCTGAGCCGTTGCTGAAGAGCATCAGCAACGGCCGGAGCCGTTGCAATGGAGCCGTGACAGAAACTCGCGTTGCTGATAACTTAGCAACGGATCAGCAACGGCCCGAGCGGCCGTTGCTAAAAATATTATCAGCAACGGTGTTGCCACAGACCCGGAGCCGTTGCTGATAACATTAATAGCAACGGCCGCTGAGTCCGTAGCAACGCCGTTAGTAAAACTCCGTCGCTAAGCCGTTGCTGTAGGTCATCAGCAACGGCTTTCGATACACTTTTAGCAACGACTTTCCCACGGACGGCCGTGGGAAAGTCGTTGCTGATGATGTGAACCTAGTAACGAAAAATTTTAAAATTTCAAATTTCCATTGATACATTGATACATTGATACATTCTGATACATAACTCACACACCCATACACCCATACACACATCCACACATTCATTCACACATCACAAATACACCAAGATATACACCAAGATATACATCAAAACAATTATATTTATAGTGATAATTATCCACAATAGTATAAAAACTATTCAAATGCAAAATTGAAGTATCAATATTCAAACAAAATAAATTAAACAAGTCCAATATCTCAGTAACAAAGTCAATATAAAAAAAATCTCACGATGACGATGGAGGATGGCCTGGATCATATGGCGGGGTCTGGAGTGCTTGAGTGTACACCGGCGTGGACTAACTCGAGGACGATGGATTAGATGATGCCGAAGAGATTCCTACTTCGGGATGACCTGACATGTTGCGTAGCATAGCATGCATCTCCGCTATCATCTGACTCTGACGCGCGACCGTCTCCTCTAGAGTCCTTATTCTGCTACTATGATCATAACTGGATCTAGAGGTGGACGGCCGCTCACCAGCGACCGGAGGGGTCGGTGCCCCAAGTGGCCCTAGTACGGCTCGCGCATGACCACTATCTGCAAAGCCATATATGCGACCATGGTCCCAGCCACCTGCGGCCTCGACCCACGTTGCTGCGTCAAAGTCCTCGGGGGTACCCCCGCGCTGCACCACCGTCTGGCTGTAGGTCTCCTACTCGAGTTTGATTTTTTTGTTTAATATTTATCATAAAACTTAAATTATAAATATATAATGAATAATTTAAACAAATATATAGTTACCATAATGTATGCAGCGCGGTTGTCGATGTACTCCCCCGTCCCATGTGCTCGACGGTGAGTCCGCTCAAACACCGCCATCGGGGAAGGTCGCTGGACAGTCCCGTCATCCGACACCGTCGTCTACATTTACAAAACAAATACATTAATTAGTACACATAGTAATAAATAAAATATATAATTAAAAGGTATACTTACCATACGGTTCGCGTGCACTGCAAATGCAACAGAGCCGCCGGTGTGACGTGCTGCTCCCCCCGACATGTGATTTCTAGCCGCATTCCGAGAAACCTCCTGCCATCGATCCGTCGACCATATTCCCACGAGCTGGTCCCATATATCCGGAGTAATCCAATCGGGGTCGTATCCCCGAGTCTCCGCGATGTTAGTGGTCCCAGCTCGGGCCATCGCCTGGGACCGAGCCTGCCCCAGCTGCCCGTTGTACCTTGCCCGGGAAATAGCCTCCCAGGCAGCGTAAATGAAGGGCCTTTGGTCCTCGGCCCATGTATAGCGAGCCTGCAAAATAATAATATCGGTACCAATATTAATCATCATGCATGTAAAAAAATAATAATACTTGCCTCAAACTCGCGCCATAACATGTCGACGTGCTGGCTAGGCACGTGAGACCACGTAGGCCATGCCCCGTGCATATATCATCGAATAGTAGAAGAAATGCTCCTCGGCACTTCTTCTTGCTCGAACCTGCACAACAAAAATAAATTTTAATATTGTATTATGATATAATGAATTTGTAATGATTCATAATTCATGATATATTACCGCTCCCCAATCACGCTAATAAATCTACGTGACTCTGTGGCCGGTGGAGGCTGCCACCTGTTCGGCCCGTGTGGCCGCCTGCGTCTGGATGTACTAGCCTCAGCAGTATCATCCTCATGAGGATCAACAACAGGAGGATCAGCAGCATGAGTAAGTGCTGGAGTCTCACCGATCGGAGACTTCGAAGCTCTCCTGCGTCGATAACCATGACCAGACATATCTGTCGAACAGACATATAATCAGATTATTGTATAAATAGTAGAGATATATTTAATAAAATATATATTTTATAATTATTCCTCATCATCTGAATAATAGTCTTCGAATTCTTCCTCTTCTTTCTCTTCTTCATCTTCTTCATCTCCAGCTTCCTCAATTTCATGATCGTCATCATCAGCATATTCAACTTCTAATTGAATTGACGTTGTGTCTGCATCCTCGAGTATTGGAATAATACGATCTACAGCAGGAGGACCATCTTCTTGATAGAAACCATCTGTCATATCAGGTATCGGCTCATTTTCTCCTACTATCGGATCAATTTGTCCTCTACCTTTTGTCTTACAGACTACACGCCAATCTGCTCTATCTTTATTTCGAGTCGGATACTTTGCGTAATATACTTGTTCGGCTTGTGATGCCAATATAAAAGGCTCATTTGCTGCCAATTTAGATTTGTAATTAACCTCAACAAGTTTGTATTTTGGATGAACTTTCATGCCCCTTTCTGTTGTATCGAACCAATGACATCTAAATAGGATCACTGATTTTAAGCCGAAGTAGTGCAACTATATCACTTCTTCCACCAGTCCATAAAAATCCATATCACATTCAACATAGGTTGTCCCTTTCACGCGGACCCCAGCATTCGTCGTCTTCTTTGTAAATGAATATTCAACCGTGTGAAATTTATACCCATTAACAAAATATCCGCTATAGCACGACACAAGTCGCGACGGTCCACTAACAAACTCAAATATTCTTTCATCTATTTCAGCTCTGTGATCTTTGCTGTAAGTCTGAATCCAAGTAGGGAAATCACGATTCCGTAATCTCTCCAATTCTTGATCGTTGTGAATAGAGTATTTTTGCACCATCTCAATGTCAAATATTTCAATGAATTGTTCAATCTCTGGACAATTGAGTAATACATACAAGTGTGCCAAATGATACTCTTCCTCGCTTAAGTGTCGAGATGGACGAGAACCAAAAGCACGACCAGAGTGACAAAATATATTTAAACGTCCATCTGAATGTCGAACACCCCCGTCGTCGTTACGTGGAAGACGATCAAATCTTGTCTGTACTGTCGATTCAAAGTAAAATGAGCAGAATGTTGAAATTTCTTGGATGATATACGATTCAGATATTGATCCTTCAACAGCTGCGGTGTTCTTTACTTTTTTCTTCAGACGATTCATGTATCTTTCAAATAAGTATATCCACCGATATTGAACGGGGCCACCAACTCGTGCCTCGTATGCCAAGTGTATCGGTAGATGCTCCATCGAGGCAAAAAATGCAGGAGGGAAAAACTGCTCCAGCTTGCATATGATTTCAACAATATTATTTTCAAGTGTTGACATATCTTCGACTCGAAGGACATTTGCACAGATGTTTCTAAAAAATATACTTAATTCAGTCAACGGACCCCAAATATTAGTAGAAGATCTCGAAATGCGATCGGAAGTAATCTCTGCATGAATACATGACAATCATGGCTCTTCATCCCTGATATTTTGCAATCATCGACGTTCACACATCGAGATAAGTTTGAAGCATATCCATCGGGTAATCTGAGTTCTTTTACCCATTGACAAACATATTTGATCTGTTGTTTATTTAACACATATGGGGCCTTCGGTTTCAGATATCGTCTGTTGACCTCTTATAACTCCAACTCTGGTCTTTTACAAAGTATTTTCATATCATGTCGGGCTTTGACATTATCTTTAGTTTTTCCAAAAATATCCATCAAAGTGTTGAATATATTATCAAACACATTTTTTCAATGTGCATGACATCTAAATTATGTTGAATCAATAATGAACTCCAATAGGGCAATTCCCAAAAGATACTTTTTTTCACTCAGTTATGTGTTTGGCCAAAACCTGACACTCTTTCGTTGCGACCAAATACTATATCTGAAAGTGCTGAAACACGTGCTAACATTTGTTCACCAGACAACATCGGTGGTGGCCCATCTCTTTTGACTCTGCCCTTAGTAAATTTATTACGATTACTTCGATACTGATGATTAACCGGTAGGAATCGACGATGACAATCAAAGAATGAGATTTTTCGTCCGTTCTGAAGACTGATTGATTTAGAGTGTTCCATACAATACGGACAAGAGAGTCGGCCGTGAATGCTCCAACCCGACAACATGCCGTACGCCGGGAAATCATTGATTGTCCACAAGACCGCGGCCTTTAAATTGAAGTTTTGCTTCCGATGACAATCATAAGTGACAGCTCCCTCAGTCCACAATGTTTTCAATTCATCTATCAAGGGTCTGAGAAATATGTCAATTTCTTTTCGCGGACCCTTAGGACCCGAAATAATCATCGAAAGATAAATAAATTCATCTTTCATGCACATTGACGGTGGCAAATTATAAACTGTCAGCAGCACTGGCCAAACTGAATAAGGAGTTGCTGAATGTCCAAATGGATTAAAACCATCCGTGCACAATCCCAATCTGATATTTCTAGTATCCCTAGCAAATGAAGGATAACATGTATCAAAATGTTTCCATGCTTCACTGTCAGATGGATGAGTCATTACTGTATCATCACGACTTCTTGCATGCCAACTCATGTAGGGGCTGTCTTTTCCGACATGAATAATCTTTGAAGTCTCGGTGTTAGTGGAAAATACCGAAGCACCTTAAACGGAATATTTTTCTATCGGACCGATTTCTTCTCCTTGTAACGAGGATGTTGACATACAGGGCATTTATCCAGGTGCACATTTTCTTTATAATATAAAATGCAGTTATTTTGGCACGCGTGTATTTTTTCGTACCCAAACCCCCATTTTCTCATTAGCTTTTTAGTCTTATAAAAAGTTGGCTCAAACTTGTTATCAGTAGGCAACATTCCATTAATCAATCCAGCAATCCGATCATACGCAACTCCGCTGATATTACAATCGGCCTTGATGTTTAAGAGCTGTGTCATTGCTGAAAACCTAGTGTATTTAGGACAATTCTCATACAAAGGTTCATCGGCAGCTTTCAACATCTCGTAAAATTCTGCAGCTTCTTTATTCGGTAATTCAATCTCTACCGCAGTTTGTACTTCTGTGATATCAACCGCTGTAGTATCTGGTGGGACTGATGTCTGAAGAACTGGCCGATCAACATTATCATTCAGGTGGAATTGACCCCCAAGACTATCAAGTATCAAAGTTCTATAGGGATTACATTGACTGTATGAAGAAGCACCAGCAGAGGAAGATTCACCATATGTCTGAACGACAGGATTGCTCGACATCCCGACTTCGCGTGACTCCCCGTGAAAAATCCATAGAAAATATATTGGTGCAAATCCTTTGGTATATAGATGCAGAGTGACAGTCTCCCGATCCAAAAATTTTCCATTTGAACAAATGCGGCACGGACATCGGATTTAATCACCCATGCTAATGAAATTCCGATTCCAATAGGCAAAATTTAGGAAGTACGTTACGCCTAATCGAAACTCATTCGTTAGAGCTCCACGATCATGACGTCGGTACATCCAACTTCGATCAGCCGACATGATTCTATCAATCAATGACAATTTCTTTGGTTAATATCTTTAGGTGAGATTGTCATATTCCATTCGGGATTTATGTTATTTATATTGCACTAAGTATTTATTTTAACCGTTAACTTCATTTAAAATTTCGGCAGCATCTCCCTACAGTTCTCCGAATACGCATATCATCTGGGCGCGTATCGGAGAACAAGAGAGATGTTGCCGAAATTTAGAATGATTAGTTAACAGTTAAAATAAAAACGTAAGTGCAGTACAAATAACTATATTCTCAAATTGTCCAATCAGGGACAATTCAAGAATTGTACGTCGTATAAAAGATCATCTACTTCTTTTACACGAACATACAATCCCCGAATGGATCTAAGGTTTTGCTAAATCATATCCGACTCGTCGATGCGTACGTGAAACATATGAACTCGTCGGATGCATGATTATTTTCTAAATGTTTTGAGACAGTTCGAGTCCATATTGGACGATTCCGACGCGCGTCCGAAGTGGACGATTTTGGCGCGCGTCCGAAGTGGACAATTCCGAAATTAATCTAAATCATAATAATTAATCTAATAAATTAAACAATTAATCTAAATAATTAATTAACAATTAATTAACAATTAATTAACAATTAATAAATAATAATAATAAATTATATATAAATCTACAAATTCCGGCGCCGGAGTCAGGTGGACTCTGGCGCCGGCGTACAGTGGCCGAACACACTGTCCGGCCACTGTACAAGGTCCGGCGGCGGCCATCGGCCGACCGCCGCCGGTCGAAACCCTATTTTTAGGGTTTCGGTCGGATTTCCCGCCGGCTGCAACGGGAAGAGATGGCCGGCCGACGAGGCATACCTGAAAATGTCGGCAGCAGCGGGAGGAGGAAGAGACGTCGTCGGCGTCGGCAGCGACGGCGACAGGCGGGAGCAGGAGACGGCGGCGGCAGCAGCGGGAGGAAGAAGGGTCGGGCGCGACTGCGTGCCCTATATAAACTTATCAGCAACGGCTCACTCGCCCGTTAGAAAGCCGTTGCTAATAAGTTATCATCAGCAACGGCTCACTTGTCCGTTAGAAAGCCATTGCTGGTAATTAAAATATCAGCAACGGCTCGTCTTTCCGTCAGAAAGCCATTGCGGATAATTAAAATACACTACTAGAAACTTGGTCTTCAGCAACGGCTATCAGCAACGGCCGCTCAAGCCGTTGCTATTTGCAACGGCATTCTTACGGCCGCCCGAGCCGTTGCAGATATCTGTATCTGCAACGGCGTTCTAACGGAAAACCGAGCCGTTGCTGATTATTTTAATTATCAGCAACGGCTTTCAGACGGAAAGGCGAGCCGTTGCTGATTTTTTAATTTTCAGCAACGGCTTGCTAACGGATAAGTGAGCCGTTGCTGATGATAACTTATCAGCAACGGCTTTCTAACGGGCGAGTGAGCCGTTGCTGATAAGTTTATATAGGGCACGCTCTCGCGCCCGACCCTTCTTCCTCCCGCTGCTGCCGCCGCCGCCTCCTGCCGAGAACTTCGCCGCTGCTGCCGTTGCTGCCGACGCCGACGCCTCTCGCCGACGCGCCGCTGCCGCTGCTGCCGGTATGTTGATCGGCCGGCCTATACGGTTTCGGCCGGAGATGTTAAAATCCGACCGAAACCCTATTTCTAGGGTTTCGGCCGGCGGCGGTCGGCCTATGGCCGCCGCCGGACCTTCTACAGTGGCCGGACAGTGTGTCCGGCCACTGTACGCCGGCGCCGGAGGGTGGACTCCGGCGCCGGAATATATATATATATATATATATATTGTTTTTGAAATTGTTAATTAATTATTTTATAAATGTTAATTAATTGTTTAGATTAATTGTTTAATTTGTTAGATTAATTATTAGGGTTTAGATTAATTTCGGACGCGCGCCGGAATCGTCCACTTCGGACGCGCGCCGGAATCGTCCAATTCGGACTCGCGCCGGAATCGTCCAATTCGGACTCGCGCCGGAATCGTCCACTTCGGACGCGCGCCGGAATCGTCCAATTCGGACTCGCGCCGGAATCGTCCACTTCGGACGCGCGCCGGAATCGTCCAATTCGGACTCGCGCCGGAATCGTCCACTTCGGACGCGCGCCGAAATCGTCCAATATGGACTCGAACTGTCTCAAAACATTTAGAAAATAATCATCCATCCGACGAGTTGATATGTTTCACGTACGCATCGATCAGTCGGATATGATTTAGCAAAACCTTAGATCCGTTCGGGGATTGTATGTTCGTGTAAAAGAAGTAGATGATCTTTTATACGACGTACAATTCTTGAATTGTCCCTGATTGGACAATTTGGGAATATAGTTATTTGTACTGCACTTACGTTTTTATTTTAACTGTTAACTAATTATTCTAAATTTCGGCAACATCTCTCTTGTTCTCCGATACGCGCCCAGATGATATGCGTATTCGGAGAACTGTAGGGAGATGCTGTCGAAATTTAGAATAATTAGTTAACAGTTAAAATAAAAACGTAAGTGCAGTACGAATAACATAAATCCCGAATGGAATAGGACCATCTCACCTAAAGACATTAACCAAAGAAATTGTCATTGATTGACAGAATCATGTCGGCTGATCGAAGTTGGATGTACCGACGTTTTGATCATGGAGCTTTAACGAATGAGTTTCGATTAGGCGTAACGTACTTCCTAAATTTCGCCTATTCGAATCGGAATTTCGTTAGCATGGGTGATCAAATCCGATGTCCGTGCCGCATTTGTTCGAATGGCCGATTTTTGGATCGGGAGACTGTCACTCTGCATCTATATACCAAAGGATTTACACCAAGATATTTTCTATGGACTTGTCACGGGGAGTCACGCGAAGTCGGGACGTCGAGCAATCCTGTCGTTCAGACATATGGTGAATCTTCCTCTGCTGGTGCTTCTTCATCCGGTCAATGTAATCCCTATAGAACTATGATACTTGATAGTCTTGGGGGTCAATTCCACCTGAATGATAATGTTGATCGGCCAGTTCTTCAGACATCAGTCCCACCAGATACTACAGCGGTTGATATCACAGAAGTAGGGGCTGCGGTAGAGATTGAATTACCGAATAAAGAAGCTGCAGAATTTTACGAGATGTTGAAAGCTGCCGATGAACCTTTGTATGAGAATTGTCCTAAATACACTAGGTTTTCAGCAATGACACAGCTCTTAAACATCAAGGCCGATTGTAATATCAGCGGAGTTGCGTATGATCGGATTGCTGGATTGATTAATGGAATGTTGCCTACTGATAACAAGTTTGAGCCTACTTTTTATAAGACTAAAAAGCTAATGAGAAAATTGGGGCTTGGGTACGAAAAAATACACGCGTGCCAAAATAACTGCATTTTATATTATAAAGAAAATGTGCAGTTGGATAAATGCCCTGTATGTCAACACCCTCGTTACAAGGAGAAGAAATCGGTCCGACAGAAAAATATCCCGTTTAAGGTGCTTCGGTATTTTCCACTAACACCGAGGCTTCAAAGATTATTCATGTCGGAAAAGACAGCCCCCTACATGAGTTGGCATGCAAGAAGTCGTGATGATACAGTAATGACTCATCCATCTGACAGTGAAGCATGGAAACATTTGGATACATGTTATCCTTCATTTGCTATGGATACTAGAAATATCAGATTGGGATTGTGCACAGATGATTTTAATCCGTTTGGGCATTCTGCAACTCCTTATTCAGTTTGGCCAGTGCTGCTGACAGTTTATAATTTGCCACCGTCAATGTGCATGAAAGATGAATTTATTTATCTTTCGATGATTATTCCGGGTCCTAAGGGTCCGCGAAAAGAAATTGACATATTTCTCAGACCCTTGATAGATGAATTGAAAACATTGTGGACTGAGGGAGCTGTCACTTATGATTGTCATCGGAAGCAAAACTTCAATTTAAAGGCCGCGGTCTTGTGGACAATCAATGATTTCCCCGCGTACGGCATGTTGTCGGGTTGGAGCACTCACGGCCGACTCTCTTGCCCGTATTGTATGGAACACTCTATATCAATCAGTCTTCAGAACGGACGAAAAATCTCATTCTTTGATTGTCATCGTCGATTCCTACCGGTTCATCACCAGTATCGAAGGAATCGTAATAAATTTACTAAGGGCAGAGTCGAAAGAGATGGGCCACCACCGATGTTGTCTGGTGAACAAATGTTAGCACGTGTTTCAGCACTTCCAGATATAGTATTTGGTCGCAATGAAAGAGTGTCAGGTTTTGGCCAAACACACAACTGGGTGAAAAAAAGTATCTTTTGGGAATTGCCCTATTGGAGTTCATTATTGATTCGACATAATTTAGATGTCATGCACATTGAAAAAAATGTGTTTGATAATATTTTCAACACTGTGATGGATATTTCTGGAAAAACTAAAGATAATGTCAAAGCCCGACATGATCTGAAAATACTTTGTAAAAGACCAGAGTTGGAGTTACAAGAGGTCAACGGACGATATCTGAAACCGAAGGCCCTATATGTGTTAAATAAACAACAGATCAAAGATGTTTGTCAATGGGTAAAAGAACTCAGATTACCCGATGGATATGCTTCAAACTTATCTCGATGTGTGAACGTCGATGATTGCAAAATATCAGGGATGAAGAGCCATGATTGTCATGTATTCATGCAGAGATTACTTCCGATCGCATTTCGAGATCTTCTACCTGATAATATTTGGGGTCCGTTGACTGAATTAAGTATGTTTTTTAGAAGCATCTGTGCAAATGTCCTTCGAGTCGAAGATATGTCAACACTTGAAAATAATATTGTTGAAATCATATGCAAGCTGGAGCAGTTTTTCCCTCCTGCATTTTTTGACTCGATGGAGCATCTACCGATACACTTGGCATACGAGGCACGAGTTGGTGGCCCCGTTCAATATCGTTGGATGTACTTATTTGAAAGATACATGAATCGTCTGAAGAAAAAAGTAAAGAACACCGCAGCTGTTGAAGGATCAATATCTGAATCGTATATCATCCAAGAAACTTCAACATTCTGCTCATTTTACTTTGAATCGACAGTACAGACAAGATTTGATCGTCTTCCACGTAACGACGACGGGGGTGTTCGACATTCAGATGGACGTTTAAATATATTTTGTCACTCTGGTCGTGCTTTTGGTTCTCGTCCATCTCGACACTTAAGCGATGAAGAGTATCATTTGGCACACTTGTATGTATTACTCAATTGTCCAGAGATTGAACAATTCATTGAAATATTTGACATTGAGATGGTGCAAAAATACTCTATTCACAACGATCAAGAATTGGAGACATTACGGAATCGTGATTTCCCTTCTTGGATTCAGACTTACAGCAAAGATCACAGAGCTGAAATAGATGAAAAAATATTTGAGTTTGTTAGTGGACCGTCGCGACTTGTGTCGTGCTATAGCAGATATTTTGTTAACGGGTATAAATTTCACACGGTTGAATATTCATCTACAAAAAAGACGATGAATGCTGGGGTCTGCGTGAAAGGGACAACCTATGTTGAATGTGATATGGATTTCTATGGACTAGTGGAAGAAGTGATAGAGTTGCACTACTTCGGCTTGAAATCAGTGTTCCTATTTAGATGTCATTGGTTCGATACAACAGAAAGGGGCATGAAAGTTCATCAAAAATACAAACTTGTTGAGGTTAATTACAAATCGAAATTGGCAGCAAATGAGCCATTTATATTGGCATCACAAGCCGAACAAGTATATTACGCGAAGTATCCGGCTCGAAATAAAGATAGAGCAGATTGGCGTGTAGTCTGTAAGACAAAGGTAGAGGAAAAATTGATCCGATAGTAGGAGAAAATGATCCTCCTGGTTTCTATCAAGAAGATGATCTTCCTGCTGTGGATCGTATTATTCCAATACTCGAGGATGCAGACACAACGTCAATTCAATTAGAAGTTGAATATGCTGATGATGACGATCATGAAATTGAGGAAGCTGGAGATGAAGAAGATGACGAAGAGGAAGAAGAGGAAGAAGAAGAAGAATTCGAAGACTATTATTCAGATGATGAGGAATAATTGTAAAGTATATATATTTTATTAAATATATCTCTACTATTTATACAATAATCTGATTATATGTCTGTTCGACAGATATGTCTGGTCGTGGTTATCGACGCAGGAGAGCTTCGGAGTCTCCGATCGGTGAGACTCCAGCACTTACTCATGCTGCTGATCCTCCTGTTGCTGATCCTCATGAGGATGATACTGCCGAGGCTAGTACATCCAGACGCAGGCGGCCACGCGGGCCGAACAGGTGGCAGCCTCCACCAGCCACAGAGTCACGTAGATTGATCAGCGTGATTGGGGAGCGGTAATATATCATGAATTATGAATCATTACAAATTCATTATATCATAATATAATATTAAAATTTATTTTTGTTGTGCAGGTTCGAGCAAGAAGAAGTACCGAGGAGCATTTCTTCTACTATTCGACGATACATGCACGGGGCATGACCTACGTGGTCTCACGTGCCTAGCGAGCACGTCGACATGTTATGGCGCGAGTTTGAGGCACGTATTATTTTTTTTTTTACATGCATGATGATATATTAAGAATTGGTACTGATATTATTATTTTGCAGGCTCGCTATACATGGGCCGAGGACCAGAGGTCCTTCATTTACGCTGCCTGGGAGTCTATTTCCCGGGCAAGGTACAACGGGCAGCTGGGGCAGGCTCGGTCCCGAGCGATGGCCCGAGCTGGGACCACTAACATCGCGGAGACTCGGGGATACTGCCCCAGTTGGATTACTCCGGATATATGGGACCAGCTCGTGGGGATATGGTCGACGGATCGATGGCAGGAGGTTTCTCAGAATGCGGCTAGAAATCGCATGTCGGGGGGAGCAGCGCGTCACACCGGCGGCTCTGTTGCATTTGCAGTGCACGCAAACCGTATGGTAAGTATATCGTTTAATTATATATTTTATTTGTTATTATGTGTACTAATTAATGTATTTGTTTTGTAAATGTAGACGACGGTGTCGGATGACGGGACTGTCCAGCGACCCTCCCCGATGGCGGTGTTTGAGCGGACTCACCGTCGAGCACATGGGACGGGGGAGTACATCGACAACCGCGCTGCATACATTGTGGTAATTATATATTTGTTTAAATTATTCATTATATATTTATAATTTAAGTTTTATGATAAATATTAAACAAAAAATCAAACTCGAGTAGGAGACGTACAGCCAGAGGGTGGTGCAGCGCGGGGGTACCCCCGAGGACTTTGACGCAGCATCGTGGGTCGAGGCCGCAGGTGGCTGGGACCATGGCCGCGTATATGGCTTCGCAGATAGTGGTCATGCGCGAGCCGTGCTAGGGCCACTTGGGGCACCGACCCCTCCGGTCGCTGGTGAGCGGCCGTCTACCTCTAGATCCAGTTATGATCATAGTAGCAGAATAAGGACTCTAGAGGAGACGATCGCGCGTCAGAGTCAGATGATGGAGGAGATGCATGCTATGCTACGCAACATGTCAGGTCATCCCGCAGCAGGCATCTCTTCGGCATCATCTAATCCATCGTCCTCGAGTCAGTCCACGCCGGTGTACACTCAAGCACTCCAGACCCCGCCATATGATCCAGACCATCCTCCATCGTGATCGTGAGATTTTTTGTTTGGATATTGAACTTGTTACTGAGATATTGAACTTGTTAAACTTATTTTGTTTGGATATTGATACTTCAATTTTGCATTTGAATTGTTTTTATACTATCGTGGATAATTATCAATATAAATATAATTGTTTTGATGTATATCTTGGTGTGTTTGTGATGTGTGAATGAATGTGTGTATGAGGGTATGGGTGTGTGAGTTATGTATCAGATAAATGTATCAATGTATCAATGGAAATTAGAAATTTGAAATTTTTCTGCCTGCAGGTATAGGTCATCAGCAACGGCTTTCCCACGGCCGTCCGTGGGAAAGTCGTTGCTAAAAGTGTATCGACAGCCGTTGCTGATGACTTACAGCAACGGCTTAGCGACGGGTTTTACTAACGGCGTTGCTACGGACTCGAGGCCGTTGCTATTAATGTTATCAGCAACGGCTCCGGGTCCGTGGTAAAACCGTTGCTGATAATATTTTTAGCAACGGCCCGAGCGGCCGTTGCGGATAATGTTTTGAGCGACGGCCCGAGCGGCCGTTGCTGATCCGTTGCTAAGTCATCAGCAACGCGACTTTCTGTCACGGCTCTATTGCAACGGCTCAGCCGTTGCTGATGCTCTTCAGCAACGGCTCAGCAACGGTATCAGCCGTTGCTGATGCCCATTTTTCTAGTAGTGATAATCTGCAACGGCTCGCGTGTCCGTTAGAACGCCGTTGCAGATACAACATATCTACAACGGCTCGGGCGGCCGTAAGAATGCCGTTGCAAATAGCAACGGCTTGAGCGGCCGTTGCTGATAGCCGTTGCTGAAGACTCAATTTCTAGTAGTGTGCACAACTTCCTACTAACGTTGGCGTTGCGGAATTGACCAGGAACACCCCAACATTGGATCCATAATGAGACGTGTTGGAAGTCATAAAGATGGAGAGGTTTATCATCTTCTCATTGTCGAAGAATCGGGAGTTGGTTTTTGTACAACCACGGTTGATTTCGGGTGATCTTAATCATCTCCAGTTCATTGACGAAGTAAAGTTTGAAGATACTCTTTATGACTTCATAGTATGTGGTGAGTATAGTTGCTTGGGAATGGTTACGATGAAACCTACCCAGCAAATAGTACTATGGTGAGTTGTTTGATATCAGAAAAGTTTCATTGTCGAAGTGGACGCAGTGTTCGTCCTCTTCGACATATTGCATGGGGGAGTTTACTGGTGGAGCATCGCTTCCATGAGGAAGATGAACAGTTGCCTCCGGGTGCAACCAAAGTTAGGGGCGTGATCAAGGATGGAGGGGTGGACGAGGGTAGAGTCGAGAGAAAGAGGAAGATTGGAGAGGCCCGATGACAGGAATCAAAAGGCTATAAGAGCCGATAAATTCGACGAGCGGAGGAAGCTGCATAACGTCGCACCCTTTCGCCATGGAGAGTAAGCGGCAAATTTCAAGTATATTAACCTTTTTTATTTAAGTTTTTTTTTAAAAAATATAATTGTATATATTAAAATATTGTTCTTAAATATCAGGTATGTTAAGCACTCCTTATTTTGTACTATGCAATAAAAATTCAATTAACAAGAATTTATCAATTTTAGTTATTGAACATTGAGAATATTTGAGTAAAAATTATCTTTTTGATTATTCATACTTTCAAGTTATGCAAGCTATTTAAAATTAAAGTTTTATTTTTAATTTATATAATAAAGTTAGTTTACAATTTTTGTTTCATAAAAAAATTAAATTTTTTTCTTATATAAATATTATGAGAAAATAAATAACTATTCAATATTATAATATTCAAAATTAACAATAAAAATTAAAATTACACACCATCATCCAAATGATAGATTTATAATTCAAGAGATTTTATATTCTTAAGAATCAAATTATCAAGAGGTATTCACTCTCGAGAATTGTAATAAATGAATATTATATCTTCTCTCTATATTTGGTGGTTCTAATTATCGTCAAAACTTTTGCAAATAAAATTTCTCAGTCGAGCTTCACGAATGGCTCCTAATCTTATTATTTTTAATAAAACCTCAAACATTTACATTATATTTGGATTGAGAGGAATTTGAAAGAGAATGATTTTGAAGGAATTTAAAATATTTTATTTGAATAATTTTTTTAAGAGATTTGGAGGAATTTCATACCCCTCCAAATTTCTCCTAGAATCCATTTTTAAAATCTCCAAAATAAAAAGTTTTGAAGGGATTTAAAAACTTAATAAATTTTAAAAAATAAATTATAAAAATATATTTAAAACAAAAAATATATATTATTTTAAACGATGATATAATGGTACACCAAATTCTTTTAAACCCCTCCAAACCCCTTATGAAGTCTAACCAAACTAGATTTTTAAAACTCTTTAAAAAACTCCTAACTTCTCCCCCTCCAAAATCCTTCAAATCCTTCCAAATCTCTTTCTTTTCAAATATCTTACTCAAAGTTATCCAAACATAATATTAATCTTAACGGTGAGAAAAATAGTAATCACATACATTCATCAAGCAATTAAGAAGCTTTTAGTAACTCATATCAAATTTCTACCTCAATCTTTCTAAGTTAGCCAATATTTTTGTTCATTTTCAATTTTAGGAGAATAAGATACCTTATATGGTTAATTAATGATTGAACGTTGATGACAATATATTGAACGTTGTCTAGATATTTAAAATTTGAACCATAATATGATCATCTATTGTGATTTTTTATCTTTATTATATATAAAAAAAAAATCTAATTACTCTCACTTATAGCGATTATTTTTTGGTAACAATAAAATTCATATTTTTTATATTTTTTATTAAAAAAAAATATATTTGAATTAAAAGTTCGTAATGCCAATGCCAAAATAGTCATCAGACAGGATGACCTCCAGCTCTAGAAGCCGAATAGAAGACCCGATCAAAATTAACATCTTTATAGATGCAAGCCATATTTACTGCAGGGGAATCCTAGATGTTTCTCTCGCGTTCTTTACCATATTATGTTCATTGCCTTCTCCATATATTTCACTTACACTTTTTACCACAATTTATTTTATTATCCATTGACAAGTTTGACTTGGTGTTTGCTTAGCTGTATCACACAATCCCCAATCGGTTAATTCGGAATCTTGAAATTCAACTAGGATGTTGCGTGAGTTTGGCCAAATAATTGACCTTAGAAGCAAATTTCGGATTTTTTTTTTTATTTTTAGTCAATCAAAAAATCAAAAGCCGCAAGAATTTCCTAAAATAAATTTTGAAAGAGGAAAATTTTAAGATCCGAATTTTTTAGATCAAAATTTTCAAATTCTAAATTTAGTGCTTTGAATATATACCTATTTTACCACTAAATCAAAGTCTCTAACCAATTAGAGATTTTGATCAAAATTATATATATATATATATATATATATATAATTTTTAAAAAAATAATTTTTATTTATGAAATATTTTTTATAATAAAAATAAGATGTTAGAGTTTAAAACATATTTTCAAACTCTCTAATGCGTTAGAAACTTTTGCACAAAATCTATAAATTTAAATTTAAATTATAAATTGTAAAATATTCTGATGAAAAATATTTTTTTAAAACCAAAACACCTCTTTTATATTTTTTTAAAATATTTATTAATTAAAATTATTATTATTTGAATTATAAAACTATTATAGACTTGAGATTTTTGCCCAAAGTTTATAAAATTAAATTTAAAATTAAAATATTAAAATATTTTTTGTTCGAATTATTTTTTATAGATACTATTATATTTTTTATATCACATTTATAATTTATAAATTAAATATATTTTTTTATAATTATGAAACTATTATAAACAAAAGTGATTTTTGTCGAAAACCTACAAAATTAATTTTTAATTAAATATAGTGAAATATTTTTTGTCCAAAATATTTTGATAGACTGTAACACATCTTTTATATCACATATATATTTTTATGAATTATATTTTATTTTTTATAATTATAAAATTATTATAATCGAAAGTCTCTATTCTCTAATGAGTTAAAGATTTTTGTGCAAAGTCTATAATAATTTCATATTTTTAAAAAAAAATACTTTAATTTATGAATTAATTTTTTAATGATACAGAAAGAGGTGCTATGATCCAAAAAAATATTTTATATTAAAATATTTCATAATTTTAATTTAAATATAAATTTATAGACTATGTGCAAATTTTTTAATACGTCAGAGAGTTTGAAAATATCTCATTTTTAAATTCTAATATATCATTTTTATTATAAAAAATATTTTATGATTTTAAATTATATTTTTATAAATTAATTATATATATATGTATAAATTTTTGATCAAGATTTTTAATCAGTTAGAGATTTTGACCGAGGGTAAAATGAGAATCCGGAACATTTAGAATTTAAAATTTTTGAATCTTCTAATTCAAATTTGAAAATTTCCTTTTTCTTAAAACCCTGATTTGAGAAATTGCTGTTGATTTTTTTCTAATCTTTTGATATCTATAAATGTGCCACGTGGTCCTAGCACAAAGAAAGTGTTTATTTTGGTCGCAGTCTAAAAGATTGAAAGGGTCTATTATTTCTTCTTCCACGACTTGCATCATCGTCGTCATTTGAGTCATGTTCAATGTTTGTCCGTTTTTAGTTGGATTTTGTCTGCCGCCTCTTTAATGCTGACAAACTTGATCATTTTTCCTTTAAAATTTTATCAATTTGATTTTCACATTAAAAACATTCATTTAACTTTTGAAATTTTCAATTTTATTTTAAGTTGACCTTAAATCTTAATTTTATTTCAATTTAATCATTTAGCTTTAAAAAATGCGCACGACATAAAATTCTGTCATTTCTGAATGCATGTGAAACACTTATTTTATTTATGTATTAAATAGTTAAACACTTATTATGGATCGTCACCTGGAAAGACTACTTACACAGGCAATAAAAATATATTGGAAACAGAAGGCATGTGAGATGGCTGAGGGAAGGTGATTGCAAGGCTGCAAATTTTAACTCGATCAATCAAATTCAAGACAAAAATTACATCTGGTGTGAAGGTCCACCCCAAGTAGCTGCTATGGCTGTAAATTTTTACAATGAATTGTTCACTCAAAAAATGCCGGCAAACGACTATCATTTCCTTAACAGTCTACACCCTACTATCTCTGCTCGCATGAACTGATGGCTACTTCGAATGGTTTCTAAAGACGAAGTTAAACAAGTGGCCTTCTCAAGTAAAGGTGAGAGTGCTCTGAGGGAGGGTGGATTCACATGAAGTTTCTTTCAAATTTTCTAACCTCTTGTTTGGAAAGATATAATTGATGCAGTTTTAGATTTCTTTAGTTACTGTCATTTGGAGCTCATGCCCATTAGATTACTAAGGGCCTATTTGATTACAGAAATTAAGTTTATTTTCATGATTTTAATTTTACTGAAATCAAAATTGCTTACGAAAACGTGTTTGATTCGATATTTTCATGAAACTAAATCGAAATCATAATGAAAACGAAACTAATTTTCTTAATAAAAATGAAAACATCAAAATGTTATTTTATGTAATTTCGAAATTATCGATTTAGATATCAAAATACATTGACAAATGTATAATTATAATATTTTTTATAAAATAAATAAATCAATAAATCAATCAAACTATATCTAATTTATATAGATAAAAATAAAAATTATTATTTTCAACTCAAACTATAATATTAAATTGATAAATTAATTAAGTTAACCAATTTATATCTAATTGAGCCTAACCTAATTTTTAAAATAACTCAATATATATTTAATTTGTCCAAACCTAAATTTTAAAATAATTGGATTTTCTTTAAGTTAATCTATTTATAATTTAATCAAAACTAATTTTAGACCATTAAACTAGGGGCAGCAAAAATAGGCACGGCACGATAACTGCGGGCCGGGCCGAAAAATTCGGCCCGATAAGCTCATTGGGCGGACCGGACCGGCCCGATAACATTGCAGGCCGGCTCTTATCGGGCCGGGCCGGGCCGTTTGGCCTACTAAACATATATAAAAAAGAATTAAGTCTAGATTAGGGCTTGTTTAGTGCTTTAAAATTGAAGGTGAAGTTAATCTATGGAGTTTTTCATGTGAAATGTCATATTTGGTGCTTATTTAGTCTCTCAAATATTTTAAATTATTTTTTTTACAATTTTTTTAAAAAACTTTTTAGTTAATAAGAGGGCTCGCGGGCCGTGCCGGGCGGCCCGCAAAATATTGCGTGCCGGGCCGGGCCGGGAATTTCCAGCCCATTGAGTTAGCGGGCCGGGCCGGCACACCACCTTATCGTGCCGGCCCGTTAACTGCGGGCCAGCCCGTTTTGCCACCCCTACATTAAACTTAATTTTTTAAAATTTTATAATATTTATTAATTGATTTTATATCTAATTGAATAAAAAAAAGTTTAATTACCAATAACTTAATTAAACCTTACAAATATTTTACAACTAAATTAGCAAATAATAATTTTATAAATTAACTACAAATAAAATATGTGACTTTCTTCTATAATCATATTAATTTTTACGAATAATTTCATATGAATTAATTTACTATTTAATCAAAAATCAATTTATTACTAAAATTATTCAAGAAAAATTAATATTATTTTTTATAAACCAAATAAACATTCATTGTTTTTTGATGATTTTTTTTTACTTTTGTAATGCCTAAAAGAACAAATAGGGTGAAATTTTTACTGTCTTTTTGATGAATTTTTATTGTTTTTTTAGGATTCATTAAGCAATGTCATAGAAATCCTTTAAAATTTTAATTCTTGTTACTACGAGTGACTAACATCTTGGAAGCGCTCAAGTGATTGTTGACCGTGCGCAGAGCTTGGTAGTGCCTATCCGCCCCACCGCATCGCCGAGGAAGCTTGCGGGTGGAGGAGGCACCATTGCCTCTGCTGTTGAGTTCTGCTAGTTGACCAAGGAAGAATGTGTCATTATTATCTCTGGCCTCTTCCTTTCCATCACCGGTCTAGGCCTCATTCAGCTGCAACAAGCTTATTGGAGCTCAAGTATGTTTCATACTTCCCTTAATTTCCTACAAACACGTATATTAAACTTACTTTTTTATTATATTTATCATGGGATTAAAAATGAAAGCACAGCTTGTTTCGTTATAACCATGGACGATGCCATATGTGTGTCTTTTGCCCCAGCAGCAGAAGAAGTATAAGAAAAAAGTGTGTGGAATGTGGGCTGCTAAAGAGCCCATTTTGATTTATTATTTTTTGAATAAAAATAAAAATCATGATTATATTAAAAATTAAATCCTAAATTTTTAAGCAATATACAACAAGTTACCACCAACTGTGCTACCCACAATTGGCTTAACAAAAATAGAAAATTATAATAAGTAATCATACTAGAGTTTGAATCCTAGATCTCCAGAAAACATACTAGATTAAATATTGCCACCAACTGTGCTGCCTATTTTGGTTTACTTACTTCGGAAATGATGTGCTTTTACATTTTTAAGAGATTAATTTGGGTAAGATGTTTACATCAATGGTCTTGTTTTTACGCTGAACTAGAAAATTGACGCATGATGCGGTGGTGTTTGATAATGTTGTATGCATTGAATTGATGAGAGAAGTTTGTACAACTTATAAAAATTATTTATTAAGTTAATATGATTTATAATAGAAAAAAATATGCAAAAATACTATGGTGTAAAAAAATTGTAAATGAAAGCGACCAACCAAACACCTACAAGTAGAAGTTGCAACTATACTTGTGGGCAACCAAACAGTAGATTGTAAAATCTAGTTGTGGACATTTACTTTTGCATGCAAATACTTTTTGCAGCATTTGCACTTGCGGACAACCAAAAGCCCTTTTAATCCAATCGATTTTGACTCGTTTGGTTTGGTCTAGTTCGATTCACAATGCAGATTAATCACATTTTATTTAAAAATAAATTATAAAATTATAAATACTGTAGATATTAGAAAATATATTTTATAATTTATATAGATGAAAAACATATATGATTTTGTAAAGAATTTTAAATTTTATATTATTAAATGCTTGTTATATAAGTTAACATTTATATCAAAACTGAGGTTCCCGCAAAGCGCGGCCGAACAACTCGTTATCCTCTATCAAAACCCTCAAACTTTTTCCACCTTTCTCCTCACCGGACAACCGCTCTCGGACACACCTCTACACTGCGCGCAGCCGTCGGTGTAAGACTCCCTGTCTTGGTAACTCCTGTGGAAGGATCTCCCTATCTTGTTAACTCCCTCTCTCCCTTTCCCTCCCTGTAGCTCTCTCTTCATCTCTCGTATAACCTTCTCCCTCTCTCGCCCTCTCCTTCTCTATCTCAGCTGCACCCTCCAAGTTTCCCTGTGAGGTTCTGTTTGCAATTATCCCTGCCCATTACAATAATGGGTGGAGCTCTTTCTTCCACCGTCTGTCTGTCTCTCCACCCGGTCACTGTGGTGTGCAGTGATCTTTCTTTGGTGAGTGCTCCACTTCCTGAACATTTGTCTTGTATAAGATGACAGTTTTAAACTTTCTGTTCTTCCTCCTTGAAACATGGGATAAAGTAGGATTTTTTCGCTCAATCTAGAGTTGTTTGCCACGGTATCTTTCTGCTTCACCATTACTGTCAATTTCTTTCGAGAGCAAACTGATTTCTTTAACGAGTCAAACTAAGCAATATTTTTCGTTTTTAGCTGGCATGGCAATTTTGTTCTTTAATTGTTTAATCTGAGATCACAATGAAATAGATATTTGGATCTGACTTGAATATATTTACGCCTGATACTTATCCGACGAAATGCCTGTTAGAAAAAAGATGTTTTCCCCCCTCTTTTCGATTCATTATTGAATGGTTGAAGAGTGAAAACATTAGCTGCATTACCATAGTTTTGAGTAAATTGCTCAACTAGAAAATCATTTTCTTTTGCTTTTTGCCTTGCTTTGGTATTCTCTATGATTTTGTTGCTTTCGTTCAGATATGATGGTTGCTTGAAGCTATTCGCCAGTGGCTTCTAAGTTTTCAGCAAAAGGTAAGTGGTGATGGCTTTGATCTGCCATGGAGGAATCATAGCCAATTCACTTTTCCTCAGCAAGTCAGCTTTGTTCACTAGGAGCAGTAGCTCTCTCTTTCACACATTGCAAGCCTTGAAAGCACGAGTCAGCCCCCGAGCAGAGAGCACTACTAGCACATTGAAAGAGGAATTAATACAAGCTACACCGAAAAGAGCTGTGGAGCAAAATACACATGGATTTGAAGCTATCATTGGTATAGAGACCCATGTTCAGCTATCTACCCTTACCAAGGCATTTTGTAGCTGCCCATACCTATATGGATCACAACCAAACACTACAATTTGCCCTATCTGTATGGGACATCCTGGCACTTTACCAGTTCTGAATTCCAAGGTTATTGATTTTGCTGTGAAGCTGGGTCTTGCACTTAATTGTAAATTGTCCATGACTTCCAAGTTCGACAGAAAGCAGTACTTTTATCCGGATCTCCCTAAAGGATACCAAATATCACAGTTTGACATCCCAATAGCAACTAATGGGTTTATTGATTTGGATCTTCCAGTTGAGTTTGGTGGTGGTCATAGAAGGTTTGGAATAACTAGAGTTCATATGGAAGAAGATGCGGGAAAGTTGCTTCATTCAGAAACAGGGAGTTATTCCCAGGTTTGTTCCCGTTGTTACATTAATAAATCCATTTACCTTGTACACAAGAGCTTAATTTTTTATCCTGTCTTTTTTATGATCATATAGTTCTTCTTGTTGTACTTATTGGTCTTTAGCCATATCTTATTCTTCTATTTTTTTTTCTTTGAAGTTATTGGTCTTTAGCAGTATCTTTTTCTATTTTTTTTCTTTGATTTGACAATTTATGATACAACGATTTATGAGGCTTGTGAAGGTGGACCTGAACAGGGCAGGGGTACCTTTACTGGAGATTGTCTCTGAGCCTGATATGAGGAGTGGACTGGAGGCTGCTGAATATGCTGCAGAGATACAAAGGCTGGTTAGGTATCTCGGAATAAGCAATGGAAATATGCAGGAAGGTTCTCTTCGATGTGATGTAAATGTTTCTGTTCGTCCAATAGGGCAATTGAAATTCGGGACAAAGGTATGATTTGTTTTTTCTTATTCCAACTGTCCTGTTAGTTTTGTGTATACTGACAGTCTGGAATGGTAAACCATTTTCATATGAAGTTGATTGCGTTTGATCTTTTATGACTTCATAGAGTACAACAAACTGGAGTCTTAATTACTGAGAGGAAAGGAGTCAAAATTTAATGGTTAGGCATCTCTGTAATATTTAATTCTGATTTACTCTGGTAGATATAGAATTAAAATATTGGATAGCTTCTAGGATTTTGGAACATTCTACATCTATTAATTGATGACAGAACTTCTAAAATTTCTTTGATGGAGATTGGAAATTAGCTGAGGACTTTGATCCATGTACCTTATGATGGCCAAGAAAGCTGATCTAGGGCTAAATAGAAACTAGCCATGAGTAGATCTTGATATTAAATGATCTAAGATAAAAGACCAAGGTTGGTCCAAATCTTGACATTATTTATGTTAGCATTTGTTATACTATTATTTTCAATGCCTTAATTTAATCTTAATATTTTTTGATATAAGTCTTTATCATGTACATTTATTGTTGGCACATATTCTAAATATCTTATCATTATTTTTTCATTTCTGTAAGCATTTGTTGTACTATTTTTTTCAATGCCTTAATTTAATCTTAATTGTTTTTTGATATAAGTCTTTGCCATGGATATTGATTGTTGGCACACTTTTACATATCTTCATTGACAGGTTGAAATAAAGAACTTGAATTCATTTTCTGCGATGAATAGGGCCATTGATTATGAGATCTCTAGACAGGTCCTTCTACATAGTCAGGGTCAAAGTGAGCAAATTGTACAAGAAACTCGTTTGTGGGAAGATGGTGCTCAGGTTTGTCATTCTTCACTCAGTTAATAACTCTTAAGTTCCATTTGTTTTGATAAATTTTTAAATTTTTTGTTATGTGACCTAGTTTGCTAATTGTCTTGTGTACTCTTCAGAAAACTTTTACAATGAGGAAAAAGGAAGGACTGGCAGATTATAGATACTTTCCTGAGCCAGACCTACCTGAAGTGGTTCTGACAAAGGACTATGTTGATAAAATTCATCAAAGTTTGCCTGAGCTCCCAGAAGCAAAGCGTAGACGATATGAACAATTGGGTCTCACAATGCAAGATGTTCTCTTTCTTGCCAATGACAATCATGTAAGGATCATTGATCAGTGGACATGACTCTTGAAGTACTTGCTTTGTTTTATTATGATAAAATGACTCATGAATTTCTCAGGTTGCTGAATTTTTTGACACCACTATTGAGAATGGTGCTGATGCAAAGTTGGCTGCCAACTGGATTATGAGTGACATTGCAGCTTTTCTCAAAAATGAGCGGCTTTCAATAAATGAAGTCAAATTAACACCATTTGAGCTTTCCGAGTTAATAGCTTCAATAAAAAATGGCACCATCAGTGGGAAGATTGGCAAGGAGGTAATATCGCCATCTTTTGCATTTACATCGAAGGAGAATTTTCTTTAGTAGTGTCTTTAGGAGGTAAATGAAACTCATTATGTAAAACTTACTAGCTAACAAGCTCATTGCTGCTCGACAAGATAAGTGGTTCTGGGTTCCCAATATTTTGTATATTGCTCAACAAGTGGTTTTGGGTTCCATCTTTCACTGTACTGCAACGTTTACATGTTACAGTGAGCTAATTGTTACTGGTTATCATTCTCAATCAGCCACCCATATATTATTGTGCATAACTTAGATAAAGAATCATTTGATGTTGTTTTTTTAATCCGACTAAAATTGTTGGTTGTTTGTCTCTTTTCATAACTTCAATTTTATGTAGCTTATATGCTTCTATTGTTTGCTTCTTGACATTCTTGCCAAGTTTCTAGGATCTGATAGTACCAGAGAAGGCAATTATCAGGATTCATCTTAACATCTTACGCTCTTATGATAATTATATAATGTCATTGTAAGCACCATCCAAAAGCTACTAGTCTTATGACATTGACAAGTAATCCTATTCAATCAAAACATTCAGATTTAGATCTGTTCATTATAGTGATCCTCTTTGATGCATATCCTGCCAGAGTGCCATCTAGCTCTCAAGCATATTAACACTCTTATGACCACAATTCATTTAATGCAGTTATGTGACTTTTACAAGGGAAGGATGCTAAAAATGTTCTTATGCATACAATTATAGATAACATGCTAAAACTTCCTTCACCTGATATGATTCATAACAAGATTCTTACTTGTTTCAATGACTGAATACCTACAGATACTCATCGAGCTTTTGTCTAAAGGTGGAACAGTCAAGTCACTGATAGAAGAAAAGGATCTAGTTCAGGCAAGTATTTCTACACAGTTATCTCCTTTTTTAATCACTTCCTGATGTCAGTTGTAACATCTTGTTCCTATTCTATTTTTTTCTTCTGAGTTCCAACTATTTTTCATGGTTGCCATTGAAATGACTTCTAATTTCTAAAGTAATTGCTTCTTTACTGCTTGAAAGGATTTGATACTTTGACAAATGTCCAAACCAGGAATTTGTATGAACTATCTAACAATGTTTCAAATGAGGCATAACAGTAAAGATATCTTTCATGAATTTGTAGATATTGGTTCTTTATCAGTATCACCATTGATCAGTAGGTTTCTTTATGGTTTCAATACTGCAGATAGTAGACCCAACTGTAATAGAAGCACTAGTTGATAAAGTACTCGCTGCCAATCCCAAGCAACTCCAACAATATCGTGGGGGAAAAACTAAGTTGCAAGGATTTTTTGCCGGCCAGGTCTTTGAATGATAGGAACTATGCTATTCTATTTTTTAAATAATCATATTAGTTCTCTATTGAGAACCCAGTCTAATGCCAGTTTAAATATTCTCTGCTCTAGGTAATGAAGGAATCCAAGGGCAAGGCGAATCCATTGGTTCTGAACAAAATCCTTATCGAAAAGTTAAAGGGAGACAGCTGATAAAGGTGAAAAAGTTCGATGGAACTAATAATTTTGCATTCTATCTAACGGCACAAAGAATAGTACATTAAAAGGGCTAAATTAAGATTCGTCTCTTTTGCTGCCAAGGCAGAGCTGAAATGTAGATTGGCATTGATTATTCATATGTTGCTTTTGTTTTGAATGGATATTCCTTTTACAATAATTTGGCAAGTTGCCAAATCATAAATATAAATTATATATTCAACTTCTTAATCTCAGTTTTCTTCTAGTCTAGATTTAATACTAGCGTACGTATCAGTGTTGGATGCCGACTATGAAGCCTAATTCGTTCTCTTTCTTTTGTACGGAATCATGTAAGTTTTTGGTGAACAAGTGTTTTTGCATTATGCCTCAAAAGCATGGATATATTTTTGACATGCAATGGATTATATCACGCAAGTGCAACAGCTCAGGTTCATAGTAAACGTATGTAATCTATTTGTAATATATGCTTCAACTCATGGTCGTCGTCATCATATGCAACTTGGTGGCATGACAAAGCCGGAGGCTGTGCCATCAACGTGATTGCAAGACGACTCCGCCGTGGATCTTCCATAGGTGAGCTTGATGTCCTGTAATCCGATGCCGATGCAGGGGTTCGTTGCGCTACAATCGAAGTTCACAGCAACCTGTGATGCAGATGATCCATGAATGTCGCTGTAAGTCACCTCACTGATCTTGACGCCAGAATTCTGTAAAGGGAAGAAGAGAGAAGCTCAGTTTGTCTTCAGCACCTTAAATCCAATAATTTTGAAGTAGAAAAGTTATTGGTTCTTCAAGAAAAAAAAAGAAAGACGAGCTAACCTTGTCGGGGCATCCTTTGTGGCTTGGGCAGTAGTTTTGGTCGATGATGATGGGATTGTGCACATTCTGCATGGAGGCGTGCTCGAACACCACCCCCTTCACAAACCCCTCGCTCGGCCTTCCCCATGTCTTTATCCTCAACCCATTCTGCGTTCCGGTAAACACTGTCGTCTTCACCGTCACATTCTCCACCCCCTTCTCTTCGTATCCCTTTCCCAGACTTCCAATACTGCATTCCATTATTGCCTACATCGTTATTATCATTCCATATGTATATATGTGCTGTTGTGTATATAATGGCACAACTGCGGCTTACCTTATGCCGTGTCCAGGGCCGCACGCCACCTGTTCGATCCAGAGGTTGGTGGTGCCGGGACCGATGGAGATGCAGTCGTCGCCGGTCCTGATGCTAACACTGGTGATGGTCACGTCGTTCGACCCTTGGACGTGGATGCCGTCGGTGTTGGGGCTGCTCCCCGCCGCCGTGATCCTGACGCCGTGCACCAATACGCGCTCGCAGTAGTCGATCACGACGTGGTAGAGCTCACTGTTGACGGACGTCAGCCCGCTTATCACCACGTCCTTCGAGTTCCTAAACGTCAGCGACTGCATGCGTTAGGGAGAGGAGTCGACGTCAGTACGACCATCGAGTTGCTTAATAATTTGAGGGTTAAATGGTTATTTAATATTTGCTGCGTTTGATTTCCTCAACGTACGTACCGTGGAGCCGCGGGGACAGTAGCGACCGCCGGCGGCCTTGCAGGCCCACAAGGCTGAGCCGCGCCCGTCGATGGTGCCGCCGTACAGCGACACGCCCTCGACGTGATCGAACACGATCAACTCGCCAGCGCCGCTGTAGCCCGACGGCGCCACGAGCGCGCCGTCGATGCGGAAGGTAATCCTGCTGCTCATGCAGGGGCCGTTGAAGGTGACTGGGCGGACCAAGAAGCTTCCGGCCGGCACGTAGATGGTCGCCGAGCCCGACGAGCCGCAGGCCGCCTCCCATGCGGCCTGCAACGACTTGGTGGAGTCAGTCCGGCCGTCGGACTTGGCGCCGTAGTCGACAATGCTGTAAACCGGCGCCGCTCCGACGAAGCAGCTGGTAATGGAGATGAGCGTGAGAAGGAGAAGAATGATGGATGTCTTGAGTTGAGCCATGTAGATACTAATTAGTTAAAGGAAATTATATTTATGAAGATCTTAAGATGCATGTGTTTGAGAAGAAACTGAAATTGATGGGCGTATGAAGTGCTGCTGGCTGTGGGTTGGTATTTATAGTGCTTTGTTCAACAGTCAGCCAATGTGGATTACTTCTCTCATCGATTAGAATAATTTTTGTATTCAAATTAATTTCACGAGCCTTTATTTAATAATTAGTTCCCCTGTTCTCCATGATTTGTGCAATTGCTTTCCTTCTCGGTTCATAATTAGTATAATAATTCTGTTGAGTAAAAAGCGGAGATGAAAGAGGAAGCAATTTGAGATCTTAAAAAGTAAGAATTAGGTCTCGAAGGTCAGTTTTTTCCCTTCCTAGATGGTTTATCTCCACTTCGATGTTGGCTAACTTAGCACTTATAACTCTCATCCTCTCCCTTTGACTTTGACTGCGTTAAAATGTCAACTGTGATTTCTGCATGCAGCAAGCGCAATGTATGGCTTGTTCTCATCCACTAATTGCTGCTCCTGTCAAGTGTTTGCTTAAATGTCAAGCTTGCATCTCGATAGAAAGGAAGGTGATGTTACACTACACTATCATGAATTATGTCAAGCTAGAATAAAATGTTTATCAAAGCATGATCTTATCCTGCAAACTAAAACTCTGGAATTTGTGTGTGTGTGTATTTTTGTGGTGACATATATCACAAATTTAGCCTACAAACCAGTGAATTAAAACATAAGCTTAAGTTGTCTGTAAATAATTAGTTTGAGCTGCATTAATTTCTACTGAAGTTTCCTGCTTGCTGACAAAGATCTTTTTATCTCTCAACCCACATGAAAAGAACAAGTTCCCTTGTTCTCTCCCACACATGCATTGCTCTTCATTGTGGATAAGAAATTTATTTTGGGCACATATGGAGGTTAACAAGAAACTTTTATGGAACATATGGCTTGATGTCAGTGGTAGTTCAAAAATATTAATATGCCAGTGCCCATACTTCAATTCTTGCAAACAGTTATAGGGAGTATGTCCAGGTTAATTTGATAGACTTCACAAGTATAATTATTTTATAAAGGTTAATTTGGGATTATTAATTAGTTCCTCCAATTTCACTTTTTAATTTACCATTTTGGTTGTTATAGTTTATGTTATTTTAATTTCGCCTCTAAAATTTTAAACTTACTTCGTTAATATTGAAATAAAGATAAAATGAAAAATTGATGAAAATGGTTTAGACTTTTGACCGAGGTGACGTGGCTTTTTGTTTTACATGAGAAACAGAAAGTTACTTTACAAAATGGGTAAATAGAGATTATTTACAGAAGCTGACAATATTTTCATATCCGACTTATTTAGATGGTGCAAAGTTTGGTTGCACTTGTAAATGAATCCATCCACTCGGTGAACCACTCGATCGTAAATATATTCAATTTTATCACATTTATGTTTAAATAAATATGAATAAAAATATTAGGCTTATCTTTATCAAATTAATGTATGTTGAGTTGCTCGAGCTCGACTCGTACCGTATGTTTATGTTTATGAACAAGCTTGTTTAATGTTCATAAATAGATTTGTTTAAGTATCAATAAACTAATTTCTTGGATATTTATTCTTATATTTAATTAACTTTAATCTTTTTTCGTGAACTCGGTGAATATTCATTCTAAGTTAATTTATTTAAAAACTAGGTCATTTAAAAGCTTAATTAAGTTTACCAAGTCAAGTTGGAGTCGAGTTCCAACTACCTAAAACTTAACGTGTTGAGCTCGAACTAAATTCAAACAAGCTCATAAAAAAATTGTGCCGCGAGGAAGAGTTGCACAAAATAGTTAGTGTGCGCGAAAAAAGATAAATAGATACATTAATGATTGATTACAATATATATATAATTTAATATATCATAATATATAATTGTACTATATTTGATGCAGGTTCGAGAAGGAGGACGTTCCTCGCACGATAACGGGGATGATCCGACGCTTCATGCACGGGACGTGACCTACATGGTCTCACGTGCCCCGTGAGCATGTAGATTTACTGTGGCGAGAGAGTTCCAGGTACGTATATTTATTAAATGGCGAATGTTAATTATAAATATCGATCGGTAATAATAAATTTTTATTTTTTTCAAGCTCATTGTACATAGCCGGAGGATCAAGCCACTTTTGTAGAGAGTGCATGGGAGAGTGTTGCTCGTGCTCGCTACAATGGGCTGCTGAACCAGGAACCAGGCCCCGACCACCGTGATGAGACGGCTGGGGGCCATGCACACACATTGCGGAGACTTGGGGACACGGCCCCAAGTAGATTCCTATACATGTGTGGGACCAGCTCGTTGAGCAGTGGTCATCGCCTGAGTGGCAGGATGTTTCTAGGACTGCGGTGAGAAACCGCATGTCCGAGGGGACGACACAAGGGGCGCACCACATTGGTGGCTCTGTGTCTTTTGCGGTGCATGAGCATCATATGCGGAGCAAGGAGAACAAAAGGACAATTCCGTGACAAAAAGACGATCAGAACTCCGTCCTCGGGAAGAACACTTCCTTCCTCAAAATTTTGAACAGAGCGAGGCTCCGACCTCCAAGACAGAGGGAACCTCTCCATGCAGTAGGGAGACCCCAGAAAGAAGGGCCAAACACTCTCTCGCTACTTAACCCTAAAGCAACGAGTGTTGAAGCCCTTGTATGAACTCTTAAATAGATCAAAGAGTTTCCTCCCCGAAACAACATTGAAAGATACCCACAACCCTTTCTGGGCTCCTTTCACTTGAAAAAGAGAGAAGAATACATATAGGCTTGACCTGATTCAGAGACACTCCATCACAATTTCAGAACACCGAACAAACCCCCAACTATTCAGGTGCAACTGAGTGGGAGCCACATTAACCAAATTCAAAACGCCATGTTCGAAGTTTGTAAACGGAAGACGAATCCCCACCTCGTCGAAAAAAGTATGATACATAAAGATAAATTCCGAGTTGGTGTTAAAATACCCTCGATCTGATGAGAGGCATAAAATACACTTGTAGTCCTTCTTGACGCCTTCACAAGCGATAGACACACTGTCCCGAAAGAATAGAATGATATCAAGGTCGGTAGCCACTGAACCATGCAACTTCACATCCTCCTGAACCCAAGAATAGGAATCCAGATCCCTCATTGGTGTCCTGAATTCCAACTTCACAATGGCACTTTTCTTCGCCGTCACAGAAATCCTAAAATATGGATGAGTCGATTCAAACCTACTGCCCTAAGGCATGACCTACGAGGGAAACAAGAAACTCACCGGAGGAGAAAATGAAGGCAACAATGACCGGACAAGTAAACCACAAAGCTGTCATCGAAAGAAACCCTAAAGCACCAAGTCGTCGAAAAGCCAGACTGCGAAAACAAGAAAAGGAAAAATGCCTTATAGGTAACTCGATGGGCGAAAACCCCCAACCGAATGATCGACGATCCCACTAGAGACAAATATAGACCATCCAAACAAATGCCAAAGAAGCTGCCTCCTAGGGAATGATGAAAAAATGTGTGAGCGTCTTTTCTGCCATGATCACCTCTTAAACCAAGGGAGCAAAGAACCAATTAGGAGGCGCCACGAAGAAAGAGAAAGTCCTACCACAAAGCTGCCACACAAGGCACAAAAGTCGAAGAGACACAAGAACGACACGACAAAAATTTGCTACTCGATCTGTACAAGATAACTTGCTCCAGCTCGATTTCCACAGCCGCTTGCTCCAATTCAGCCTCCACGGCAATTTGCTCCAAGTCGACTTCCATAGTCGCTCGCTCCAGCTCGACTTCCATAGTCGCTCGCTCCAGTTCGGCCTCCACGACCACCTCCTCCAGCTCGGCCTCCACAGCCACCTCCTACAACTCGGCTTCCGCAGCCGCCCGCAACAGTTCAGCCTCCACGGTTGACTATTCTAGTTCGACCCTCATAATCATTCATTCCAGCTTGGCCTCACTGGCCATTTAATACAATACTGCCTCTACAAAAGCTGAACACAACATAGCACATATATCCAGTAATATTTCAAAACCATAGAGACACTAGGGCAGGAAAGTTAACTCTACTTAAGAGCTCAACACAATCCTCCAGACTCTAACTAAGCTCGGGGGCTGTGGATTGGACTAGAATTATTGGGTCCGGTTAGATCAGACACCGCAACGCCCCACAACCCAACTTGTGTCGAACTAGGTGGCTCAGCCGGAGGGCTTTACCTGGCCATACTTGGATATCTACGTCCTTCTTTATCATGAGGGGTACGCCATTACGAGTCCACCATCTCCGAATCAGCGTCGACCCATTTTGAGCAATTTCCCTGCGAGATTATCGGGCAACGTCATCACCTCAATCTGCAATAAATACAAATACAACACGCCTCAAATAACTTAAGTACCATATTCTATTGCCACATTGGAGTCCCACTAACTTGAGCGTTAGAGTATCTTTTGCAGGTTCCCCGTCGGAGTTGCACCTGACCAAAAGAGACACCGAACTAGACCAGACTACTCCGATCCTCAGGCAGGAGCAAGTTCGTGGATACCTAGTAATACTTATATATTAATAATTTATAATTTAATTGAAAAAAAAAAAAACATGGCAAGGGTACTTTATTGTTTGATTCACTTTTGGCTTAAGATATTTCCATTTATTTATCACTCCTCCACTTGCACAAGGGTTTTTTATAATTTCAACTTATGTAATTTATTTAATTTTTTAAAGTAACCAATTAACCATTTAGTAGTCATTTTTGGTTAACCGTTGGATATCCAATATTTAATTAGTTTTGGTGAATGAATTCAAAAAATTGGTTTTATATATATATAAAAAAATATTTAACCATTTAATAATTGGTTAACCACATCTATTCAAACTGTTTAAGCTGGTTCGATTAACTATTAGATATTCGACAGTTAAATGGTTTCGTCGATTTCAGATAGCAATACTAAAAATCAATTAATTTCAATTTTAGTTTTGGATAGTGGTTTTGTAAATGATCACTACAAAAATCACATCAAATACCGACACCACTTGAAATAGAAATATAGGCACTAAATATGTGTTAGAATTAGAATCCCCACACCTCTAAATGTGACTAAGTCGGACCCAAAACTGAAGAGAGAAAGAATTGTTAGAGAATCAGTCTTGTACCTAACTCCACCCCAAAAGCTAGCTCATGGGAGGAGGATTGTCAAATTTATTGAAAGGCTATCTAGACCACAACTTCAACCGAACAAGAATGTGGATACTGATGCATATAGTAGTTGTCAATATTTGGATATCAACGTCTATATAGGTGTCAGAATTAGAATTTTGACTTTTCTAAATACATACATCTATACATGTGATTAATAAAAAATAATACAACGTTTAGACTAGAATATCACTTTGGGCCCCGATCGGATCGTGCTCAAAAGCGTCCATACTCATGAACCACACTCAAGTGAAGTCAAACAATGCTTAGCACGTGGGTTCTATCCGGCCATACAAGGACACCCACGTTCTTCATTAATTATCACAGATTCGGCAGTAATGAACCCGACACCTCCAAGATAGGCCTTGACCCATTTTGAGTATATTTCGGTGATATTTAGGGAGGCATCATTGCCCAAGACATCCCTATCTTGGACTATAAACAGACACGACGCATATCAGGTATACTCTTGATTCCAATTTCATACCCACCATCTGGAATTCCTTCTTACTTGAGTGTCAGAGTATCTTTGTAGGCCCCCCGTCGGAGTCGCACCGAACCAAGAGACGCGAAGGACCGTATCAGCTCGATTTCAGGCAATAAGATTTGGCGCCCACCATGGGGCCGAGTAAATCTTACATGCCCTATCATGGTAGGTACCCACAGTTAGGTGAATTCTACTGCACATAGGCAACAACCTAGTAGCAGCTCCCCGCTATTTGATGACGTTGACACAGTGAGGTGTGACGCTCCGGTACCCGCCAACCCAACATTGGAAGAGCTGCGCCGCCTGATCGACAATCTACAGGCGCATATCCAAAAGCTAACAACCTAGGTCGAGGCACTAAAACTACTCGAGGAGCAATACCCGGCCGAGCGCGAGCATCACCGCTCGGGACATGACGAAGATATATAGTCATCTAGAATAGGGAGTACTTGAAGAGATTCTATGTCGTAGCCATGGAGATTCCCAACCTTGACCCTCACGTCGAGTTATACTCTGTCAAACATGATTTGAAGCCCGAACAATTTGCCGATAAGATCGCTTTGGCCAAGCCATGGAATATGGCCGAGTTTCGAGAGTGAGTTGTATGCTACATGGAGATGGAAGAACTTCGAGAGGCCAGAAAGACCGACAAACAGATCGCCAAAGACGATGCCAATGATAAGAAGTCCAAAAAGTCTGACAAAAAGAGGGAAGACAACAGAAGGGGGAGGCTACCTTCCCGACCTAGCCCCAGATTCGACGAATACACCCTATTGAATGACAAAAAGGGAAACTATCCTTCGGGAGATCTACAACCTGTAGCTGCTCAAGCATCCCGTCAATGCGGGGAAGTTCAAACCCCCGCCTAATGCTAAAAAAAGTAAAAAAATGCGAGTTCCACCGCATCTACGAGCACACCACTGAATAGTGTGTTATGCTCAAAGACCAGATCGAGCGCCTAGAAGGGAAGGCCGCCTCGACCATTACATCAGTCATAGAAGAAGCTGCAGTTGGGACCGGCAGGACTACGACCCCCAACGCCGAAGCACAAGTAGGACTCCACCATCGAGGAGTGTAAGAGTCGACCAGGATGATCGCAGGACCTACTAGCCAAACATTGAGATCCGCGGGGTCATCGACTACATAGCTGGAGGATTCATCGAAGGAGGTGAAACGAGCTCGGCCAAAAAGAGGTAGTTCTGATCCATCATGGTGATTGATGACGTGACCCTCCCACAGAGGCCTCACGTCCGAACCTCGGTAATATCGTTCTATGAATATGATTTCCAAGGGATTAATAAAAAGTTACACGACCCCGTCGTCATTTCTGTAATCGCTGGTGAGTTCATTATCAGGAAAGTCCTGGTGGACCAAGGAAGCTCAATTGACATTCTGTTATACTCGACATTTAAAAAGATGGAGTTGGCCGAAGCCTCACTCCATTCCTACCACGGGGACCTCGCCGGGTTCTCGAGAGAAAGAGTTGGTGTTCGAGGCTACGTCTGGCTGATAACAATGTTCGGCTCTACTCCAAAGACCAAATCAATGGATGTGCAGTATCTAATCATCGACTACTCAGCCCCTATCACATGATCGTGGGGGCGACCCTCAGTGAATAGCTTATGAGCCATTGTGTCGACCCCCCATATGGCACTTAAATTCCCCATTATAGTGACAGAATGGGAGTGGTCCATGCAGACCAAAAGGAAGCTCGTATGTGTTACAACGAGTGCTTAAAGAAAAAATCTACCATACCAGAAGAAGTGCAGAGTACCTCGTCTTAACCAGCGCACTCAGTTCTTCATACAAAACAACAACCCAAAATATATGAATTGGACCCTAGAGGAGATGTCCAAGAGCGACCCCAGCCTGCCGACGACCTATAACATATACAAATCGGGGCTTCCCCCGAGCAAGTGACTTTTATCGGGGCTCGTCCACCCACCGAGCTCAAAGCTCAACTCGACACTCTGCTCAGAGCTAACACTAACCAACATGCCCAGAATAAACCCTAGAGTCATCTGCCACAAGCTTGCTATCGACCCTCGGGTCAAGCCCATGGCTCAAAATAAGAGAAAGTTGGGGGACCGAGCGCCAGCAAGTGTCCCTCGAAGTAGGCGTGAGCATGGACCAGTTAATCGGTCCATTAACATCGATTTTTCAAAATCATTAACCATAAACCAGTCCATTAACTTCAGTTAACTGGTACTTCATTTTTGATTTTTTTGGTTTAGTTAATCAATAATTTTTGGTTAATGAATAAATTTTTTTGACATATAAAAATAATAAAATTATACAAATTGCAAAGTCCATTTCAATTGTTGAAAGTACTTCAAAATAAAAAAATACAAATTAAACATAATACTTATAAATAAAAAGTCAAAAAAATGATAACATCCTCACAAACAATTGCAAGAATTAGATATGTTCAACATGAAATTCAAATATTTGTTTAGTAAAAATATGTGTTGGTAATTGGATAAATATATTAGGAAATATTTTCTGATTTAATCATATTATTTGTACAAATTAGGAGTAGTTATTTCTTTCCTTTTATAAGGTAGTCAACATTTGTTTTTATTTCTGCATTTAAGAGAAGATTATTTTTGTATTTAAGGGGAGATTATTTCATCTATTTTAGGAAAATGATTGATTGTACATCTATACTGAGGGCTATAATGTGTAGCCTTTGTAATCACTTCTACAATATAGAAAATACATTTTTCTACATGGTATCAGAGCATAATCTGAACCATCACTAAACACCTCTCTGTCCTAAGGCTGACAAGAGCAAGAAACTAGAAGGAGGGCCCAAGATGGGACTGACGGTGCTGTCCTTGCCAGCATACTTGAGGGAACCAACCTCCCAATCACAGGCCACAAACTCAATGGCCAAAATTACACCTAATGGGCAAGGTCTGTTTGTCTCTTCCTCCAAGGAAGGGAAAGGAGGAGTATATCATTAGTGAAGCCAAGAAATCAGAAAAAGATGATGCCAAACTCAAAACTTGATGTCATGACTGCTGAACACTATGACCAATGGAATAGGAGAAGATTTTTTGTATTTCAGCATTGCAAAAGAAATATGGGAGGCAGCACAAGAGACATATTCAGACTTGGACAACACCTCAGCAATCTTTGAGATCAATAGCCTTATTCATGACCCGAGACAAGCTAAAACTATAGTTACAAAATATTTTATCACCCTCACTCGATATTGGCAGCAACTGGATATTTATGAAGAAACCAAATAGAGCTGCTCAGAAGATAATTCACAATATAGACCCTTTGTGGAAAAGGAGCGAATTTACAAATTCCTCCTTGGACTCAATAAGGATCTTGATGAGGTACATGGACAGATTCTTGGAAAGAAGCCCCTTCCAAAGGTTTGAGAAGTCTTCTTCGAGGTCAGAAGAGAGAAAAGCCAAAGAAAGATAATGTTAGGAGGCTCCACTAGTATGCAAATATTTGAGAGCTTAGCCTTGGCAGCAAAGGGGCCGCGACAAAGTTATCAACAGAATAAGTCCAGACCTTGGTGCGAACATTGCAGGAAGACAGTACATACAAAGGACACATGCTGGTTTCTCGATGGAAAACCAGCAGATGAAAAAACTCCCAAAGGCAAAGAAAACAGGGGCAACACAATCTCTTTCTACACTTTGGAGGACACCACAGAAGCTGCAGCAACTGAAAACAACCATTTCAGCAAAGAGAAGATGGACATGTTGCATAAACTTCTTCAACAAAATAGGAAAACAGAGAACTTTAGCGGCAATGCTTCTTTCGCACATAAAGGTAACTACCTAAATGCTTTATCTGCATACAAAGGAAGAACAACAGATTGAATTCTGGACTCGGGAGCTTCGTGTTGGCCTAAGGTTTTCAACCTTGGTCTTAATCTCTATTTTGATGATAATAAACATGTAACTAATGTATTCATGAAGAAATATTTTCAGATTTCATATCGGTTTGCGTACGTCGTCCCCGATTGAAAAAAATCAGAGAAATCGACAAGGACGATCGTTAACGCTGGAATTTTATTGGGAATATAGAGTTTAGGTTTAGGGTGTCTAGCATGTGTTGTATATCCTCTATTTGATGCATAAGAATCCAAAAACTAAACCCAAACCCGAAAACATGAAAACCTAGAAAATTAGAAAATGACCCTAAAATTCACTAAGCATAGGGAGCTCCTTGAAGGGCTATATGACCTAGACATTTTCTTGGTACCAAAAGTCCTAGTAATTATTTCTTAGGTAAAAACTAGTTAACGATATATTTTTGAGGAATTTTTAGAAGCCTTTAACCGACTCATATTTGATCCGGGAGATCATAAAATTTTCGGTTTTCGAAAATTTGTACTAGATACCAAAAGTTAGATTTTGATTCTTTAGGATTTTAATTTTTTAAATATTTTTATTGAATTCAAATGGGGGGTAATTCTTATATAATATTTATGTTTTAAAGTTATCAACTTAGAGTTAATAAATATTATATAAGAAAACTTAGCGAAGACGAAACCCAGAAATGAACAACGAGCATAAAACTACTATTTTTTGGGTGCCGGTCAATGGGGCGGTCGGTCGGCCGGCTGGTCGACCGACCATCAGCCAGCCACCGATCGATCGAGGTTCAAAATTGGCAGAAGCCTCCGATCGGTGGCCGGTCGCTCGATCGGTCATCAGCCGGCCACCGACCAGGCGATGCCAATGGGCAAAATTATGCCCGTTGGGTGAGCTATTTTGTCTCTCTCTTCTCTTGGCTTATAAATACAAGGCTTGACAAGCCTTCCACACTTCTTCTAACATTCCTTAAGTCATATTTGATAATCCTTGAGCTTGATTGAGCCACCATTCTTGAAACCCTAGTTTGATTTCTCAACTCTTTGATATAGCCTTCAAATTTCATCAATTCATCACCTTGAGCCATCAAGAGGACTAGGAAGTTTCTTTTGCAGCTAAGTATACTTTAGTTTGTTTATTGATCCAATTGTTATTGTATTTTGTTGTTTATTTTTATTGTATATCAAGTGTCTAAAGCTAGGTTGCTAGGTTTGATTGAGTTGGATGGTAGCCTTTGTGTTTGAGGCTTAAATCCACCGGTGTGATTAGTTTACTTGGATTAGTTGTGTTGTCCTTAGGATTTGAGGTGGAAGAGTACTTGCAATAGGAAGACGAAGACTTCCGGGTGTGGAAGTGCATTCGGTGTGCGAGCGGAGACTCTCCGGTTTAAACTTTCTCATTGTAAAGGAAATAATTAATCTAGTAAAATTTAGTTTGAAAATCCTAAGTAGGGTGCTTAGGTAGTGGAGTAGGCATTGAGGTCGAACTATTATAAATCTCTTTGTTTGCATTGCTTAGTTTGTGTATTGATTACTTGACTTGTTTATTCGCTTGCGTATTCATTTAGTAATTAAATTTTGCATTAACCTAAGTGATCAAGAAAATGATTGAAATCAGAATTAAGTCTAAGATTAGCAAATATACTATTCACCCCCCCTCTAGTGTGACCATTTCATCAATACTTCGGACCACATGACAGGGGATATTAATGCATTCAACAAGTATTACCATTGTCATGAGAATTCCACTGTCTGAATTTCAGAGGATACTCATTCCAAAGTGGTTGGTAAAGGATCTATCATTATTTCTAAGGATATAACCCTAAAGGATGTTCTCTATGTCCCTAAACTTGATTATAATATGATGTTCATAAGCAAACTAACCAAAGACCTAAATTATGTTACTAAATTTCATCATTATTTGTGTGAATTTCAAGCTTTGGATTCGGGGAAGAAGATTGACAATGCAGAAGAATGTGCGGGGGGCTCTATCTCCTTAGAGTTGATGACTCCAAGAGAAATCAAAAAGTGACAAAATCTGCTTGTGTAGCCACCTTACCCAAAATGGAGTATGTAATGTTATGACACTATCTCTTAGGTCACCCAAACTTTATATACCTACAAAAATTATTTCCTTATTCAATAAAAATCCAAATATTTTCCATTGTGATGTGTGTCAACTTGCTAAGCATGTTAGAAACACTTATCGATCCTTCACAACCATACAAACATTCTAATCCATTCCCCCCTATCTATAGTGATATTTGGGTACCCTCTAGGATTAATAATATCATAGGTTCTAGATAGTTTGCCACATTAATTGATGACCACACAAGAACAACATGGGTGTTTCTCATGAAGGAAATGTCGGAGGTATGATAAATCTTTGAGTACTTTCACAACATGATGAGGACACAATTTTAAGCAAGTATCCAAGTGGTCAGAACGGACATTGGTCGCGAATACTACAATTTGGCTCTAGGGTCCTATCTCCAGAAAAATGGGATTGTTCATCAAAGCTCATGTGTCAACACCCCACAATAAAATTGGGTTGTGGAACAGAAGAACCATCATCTATTAGAAATTTCTAGATCTTTATTGTTGGCCACTAATGTCCCATCGAAGTTTTGGGAAGATGCAGTCGTCACATCCGCCTACCTCATGAACCGAATGTCTTCCAAAGTCCTAAACTATCATACTCCACATTCCACCCTTAACCTTCTTCCCAACTAGTCGACTGTTCATACATATCACTCTTAAAATCTCTTGGTGCTTTGCTTTTGTCCATAATCATACACTTACCCATAGCAAATTTGACCCACCTCAATACCCTGCATTTTCTTAGGCTACTTACCAAACCATAGATGATACAAATATTATCCTGCATACACTAAAAAAAATCCATCATTCTATGGATGTCACCTTCTTTGAGGACAAGCCATTCTACTCTGAGACTGAAATTCAAGGGGAGAGAAAACAAAATGAATTTCAGCTATGGAACTTCTGGGAGATTGGAATTTCAAATTACTTGTGTTGAGGAACCATGCCCAGAAACTCACTGCCCAGCTGAACCAGAGGCAACAACAGCAGGTCCAGTCAACAAAACAACTGAAACAACAAGCCCACAAATAGAAACAACAAGCCCACAAACAAAAACAACAACAACAAACCCACCAAACAAAAAGGCCACTGCACAAATAGATATTCCACTTCTTGTTTTTTCAATGAAGCATAAAACCCGACATGAACAAAAGACCCCACACTTCCAAGGCAAAGCTAGGAATCTATCTGAATACTAGGGCCTACAAAAACTCGTCGAGGTAACACTTTCCCTGCCTCTTCACACTTTGAAATTTCTAGCTAATAAATCATTGATATTGATTTGCCCATTGTTATTAGAAAATGTGTGAGGTCTTGTACTCAACACCCTATTGGGAAATTTGTGTTCTATCATAGATTATCACCAAGCTACAGAGCTTTTGTGACAATACTTGACAACATTCAAGTAGCAAGGGACATACAAGAGGTATTACAACACCCAAAATGAGCAACAACGATAAGAGAAGAAGTCTTTGCGCTAAAGAAGAATGAAACTTGGGAATTTTCAACCTTGCCAAAAGGGAAGTAAACAGTGGGGTGCAAATGGATTTTCTCCATCAAATACAATGCAGATGGAAGTATTAGCAGGCATAAGGCACGTCTAGTGGCCAAAGAGTTCCCACAATTCTATGGCATAGACTATGAAGAGACATTTGCTCCAGTGGCAAAGCTGAATTCGGTCCGAGTCATTTTGTCACTTGCAGCAAATCTATATTGACCCTTAATCAACTTGACATAAAAATGCATTCTTAAATGGCGAATTAGAAGAAGAAGTCTACATGACCATTCCTCCAGGACTTGTAAACCCAAGAACAATAGGTAAACTGTGCAAGCTACGCAAGTCATTGTACGACCTGAAGTAGAGGTGGCAACGGGCTGGGCCAGCCAATGGGCGGCACGAGCCCGGCCCGGCACGGCTGTGCCCAGAAGACGGGTCGGGCACGCGGGCCGAGCACGGCCCACGCACCGTGCTGGCCCGAGCACGGGAGGCCTGGCACGCGCCAGGCCTAGGTCGGCCCGAGCCAAGTCTGGCTCGGGTCGACGAAGATATTATATAAAAATAAATAAATTAAATTTACCTATAAATACCCCCTCTCCTTCTTCATTTCTTCTATCTTCATCTTCAACTCTTTCTCTCAATCCTCAACTCTCAACTCTCAATTCTCAACTCTCAAGTCTCTTACTCCCAACAATCTAAGTTCATTTACAATCATTCTCAACAACATTTTAAGCTCATCAAGAAGATAAGGATTCAAGATTGTTGTTAATTTTTTTTAATCTCTTCAATTTGTTTCATTGATTAGTATAATATTTATACTTTTTATATTTTTAATTTTTACTAATGGCGGATGAAGATTTTTCATGTTATACTTCACAAGATGGATCAAATATGTTAGAAGAAATGCCTCGTACTACTCCTACCACTCAATAAAATCAAAATATAGAGATAAGACCATCTATTAATTTATGTCCATCAGGTAGAAAAAAAAGTATGGTTTGGGAATATTTTGAGAAAATTATTGAACCTGATGACACCACAACAACAGCCCGATGCAAAAAATGTCAAAAAATTCTTTCAACTTCAACAATCGGAGGAACTGATCATTTATTACATCATGCAAAGGGTCATGACACTAAGGTTGCACAAGCTCAACAAATTCTTAATTTATCTTCTTATGGTTTAACAACTTTTTCGTATGATCATGATTTTCAATGTCAAGAACTTGCAAAATTAATTGTTCAAAGTGAATCTCCTTTTAGTTTTGTTGATCAACCAAGATTTTCTAGTTAAGTTCAAAATACTTTACAACCAAAATATAAAAAAAATACTCGAAATATAATGAAAAGTGATGCTTTAAAATTATTTTTTATATATAGAGAAAATATAATGACTAGTTTTCAAAATAATAAATCAAAAATTTCTTTAACATCTGATGTTTGGTCTAGTCAACGTACTACTAATTCTTACATTTGTGTTACTACATATTGGATTGATGAAAATTTTATTTTGCAAAAAAGAATAATTAATTTTAAAATTTTTGAATATCCACACACTTATGTTGCCATTTTTTCTGCTATTAGATTTGTAACATCTTTCTATAATATTAATGATAAAAAAAAATTTGATTAGTTTCGATAATTCTAGTAATAATGATGCTACTATTCCTCCCCTTATACAGTTATTTAAACCAGTATTAGATGGTGAATTATTTCATATTTGTTGTGTTTGTCATGTTCTTAATTAATTATGTGTACAAGATGGTTTAAAACAAATACATATACATGTAGAAAAAATAAGATATATTATTAGATATATGCGTTCTTCAAAAGCAAGAACACAAGAATTTAAAAAATTATGTCAATCTTTTAATAAACCATTTAAAAAATTTAATGGTGATGTTATTACTAGATGGAATTCAACATATCATATGCTTATGTCTACTATACGATATCAAGAGATCCTTATAATATTTTACAATCAAAATATGCCTAATGATCCAATTAATAATAATGATTGGTTAGTTGCTGGGTATCTTACTCAAATTTTAGAACTTTTTAATAAAGCTACTGAATAACTTTCCGGTGTTTATTATCCTACATGTAATTTAACTTTTTCACATATAATTCGTATTAGTGAAGTATTTTCTTCATATAGACATCATCCTTTATTTGCACAAATTATTTTTTTAATGGAATCTAAATTTAAAAAGTATTGGTCAGATATACCTACTTTATTTTGTTTAACAATATGTTTAGATCCTAGAATGAAAATTGATGGTTTAAATATGTTGTTAAATGATTATTATAACAATATGGAATTAGATAATGTTGAAGAAAAAAAATTAAAATTTCAAATTTATTGAATTCTATGTTTGTATTTTACGCTTCAAAATTTGGTGATACAATTACAAATAAGACAACATCTTCTTCTTCTAGATTAAGAGATGGTGGTGGAAATAGTATTAATTCTCAACTTGGTCGTAGAATAAAAAAAACTAAATCTACTAATTTTAATGAATTACTTTTTTTTCTAGATCATAATCATTCTGAAGAAATAGATTATAATGAAATTTTAGCATGGTGAAAAAAATAAGAAAATACGTATCCTATTATTTCCATCATTGCACGTGATATACTAACTATTCATGTGTCTACAGTAGCTTCCGAGTCTTGTTTTAGTGCAGGAAATAGAATTCTCAACGAAAAAAGGAGCCGAATGAGTGAAGAAATGGTTGAAATGTGCATTTGCTTAAAAGATTGGTTGGATGTTGAAGATAGATTACAAGATAAGGGAGGACACGACACTTCATCATCGGGAGAGGAGGAAGCTCAAACAAGCGAAGCTGGTGCTGCTGGTCCAAGTACAAGTTAAATCACCGGGACTACGGGTGATTAAAAATGTAAAAAGAACTACGTAGACCTGATCCTTCTATAGTTAATCATATATTGGGGAGTACAAGTTTAGCTATAGAAGGTACGTAGGCAACCATTTAAGGTGCGGTCTATTATAATATTAAAAAAAATTATTTTATCATTGGATGAATATTTTGTATTAAAGATAAATAAAAATTTAATTATAATTTGATTTAAAAAAAATCTTTTTATTAATTTGTACTACGTTACAATGTTACATATAAAAAATGTGTTAAAAATATATAATAAAATTTAGTACAATGATTAATAAAATTAGTGGTCCAAGTTCAAAATTCACCCGTAACCATTAATGTTTAAAATTAAATTTTAAACCTTTTAAAATTTAAATTTAAAAATTTAAATTAAAATATTAATTTTCGGGCCGCCCCGAGCCCGGGCTGGGCTTGGCTGCCAAACATTCGGGTCGTGCCAGGCACGACCCGAAATGTGGCCGGGCCATGCCTGGCCGGGCCCGGGCACGGGCCGTTGCTACCTCTAACCTGAAGCAATCACCTCGGGCATGATTTAAAAGACTAACCCGAGTTGTCGAAGGAAATGAGTTTACACAATGTCAAACAGATTCCACAACGTCTGTCAAACACTCTTTAGAAGGAAAAACAACATTATTCATTGTGTATGTTGATGACATTGTCATCACAGGAGATTATCATAAAGAAACTGAACATCTCAAGAAGCTCTTAACTAAGGAATTTGAAGTGAAGGACGTAGGAAAACTCAAGTACTTCCTAGGAATGGAAGTAGCTCACTCGAGAAATGGAATCTCCATGTCCCCCAAAAAGTATATAATGGATATGTTGAAGGAAATTGACATGTTGGGGTGCAAGCCTATTGACACTCCGATGGATCCAACAAAGAAAGGAAGGATGGAAGAAGAGAGCATCCAACTAACAAGGATCATATCAAAGACTTGTGGGAAAACTGATTTACTTAACTCATATGGGGCCTGATATTGTCTTTGCAATGAGTATGACAAGTCGGTATATGAATAATCTCATTGAACTTCATATTAAGGCTATCAAGCGAGTTATTTTGATAGCTCAAACCTAGCAGTATGGCTCTCTTCACCATATAACTCCTTGAGGTGAGAGAGGATGGCTCTTGCGTCCATTTTTCATGTTGTTGCTGCAACACATCCGACATAAAGGCGAGCATAATGCACTGAATAGTAGTTCTATCATCTTGCTACTTCTTGTAAGTGACCCTCACTTCCTCGGTAGCCCTTTGGGAAGGGGTATCTGGTGCCCAGTTATCAAGAATATAGGAAAGTCTCTCCTGGGTGCGGACAATCCTCAGGTTTCACAACCAATCGACATAGTTCGGTCCAGTAAGTTTATTTGCATCAAGAATGCTATGCAATGACAGTGTAGATGACATGGTGACGATGAAATGCTATGAGGAAAAGAAAAATATACATACACTACCATTCTATATGCATGATTATTAAGGATTTTTAATTAATCATGTCTCCCACGAATTTTTACAGTTCCCAAATAACCCTCCTATTGGGAAGCGGGAAGCCCTCGTTGGTAGACTTCCTTAGGGGTAGATGGAATCCCACTTCTCCTACTCGGGTCTCGTATTTAACACGACAAACCCTAATAGGTCCATGGGTAGGTAACTCTTTACCGATCAATCACATCGCTATGTGACTTCCATCAAGTTATGCCTCTAGGGGAACCATGGCCTTGTGTTTGGACAACAAACCAAGGAGCCCTAGTTGAGTCGGACCCATCATTTGTATACTCTAGCGAGAAAACAACCACCCTTGAGTTTGCTCAACAAGGTAAGTCACGTTCAAGCTAGTAGTAGAGACACGAGTATGTGTCATATGAGATACAATGTGTCTATCAGCACAAAATGCCTTGTGTTTGAACAACAAACACGTTGTGACAATAGACACACTTGTATCCCATAACGATGAAAGGAATGAACGATATTCTAAATACCTTAGTCATTGAGACTCAATATTAATGGAGGGGTTCTTTATGCAATTAAAATTATCTAAGCTATCAACAATTGAAGCACAAGCAATAAATAAAAGCATAAAGTAAATAAGGATGATTATGGATGATCTAAGGGTTCCACCCGAGCCACAGGGCGAACCAAGGCTATCATCCTAGGGTTTTTAGGGAGCTCCGTCTCGCCAAAGCGCTGCCCAAAACCTCCTTGTATGTTGCCGGTTCCATCAGTGCCTTCCCAGGGTTCAAGCCGTCATCAACATGGCACCGAAAACCTCCTCTCTGTGAGCACACCAAAATAGGGCAACAAGCATTCTCGTCGCAAATCTGCCCCTAAACTTCTAATTTTACAAAACTAATAGAAGAAGACCTCAAACAACCCTTGGGGAAAAGTTTAAGGAGAGGGAGAAGTGAATTACAATCAGAATTCTCAAGAGGAAGGCAAGATACGTAGTGTTGGCCTAAGGTTTTCTACCTTGGTCTTAATATCAGTTTTGATGATAACAAACATGAAACTAATGTTTCATTGAAAAATATTTTTAGGTTCTATATCGGTTAGCACTCGATGTCCTCGATCAGAAATATCGAAATAAATTGGAAAATCGGAAGGACATTGGTCGACGCGTTCGGGTTCATCGCGGAAATTTCTAGAAGTTCCACGTGTGCACCAAAGACGTCTTGATGAATCTAAAGAACACATGGAAAGCTCTACAAGTTGACACACGTTGAAGGCCAGAACCCGAAAACGAAGCGCGCAAGAAGAAGGCTAAAAAAATCAAGCTCAGCCTATATTCAGTCGATCGGTCGGTCGACCGATTATGGTAAAAAATTGGCAGTAGCCAATTCGGTCGACCAGTCAGTCGATTGAAGTGTGCCCAAAAGCGACAGATTGCCTTCGGTCGCTTGGGCGGTCACTCGATAGGTCGACCGACGATCGACCGACAAGCGATCGGGCATCGGCAATGAGCAAAAATACGCCCGTTGATGAGTCATTTCGTTTGAAATGATGCTTCTAAGCCTAAGAGAGTGATCTTCTTGCATCTCTACAAGATTCTCTTTAGCCATTCTTGCATGAACCCTAGTTTTATTCGCCAATATTTAATCTTGCCTTCAAGCTTCATTTGATTCATCATCAAGGCATTAAGAGGAGCTAGGATTCATTGTTCTTGAGCTAAGTATTTTATTATTTGATTTATTGCTCCATTTAGTGTTGTATTTTCTTGTTTATTTCTTTGTATTTGAGTTTGTGTTAGACCTAGAGTGTAGGTCTTGAAATTGGGTGATAGCCTTGGTGTTTGAGGTTTAAATCCACCGGTGCAAACGTAGTTTACTAGGATTAGTTGAGTTATCCTTAGGATTGAGGTGGGAGAGTGCTCTCGGTAGGAAGGCGGGATACTTCCGGGTGTAGAAGTGCATTCGGTTTGAGAGCAGAGACTTTTCGGTGTAAAATCGTCATTGTAAGGAAACTAATTAATCTAGTAAAACTAGTTTGGAAATCCTAAGCGGGGTGCTTAGGTAGTGGAGTAGGCATTGAGGCCGAACTACTATAAATCATTATGTTAGGATTGATATTTTGTTTGTATTAATTGCTTTATCATTTATCGCTTTCGCATTTAATCATTCAATCGTGAATTACCTAACTAATCAGGAAACGATTAAAATCAAAATTTAGAAGATAAGATTTAGTTAACACACTATTCACCCTCCCTCTAGTGTGACCATTTCACCAACACGTAGGCCCTATTTAAAAATTACAATGCTGAAATTTTATAAATTTACAAGCAATTATCACAACCATATTTTACACACTGTCACATACACATAGGGCTCATCCATAATCATCCTTTCATGCATCTTAACAATTAATAAAAGGAAAGGAAAAAAAATAGAATTTGAAAACGCGCTAATCAGGTTACTTTTCCACCCAAAACGGTCTAAACAACACATGCTGAAAATTTCGGTTTTCCGCATTCGGTATTTGGGCTACCTTAAACATGCTTTATAATTATGTAAAAACTGAAGAGCTCAATACGTTTGATGAGTGGAGTGATGACAATTGTCATCCACCCAATACTAATATGGTTTTTGAAGCCCATAGTGCCTCTAGTCATAGGAGCACTAAAAATCAGAAAAGGAAGGTGATTTGCCATGTGTGCAAAGAAAAAGGGCATGTGAAGAAGAACTGTCATACTATGAAGAACAAGGCAAAGAAAAGGTTGAATGCTTCCACATCCTCATTCCACTCAAGTGAAGCGTCTTCTTGCCATGACTATGAAGCCACATCAAAAGATTGTCTCATGAATGATAATAACGAGGTACACTATTCTCCTTCTAGTCATGTTAATGAAAATGGTAGCATTAACTCATTTAGCTCTCATGATTTCCTCTATGATGAATTAATGGATGAGTATAATTAAAAATATGTATGTCTTGCTTTTCAAAAAGAATAAGGAAAACAAAATGATTATAAAGGAGAATTCTAGACTTAGTTCACATATGCATGCTCTAGAATTAGAAAATGAGAAATTGAAATCTAGCTCATCTGATCCTTGTCATGATATGTTGAAACTTGAGCTTAAGGACTTAAAAGCTTGAAAATAAAAACTTGAAAAATGATTTCAAAATTGAGGATGAGATTTTGAAAAATAAAAACTCAAAAATCAATAAGGAAAATCATATGTTAAAATCTCAAATGCATGCTTTATATAAATCCATGGATGACTTGAAAAAGGAGGTTTTAGTATTGAGTAAAAAGGTAAATGAATTTACAAAAATTTCTACCTTTAGAAATCCAAAAAGGAGAAATAACACTTTTGATAATACTCATGTATCTCATGCTTATCATGTTAAGTATTCTACCTCTAGACCTCATAATCATAAGAAGATGAATGTTTCTCTCAAGAATGCACATGCTCATCTTAGTTCAAATGACAAATATTTTAATAATAAATCTCATGTCCATAGAAAAAACAAAAATAAACTTAATGGACATTACTTTTGTTGTAGTGTTTAAGGGCATGCTATTTATGATTGAGCTTTTAAGATGAATCTAAGTGTGGAAAATACACTTTAGGTTCGTAAGCCCTCTAACCCCCAAGGACCCAAAGTCATTTGGGTACCAAAGATCTCATGCTCTTTTGTAGGGGGAGTTACCACACAAGGATGAATGAAAAATGAAATATTGAAGTTGACATTGGATCCAAATGAGAAATATTCCAAGAGGTTGCAACTTCAAACTATCATGATCCATAGGTATGGAAATTGACATCAAAGACTTTGGTATCATCTCCTATACCCTCTTGCTTAAATTATAGTTGGAGTTTGATATATGCTTAATAGTAGTAGATTTTCCACTCTTAATATATTTCAAATGATTTTTTATTTTTTAATTTTCGGTCTCTTCGGAGACCTATGTGGCCTATAATGGACCTGAGCGACCTTGCGGTTCTAAATCGTATGCTAATTGTGATCTTTCGGTTTTTAACCAATATGAAGGGTTGGATATCATGTTTTCATTTATATTTCACTTGCGATCTCGTTAAATTCGTTTTGATATCACTCGATTTCATTTTGAAACGAATTTGAAACTATTTAGCAAAGTAGACTTTGATATCGATAATTGATCTCTCTTTGCTACTCAGTTTGATAACTTGCTAGTAATTACATTTTCATTATCCTACTAATAAATACTGCTTGGAAGTTATGAGTATTTTAGGAAGGCTAAGAACTAGGAAGAAATAGGATAGTTTGGCAAAATTCTCATGTAAGAGGTATGTCTTTGAATTTTGTAAAAATCTAAGTATAATACCTTAATATTCACTCTTAATTGGTGTTTCTATACTCATGATTAGAATTGCATGATAAATCATTGAATACTCAAGAGTAGGTAGAATTTTGATACTTAGACAATTTCATGAAACCTTGTTTGAATGAAATGTGCTCTAGGTAGAATTTCATCTTAGAGATTTTATTTTAAGTTGAAACTTGATAAACATGTTTCAGCTTACTCATGATTTATATCCATGTGGTTAAAATTGAAAACTCATATGTAAATGGATAAAATGACAACTAACTCACAGACTCAAAATTGAAAAAGTTTGACATAAATCAATAATTTGACTTAAAAATTTCTTTTTAAGCTCAAACTTCACAAACATATTTAGATTTACTCATGTTAAGTGTATATGTGTCTAAGTTTGGAGAACCATGAGTAAATGATAAAAATTGATACTTAGCAATTTCATGTTAACATGCTTATTTTTTAATTGAAATCATGCTAAGTTGAAACATTAAGTAAATGATATTAGTCTCACTTCAAACTTGATATACATGCTTTAAATGCTCATAAATTGGTATTTTGAAAATTTGAATGAAATCTAGAAAAGTCATGAAAGATTCACTTATCTACGAAAATGCCACTAAAGTATCATTCTTCACAAGTGCTCATTTCTCGATACTTTAGATTTTCGTCGAAATCTTTGAATGAGACGTCAAGTATGATATTAATTCTATTTTTGGTATCGTTCTCATTATTATTTAAGATAAATCATTTCTAAAATGACTTTTGAAACTTCGACCGATACGTGTATCAATACTTGAATTAATACATGATTTCCAATTTTAGATTATAGTGATCATTCTATGATATCATGTATTAATTAGTCTCACTTGTATGTATATTTTCGTCCCTTGAATTGAGATTTTCATGCTTCATGAAAACTTATTTTAGAGTCTCAACTTTCACTATATTTACTTTTCTTGCTCTTTTTGATTGATGTCAAAAGAGGGAGAAAAAAATAGGTAAAAAGAAAGAAAATATAGGAAACTCATGCATATAGATAGGGAGAATTTATTTTCATAGATATGCATATTGATAGGGGGAGAAATCCCTTAGTTGATATCCTTTGTGTCTTAATAGATATATTTTCTTAAGGATGTTTGCCATCATCAAAAAGGGGAAGATTGTTGGCCTAAAGTTTTCTACCTTGGTCTTAATCTCAGTTTTGATGATAACAAACATGGAACAAATGCTTCATTGAGAAATATTTTCAGGTTCCATATCGGTTAGCACTCGATGTCCTCGATCAAAAATATCGGAAGAAATTAGAAAATCGGAAGGACATTGGTCGACGCGTTCGGGTTCGTCGTGGAAATTTTTAGAAGTTCCACGTGTGCACCAAAGACGTATTGGACGAGTCTAAAGAACACATGAAAAGCTCTCCAAGTTAACGCACGTTGAAGGCCAGAACCCGAAAATGAAGCGCGCAAGAAGAAGGCTGAAAAAATCAAGCTCAGCCTAGGTTCGGTCGATCGGTTGTGGCAAAAAATTGGCAGTAGCCAATTCGATCGACCAGTCGGTCGACCGAAGTGTGCCCAAAAGCGGTAGATTACCTTCGGTCGCTTGGGCGGTCGCTCGGTCAGTCGATCGATGATCGACCGACAAGTAATCGGGCGTCGGCAACGGGCAAAAATACGCTCGTTAACGAGCCATTTCATTTGGGGGTTATAAATACCCACCCCAAACTCTCTTCCAATGTTGAAATGATGCTTCTAAGCCTAAGAGAGTGATCTTCTTGCATCTTTACAAGATTCTCTTGAGTCATTCTTGCATGAACCCTAGTTTTATTCTCCAATCTTTAATTTTGCCTTCAAGCTTCATTTGATTCATCATCAATGCATCAAGAGGAGCTAGGATTCATTATTTTAGAGCTAAGTATTTTATTGTTTGATTTATTGCTCCATTTAGTGTTGTAATTTCTTATTTATTTATTTGCATTTGAGTTTATGTTAGACCTAGAGTGTAGGTCTTGAAATTGATTGGTAGCCTTGGTGTTTGAGGTTTAAATCCACCAGTATAAACGTAGTTTGTAAGGATTAGTTGAGTTGTCCTTAGGGTTGAGGTGGGAGAGTGCTCTCTATAGGAAAACGGGATACTTCCGGGTGTGGAAGTCCCTTCAATTTGAGAGCGGAGACTTTTCGGTGTAAAGTCCTCATTGTAAGGAAACTAATTAATCTAGTAAAACTAGTTTGGAAATCCTAAGTGCAGTGCTTAGGTAGTGGAGTAGGCATTGGGGCCGAACCACTATAAATCATTATGTTAGCATTGATATTTTGTTTGTATTAATTGCTTTATCATTTATCGCTTCTGCATTTAGTCATTCAATCGTGAATTGCCTAACTAATCAATAAATGATTAAAATCGAAATTTAGAATATAAGATTTAGTTAATAACTATTCTCCCCCTCTAGTGTGGCCATTTCACCAACACGTAGGCCCTATTTAAAAATTACAATGTTGAAATTTCATAAATTTACAAGCAATTATCACAATCACGTTTTACACATTGTCGCATGCACATAGGGCTCATCCATAACCATCCTTTCATGTATCTTAACAATTAAGAAAATGAAAGGAAAAATAGAATTTGAAAACGCGTTAATCAAGTTACGTTTCCACCCAAAACAATCTAAACAACACACGCTGAAAATTTCAGTTTTTGTAGCTGTTCAACCATGAACCCATGGGGCTCTTAAGCTCAAAATATGTCCAAGATGAGTTTGGACATTAGGCTACCACTGCGATTCATCGTATGAACCATGGAGCCAAAAGAACGACTCAAGAATCCCCGAAAATAAAAATCGGGCAGCATAACGTTTAGGGAGCGATCAGTTCGTTTACGCAATAATAACAAGCAATTAGAATTCCAAAAAATTTCTAAAGGTGGCTCTAATACCACTGTTGGGATGGGATTCAAAAAATGCAGTGAAATTCAATTTACGAGTAGAAGAAGATATACCTTATACCGCGGTTGGAAAGGGTGCTCCTATTTCCGTTTCAAGACGCACACATGCACGTCCTTTGATGAACATCCACACCAAGCACCTCGCAACAAAGGGGTAGCGAACAACCGGACTCATAGTGGCTCAACGGAGATGTTTTCTCAAACCCCAAAATCTCAAAAGCTAGGCCGGCCCTTCCACCAAGAACCAAGCTCCAAAACAAGAGGATGAGGAGATGAGAATACCTCGCTATTATTTTTGGATTCCTCCAAGAGGATGAAGTAGGCGGCACACCAAAGTAGAAGACACCTTCAATTTGACTTCGCAAAAGACCGCAAAGGAGGAAGAAGATGGTCGGCCACCAAGGGAGAGGGGGAGGGATTCTTTGGAACTTTTCTCCTCAAGAACCCTCTCAAGAATCAAGCTCTTAATCTTCTCCAAGATCAAAAACTAATTCACTTCACTTCCTTAAAGGAGGGTAGACAACCTATTTATAGAGGGCATGGGCGGTTACAAGAGTGGACCCGGCCCCTTTAAAAACTCTCCCCGGAATTTAAAATTATGGGGTTTGCCTCCAAAAAATAATTTATATTCAATGACTTCATAATTAATTTGAAATTAATTAAATCCAATTAAATATAAACTTTAATTTATCTCCATAAATTAAGAGTCTATTAACAAGAATGATAATTATCTAAATAAATCAATCCCCTAAACAATAGGGAAGATGTTTATCTAAATAATTTGAATTTTTATTAATCAATAGAATTATAATTTATCCTCATAAATCATAAATTAAATTTTTATTAATTAGGATTTATCCAAATAAATTAATTCCTAATTAATTGGTTTGGCTCATGGTTAGAAACTAATTTTTCCACCATGTATATTTGATTCAAAATCAAATTACATTTAATTCATAATTAAATACATTCCCCGTCAAGTAGTTAATTAAATATTTAATTCATAATTAAGTTTAATCAACTACATAAAATATTATCATGTGTTAATCCCTACAATTTAGGGATGCTCTACAAATTAAGGTTACCGAGGAACTCCTTCCTCGCACATTCGTTCTTATAGAAAACACCTTTCCTATCATGTCCGTAAACGAGATCCGTGATCGAGTTGCAGCATGTCCATGCTAGTAGATATATAGTGCTGAATTTGGACTTTATCTTATAAAGTCTGTTACAATGTTAGCTTATTGTGTGTGACCCATTGGGCCCCACACTAAGCCAGCAATGGATTGTGCATAACGGAGAGTCGAATTCGATAGAATGACTTCTATTCGAAACTTACAAGCCTCCACTAAACCCTTTTAGTGTAGTCGTAAGAGACTCCACTCACAAGTCAAGATTGACGTCTAACAATGTATCATGACTACCCGGATAGTGTTAGGTTCAATCTACAAGGATCGAATGTCCTTCGGTGATTAGTTACCATGCAACTAAATCCCTCGGTTACAATGTCCCGAAGTCGGCTAAGGTACGAAAGAAGTGTCAAACCCTAATACCGATTCATATGTATTCCTTCCGCCAAGATGTCATCTCAATAATGAAACATCAAAAACATCTTCCTGACTTTCATGCCTACTCTGGCCAAAGATTCCCAAGTCGACACTTGCAGGGACACATAGGACATTATCTCATCTCACTAGGAGTAGAGCTGGTAATATATGACCCGACCCGATAACCCAAAAAAATATTGGGTTCGGGCCGGTCCTTATCATGCTCGAGCCATTATCGGGCTAGCCCGATAAGGCCCAAAAATTTATCGGGCTGGTCCAGGTGGTGTAGGCTCAGCCCGGCCCGGCCCGATAGCCCGATAAGGATTTTGTACATTAATAAAAGTATCGAGCTATCGGGCCCGAATTGGCCCAATAACTCGATATGGGCTCGATAGCCCGATTCAAGCCCGATAGCACGATTTGGGCCGATAGCCCGATTATAATGGCACGATTCGAGCATGATAGTACGATTTGGGCCCGATAACCCAATTTTGTTTTTTGTGTTATCGAGTTAAACGGGTCGTGTTGTGCTGGCCTGTTATTTTTTGTGCCGCGCCGCGCCGGGCCGGGCCATGCATAATTTTTTTTCAATCCGGGACAACCCGACCCAATAAAACTAGCCCAGCACGAATTGCCACCCCTAACTAGGAGTAATCAATTCCATATTAGTTGCTCACCTACCTCCATGAATGCTTCCACATGCTCAGTAATATCCGGCACATGACGTTGAGGGCCACGTAGGGAGAACTAATTAAAGCACTGGGTCGTCATTCACAAGGTAATCATGACAACCTCAGGTCCAAGGACTGCTTACACCTACTATCACCCGAGAATATCCTATTGACACTCATGTAAGGATTCCATTTTGTGAACTCATTCCCTAATCAGCCACCCCTTATCGTATAGGGCATGTACCAAGTGCTCTAGTCTTCTCGGAATCACCAATCCCCTAATTGGTGATCCTACGATTAGGAACATTTAGAATAAGAGCATGTGGATTCCAAGTCTCTCTGGCATGATCTCATCATGACCTTAAAATCATTTGCCCGGGTTCATGAGGTTCATCATAATATAATATATATATAAAAACATAGATACAACATATGATACACTGGTTAGTTTCCCGTTTCAGTGATGACATGACATTACTTACTTGTATAAATAATAATAAAAAATATCCTAATGCCATGTCATCATATATATATATAAAAGTTTAAAATAAAATAAAAGCAATCGTCGGACGGTATATCATGTACTTGTGAACCCAATCATCCTCCGCCATCACCGTGACCACGTTCAGCGCCACCTCCGCTGCCACCTCCAGCACGACAGTCACGCTGTTTCTGCTCCTCGTCCTCTCCACCGCCACCTTGCCGTCCGGCGACCGCCACACGACGAGGTGGCCCTCGGCGAGCTTGAAGGGCTCGCCCTCAAACGTGAAGTTAGGTGGTCGATGGCAGCATCCCACTAGGCTGCTTGCGTCGCCTCGACGATGAAGGCATGGTTGTCGTACATAAGGCCGAGGGCTTGGATCCAAGTGAAGTTGTGCAGTCTGCGGGCGGAGCGGAGACCGATGAAGCGGGGTTGATTTGGAGGTCACGGTCGGAGAGCAAGCTGAACGTTGTGTAGCAGCACACACTACGTTGTGTTGCGCTATTAACTCTCTCTCTCTCTCTTCATGGGTTCCGATCTTCCCCTTGGTTGTTTCTTCCTGCCATGGCCGCAGGGCGACGAGGTCCAGCACTGTCGAAGCCTAGCTCCTTGACTCCCTCTCTGATGCCGCTGCAGGCGTGCAATGTTTCCAGGGCAGGTGGTCCGCCGCGGCCGCCGCTGTCTCCCAACTCTCGGTCGCACTCGATGACCTCGCCTCACTCCCGTCTGCGGGCGGAGCAGAGACCGATGATGCGGCGTTGATTTGGAGGTCGTGGTCGGAGACCAGGTTGAACGCTGTGTAGCAGCACACACTGCGTTGTGTTGCGCTATTAACTCTCTCTCTCTCTCTCTCTCTCTCTTCGTGGGTTCCGATCTTCCCCTTGGTTGTTTCTTCCCGCCATGGACGCAGGGCGACGAGGTCCGGCGCTGCCGAAGACTCATTGGCTCCCTCTCTGATGTCGCTGCAGGCGCACAGTGTTTCCAGGGCTGGTGGTCCGCCGTGGCCGCCGCTGTCTCCCGACTCTTGGTCGCCCTTGATGACCTCCCCTCGCTCTCGTCTAATCCTCTCACGGTTGACCTCCTTCGATCTCTCGCCCAGACACTTTCCCCCATCCTCGCCCTTGTCCTTCTCTGTCGCTCCCTTGACACCCCCCCCCCCTCGTCGCTAGGCTTCGCACCCAGAGCGACATCGCGGTTGCCTCGGTCGCGCTTCTCTTGCTCGCGGTTGATGCGGACCTTCTCCTCCGGTCTAGCCCCCTCGTCGACCCGCCCTCGTCGCCACCAGAGGCGGCGGGAGGGAGCAACCGCAAGGAGCCCGTCCAGTCCGAGGCTAGGAGCCTCGTGACACGCCTCCAGATTGGGAGCTCTTCTTCGAGGATCGTTGTTTTGGGTTCTTTGCTCGACCTGCTCAGTGAGGACGACAAGAATGTCGTGGTAGCGGCCGGCCAAGGGGTGGTACAGGCGCTGGTGCGCCTCCTCAACTCGATTGTCGGTGCCACGTCATGCCACGAAGCGAGGGAGAAGGCCGCGACCGCGATTGCGACGATCTCGACCGTGCAAAGCTGTCGCCATCTCCTGGCGATGGAGGGCCCGCCACTCCTACATCACTTAGCCTGACCTCATGTGCTGACGTGGATTAATCCACGTCGGCACTTTTATTTTACTATAAACTAATATATATATAGAGGATAACCATTGGGCTGGCCTAACCTGGCACCCTACCTTATCGTGCGCCGGCCCATTTTACCATCTCTAAGTAGTAGTAAATTAAAGATGTCAATTTGTTTTAATATTTCAAATTTTCCCAAAAATACAATAGTCGAACTAAAATAAAAAGGTAACAAAATAACTAAAAAAATGAAATATACATTAAATAAATTAGTTTTTTTCATATATAATAAATAAATATTAATAATATTAGAAGACTATAAATTTTACCAACAATGGTTGATACAAGTGATTTGACACTTGTTATTCTTAAGGAATGCCTCAAGTTCAAGTCTTGCAAATAGAGAAAAATATTATTGTGCGTCGATCCAAAAAGAATGTGTGTTGTAGTACTTTTATGCACATTTTCATGACTTTGTATGTTTTTGTAAATGTACCTTGCACATAATTTTCACATCTCAAAATTTTATTTTATTTTCAAAAAATGCGATGCTAAGCTAAGAACCAAACAAAATTAAATTAATAAAAAAGATTAGAAATTAATCGCACATTGAAAAAATATTTAGTATTATTGCTCTTGTTTTAATGTCTGGCCTTTTATCTGGTTTCTGTATTTTGGTTGTTGCTCTTGTTTTAATGTCGGGTCGTTCTTAGTGGGCTTTTTTTTCCCTCGGTTTTTCGGTACTTGCCTCGGTGTTGCTTTTCAGGAACGGACTGCTTTAATGGTAGTCTTTACATTTTTCCTCTCACTCGTAGTTTGGGGAAGGAGTGGACTCTAGGGGTACTGCTAATTGAGTAATTGAATTGTATCAATTGTTTAATTGATCCTTTTGCGAAACTTTAAAAAAGAATGTCTGTGTTTCAAAATTATACTGAAATACAGTAATGAATAAGAAAATACAATTACAATAATGAATAATAACCATTGGATCAAACAAACAATAAATGATTACTATAGTTGTATTTCGAAACTCAAATCTACACATGATAAGAGATTTTTTCCAACCGAATTCTTCCTAAATATTCTATTTTGATAAACCAGCTCTTACCAGAATTATGGATATTACAACGAAAAACCCATTTATGGTTTTTCTTTTTTTCTTTATTTGTTTCCCTCTTTCTTTACTTTTACTGTTCTAAGAGAACAGAAAATCGTTCCGCTATTCTAATATTCTAATTATGTTAGATTAGGACAATAGATACTTTCTACGAAAATTATTAATATGATAGTAAATACTATACAATACTAGATAGTATGGTAGAAAGAATTATATATAATTCTTTCTACCATACTATCTCGGCTCAGATACTACTATCTCAGATACTTATGATTCCAGCGAGATCATTTTATTTAAGACTTGGAGTTTGAATTCGTTTATTTCATTTATTAGATCATTGATCTAATAATTTAATTCAAGTTTCAGTCAAATTAATCATTTTGATTGACTGTTTTTACGTAGATGATAAGTAAAAAAGCAGTAGGAACTAGAATGAACAGTGCAGTAGCAATAAATGTGAGAATATTGACTTTCATAATCTCATATAACTATAATGAAATATACGATCAACCAACATTTATCGAATTTGAAAAAGAGTCAGAAGAAATGATTTGATCCTCTTATTTCTCGAATCGGGGGATCCATGAATCGGGATCTTGATGTATATAGATACAAATGGTCCAATGGGAGCAAGAAGCAATTTTTAAATCACAGGCCGAAACAGGTGAAATCAAAGGACATTACTTGAATGCTACTGCGGGTACATGTGAAGAAATGATTAAAAGGGCCGTATTTGTCAGAGAATTAGGAGTTCCTATCGTAATGCATGACTACTTAACTGGTGGATTCACTGCAAATACTAGCTTGACTCAGTATATAATAATGTTATATATAAGCAAACGATATTGATTCTGTTCTAAGTATTTGATTTTCTATGAAATATGAAAGTCTAAGTGAACTAAAAAATTATAAAAAAACTCAAAAATTAAAAATAGTTAAAAATTATTTTTATTTAATAAAAAAACTTCGATTTGATCCTCGAACCATTTCACTTAAATGAAAATGAATTGAACTAGAAAATATATCAATTGCACATGAAAAATATTAACATCAATACTCATCATCTTCAAAGTTTAAAACTCCATGTAATTTACCAAAAAATTAACCATATATATGTCAAACTCCATTGAATTAACCAAAAATTAACCAGAAACTCGTATGGTTCAAACTCATACATTCCTTTTCATATTGGAGATAGGAAAAAAAACAAAAATTGACAGAAATATATGAACTTGAAGATTCAAATTGTGTTTTATGGTAACTTACGTAGCTTGATTTCCAATGGCTTCACATGAAATTATGTCAGCAGAATACAGTAAACCCTAGATTATGAAACTAGGGTTTCAAGCAAGATAAATCAACGAATACATATTTCATATAGTATAGTACTAACCTTTTTGAGCTACGAGAAATTAACTCTATTGTTAAGGTGTTTGATACCGGGGGCAATAGGTTGAGGGGGCGCACAACATAGATACAAGTCGAAAGGGAGGACAATTTGAGAACTCGTCATTAGAGTCGTCGACCACGGTGCAACTGACGACAATGAGCCTGTCGGCGATTGGGATTTTGAGCGGCCAACGACAATGCAAGTTTTTGTCGGGGAAGACAAGACAAGTAGGTTTTGTCGGGAAGAGAAGAATAACATGTGAAAGGGCGGACGGATGGGGATGAGATTAATCAAATGGGGGCATTGGGGCAATATATTATTGAATATTTTTTTTAAATAATATTTTCGGGTGCTGATTGGGATCCACATCAGCAAACGCACGTCAACATCCAAACGGCTATTGTGACGTCGAGTTATCAACAAAATAGAATTGAAACAAATTGAAAAGTGAGGTATGTTATATATTGTTACAAATAAAAAGATGAGATATATTTGAGAGAGATGTGAAAAGTGGGGATAAATTATGTAATTAACCCTATTTAGAATTTGATATTTTTAACCTTTTGACGTTATTATGGATATATATTAATAATATATGAAATTATTTAAATATGTTTGAAGGTAAATGTTAATATTTGTAGTTTTGGAGATAAATGCTAATAATGTTTAATGTTTATAGTAAGTAGTGAATTTTTTTAATATCTAAAATAAAAAATAGTGTAAACTAAACTCGCACTAATTTTTTCTTCATTATGTAGATAAAATAGTTAATATTTCATAACAAAGCAAATGAATTGAAATATAAAATTCTACATAATTATAATTTTAACTATTTATTATTTAATAATATAGCATTTGATCATTTTTTAAATACATCAATTAAATATAATATCCTAATTACAAATAGCATCTCTTACCTTTAAAATTTAATTAATTTAAGGCAAAAATAATGACAAGTTAGACATGTGTATCACCATAATCAGCATATAGCAATAGGATACCATGTATGAAATAATAAATCAATGCATCATATAACTAGCATTACATACTAAGATCAAAATTAATATTAATAAATGACAATAAAAAATAATACATATAATTATCTACCTAACATGTTCAACAATAATATATAACAAAAGTTTAATAGATTTAATTAAGAAGAAAAACAAGCACATGAAGCAATGAATATTTTCATAATTTTTTCGACGATGAATCATCAACTGAAAGGAACGATTGACTCGCATGCACAACTCATCCTCAAATCTATAATTATTTCACACTAATTAATTTAACTAAGATTATTTTTTTCAATTTTATAAAATATCACTATTTAAACACCTCATCATTTGACCTACTGAAAAGGTATCCTAACAATATTTTCTCAAAAAACTAACTCCCCCATTCCGTTCGACATGCTTAAATCTTCAAGTTTTCAATTCACCTCGAACTCAACTAATAGCTCAAGACCCACAAAATAATTTATTCTCTAAAAGATAATTATCGTCCATTTAATAAACGATATTAATATAAAAACTTATAATTTAATAATGTTCTGATTTAATTAACCAATAATTAAACATTTTATTATTAATTAACTAAAAATTAAAACAATTTACTTATCATTTAAATTTCCCCCCCCCCCCCCCGATGTCTTCTCCCCCTCTTCTCCTTTGTTCTCCCGTCTCCCTCCCCTCCCATGCTCTCCCTCTCCTCGTCGGATCTAGCATCGACGAGCGTCCGCCGCCGCTTCCTCACCCCTCCGCTAGCCTCCAGACTCGCTTGAGCCCATCGTAGGTCGATCGGGCTGGGATGGTCGCCCCAAATGCTGGCCAATACGGCCAGCGGGGCTCGAGCACGCTGCCAAAGTGCATTCCAGTGTCGCGACTTCATTGACCCTCGTTGTCATCCCATCGCCAAAGATAAACTAAGGAGGAAGACAATGAGGAAGAGTTACATCTTCTACCTCGAATTTGTGTTTTCGACAACAGCGAACACCACCAACAATTTATGCTTTGCTCTGCTTCGTTCTATAGATTTCCTTCTCATCCCCGATTCTGGCTCCGACGACGACGACGGTGGTCTCCGACAAGCCTGGCGGTGAGGTGTTTTTGCAAATAATTAACCTCCCACCCTCTCCCAAATTACAACAAAATCTTCTTATTTTTTCTATTTTTATATAACCAGAATATAACAATTATAATTTAACTATTTATTATTTAATAATATATTATTTGATTATTTTTAAAAATCACAATTAAAAATGATATCCTAATTACAAATAGTATCTCTTACACTATTATTAATTTAAGACTAGAATAATGGCATGTGTGAAATCATTGGAATAATTTTCTCTCTCTAATAATTAGATAACTATTAGTCTATTATTCATAAACTAAAAGAAAATTTAAATTTAAATTGAAATAATGATTTGACACTTGATTTGTTGGAGGAAAATAATATTCCTTATGTATTTCGGGGTCCACTTATTCTGAATTAATTCTTTGTAATCAAACAAAGAAAAAATTGAGATTTTAAAAATGTTATATTATATTTTTCATCTATTCTCTTGAACCAAACGCGGTCAAATCCGCCATTCCACTAGGATTACATATCAGATCCGTGTTTTGAAGATAAATGGGCCCGATGGCCCATTCGCTCTCCTACATTGAGTGCGTGAAATTAGTTTTGTTAATACTCTCTTACCGCATATGATGGAATAACAATTGCATCCTCGCGTGGCAACTAGGGATGTCAACGAGGAGGGTTTGGGACGGATAGTGCCACACCCGCACTCGCACCCGTTTACTAAACCCGTCTCCCGTACCCGCACCCACACCCGCGACTGGTATCCATCACCCGCACCCTCGCAGGTAATTGATACCCGCGGATATCCGCGGATACCCATTTAATATATGATAAGAATTTTTATTTTATTATAATAGTATACCACCAATGATTCTCATTTCACCATTATTAATAACTTGATTGAGAAATATTAATTCATAAAATAAACTACGTAACAATTAAATTTTAAATCATAAAATTATCTTAAGAAATAACAATAATCATTTATGCAACATTAAATTTAAAAATCAAAATTAAATTTAAAATCAAGATATTTTCAATTAAAATTGGGAATTGATCCCTAAAAATATATCATATTTAAATTTATTTTTAAATTTTCCATTAAATATTAATATATAAAATTATAAATTTAATTTTTCATATATATTGACGGGTAGTGGGTATCCGCGGGTGTGGATAGTATATTATCCATACCCGTACCCGTTTATTAAATGAATAAAAATTTATACCCGTGGGTATAATATGTTTACCATACCCGACCTGTGTCGGATAAATATCTACGAATATCCACGGGTACATATAATATTGTCATCCCTAGTGGCTACCACAAGTTTTGCTTGGTATATGTTTTGCCAACAACAAAATTGTTTATTTACCCTAATCCTTCGCATCCTCGTGTGGCAACCACACGGTTTTGCTTGGTATATGTTTACGCCAACAACAAAATTGTTTATTTACCCTCAACCTTATGTTGCAGTCGCCGATCAAAAGTGTTTAACGTGTTGTTGGCAAAATAAAAGAAAAAGAAAGTGTTCAAGTGACCAATTCCAGCTCCTTCCTTTTTGTCAAAGGAGATCGGGAGAGAGAAAGAAGAGGAAATGGGCGTGGCGGTGATATCCTTTCTCTTCTTCTTCTTCCTGCTATCGTCAACATTCTTTCCGAACTCATGTCTATCCGAGGCCGTCCATCCCTGGCCCCACGAGCTCCCATCCTTCAAGATCCAGGAGATCAAGGTATGTAGGTTATTTTAGCTTGTTTATTTTAGATCAATGTGCTAATTCTGAAGATTGAAACCATTTTGATACTCTCGTCACACTTCTTTTAGGAGGAGGTTGGAAGGAGTTATTGTTCCTACACTGTGAAGATAAAGACGAGCTGCTCTTCCCCCCGTTACACCGGCGATGTAATCAGCCTTGCTTTTGGCGACGCTTACCGCAACGAGGTGTCTATTTTATCTTAAAGTTTTTGAATACCAAATTCCTCTAGATGACATTTTTTCTCGAAGTATATAGATTGCTTTTCAGTAAACTATTTCTTTTACATGAAAGCTATTTTCTGCTACATACCTTTATCTGTCTTAAATGTGCATCCTGTAAAAGAATATCCCTATCTCAATTTTTTAGCCTAGTCCTACATTTTTTATTCATTTTAAGTAGTGATCTGTCTCTTGTCTCTACCTATAGCTAATTTTACGTATACATCTAAATACAAGCGTATACCATTTACAGTTATTTGCTGAGGTATAAGGCTGAGGACTAGTAGTTAGAACAAAGATCAGTTTGTCTTAGCAATAAGTGAGAAGGTAATTTGTTATTACTAATTGGTGCTCAATCAATGAAGGTCTTTAATAAGGGAAAACAAACTTATCCACAGATCTCAAGAGAGAAAGGCGAAACTCCCTAGTAGCTTTCAGACAATTCAAGTTTGAAAATTTCTTAGAAAAAGTCGAGTAATCTGAGATTGATTTATCCCATAGCTGCATCCTTTGCTATGTTCACACAATAATGTTATATGGTGATGAAAGAAAACTGCCATGGAAACTAGCTTCGTTAATTGAGAATTTGAATATTCTTTTGAAGAGGAAAAGGCTCAGCTAAGGAACTTGCCCTTTGATGTGATACAATTAATCAAATTTTACTGAAGTAGTTTATTAAATTTATTTTTTTCATATTTCAGCTAAGTCTCGTCCAAGAAGTGAAATATAGATTCCAGAAAGGCTTAAGGATTTAGAGTGCTTGCTCGTATGATGCTAATAGATACTCTATCATGCAAAATATCAAGATTAATTTCTGCGAAGTGCTCTACAAATCTTTATCATCAATACTTATAATTTATTTTTGTAGTACCTATAATTCGTCAAAAGACATGACACATGCATTTTTGGTATATAGTTTAGTTTGTCTATTGAGCTAAAGCACATGATTTGAACCTGATGCTTCATGCAATTTTTTTTCATGTAGACCTAATGCTGTCATCATTTCACATCTCATTATTCTCTTGTCCCCCACCCCAAAAAATAGTGCTTCCCAAATCTATATTTGTTAAAACGATTGGACTTTATCAGTATGTACTATATAATAACTTGCTATTATTACCATAAAGTCTGACAAAACCATGAAGTAATTAAAGAGTGTCAACAAATCATTTAGTCATTAGGAAAAAAAAGTTATGAACTTTAGCTTTATGTTTGATGTAAGAATACCCGGGGTAGTTTTCTAGGCAAGCAATGAGCATACTATAATGCATGAATGACAGCCAGCTAATATGTATCAATTAATACACCACTCCGAGCGTTGCCAAGTTGACACCAGACCAGATTACTGATTATAATTATGGGAACAAACATATGGACAAATAGATGTGGTATCAGTAAAAGACCATGCATTAGAGTTACAACAGTAGTCTGAGTTATGAAAAACATTCAAATGAGAAGAGGATATAGCTAGGCTGATCAGTGACTTTTACTTTGATGGAAGTAGAAAAAGATATCTGGATCACCTTTGTCTTCTTGAAAGAAATTTCATACATTTTGTAATAATATGATGATTGTTTGGAGCAATCATCATTGATAGCTGCAACTATTACTGAAAAAGGTTACAAGTACCTGGAAAATTTAATGTGATTTCGAGGAGCTACATTAGATTACTGATGGTACTATTAGTTTGTATGAATCCATTCCATCCCTTTTTCTCATTTCTGACTGAGGAACTATTGGTTCAACTATATTAAACTGATCTGGTTGAGTTTGATTTTATGAACTGTTACATTGAATATGTCATTGAATTGGTTCAATTGAGTTGAGTAGAGCAATGGAATCACATATGTAAAATAACCATCTTCATTTCAACCAGAACCAAGAAGCACATATGTAAGATCTCTTATATGATTGAATCTCTTATTTGCTTTCATTGATGAGGGACTAGTGAAAGAATCAAGACCTGTATAAACCAAAAACTGTTACATGCCAAGCCAACCCATGATTTCATAACCCACCAACAATAAGTTCAAATAACCAGAGTACAAACACATGCAAAATAAAGTTAAGTGATTTCATACACTGGTGAAATCACCATAACAAAACAACCCATAACACATACAACTAACAAAGCCAAGCTAAGAAATACTTAACAAGAAACACAAAAACACGAATCTTCTTGTCTGCATTGCTTTGTTTTTGCAATTAGGTTGTTTTTCAACAAACCATTAATGACATACTTCAATCCATTTAACCAATAACAGTTTGTCTGATCCTATTCATAAATGGTTCAAGTGCTGGTTTAATTCAATTTTTGTTGGTTCATCACTTCTTTGATTAAATTAGTATTGTTCAGTTGAATTTCAACCAGTTCAGGGGTTAATTAAATGGTTCAACAGAAATTAGGGCCAATTGGCTAGGTTCAACCCCAACTGAAGATGGTTCAGGTCTAATTCACTCGGTCCAGTCCAAATTGGAGCTGATTCATCATTCATGTGCAATGGACTTGAAGCTCTAATTGAGTCAATAGAACAATCCTCTCGTACTTTGACTAAGATTTGTGCTGTAGCTCTGTATTCTCCTCTCCAACCGGCCTGGGAAGGCCTATGTTGCTTCAATGCTCGAACAAACTAAGCCTTTGATTGGGTAACCATCTAAATAGACTTTCGAGACTCCTCCTTGGCCGTCTTGATGAGGGATGATGAATAATAATTGTCGTGTGTAAAGGAGGACTGTTGTCTTGATTTTTTGTTGTGCCTCTATGAATCTCCATTGCTTTTGAAAATAACACCATCAATTTTAAACAAGTTGTTCATTGTTCTTAGGGCCTTCAAAACCTTTGTTTCACATTACGATCTTCAAGACTCATATAGAGGGTGTTGGGTGACCTCCAATTTCTACAATGCTAAGAGACCAGATTCATGCAGACCTTGGGAATATGAAGAACGCCTTTTTAAATCTTGATCGAGTTGTCATGTAGCTTGATCTTCACAGCTCTTACATCGATGATATTGCAGAAATCATTGTTCCTGACACGAGCTACTCCACTAGTAATGCTCGATTGTCCATGAACACTTCTTGATGTGGAGTTATGTGATAGGAACACCTAGAATCTAGGTCCGTTGCACTGATGCAACCAATGCTGTTCACCACCAAATCTTGACTATATTGTAGATGCTTGGACTTGCTCGAGGAGTGAGAGGTACTACAATCTGAGTTGTGTTGTCACCTTCGCTGAAATTGTTGTCACCTATGGTTGGTCTTAGCTGTCCCATTTATGCTAATATGCTATCAATAGTCCACCTTGATCAATATCTCTATGTCACCAAATTTGTACCAACAGATCCATACCTGTCTTTGTTTTGGTTCTACTGTTGGGGCTTCTTGAGACTTCGCAACTCTTATTTGACATGACATTGCTTATTGCAGTAGTAGCACATGATGCTCTTGGGTCTTGGTTCATCTTTGCTTCCTCCTCCTTGTGGAACCCTCTTCTAAAGATCAGGGCCTCTCCTTAGCCTCCACTAATGGTTACTTGAAAATTTATTTTTTGCTTTGTTGCTTAATTCAAAGGGTAATGTCATCCTCCTCCCACCTTGCTTTGAGATTTATAATTTTGCTACATGCAATTTAAATTTAATAAATATTAACAGTATTCATAAAAGGACCATATAAAGGATCCTAAAATTCAGTAAGTAGTAATAGTAAATCATGTTGTGCCCTATAATTAAGGATTCATATAATTGTTAACATAAGCTAATTCAAGAATTGCATGAAATATAATAATTTGATAAAAACAGTAAATGAACCTAGGCTGAAACATAATTCCATCCAATCCCACCCCTACATTGTTTATTTAATTCAAACCAAACTTAATTAAACACTTTGTACTATTCAATATAAAATTAAACTCTCTATATAAAGTTACTATATCTAAGGTCAACTTTAATTAACAGTTTTAACTTTTAAGTAAAAATATTAGCTCTTTAGTTTATATATGTTGGAAACGAACTCACTAGGAAGATTATATACATTGCATTGATATAATGGCTTAACCAACTTAACAATTAACTAAAAGGGGTAAATAGACTAATAACTTAAGGCCTCATATTAGACCAACCTTTACAATTGACAGCCTCTTCTTCGCTTTCAATCTCCTTTAAATACTCTTTATCCTCCACCTTTGCCTCCTCTTCCTCCTTTTTCACTGTTATTTACTAGTTTCAAGATCCCTAATTTCATGTTGCTCCAACATAAATCTTATTAAATAGAAGAATTGACAAAAGACCGGTGTCTTGCAATAAGAGACTCAAGTAATTGGTTCAAAAATTCACCTACATGTAAAATGATCCTTTCAGAATAACAAGATTTGGATAAGCTGATCGAAAAATCACATGAAACATAGTTAACACAATTCTTTTCTAATAAAATATAAAGTGTTATTTTATGCATTATATATTTTTTATATTAAAATTAAGGAGGATGCTTGGGAGATGGTTTGTGTGGTCTCATAGTTAAATGCGACAAATCATGTCTATAAAAGAGCAATGTAAAGTTCTACACTTCTACTGATGAACAAGATTCAAAATCAAATCAACTTGTTGACAAAGTATGTTCAATATTCAATATGTAGAACAATTAGTTGAAAGTAGTGACAAAATAGTTTTTTTTTAGTGAAAGAAGACTTGTAATGATCATAAGTGTTGATGAATACAAGTTAAGAGTCAGAGATAGAATTTACAGAGAAATAGGGAGGTCCACCATGGAGGGCATAAGGATGTAGAAGAGGAGAGGTTTCCCCTTCATTGGCAAGCTCAATAATGGATTTACTTGTGTTATTAAAGCTGTGATTATTCCTATCAAACCAGATTTTTCCTTTCGGAACTTCCTTTGTCTTTGTGTATTTGCATTACTGGCAGAAAGGCACCAAGGCTTTTACTTGAGTGAGAAGCGAGTTAAATGACATGCTTCCAACATGTAATTCCATACCTGTGTAGTGTATGAGCTTGGTTGAAGAGGTGATCATGAGTTTCATCCTCGGAGTAACATAGAACACATTTGGGGTCCATCTTAATATTCCATTTTATTAATCTGTCTTTGGTTGGTAAACGGTGCTTTGTTGCTAACGATATAAAAATTGAGAGAGATTCCAGGCACTTTTTGTTCCAGATATAGTTTGTTGCTGGGTCCCTCACTCCTCGGTAAGACAGAATCTGGTATTAAGATTTTGTAGTGAAGCATCCATGAGTGGTCCATTTCCAACGGATGAGATCTGGTCCCGTTCCTTCAAGAAGTAGAGCAATAATTTCGGCTAACTCAACAAGTCTTGACACCGGGATAAGATTTGTAAAGTGTATGTTCCAACCAAGTGCCTTGTTATCGGTGTCTAATTCCTTCACTTCTGCGATGGTTGCACTCAAATTGCTGGCGAGTAAGAATAGGTTGGGAAAATGTTTGCCAAATTCTGTCCGTTCAGCCACGGGTCCATCCAAATGCGCGTAAAGGAACCTCTAGCGACATGAAAACTCAGGGATCTGTCAAAGGAGTTATAACCTTTAAGTATGCCCCTCCAAACTGGGGACATTCTGCTTCTGGCTGCTCTTATTCAATTTTAGAGTGGGAAAGATTGGGTAGTATAACCTTCATGATGTCTACCCACATCAGTCCACAGTTTTGTCGTATTTTCCTGATCCATGCTCCTAAGTCCTAACCTAGCCATATTATGTGTAGACAAATTGAGAAAACCAACGTCTCCCTCGTCCATCTTTCGTGTTAGGGTGTCCCAGTTGACCAAGCACTTTCCTTTAAGGCAGGCCTCCTTATCTTTAATCCAAAAGAATTTTCTTTTCCTCTTTTCCGCTTGTCGTATGAACCAAGTAGGCACTTCGAAAATGGAAAAGAAGTATGAAGCCTCACTCGTAAGTACACTATTAAAAAGTGTATGTCTGCCAACACGTGATAGAATTGTACCTTTCCAGGAGGCCAGGGCACTATCAAATTTAGCCCACACTTTTTTCCAATCTTTCTTGTGCAGGGGGCCTAATCTCAAAGGCAAACCCAAGTAGTCAAGAGGGAAGGTTGTAACTGAGCATCCCAATATATTGGCCATCCAATATGTAGGAGTTTGGTCTTTGCTGCGTTAATTTTCAAACCCGAACTCAATTCAAAACACTTCATTAGTAGTTTGAAAGTTGTCATTGCCATATTTGTTGCCTCGTAGAAAACCACTAGGTCATCAGCAAAAGAGATATGACTAATTCCACCCGGAAGTAGATCTGGTAATGCCGCCTTAAGGATACCGTTATGACATGCTCGCAATAACAGCTTGGAAAGAGAATCCATCACGAGATCGAAAGGGAGAGGGGACAAAGGGTTACCTTGCCTAAGTCCTCTATTATGCCCAAAAGATCGTCCTATCGATCTGTTGATGAGGATAGAAGAGGAAGATGATCGTAGCAGTTGTGAGACACATCTAATCCAATCAAGTAGCTAATCCCCGTGCCTCAATCAGAAACCTGGACAAAATAGTTATATAAAAAAAAAATGACTTGGGAATACCACATTATTTATGTACATAAATTCCCTTTACAAAAAAGTTAACTTAAACACTTTGACTGGGCCGTGGAATTCATTCCCCACATTAGACAAAGTCACAAAACCTTGTTGCTTTAATTCAAAGTACAGCAACTACCACCATTATCCTCCAAGTTCTCTTCTTACATGATAGATTTGTTGAAATAATAATATTTACAAAAAGGACCATATAAAGGATTCTAAAATTGCAGAAGCTAATAATCCAACACAAGTGTTAATTCAGCCATAGATTTGATAGTTGTCAACATAAGCTAAAATTTGCATATAATTCCTCTACAAGTGAGATGCACCAACATAATCCATATAATTCTTACTACAATTTTGGAATTCCTTATATGGTCGTTGTGAATTTTGTTATTTTGCCATATTTACATTGCACTGTTGCAAAATTAGAAATCTTGAAGCAAAGTAGGAGGAGGGGTATGAACCATATAATCTTCATAACTCAGTTTTTTCTTTGCCACTAGCTTTAGCCAAATGTAGCACATCTTGGATATATATTATTTTGTTAGGAAATGTCAAGAAGGAATATTTGATATGATTTTGAATCATTGTTCACTTATAGAACAGAACTTTCTTATATTGCTCTTTGACTGACATGGCTTGTGGCATACGAATCATCTCCCAAGCATCTCCTCATGTTTAAAATAATAAAAATATAAAAAATACTTTTAATTTTTATTAATTATGAATTATGTTGCAATTATTTGTAACATGCACTCCTTCCCCTAAATGACAAATCAAGTAGAATTCTAAATTATATTATTTTGATTAGTCCAAGCAGATGTGACATCATAACTTAAAAAATCAGATCAGGGTAGGGGACATTGTTTCTTTTAAAAAAAATTCCAATTCGGTTATTAAAATTTATAAATATGGTATGTGAAATTCATTATAACAATTAGAACTTGGATGCCTTGTGATCAAGGTTTATGCACCAAGGCTGGATGATCACTCCACCGGAACGTTTGAACGTTGCTCTACGGATACATTCAAGATCCAAGGGCCATGCGGATATGGAATCTGCTATTTATACTTGAGGCGCGATGGTTGGTATGGATGGACTCCAGAATGGGTAAAGATCTATGAGCCACATGCTAGTCATGCCATCACCTTCTACTATGGTTCCCCTCTTCCAAATGGCATTTGGTATGGTTTCAATAATTGTCCTAGATCTTCCTCCTATGGTAGCATGTAGGAGGTCTATTTTTTTTTGAAGGCTGTTATACTGAGCTAATAAGTGAACGAGAGTTGTATTGCTAGTAGACTGCATTACCTCTTTAGAGGATTTTATAATGATCTTATTTATCACCAGTATTATCACAAAGAGCAGCTGTATGATATCTATTTTTGTTATGAGATGCACTCTAAAAAAGCTTTTAGTATACGTGATTTTGATTAATTTGGTTCGTACCCCTAAGGATGAGATTGAAACGGAAAGGGAAAGGGAAAGGATACAGATAGAGATTGAATAGTTTGGATATGTGACTATTCTACAGAAGAAAGAACAATAATGCTACTTAGTTAGGCTAGTTTAATTTCTGATAAAGATTGGAACTGTTTCTGCCTCAAATTGGTCAGAAACAAGTAATACAGCCAACTTGGGGTGCTGAGGTACTTAATTTTGATAAGGGAAACACATAGGCAGCTTGCTAAATTTGCGAATTTGACATGGGATATGCAATTCTCTTGTATTGATATTTAACAGCATGTCTTATATGCCATTGTATTGGGGTATTTGGTTGTCCAGAACTATGAGCATAGTGCTCATAAGCACATAAATCCTATCCCTAACATTTGATTTCCTAATATTCTATATCATGTCTCATTGGCGTTATCTGTTGGAAAATTAGTATCTCAAATTTACTTTAGATGTGGCTGCCCTCGATTAAAAATACTTGTAAGTGTAAATTAAAATATACTTAGAGGCCTGTTTGGTTGTCCACAATTAACATTGGATATAAGTTGTTTGCTCCCATAGATGTGAAGTTACTATTTGCAATCATAACTGTTTTATCATTTTATTTGCACGACAAATTCACTCTGTATTCAATATAAATTTTTGATTTCTTTATCATTTTCTTACTACTAACTTGCATATCTTATTAAAAAAAATTTATGTTAATTCATCTTACCATTTCATACCCTTTTATCATTTAATTAAAATTTTAGAATTAAAATATGACATCAGTGTGAATCACTTAATTGCACTCCAGTAAAAAATAGAGGTGGTAAAACGGGTCGGGCTGACACGATAAGGTAGCGTGTCAGCCCGGCCTACTAACTCTGTGGGTCAGAAATTTTCGGTCCGGCACGGCTCGCGAGCTCGTTTATCAGTTAAAAATTTGCTAAAAACTTATTAAAAATTAATTTAAAATGTGCGAAAGACTAGATAAGCACTAAAGATGACATTTCACATGAAAAACTTCATGGATTAACTTCAACTGCAATTTTGAAGCACTAAACAAGCACTAAACAAGCACTAAACCAGATTAGATTTTTTTTTTTAATACTTAGCGGGCAAAACGGATTGGCCTAATAAGCTCATCGAGCTGAATTTTTTAGCTCGGTCCATAGTTATTGTGTCGTGCTAGTGTCGTGCTCATTTTTGCCGTCCATATTAAAAAGGCATCTCTAGTAAGTTGGTTTGTAGAATGCATAGGACTTATTTAGTTGGGTGAAAATGACTACAGTCCAAAATAATTGAAAATGGAGCTCATTGCAGTCACTTATAATCTAGGAAGCGCGGACACTCCATGGGGTTGCCGTGTCCGCATGTTTGACACGCTGCGGACATCGACACACGAAGATACTCGTCAAGACACGTGTCCCATGTGTCCAAGAATGTCTTGGCCACTTAATTTTTTTTTTGCCCGGACACGGTTCACACGGCCCGAAAGTCCAGATACGGCAAGCCATGCATCTTTTTTTAAAAAATAATAAAATAATAATTTTTCAATAATGAAGATAACAACAATGATTGATTAAGAAGATAGTGAGACTCTAGTTAATTTTTTGTTTACGTGTGGTTGTACATGACTAGTTCTACTAATTTAAGAATTTTTTGAGAGATGTCAATAGATATTGTGCCCTATGCTTTTGGAAGTGGCTTAGAAATAATAAATATTGACATAAAAAATTATCTAGAATGCTTCATATATTTTGAAAAGGGTATATAAAAAAATTAAAAATTGAAAATTTGATATCAATCAAAATATCTTGATATTATTATAAATCTTGAACTTTATATATATATAAAGTTCAAGTTCGTGTTCGTGATCGTGTCTTGTAAATTTTTGAAGTTGGCGTGTTCCAGTGTCGTGTTCGGTGCTCGTGTTGATGTTGGTGCATCCTGGTTTATAGTTAACAAATAACTGAAAACTATTATGGCAAGTTTGTTATGCAAGATAAGAGCAAACACGATGGATTTCAAAATTTAATTTGGCATTTGTCGGGCGGTTGGATTTCCATAGGATATAAGCACCTTCATATATCGTTGTCACCAAATAAAATAGGATATCAAGGGGAGTGCTTTTTACCCGAATAACTTCTCATGACTGCATCCCAATATCCACATGACTCAGCCTTCATTGTGCACCTCATCAACAGCTTTGCAACCCTCCCTGACCGCTTCTTCGACGTGCTAGCCTCTTTGTCGAGCCCCGCCCCTTTGATGTGACCTCGGTCTCTCTCCTTCACTGCCTGATTGCAATGGTTGAACATGCTGCATTGCCCTCCTCCATCGCCCAATTGTAGCTATTGCAACGCCCTTCTCCTCCATCACCCAATTGTAGATGATGCAACACCCTCCATTGCTGGATTGTAGTTCTCTCCATTGCTCGATTGCAGATGGGAAGCAGAGCAAGGAGAAAGAGAGGGGAAGAAGAAGAGAGAGAGGAAGGAGAGAAGAAGTGTGAAAAAAACGGATGCATTTATCCAATTAATGGTAAATGGAATTGGGATTACTTCCCATCAATGACTTCCTATATTCTATGTACCCCAAATTCCATCCGCGTAACAAACGTCGCTATTGAATTTCAACTTATATATTGAAGTGCTAGGATAAAATGCTAAAAATATATATATACTATATAAATTTTGGTGGTTCCTTGTCCCTAATTTTGCCACTTCAACAATGACTAGGGCGGCTCACGGGTCAGGTTGAGTTTAAAGAAAAAATCGGTCCGATTCGATCAACAAGCAACCGGGTCGGATTGGATCGAGTTTGAAGGTAAAAAAATTGAACCTGATTTGACCCATTTTTGGGTTGGGTATATCGCGAGTTTGATAAAATTTAAATATTTAAATATATTTTTAGAAGAAATTAAAACTTTTAAAAAATATTCAGATAATCGGGTTGGGTCTCTGGTCATCGGGTTTCAAAGATTGAAATCCAAGACCCAACCCGATTATGGTCAGGTTTGATGAAATTAAACCCGACCATGCCCAATTACCCAACCCGACCCGGCTCGATTAGTTCAAGTCGGATCGGATTCTCGAGTTCATTGGGTCGTGTGTCGACCCAATGAACACCCCTAACAATGATGAGGAGCCATTTGGCTTCATCCTCTTTTCTTTTAAACCTTTTTACTATGTTAAATATAATATCTAATGTAATATATATATATATATATATATATATATATATATATATATATATATATATAAAATATAATTTTTAATATATTATATATATAATTTTTTATTGCTATTATCATACCAGTTAATTGTAAAAAAACATATAATCTTTTAATAAAATTGTCACAACCATAAATATATTCCAAAAATTGTTAAATTATAACATCCATTGACAAAGTCCCCCAAATACCCTATACTAAACCAGAAACTTTCCTATCTTGACCACTGCCTCAGCCCCGCTTCGACCTTCCTCTCCCGATGCCGCCATCATCTGCCTCATGCAATAGGTGCTTGACATCACCATCGACATGGCATCCCTAGTGGCATTTTTGGGGTCGGTCCTACATTGTTTTCACCATCTATTACTTGTACTATCACTCCCTTGAGGAGTTTCTCACTATGGACAAGCCCAATTAGGCGGTGGATGTGTTGGGCTATTACCGCTAAAGCCTTAGGAGCTTCATGTTAGCCCCCTAAAGATCGTGACAGACAACACCAGCGTGTGGCGATCCTCGTGCCCGCGCATGTAGAAGAAATTGCTAGACCGAGGACAATCCATGTTGTGTTCACACTTAGCGAAGCATTGGCCCGCAATGGCACGACCTTGGCGAGGGCATGACGGGACAACAAGTCTCAGCTACCCCATGTGCGTGGAGGCATGGGCAAGGCACACAACATCGTGTAGGATTAGCCCCCATGGCACGACCATGGCCAGGGTGTCGGTGAGACAACAAGTCACAACTTCCCATGTGCGCGGAGGCATGGACAGGGCATGTAGCGTGGTAGAGGATTACCTCGACATGGCATGACCATGGTGAGGGCGCGACATCGCGAAGGCCCGTGTGCGCGGAGGCATGGACATGGCGCTGCAAAGGCTCGAGTGCGGGGAGGCACAGGCGCGACATGGTGAGATGTGGCGATGGAACAATAGGCAATATGTTCACATTGTCATGATGACGCTGCGGTCGGTGCAGACATCAACCGAGATGGATGTAGAGCAGGGCAGACTGTAGCTTGCAGAGCAAACGCTACCTAGACTCTGCTCCTAGGCAGTGTTGGCCTTGGCCAACACAAGCACTTGGTAGGCAGACCAAGAGCGCGAACTAGACCATGATCAAATGGACATACCAGATCATGTGGCAAACCAAGTAAGGTGCGATACACCTGGACCAACTTAGGAGGTGGACAAAGACTAGACCCAAGTCTGGTTGACACTCAACATGGCTGGGCCAAGCCCAGCCAACCACTCAAGCAATGCACAACCCTTGGGAAGGGTTGTGACCAATGAAAAGGAGATGTGTCCTAGCGGAAAGAGGTGTGTCTACCCAAGAAGGGGTACCACCAAGCCCTATAAATAGGGACCGTTGCTTGTGGCCGACGAGACCATAGAGAATGTACACGTTGTGCATGTGTGAGTGCTTTAGAGAAAAAGAGAGGATCAGTTCCACTATGTGCAAGGCTTTGACCGACCAACACTTGTGTGTGTGCGTGTGGAGTTTGTCAAGAGGGGAGGCACAAAGCGTCGATGCTCGACGTGTAATCTTGACGAGTGGCCAAGTGTAAAGGGTGTTCTCTTCTAATTGTACATTTGATCACGAAGGCCATGGTGGACACGGGGGCCGCCCATGACTTTGTTGCCGGTCGGATGGTGGACAAGCTCAACCTAAATGTGTAGCAATATTCCACTTAGGGGTGATCGGATCCGGGTACCTTGTATTTTTCATGATACCCGGATCCTACCGTGTGTAGGACTAATTCCTAGGTTATGGACCCGAATCATACCCTATTGGGACTCAAAACTATTTCCTACCCGGAACCTGTGATGTAGTACAGGTTTTGAGTACCCTATTGGAACATATTCATTTACAGGTTCTAGGGTACAAGTTCTGAGTATCCTATTGGAACATATACCATGAAACTTGTAAATGAATAGGTTCCGGGTAGCCCGAAACTATTTTTTAATTATATTTATTTTATAGCAGGGGATGTGAGATGAGCATGACACATTGACATCGGCTAACCCTATAAGGGTCTTTGATGAGACACATCGATATAAGCATGGCCCTCGTCAAGGTCAGTTTATTAGTGGGAGGCTAGAGATCATTTTGGTAAGTTTAATATTTAATTAAGCTATTATTTCAATAGTTATTTCTGGTTCTATTAGGTAATTAATTAAATTAAGTTTACTTTTGAAGTCTACATATGCTGTGTTGGTGATCCAACGGTAAGGTGATCATGTGCAACATCAGCTTGATGCTGACACGTGGATGTAGGTGGCATGTGTCGTGTTCATGGCATTGGGAGAATGGCCCGCGCATGAGCGTTGTTGCAGCAATACGGCACGGGGATGTTTGCCTTCATCTCATCCTCTTATCTATCACTGCCATTTGCGTTTGGACAAATGAAGTACCGATTAGCGAACGTTGAGACTACTCAATCATGCATCATCACCGAGATGTCCGCTCTTCGAGAGCAGATGATGCAGGTTCAGTATCTAGGACATATTGATTCACCTTTGCCTGGTGCTCCACCTCCTCCATCAGTTGGCACGACGACATTAGTTTTGTTAAGTGAAAGCCCACACTAGAAGTGGGGGGGGGGGGGGGGGGGTTGAATAGTGTTGGGTTACTTTTTCCTTCTACTTCAATTTCTTTTTGAATCGATTACAATTTCAACCAAACGTAAGTGCAACTAAGTGATGTTCGTTAGCGAGTATGAAACACAATTATAAGCAAACACACAAAGCAATTCAAACACAAGAAAGTATAGTGGTTCGGCCAACCGCCTACTCTACTACCTTGGCTCCACACCAAGGATTTCAAACTAAATCCTTTATAGACTTTGTGTTTCCCTTTGAATACAATCGAGGACTCGATTCTCAACCATTTGAGAATTCCTCAAACCTATTCACCTAGGCAAAACACAATTCTACAAAGTAAACCCTAAGTGTTTACACTAGCATACCTAGCAAGCTAATCAATGAAAACCAAGTTCGAATAACAATTAAAATTACAATGAAAAGAGCTAAGAAGTAAACCAAGACTAAGAGCTCTTTTCCAAGCCTTCAATGCCTCCAACTCCAGAAGACGTTGAGATCGAATCGAAGCCGGAGTTGAGAAAAGATGAGCGCTTGAGAGAAGTCGTCGATCGGAGAAGCAAACACGAGCCAATCAAGCTTAGAAGGCACAAATCACACTTTAGAAGCTTATCTTAATGGTTAAGTAGGTTTAATGAAGGTTGGTGAGGGGTATTTATAACCCCTCCCACGGAACGGCTCTTCAACGGGCGTTTTTTGTCCGTTGGACGCCGACCGGTCGCTTGCCGGTCGATCGTCGGTCGACCAACCGATCGATCGCTCAGCGATCGCTGGTGTTCTGGCCTTCTGCAGCTATGTTCGGTCGACCGGATGGTCGACCGACTTCATTGCGTTTTAGCTCCTATGTTGTCCGGTCGACCGATCGGTCGATCGAATTAGCTACTGCCGATTTTTGGCCTTGTTCGATCGACTGATCGATCGACCGAACCTGGGCTGAGGCTGATTTTTACATGTGCTTTGTTACATGCTTTTTAATAGGTTTTGTTACCAAGTTTTGATTTGGATAATTTTACAAATAGGCTTGGGATGAGATCCTAGGGATATATTACAAGGAATCTACTTAATCTGCATCCGAGCCTTTCTTGACGATTTATGCGAATCTCCGAGCGAAGTTCGCGTGCTTATCGCAACCATAACCTGAACTCAAAGCTTCACACACATATATTAAATACTTGTTTGTTATCATCAAAATAGAGATCGAAGCCTAGGGGGAACCCTTAAGCCAACAATCTTCCCCTTTTTGATGATAACAAACAAAATATAAAATTTTATATAAAAGAAGACTCTAAGTGTCATTTGTGAGTTTGAGTTAAGGCATACACAACATGATTCACAACTTAACATATACTCTCCCTATCAATATGCATATTATGTTTGTAACTCCCCCTATCTATATGCATCATAAAACAAATGTGACCTTACCTTTTCTCCCTCTTTTGACATTAATAAAAAAGGACAAGAACTAAGGTACTATTAATGAGTTTCATAATTAAAATCAAGAAAGCCAAAAAATCAAGTATCACCTACCACTATAGTCCTTCCTATTAATGTAAGCCTATAAAAGTAAAACATCGATAAGTCGCAAAGCCTCATTACAAGGCAATACATAAGTGTGATGATACCATATGAAATGCAATTTTTCAAAAGACACATATATATATATATTAATTTTTAACCACTAGGAAAAACATAAATTCCTAATTGCATTCTTAAGTTTGTAAAACTTTCTTCATCTAAGGGTTTTGTGAATATATCCGCAAGTTATTTGTCGGTGGATACGAATTCCACGGATATATTTCCTTTGACTATATTATCCCTAAGAAAATGGTGCCTTAGATCAATATGGTTGGAACTTGAGTGTAAAACAAGATTTTTTGTTAAGTTGATTACACTAGTGTTATCACAATGTATATGTATACAAGAATACTTAAGTCCATAATCTAAAAGGGTTTGTTTCATCCAAAGGACTTGTGCACAACAACTAGCCGCAGCGATGTATTCCGCTTTGGTGGTTGAAAGTGCAACCGAGTTTTGTTTCTCTGAAAATCAAGAGACGACTCATCCCTAGGAATTGACAACACTCACTAGTGCTTTTTCGATCTATTTTACACCCGACAAAATCGGCATCCGAAAAACCAATTAAATCAAAAGATTATTACATGGATACCATAATCCTAAGTCAATCGTGCCCTTTAAATATCTCAATATGCGTTTGACTGCACTTAAGTGAGACATTCTAGGACAAGATTGAAACCTAGCACATGTACAAACACTAAACATGATATCGGATCTACTTGCAGTTAAATAGAGAATGCTACCAATCACACCTCGATATCATTTTTCATCTACTTTGACACCATCTTCATCTTTGTCAAGCTTGATGGATGTGCTCATTGGTGTAGAAGCTATCTTGGCTTCATTCATTCCAAACCTTTTGATGAGCTCCTTTGTGTATTTAGCTTGATTTATGAAAATTTCTTTGTTGGTTTCCTTGATTTGGAGACCAAGCATGAAAGAAAGTTCTCCTATCATGCTCATCTCAAACTGTTATACCTGAAAATATTTTGGACCTAGTTGTAAAAATATTTCTTAGAGGGGCTTTTTTGCAAAAATGCTAATCCTATTTAATTAAACCCTAACCCCTCTCTAATCTTTTCTTCCTCTCTCGGTTACTGTAGCAGCGGCGGTCGACGGAAGGTCTTGAGGCGTCGGCGGTGAGAAGGCTCCGGTGAATCGGAGTTCGGAGGAGATTTCCGGTAGGATCCTTTTCCTACTCTTTTACCTGTTCGCGTAGGGTAATATTGATGTAGGATGAGATTCGCAAGCTTCTTTCTGCCGATTTGTAGATCGGAGGTTATTTCTTGATTTCCCGAGATTTTGCGTGTTCTTGGTTGTCGAAATTTCGGATCTGAATCCTCATTGCCGATCTTGTATTTTTGTTGAACTTCCCGGCGGATTCCTCGCAGTCCGAACCGCCGGCGATGAGACGATCACAGTATACGATCGGATCTATTATTTGTAGTTGAATCGCGTCGTTTCTTTGTCGTTTTGGTATCATCTTCTTTGCTCGAGTCGTTGCCGTCGGTAGCAGTGCCGATCGACACTGTTTTGGAGGAATTCCGCCAGGCCAGTCGCGGCACTTGGTTACCTCCTGGTCGGAGCCGGCGACGACGGGCTGTGGCGCTCGGCAAGGGGCCACCGCGGGTAGTGGCGCCCGACGAGGCGTCGCTGCCAGGCGCGCGGGCAACCACCGCTAGGCTCGACGCTGTGTGTGTGAAGCCACCGCTGTCAGGTGTGCCGACGCCACCGTCAGGTGCGGCGCCGCCCGACTCGACGCCGTCTGGTGGTAGTGCGCAGGAAGAGGGGACGCCCCCGATTTGAAGCCGCCCGGTTCTCGTCGTCGACTGTTCTCCGGTCGTCGGCGATGGGTGATGACACCGGCGGCGTCGGACTCCCCTGGTGACCCAATCGATCGGGCGATCGGGATGGTGGCGGAGGCGTCGGGTTGAGGCGGCGGAAATGGGGAAAGGCGGAAGATGAAGGGGTAGATATGTCGGTGTTAAACTTTGTATCAGCGTTGCATAAAGTATAACAGTATTGATTGTATAGTTGACCGTTTGACTAAGATAGCACTGTTACGGGGTTGATGTGGGTTGTGATAAGCTGTTGTTAATAACGCTAGGATCGTAACAGTGATAATAGAGTTGTAGCACTGTGTTAATCTTTATAGCAGTAGCTATTTAATTAGTATTTAAGGTATTTTGATATTTACCCTAAATATTATTTTGAGGTCTTATAATTGATCCAAAGTAGTCATATTATATATGAAATTGGACCTACTCGTCGCCCCGAATCCACTGGTGGAGTCAGTTTTGTTGTTTGGTTTTCGGATGTTGAAATCAGTATGCATTTATTGCCTCGTTTTGCGTGTCGGGCCGAAAAGTATTATTTTATCGGGTTTCATGGTTTCTACCCGAGTTATTCTTTTGTGGTAGTTGTTGTCAAGGTGAATCTCATCCTAGATCGGTTGTTACCCTATGTCGAAATATATCTTATTGTTCTATTCCGTTGAAATTTGATATCTATTGCCGTTGGAGCTCTTGATGCATATTTTGTTGATACATGTTGCCAGCGTGATATTTTTATATGCATATTAGTTGAGAATGCTAGTATAGACGTTGCATGTCTCCTGCTGTTGTTTATATATTTGATGCATACATGATGACATGATTACTAGCATTATATTCGTTGAGTTGTAGTAGATGAGTTGTTGACATATGCATAGTTGATCTACTTTTGGGCGATAGCCCTGGACACTGTTGATATATTGCCCAAGGTGTAGGGCAAGTGACACCGGTGATCACCTATTTATCACACGGGTTGTGTGTACGGCGTCGAGGTGTTAGACGTCTGCGGACTACCATTTTTGGATAGTCGCATCTCTAGCTGGAGCGGGCTTGAGGTGCCACTCTCGAGGTGTGAGAGTGCGGGGGAAACCCAATGTCCACTACGCTCTTGATTGGGTTTATCACTCATACTCATATAGATGATAGTTGACATGGTTGACATAGTTGATTGGTATAGGTGCATCGAGTAGATGGTTGAATCATATCTTCCGTTGTACACATGACATCATAGCATCTTGTTGAAATCTTACTCAGCCTTCTGCTGATGTTTGTTGTTTTTGCCTCAGATCCTCAGGTATGACGACTTTATCTCATGGGGTAGCTTGAGTTTTGGAGGAGGAGGAGACGTCTTTCGCACAATATTTAGTTTCCTTATTTATTAGTTGATCTATGCACTTTTAGCTAGACTCTAGAATTCATCGTTCATTTATGGACTGTTAAACTTTTATTATTATCTGGTTGGACATTTGATTAGAATCTGGTTGTAAGTTTAAATTCAGTCAATTTGATAATTGTTGTTCTATTGCTAGTTGCGCTTCTCCTAGGTGAGGTCCCTTATATAGGGATAAACCTAGGCGGGGCGTAACACAAACTCTTCTTGCATGCACTTTGCAAACCACTCACAAAGCAATTCATTAGTAGCACCAAATATTATATCATCAACATAAATTTGCACAAGTAAAATATCATTTTCATTATGTTTTATAAAAAGAAAGACATCGGCTTTTCCAATGCTAAAACCTTGATCTATCAAAAATGTGGAAAACCTTTCATACTAAGCCCTTGGGGCTTGTTTTAAGCCATATAAAGCCTTTTTAAGTTTAAAAACATGGTTTGAAAACTCAAAACTTTCAAATCCGGGGGTTGTTCAACATAAACTTATTCATTGATAAAATCATTTAAAAATGCACTTTTAAAATCCATTCGAAAAAGTACCCAAAATTGATTAAGTTCATTGTCTGCTAGGTCTAGGTACTAAGTCTCAACATAAACTTATTCATTGTTCAACATAAACTTATTCATTGTCTGCTAGGTCTAGGTACTAAGTCTCATACTTCATTCCTAACAAATTGATTAAGTTCTTCTTGCATAGCTACTACCCAAAATTCATCTTCTATTGCTTCCTTAATATTTTTTGGCTCTACTTGAGATATGAACACTACATATTGACAAATATTCTTAAGTTTAGGGCACGTTACCACTCCCGTTGATGGTTCTTCAATGACTTGATCCATTGGATGATCCCTTATCAATCGGTACCCTTTGGGGAGAGGTGGTAGAGCTTCCTCTTCTTCTTCTTCTTCTTCATCTTGAGGTAGAGTTGAGGATGAGGGTTCTTCATGTTGAGTTTCCTTATTATTTTCATCCTCAACCTCTTTGTCATGAAATGCGAGTTCCTCAAGTTCCTCATCTACATTCACAATCTTAACATTTCTAGAAGAATCACTAGTTTCATCAAATGTAACATGTATAGATTCTTCAGCAATCATAGTTCTACGATTATAGACTTTATATGCCTTAGAACTATTGGAGTAACGTAGGAAAATACCTTTCATCGGATTTAAAATCAAATTTTCCTAAATACTCCTTAGTGTTTAAGATAAAGCATTTACATCCAAAAACATGAAAATATCCCACACTTGGGATTTTATCATTCCAAAGCTCAAAAGATATTTTCTTGATTTTAGGTATCAATAAAACACGATTAAGAACATAACAAGAGATATTTATGGCTTCGGCCCAGAAGTATTTGAGCAAATTATTTTCACAAAGCATGGTCATAGCCATCTCTTGTAAGGTTCTATTCTTCCTCTCAACCACCTCATTTTATTGATGGGTCCTAGGGGATGAAAATGTATGCTCAATATCCAATTCATCACAAAATTTGAAAACTTTTCATTTTTAAATTCTCCTCCATTATCATTTCTAATTTTTAAAATTGAAATTCATTTCTCATTTGTAACTCTCCAAATTTTTTGAAGAAGTCAAAAGTTTCATTTTTCTTAGCTAAAAAGAAAACTCATGTAAATCTCGAGAAATCATCAACTAGCACATAGCAATATAGTTTTCCACCTAGACTAGCTACATCACACGGACCAAAAAGATCCATGTGCACAAGTTCAAGTGTTCTGGACGTGCTTACTTGATTAATGCTATGAAATGAAGACTTAACTTATTTACCTAGTTGACATGCATCGCAAAGTTTGTCTTTTTTAAATTTTATCTTAGGTAATCCTTTAACTAAGTCATTCTTAGATATTTCTTGGATGAGGCTCATGCTAGCATTTTTTGGGCTAAGTAATTTCTGATTCGACTTGAGTTTGATTCATGAGTGTGGACACTTTTGGGCCGGATCTAATCCGGTCGGGTACAAAGTATTAGTCCAATCCAATTTCATTACATAATTATTTGTAAGCCTTTGTGAGCAGCATGGTAATACTATTTATCATCTATTTGGTGTGATTTATATATCTATTCCTCACCAATAATTTACAACTAAATAAATAAATAGATGATAATTAGAAAAATATTTTATTCTTTGTCTATTTGCTCCATTCAACCAACACTTATGCGTGACTCATTCCTTCTTGGTGACGTGAGACTTAAAATAAAGCTCTAAATCAAGACAATCTCACTACTTCACAAGTCAGAACTACTAATAGTAAATCTTTATTATCAGTAGACTTCTTTAGAAAATAAACTTCATTAATGAGTAGAATAGTACATGGACACCTACCGATCATTTAATAAGACCGTCAATTGTCTAAATTATGAAGATAACCACGTACTGAGATGACATAATGATTTAACTTGTCAACTTGTAAATTGTGGAACAATGAGAGGCCATCTAGTATAATCAGGACACTCCAAAATTTATGCGAGCATCAAAATCTATGGGCAGCTATGCACATTGTTTTCTATGCATGGCATGTGAACATTCAACCCTTCACTTTGATTTTGGCTTGCATTAGTTTGGTTATGCATACCAAATTTGGTAGTTCCACATGGGAAGCAAAAAGAATATACTACCTAATTAATTAGCTTGCAAAGAAAGGGATAACATCAAACAAATTACAATCTGGTGTTGATTTATGCTGGGAAATAGGAAGGGAAATATGAATGGTCTTGGTACCTTCAATTTGATAGTGAGATTTTTAGAATTTTAACCATCAGTATTCTTATAGTTGGATTTCCTTACAATTAATCTAACATTTAGTGAGTAATGATATTTTCCATGCCACCAAGATTTGTCATCTCCACCTCTTCTGAAGCACTCCGGCCATTTCTCTCCAACCTTGGAGTTGGAGAGTTGATCGAGCACAACAACATGAGACATCTTGGTGCTTCATTTTGTCCAACATGCAGATTCATGTGCTCTACTCGATCATACGTCGGCACATGCTTCTTGCCCCTCGCTCTAAAAATTATCTTAGAAGAAGACGTCAGATCAATGTCCTTTAGATGCATGCATAACCACTATAATTTATGTATCGAATAATAAAAGACTTGAGCATGTGAAAGAACTTAGAGATGATATAATCAACCTTGAATTGAAGAATCCTGTTCTTTCACTTATATAAACAACCTTTGCCTGCCTTCAAGTCCTGCTATATCTTGTCACTCAATTATACTGGATGATGGAGACCAGAAGAGAAGCCCTGCCTCTGTCTTCCTTGAACCATATCTCAATTGTTTGCAGATCAGTAGAGAAGTCGCTCGATTTCTACCAGAATGTGCTCGGTTTCCTGCCCATCCGGAGGCCCGGATCATTTAATTTCAATGGAGCTTGGTAAATTATTGCATAAACTCTTAATTAATTAATATGCAGTGCTGCATAAGATAGTTGTACTGATAAAAAATGCGAACGTTAAGGTTGTTTAACTACGGAATTGGCATCCACTTGCTGCAATCTGAAGAGCCTGAAAACATGCCCAAGAAGAAGAAGATTAATCCTAAGGACAACCACATCTCTTTCCAGGTATTTGAATTGTTTGTATTTTTTCGTTGATAACTAGTACAGAAGCCCTGAAAGAAAGTGGTGAAATTTGCAGTGCGAGAGCTTGGCGTTGGTGGAGAAGAAGCTGAAGGAGCTGGGCATATCTTACGTCGAGAGCCGAGTAGAAGAAGGTGGGATCTACGTGGACCAGCTATTCTTCCATGACCCGGATGGCTTCATGATCGAGATCTGCAACTGCGAGAACCTTCCGGTCATCTCGCTTTCCGGCGAACCCATTATGGCGTGCAAAAGAATCGGTCTTATTTCGCAGCAGCAGTAGCGGCGAATGTTGTTGCGTTGCTGCAGTTGGGCTTCTACCACTCGTAGTAGTAATTAATCAATCATCAGTTGCAATTACTTCTCTGTTTCACAGATTTCTTTGCTAATATATACGTTCGAGTTAAGTTAATCCAATAGGAACAGTTGGAACAGTGGATAAGTGCAGGCATCGCTCTTAATTTTACGCTGATATAGTATATATATTTTTTGGAGCATTTACTGCGATTGAGATATCAAGACTCGAACAACAACGTAGCAAAAGAAGGGGGAAGTAAGAGAGAAGGATGCGTCAATTTTACAGATAAGTGATATCAACGCATACATGCATGATCGCCGATTATGCGGACCGTATGGCCTCCTTTCGGTCGGCTAGATCAGTGCCTTCTCGGCTTTGGTCGCTTAGCAGAGATGGGTTTGCCGAATGCTCCACAGCAAAGGCAGCGAGTCGCCTTAGGAGACGGCGGGTCGACGTCCGGCGAGACATCGCCGGCGCGGAAGGCGCGCCTGCCCGCCGCTGTGCTCCCGCGGCTGCATCCCATCGTTGCGGCCGCCGCCGATCCCACGCTTTTGCAGTGCCTCAGCTCGCTGACTTGGTCTACAGCTTCCTCTTCTTTCTTCATCTGATTCAGGTCCCCTGAGAAGAGCCTCTCATCCCACACCAGCCCGGATGATCCTGACCTCCTAAACGTTGTTGCAGATCTTTGCAGCCCCGCCATCTCTCTCTCTCTCTCTCTTTCTTTCTCTCTCACTCTCTCTCTCTCTCTCTGAGAATAATATGGAGGAGGAAGAAGAGGATGACGATGAATTGTTGACTATGATCATAGAAGTATGTAAATAAATGTTATTTAGGTAGAATGATTAATTTGTATTGGGCAGCTCGTGACGTGTGAATGTGGAATTGCTTGTGTTGACTGTCTTTTTAAAGGTCCAGAATTGGCTTTTCTTTGGCCAATATTTGCTCAAGCAAACGACATCAGCCAGCCAAAGTGGGAAGAAGATTAATTCAAGCGTTTACACCGCCATCAATGAGAAAAGACTTTTAAAGCCTCCACTTCCAGGCCTCATACGCCATACGGTAGTGTTATTTTATTCCGGAAGTAATGAAGGGATGTTAATCCCCCTTTAAGAAAATAAAAAAATCAAGCAAGAAAAGTTAGATGGCATAAAAAAATCAATATCTTCCTACCATAGGTTCAATTTATACCCATCCATCAGAGTTTGTTTTTTTTTTTTCCAAAAAATGTAGTATAATTCATTCAAGGAATGAAAAAGTTGAACATCGCTCCCAGTAGAAAGGGGAGGAAGGAATAAGCTTTTGTCCAACCACATTGTCCAAGGTAAATACAGGTTGCTAAAATCATCCCATCATTTCATGTGCTTTATTTCTCAAGCAAAAATTTTTTTCGACGGCTCTTTTTTCTTTTACATCGTCTCATGCAAAATTAAGAAGATTAAGGACGTCGTATTCATAGTTTTTCGACAAAAGTAGGAATTCAAATTTCGGGGTGCAAAAAAATATTCAAGTACATATAATATTTTTCTTTTACAGTTTAGTTATTAATTTAATTCTGATTCTCTTGTACTAGCCGTGTTTTTTAATCTCTCTAATAAAATCAGTGTCATCTTCTCCCAGTGGAGTAGAACCGGTACCCCGCCGGGCCGAATCACGTAAATTTTGGCGTTCTTTGTGTTTTCTGCATTTATTCGTTTTGATATTTTTGCTTTTGGCGTTTGGATTTTTGGATTCTTGCAAGAAGACCCATTTTATTTTCTAACAATTATGGTATTAGAGCCAACAATCCATAATGTCATGAGCAAAATACGAAATCCAAAAATTGGATTATAACGTTACTCATTATGGGTTTTGAAGATGAAAATAATATTGGTTAAGGAAAACCTACATAACACTATTCGTGGACGAGACGAAATGGAAGACACTAAAAGGGAAAAAGACCGGGTCGACGAAAGTGCTAAAACAATATTGTACATGAGTGTTTGTGACGAGGCACTACGAGAAGTCGCATAAGTAAAGACCGCTGCAGATGTATGAACAAAGCATGCTACAATCTACCAGGATAAAACTCTAACAAGTAAGATGACACTTAGATAGAAATTATATTTTTTTACGCATGATGTGTCACTTATGTTAAAAATCATATTAGCACTCTTCGTTCTATTCTTGCTGATTTTAAGAATATGTGAATTACATTTGAGGAAGAAGATAAGACTTTTATGATTTTCATTACTCTCCCGGCTTCTTTTAAGAATTTTCGTGAAAGTTTATTGTATGACAAGAATACTATTACTCTGGATGAGGTGACAACAATGCTAGTGTCCAAGGAGGTTGTCGACTCTCAACTTACCACATGATTCTCTAGAAGTCGTGGAGAAGCCCTGAACACTAGAGGACGAAACAGGTCACGGGACAAAAGCGGAGGTAAGTTTAGATCTAAATCCAGGTCCAAATACAGTGCTATTATTGCAAAAAGATGGGACACAAGAAATTAGAAATCCGTAAGCTGAAATGGAGACAACAGGAGGAACAAAATCAGAATGGGGAAGCATCATATGCTGATGAGGATGAAAAAGTAGAGGTACTTACTATTTCTGCTTGTTGTGCTAGATCTCAAAATGAATAGATTTTAGATTCAGGTTGCTCTTTTCATATGACACCGCACCGAGACTGGTTTACCACATATGAATATGCTAATGGAAAAGAAATACTAATGGGAAATGACTCATCACGTCAAGTAGCAGGAGTTGGCTTAGTAAAAATCAAAATGCATGATGGCATTACAAGAACCCTAACTCAAGTATTGCACGTTCCAAGTCTTAAAAAAAATTTAATTTCTTTATCTTCTCTAGATGCTCTTGGATACAAGTATTCAGGCTAAGACAGAGTTTTTAGAGTCATAAAGGGATCCTTAACAGTAATGAAAGCTTTAAAAGTAAACCAACTCTACATCCTACAAGACACAACGACAACAAGTGGTGCAGCTATAGTAACATCTGAACACTCTGATGATGATCTTGCTAAATTATGACATATGAGATTAGGACATATTAATGAAAGGAGCATGCAAATACTTGAACAAAATGGACTACTTGGAAATTAGAAATTGGCTAAGCTTGATTTATGTGAACATTGCATTTATGGAAAACAGAAAAGAGTTTTATTATCCACAGGGCAACACTATGCTAAAGAAAAATTAGACTACATTCACTCTGACCTCTGGGGGCCTTCACCGGTTGAATCTCAAGGAGGAGCTCGATACATGCTAACATTTATTGATGATTACTCCAGAAATGTATGAGCATATTTTATTAAAAATAAATCTGATGTCTTCTCTAAATTTCAGTCTTGGAATGCAATGATCGAGAAGCAAATCGGTAGATATGTTCGGACTTTGCGAACTGACAATGGCCTAGAATTTTGCAGTGTAGAATTTGGAAACTTTTGCGCCAGGCAAGGGATCATAGACATCACACAGTTCCCCCCACACCTCAGCAGAATGGAGTAGTAGAAATGATGAACCGCACCATCATAGAAAGGGTAAGATGTATGTTTTCTAATGTTAATATTTCTAAAAGCTTTTGGGCAGAAGTTGCATCCACCGCTTGCTACCTAATAAATCGATCTCTGTTTTCATCATTTGAATTCAAGACGCTTGAGGAAAAATGAACCGGGTCGCCAGCTTCTTATGACCATCTTAAAATTTTTAGGAGCACTGTCTATGTTAGGGTGAATGAAGGAAAATTAGAAGCTAGATCAAAGAAATATATTTTCTTAGGATATAATAGCGGAGTGAAAGACTATAAAGTGTGGTGTCTAAATAATTGTAAAGTAGAAATCCATAGAGAAGTAATTTTTGATGAACATGTACTCTTGAAAATGAAAAATGAGAACCAAGAAGAGGAGGACTCACATTAAACTACAATGCCACCAGAAGACACACCACCTCAGCCTACTACCCAATAATTCTGACTTCCTGCACTTGCGCCTCAATCACCTTGCACAGAAGTCAATGACATTGCTTCATTAAAATAGACCACTGAAGAACATGTTCAGGTCCAAGAGAAGTCACACATGGTCTAAGAGGAGCAATATCAAATTGAGGAGGAGAATCCTTATTAATTCCATCGCCCTCAACCGACCTAGGCGAACACCACGTTCTAATCCTAGGTATGCAAATATTGCTACATATGATCTAGCAATGACAAAAGAAACTCTGTGCACTGAAGAACCAGCCTCCTATAAAGAAGTCCTAAATCAGATAGATTCAAGAAAGTGACATGAAGCTATGATAGAAGAATTCAAGTCTTTGCAGAAAAATAATACTTGAAAACTTGTGAAGCCTCCACCGCACAAGAAATTTGTTGGGTGCAAGTGGATCTACAAACTCAAAGAAGACGGTATCAATAAAGCTCGGCTTGTGGCAAAGTGATACAATCAAAAGGAAAGTATTGACTATAAAGATATTTTTTCTCCTGTGATTAAACATACTTCTATTCGTGTTCTTCTAGCATTAGTAGCCATGCAAGACTTGGAATTAGAACAGCTTGACGTAAAGATAACTTTCCTACATGGTGACTTAGAAGAACAGATCTACATGACTCAACCGTAAGGGTTTGAAGAGAAAAACAAAGTTGATCATGTCTGCCTCCTAAAGAAGTCACTCTATGACCTCAAGTAATCTTCCAGACAATGGTATAAGAGGTTTGATCAGTTTATGCTCAGTATCGATTTTAGAAGATCATCTTTTGACAGTTGTGTTTACTTAAAGAAATCAGTTATCTCTATGCTTTATTTTCTCCTTTAAGTTGATGATATGCTTATTACGGCAAAAGATATTACTGAAATAGACATGCTTAAGAAATACCTTAAGAGAAAATTTGATATGAAGGACCTTAGGACTGCAAGAAAAATCCTTGGGATGAAGATAAAGCGAGATCGCAAAGCAAGAAAGCTATACCTAACACATGAGACTTATGTAAAGTAGGTGGTTGAGCATTTTGACATGCAAGAAGTAAAATTCGTCAAAACACCTCTTGCCGCTCACTTTAAATTGTCAAAATTACTATGCCAAAAAGATGAAAAAGAAAAAATTGGTATGTCACAAGTACCTTATGCCAGCACAGTTGGCAGTCTCATATACGCCATGATTTATACCCGCCCAGACATAACACATGCAGTCAGTGTTGTGAGCCGATACATGACAAATCCGAGAAAAGCACATTGGGAGACGGTTAAATGGATGCTGCGCTACTTACAAGGTACTTATAAAGCCAATCTTATTTTCGATGGAACTAATGAATCGTTTGTAGGATATTCAGACTCAGACTATGCCGATGACCTTGATAAAATAATACTCAGACTAAAAATTTAACATAATTGCTCAATTTTATATAATTATATAAAATTAAATACCAATTACATATTTGGCAATACATAGAAAAGGTCACATTGGCGAGTGCAGGTCTTACATTCTTTCTCTTCCTTTGTTGCTTAAAAAATGAATATATTTTTAAAATTTTTCTATCTTCTTATATTTATTTTTTTATTATCACTTGCAATTTTTAATTTAAAATTTCCCATTTAGAATTGTGTTATATAGTCATAATTTGATATTACGTGGCTAGTAATATAGTTTTTACTAGATCAGCCATAAATTTTGAACAGAAAAATGGATAGAATTGTTGAAAGAGGTCGTCTGCAAGTGTCATCTATGTTTTCTTCCTTTTCCTATTGACTTGACAAAAATAAATTTTTTTTTTCATATATATATATATATATATGATTTACCTATTTTTTCATTTGTAATAACTCACTCAAAATTATGCGCTAGCCACGTGAAACTGAGGAAAGTTTTTCAATCTTTGTTAAGGAGTTTAATAGACGAAAGTAGTTTCATATATATGTTAAGGAGTTTTTCAATCTTTCTCTTCCTTGATAAAATAATACTCAGACTAAAAATTTAACATAATTGCTCAATTTTATATAATTATATAAAATTAAATACCAATTACATATTTGGCAATACATAGAAAAGGTCACATTGGCGAGTGCAGGTCTTACATTCTTTCTCTTCCTTTGTTGCTTAAAAAATGAATATATTTTTAAAATTTTTCTATCTTCTTATATTTATTTTTTATTATCACTTGCAATTTTTAATTTAAAATTTCCCATTTAGAATTGTGTTATATAGTCATAATTTGATATTACGTGGCTAGTAATATAGTTTTTACTAGATCAGCCATAAATTTTGAACAGAAAAATGGATAGAATTGTTGAAAGAGGTCGTCTGCAAGTGTCATCTATGTTTTCTTCCTTTTCCTATTGACCTGACAAAAATGATTTTTTTTTCTTCATATATATATATATATATGATTTACCTATTTTTTCATTTGTAATAACTCACTCACAATTATGCGCTAGCCACGTGAGACTGAGAAAAGTTTTTCAATCTTTGTTAAGGAGTTTAATAGACGAAAGTAATTTCTTTTTTCAAATAATAAAAGGCCGAAGCAATATTTTTTAAATTGGATTGATCAATTGATCTTTTCAGAGGTGAATTGATAGTGAATTTTTGTAAAAACTCGAGTTAGCAAAGCCAATCAAAGTAAATCATACAAAATCAATTGAACGAGATGAAAAGCCAATGAGGTCACATGTGAGAGGCAACCATGCCTTCTTCCGGCTGCACGTAAGTTTCGTGTTGCTGCACTGTTGGGACACCACGCTTCCCATCGCTCATCTTGATATGTGCAACATGAAAAGAAACCAGTTCTGCCAGTTCCATCTCTCTCTCTTTTTTCATTTGTTCCTAGACGTTCATCTGGTCGATTGTTCGGCCAATCGATGAATAAAGGAATCTTATAGTCAAATGAGGGAATTTGAATTACGAACAACATACATCATTAAGGCATGCCGGACGTTCAGGACGTTCAGTCTGGTCGACCTATAAACTACATAATCTGATAATCAAATGAGAAAATTTAATTGTCAAATGGGAAAATCTAGTGGTCAAATGAAGTCATCTAATGGTCAAATGAGAGAATGCCATGGTCAAACACGGGAATCTATTGGTTAAACGAGTGAATCTGGGTACCAAATGAGAGAATCTAAGTACTAAACGAGGGAGTCTAGACACTAAACAAGGGAATCTACGCACTAGTTGATGAGTGTTGACCCACCAAAAATAGTTTTCTACTTCTTTGAGGTTTATAGTCACAATGAGTAGGGTCGAATTCACAGATACTGTTATTTTCAAATTCTTTTTAAATAAAAAATTAAAAGAAAGGAAAAAAGGGGTTGATTAGATGCACAAATATAAAAAACAATAATTAAAAATAGTAATTAAAACAATACTTAAAATTGAAGGTAAATCAATGAGAAAAAAACCTAGCTAAAGATACGTTCTTGGTTTCGGTTCGCATGATTGATCATGGATGCAAATGGTGAGTTCTCTTGTTTCCTAGCAAATTGGTTTGGTCGTAGACAAGTGCTAACAATCGGGATCTTCTTTAAATCTATGGTTAATCCAAATAAGCATTGTGATTAGACTCTTATTGATTAGTAATCCTAGAGACACTATAAGGAACTATCAATAGCTGAAATTCTCGGGATCACCAATTTTAATAGACTAATATGAATTGAACAACAATCTCATGTGTCAAATTAATTCATGAATTTCCTTAGTATAGATTGAACAACAATCTCAACTAATTGCCTCTAACTCCGGCATGGAATAGCCATACCGGAAGGTGAACTATTGTCCTAATAACTCGGTAACATACCAAGAATTAAAAAGGATCAATAGATAAATTACTGTAGGAAATAAATGAATACTAGAAATCAAGAGAAAATAAGAATAGAGAGATCTCACAACCCGTAGAACCGAAATGTCGAACGTCCTTTAGCTAGATGGAAGGGATTTAGCTACACATCGCAAAAATAAACATATCTTAAAAAATATTACTACTTAATTGAAAACTTAATTCTAAACTGAAAATAAAAGACCAAAACAAAGAATACTTGTTCATTACAACTTTTCTCCTCTTATAGGAGAATTCACAAACCTAACTAAAATAAAAATAAAAATCAAATCAACTATACATGGTAATAAACTAACAACCAAATATCTTGGTTTAATGTTCTAGACACAAAAGGAGAGTCGAAATTCGTGCAGAAACTTGGAAATAAAATTTCAGCCATAAATATGGTAATTTCTGGTTCTCTCACATGCATCTTCACAAAGGTGTGGGCGCATCTAAGACATAACGACTAGATCCAGCTTTCTTTCTAATTTTCACCTTTCAAAAACGTGCATGAAAATTCTTTTTGATTTCTCTCCATACTTTGTTGTCTAAATGTTAAACATGATAATAACCACATTAAGAAGTATTTAATTCGAATTTAGCATGAATATAAGCAACTTAAGATGAAAAATATACATGTCATCAAATTCTCCCATACTTAAACGATGCTTGTCCTCAAGTACAACTCACACCGAATAATCACTTTTTTTAAAATCCATCTTACCCTATCGCTGCCCGCATCACAAAGTCTTAATGACTCAAACTAAAAGACAATAGCAAGTTTAGGGTTTGTTTGGTTAGAGAAACAAAGTCTGTTTTCATGATTTCGATTTCACTGAAATCAAATCTGCTTATGAAAATATGTTTGGTTCAGTATTTTCATAAAACTGAATCAAAATCAGAATGAAAATGAAACAAGCTTTCTTAATAAAATGAAAATACCAAAATGTTGTTTTTTGTGATTTCGAGATTGTCGGTTTCGTTATCAAAATGCAGTGGCAACTTTGTAATTATAAATATTTTTTTTTTTATAAAATTAATTAATTTAAAAATAAATCAAACTATATCTAATTTTTAAAAATAAAAATAAAAATCATCATTTTTAACTCAAACTATTATCTTAAATTTACAAAGTAATTAAATCAAATTATATCTAATTGACCCAAACCCAAATTTTAAAATAACTTAATTTTCTTAAAGTCCATCTATTTATAATTTAATCAAAACTAATTTTAGACTATTAGACTTATTTTTTTAAAAAAAATTATAATAACTATTAATTAATTTTTATATTTAATTGAACAAAAAAAATCTTAAATTATCGATAACTTAATTAATTAAATCATATAAATATTTTATAATCATATTAGCAAATATTTAATTATGTAAACTAACTAAATATTAATTACTACTAAAAATGTTCAAGAAAAATTAATATTATTTTTTATAAGCAAATAAATATTTACTGGTTTCAACTAAATAAAATTGATGTTGTTTTCATTAACCAAACGCGCTTTCAAAAAACTGAAAACTAGAAACCAAAACCAAATTTCTGTAACCAAGTTTTATGTTTCATTGAAACCAAACCAGAAAATAATTTTTGCTAACCAAACAGCCCCTTAACTTTTCACAATAAAATCTCATCAATCCTCATAGATAAATGATTACCTAGACGCACATTCAGAATACAAGATGCAAAGATTAAAAAGTTTTAAGCACACATACAAATTTCAAAAAAAAATCACCGAAATAAACATTTACTAGGGGAATTTACTTATTGATTGAGCACCCAATGATTGTCCTAGATCATTGCTCAACCTTTTGACGCGAGGACATTCATTGGTGATGCATGCACCCGGTTACTCGGTTGGCCCGAATCTAAGTACATTGTCTAGAATGTCATACAACCTTTTGACGCGAGGACATATATTGGTGATACATATACCCGGTTACTTAGTTGATCACAATTCTAGGTGGCTACTAGCTCTACTCATGATTATTTTTCTTTGATGATCAACAGAGTAATGATGCTCTCTTTTTTTTTCTCTTTTTTTTTCTTCTTTAGTTTTCTGTCAAACTTAAGGCATAATCAAGGTAAAATTTCTACTGTGCAAGATAAAATTAAGCAAGCATGGTTGTTTCAAAGTTTTATGCATCTTGATATTCCGAGAGTTCATCAAAGGATGGTCATGCATTGTGTGGAGAGATGAGAAATGCATTGTTCATGCTAGCTCCCTATTGTAATTCAATTTAAGTCATCTAGATATAATGAATTGGGCTGTTCAAGGATATAAATGAATTTTTCAAGACAACAATTGAAATATATGAACTGTTTAAAAATTTTCTAGGACACGATTTCAAAGGGACTTATAAAAAATGTGCAACACAGTAAACATCAAAGAAGAATTGCAGCTAGTAACATAAAAGTGATTTCCATAAAATTTTAGCTAGCTACATGATTTCATCATTTAAAAGTTTCAGTTCTCATGCAAGATGATTCCAGAAAATTCAGATTTGAGCAAAAACAAATATCATGCAAAATGGATCCCTCCCCCACACTTAAACTCCACATTATCCCTAATGTGAATCAAAATCAGTTCAAAGCAAAATAAAAGTAGATTGGGAACACGAGGGCTTCCCTGAACATAGGAGGAGGGAGAAGGCCGCTTGCTATAGCATTGGGTTTTAGGCATGGTCATGCCTAAAACACTACAAGAAAATAGACTTTCACCAACAAATAAATACCAACAAAATTACCAACAAATATATCATTTGTTGGTATTACCAACAAAATTATCAACTCATTTATTGGTAATTACCAACAAATATATCTGTATATGTTGGCAATACCAACGGACAATTGTAATATCCATTGGTAATACCTAGCAGTGTATCACCAACGGATTTTACTAATGAAAATCCGTTGGTATTATATTATCAACAGATTCTTGACTATTGCCAACAGATTTTTGACTATTACCAATAAATTTAATCCGTTGGGGATACCCTATTTTTTTGTAGTGAAATTTGAAGTCTGCATTTTAAATTTTGCCTCCTTTTTCTTTTTAAAATCCTCAAATCTCTACCACCGGCACCAAATTCAACCCCCGCTAAAAGATAATTGGAGGAAATTTGAATCAGAAGTAAAATAAAAATAAAATAAAATAAGATCTAAAAGAAATTGAAAAGAAAATTATGCAAAAGTAAATGCTAGGAAATAAGGCATGAGCACGCCTAAAACTTGGGTTGCCTCCCAAAAGCACCATTGTTTATTGTCCTAGGTTAGTCAGTACTGCCATGTTTCACGTAACTCCGATTGTGTACTTTAGATGCCTAGGCAGCGGCCTTATTTTCAATTGTGGTCCCTGCACTATAGAATGTAGAAGCTTAGTGGGAGAAATAGATGATTCTAGGTAGGAAGCATTAGTTTCTGTGATTTTCAGCGCCTTTATTTTAACCTGTTAATTATTTTCAAAATCAATTTCAATATTATCCAGATTGAGATTCTTGTCCATAACACTTAAATTAAATATTTCTTGAGCTGAAAATCCAATAAAATCAATGCTATAAACACAAAAGGATATTTCATGGCATCATAAACTTTGAATTTGATAATCTCCCCATTAAATTCCATAGTGAGTATGCCATCATACACATCTATTTTTATCATAGTTGTGCTAAGAAATGATCTTCCTAGCAAAATTTCTGACGAGTTGGAAGATATGTCTTCCTCCATATTAAGCACAAAAAAATCTACAGGGAAGGCTAAGTTATTTACTTGAACAAGAACATCTTCCAACATCCCTTCGGGGTAAACAACTGACATGTCGGCTAATTTATTGCCCTAAGGTTTCTACCATGGTTTTAATCTCGGTTTTGATGATAACAAACAAGGATCTAATGTTTCATTGAGAAACCTTTCAGGTTGCAAGTTGATTAGCGCACGATATCCGCGATCGAAAAAATCAAAGAAATCGGCAAGGACGCTCATCGACGCTCGAGATTTTTTGGAAAGTTAGAGTTTAGGTTTAGGGTGTCTAACATGTGTTGTAATCCTCTTTTATGATGCAAAGAATCCAAAAACCGAACTCGAACCCCAAAACATGAAAACTCGGAAACTTTCCTGAAATTCACTAAACCTAGGGAGCTCCTTGGAGGGCTATATGACCTAGACATTTTCTTGACACTAAAAAGGCGGTAATTGTTCCTTGGGTTAAAACTAGATAACGAGGTATTTTAAAGAATTTTTGGAAGCCTTTAGCATACCGATATTTGACCCGGGAGATTAGAAAATTTTTGTTTTCCGAAAATTTGTATTAGACCCCCAAAATTAGATTTTGATTCTTAAGGATTTTAATTTTTTAGATATTTTTATTGAATCCAAATGGGGGGTAATCCTTATATAATATTTATTTTTTAAAGTTATTATCTTAAAGTTAAGAAATGTTATATAAGTAGACTTAACGAAGACGGAACCCAGAAACGAGCAAACGAGCAAAAAAATCAGCAAACTGGGATAATTTTTCCAGTTTCGGTCAACCGACCGGTCGATCGAATGACGTCCGAATGGAAATAAGTCATTCGGTCGCTCGGCGGTTGCTCGGTCGATCGACCGACGATCGATCAGACCTGCGACCAGACGGTGAAAATGACTAGTTTCCTAGTCGTTGAGTTGGCTGTTTCATGCCAACTCTCCATGGCTTATAAATAGGAGCCTTAGCAAGCCTTCCACCCATCATCCAAGCTTCCATTGAGCCATATTTGATCATCTCTAAAAGATTTCTTGAGCCATCTCTTTGCAATCCCTAGTTTACATGATAAAACCTTGATCTAGCCTTTGAACCTTCAAGATTCATCTTCTCAAGGCCTCAAGAGGACTAGAGAGTTTCTTTTGGAGCTAAGTATAGTTTGATTTGTTTATTGCTCCAATTATTGTTGTATTTTCTTGGTTATTTTCATTGTATACCATTTGTGTAAACCTAGGTTGCTAGGTTTGATTGAGTTGGTGGTTGCCTTGGTGTTAAGGCTTAAACCCACCATTGTAAATTTAGTTTATTAGGATTAGTTGAGTTGTCCCTTAGGTTGAGGTGGGAGAGTGCTCTCGGTAGGAAGGCGGGACACTTTCGGGTGTGAAAGTGCATTCGGTTTGAGAGCGGAGAATTTTCGGTGTAAAGTCCTCTTTGTAAGGGAAAAAATTAATCTAGTAAAGTTTTGTTTCGAAATCCTAAGCGGGGTGCTTAGGTAGTGGAGTAGGCATTTGGGCTGAACCACTTTAAATAATTGAGTTAACATTGATACTTTGTGTGTTGAATTGTTTCATATTTATTGATTGCTCTTGCTATTAATATCATGCTTAGCCTAACTAATCAAGAAATGATTAAAACCGAAATTAGGCGAAAAGTTTAGTTAACACACTATTCACCCCCCCTTTAGTGTGGCCATTTCAACAACATAATTGAATTACTACACTAGTTTTCTTTAATGGACCAATGTTTAAAGATGATAAATAAAAAATGACATGACATCTATTGATTCTCCTAAATAACACAGCCATTTTTATACCAACATTGTATATCTTGCAAGAAATAACGAACATATCTTGATCCTTACGTTTGGGAGGCAATTTTCTTTTAAGTACAACGGAAACCCACACTTACCTTTTCATTATCAGTCAACTTTTTCTTATTGGTGCATAGTTCTTTGAGAAATTTGGCATACCGAGGCACTTGATTAATGGCGTCAAGTAAGGGAATGTTTATTTCAACCTTGCTAAAAATTTCAAGAATCTCCTTTTTTTCATTTTCCTTCTTAGACTTGGCCAATCTTTTTGGGAAGGGAGGCTTGATCATCAATGTTCTCAGCTGTTCTAGTTCATTTTGTTGCTGGTTAGCAGTGACTTCAGTTTCAGTTTCTGTCTCTAAGGCATGCCAACATTTTGGCAGATTGGGTTTTGCTAACTCTTTCCCACTTCTTAGAGTTATCGCACTAGCATTTTGTTTCTTTATGATAATTTGTGAAGGCAATTTGTCTTGAGATTCCAGTTTGCTTAGGGATGACGCCAATTGGCTCATTTGATTCTCCAAAATTTGGATGTCTGCTTTTGTCTCCATTATGCTCGCTTTTGTTTCCATTATGCTCGCTTTTGTTTCCTGTTGAAATAGTTGTTTATTAATTGCAAGTGATTTAACAATTTCTTCAAGAGATGTATACGAGTTTGAAGGGAATTGTTGTGGCGGGACAGTGGCTTGTGCTAAAATTGCTGAAAATTTTGTTGCCTTGTCTCATAACTTAAGTTTGGATAATTCCTCCAACCTGGATAGTAGGTATTTGAATATGGATTAGGTTTCCTTTGTGGAGGACCTGGGAATCCTTCGACGACGTTAGCTTGTTCTTGCGTGTCCTCTTGAAGGGTAGGGCACATATCAGTGAGATGACCACCGACGGCACAAATCCCACATACCTTAACATGTGATGTGTTTCCTACAACCAAATTATGAACCATAGTAGTTTGATGAGTAATTTTAGATTCATGGAAGAATACATTTACCTCATTTACTCATCTTGAAGGTTCTCGTCGAAGCCCTAATTGTTGTGAATTGGTAGCCATGATGAAGATTAATTCCCTAGCGGCTTGAGGAGTTTTGTTCACTATAGCCCCACCACTTGCTGCATCCATCATCCTCCTTTCCATGAGTAGCAAACATTCATAAAAATATTGTATTAGTAATTGTTCAGGATACCATGTTGAGAGCAGCTTGCACATAACCGTTTGAATCTTTCCCAATATTCATGAAGAGTCTCCGTGTCTTTTTGTTTAACTTCATGGAAAAATTGACAAATCTAACCCATACTTTGACGAAATTAATAAATGTAACCCACCTTTTAATTTGCATCAATTATAACCCGTACTTACGAATTTACATCAATTCTAACCTTAGCTTTAATCTCGATTTTGATGGTTTTGATGATAACAAACAAGGGACTAATGATTTCATTGAGAATATCTTTTAGGTTCCATATCAATTAGCGTTCGATGTCCTCGATCAAAAATATCGGAAGAAATCAGAAATCAGAAGGACATTGATCGTCGCGCTCGGGTTCGTCGCGAAAACTTCTCGAAGAGCGATGCGTGCACCAAAGACGTATTGGACGGGCTCAAAGATCACAAGAAAGCTCTCCAAGTCGATAGTCGTTGAAAGCCGAAACCCGAAAACAAAGCGCGGAAGAATCTAGGCTGAAAAATCAAATTCAGCCTAGGTTCGGTCCACCGGGCGGTCGAACGAATGTATGTAAAATTTGGTAGTAGCCATTCGGTCGACCGAGCATAGGAATGTAAAATCGCAAGTTTTGCGTTGGGCGATCGACCGAGCGGTTGACCGATCGAAGCCCAAAATGGGCAGTAAGGTTGGCGATCGACCGAGCGGTCGACCGACCTGTGTATAAGCCAAAGACGCAAGATTGCGTCAGTCGATCATCGGGTCGATCGGATGGCAGATCGTGAAATTTGCGTCTGGGCGGTCCACCCGTCGATCAACCGACCACAGGGAAATAGGAAGCGGTCGAATGACCGGTCGATCGACCATTCGATCGGCGGCCTACAACGGATAGAAATGTATCCATTGAGCTGCCATTTCTTCAGCAGGGTATAAATATACCCTCATATGATTCATTTAACATTCTTCCTTGATTCTAACAGAGTTCATTGAGTATTTATAAGGAAGATTTAAAGCTTGCGCTCTGCTTCTCCGTCGAGTTCATTCTTCAAGCGCCAACTGCTGCCTCAACTCGGAAATTGACTCGAGCTCATCCCTTCGGCGAGTTGGAGGTTCCAAGGTCGTGAAAGGAGCTTGCAAACATTGGTTTTATTATTTAGCTCTTTTGATTATATTTTATCTGTTATTTTAACTATTTGTTTAATTTGAGTTTGTAAGACCAAGTGTTAGGTCTTGAATTGGGTGAAGTGGTATCCTTGGTGTAGAAGGAGTAAGGCCACTTGTGTAAACGGAGTATTACTAGGATTAGTTCTAATTGTCTCTTAGGTTGAGGTGGGAAAGTGCTCTCGGTAGGAAGGCAGGATACTTCTGAGTGTGGAAGTGCCTTCGGTTGGAGAGCGGAGACTTTATGGTGCAAAGTCCTCGTTGTAAGGGAAACTCTAATTAATCTAGTAAAACCTAGTTTAGAAATCCTAAGCGGGGTGCTTAGGTAGTGGAGTAGGCATTGGGGCCGAACCACTATAAAATCTCAGTGTTTGCATTGATTCTTAATTTCGTCCTTAAGTGCTTTATCATTTATCTTGCTTCTGCATTCAAATTGTAAATTGTCTAACTAATCTAAGAAAATGATTAAAATTAGAATTTAGGCTAATCGAATTAGTAAACACACTATTCACCCCCCATCTAGTGTCGCCATTTCGCCCACATTTGGTATCAGAGCGGGTTCGTAGCTTGAGATTTCACCATCTCTTCTACACCTTGTCCCGATCTTGAAATGGCTCTAGAGTCGGTAGCGTTTATACCCCCTAGGTTCGATGACTCAAACTTTGGTCTTTGGAAATATAGGATGTACACCTATTTAAAGACTAAAGGGTTTGGAGTCTTTAACATGTTACATTGGGAATTCATTGAACCTAAGGATGATATGCATGCTTGAAGTGAAATGGATAAGAAAATATTTAAGTATAATGGAGATGTCATGAATTGTATTCTTTTCACATTACCAAATGACATCTTAGAAAAAGTCATGCAATGTTTTTCGGCTTTTGATTTATGGGCCTCGTTAAATGTTTTATATAATTATGCCAAAACCGAAGAAATTGACACTTTTGATGAAGGTGGTGATGACAATGGTCACACACCTACTACTAATCCTGGTTTTGATGCCCATAGCTCTTCTAGTCAAAGAAGTAGCACCAAGAGCTGAAAAAGAAGAGTAATCTGTCATGCTTGCAAAGAGAAGGGGCATGTGAAGAAAAATTGCCCAAGCATGAAGAACAAAGCAAGGAAGAGGTCAAGTGCTTCCACCTCCACCTCTCACACATTTGAAGCACCCTCTAGCAATGACTATGAAGCTACTTTAAAAGTTTGTCTCATAAGTACGAAAGATAAGGTACACTCTTCTCCTTCTAGTTATAATAATAATGTTAGTATTAGCTCATCTAGTTCATTCAATATGTCATATGAAGAACTAGTTGATGAATGTCAAAAAATATATGCCTTGCTTGTTAGAAAAGATAACGAAAATAAAAGATTGAAAAAGGAAAATGTGATGCTTAATTCTCATTTGCATGAATCCAAACTAGAAAATGAAAAATTGAGATCTAGGTCATTTGATTCATGCCATGAAAATATAGAACATGAGCTTAAGGATTTGAAGCTTAAAAATAATAATTTAGAAAATGAGAATTGCAAGTTAAAATCTCAATTGCATGCATTGCATAAATCCATAGATGATTTGAAAAATGAGATGTTGATTTTGAGTAAGAAAGTTAATACTTCCTCTTTTAACTCTAAAATCAAAATGTTTTATTTAAGAATGCCCATGCTCATCATGCCTCTTATGCCATGCATTCTACCATTAGACCTCATAATTATGAGAAGATGAATGAGGTTTCTAAGAATGTTCATACTTATCATGTTTCACATGACAAACATTCTAAAAATAAATCTCATGTCCATAACAAAAATAAAAAGAAATTTAATGGACATTGTTTTTGTTGTGGTATTTTTGGCCATGCTATTTTTGATTGTGCATTTAAGAAAAATCCAAATGTAGTTAAGACACTTTGGATTCCTAGGCCAACTCACCCCCAAGGACCCAAAACCATTTGGGTACCAAAAGTCTCATCTTCTTTTGTAGGGGGAGCTACCACACATGGATGAATGAGAAGTGGTGTATTAGAGTTGATCATGGACTTGAATAATGAATCATCCCTTGGTTTTAACTTCAAGCTACCTTGATGCCTTAGGTAAAGTTAGCATCAAAATTATTCTGGTATCATCTCCTATATCCCATTGCTTAAGATTATAGTTGGAATTGATATATGATTAATATTAGTTGATTTCCACGCTCTTAATATATTTCAAAAACGTTTTTGATTTTTGATTTCTCAGTCTCTTTAGAGACCCAGGTGGCCTGTAATGGGCCTAAGCAACCTTGCGGTTCTAAATCGTAGGCACATTGTGGCCTTTCGGTTTTCAACCAATAGGAAGGGTTGGAGATCATATTTTTCATTTATTATTTTTGTGATCTCTTAAAATTCGTTTTGATATCACTCGATTTCATTTTGAAATAAATTTGAAACCATTTAGCAAAGTGATATTTGATAATGATACTTAATGCTTCTCTTTGCTTTTTGGTTGAGTTAGCTTGCTAAGTAGCTATATTTTCTCTAGAAATATTAGTGTAGCTTACTTGCAAGTTATAAGTATTTTAGGAAGGCTAATTAGGAAGAAAAAGATTAGTTTGACAAATTATCATGAATAAGGTATAACTTTGATAAATTCAAAATCTTAGTGTTATATCTAAATGTGTAAGCTTAAACTATGTCTCTATACTCACGATTAGAATTGTGTGTTAAATCCTTGAATTTTCATGAGTAGCTAGATTCTTAGTATTTAGGCAAATTTCATTGAATGAAACTTGCTCTAGGTTGATACTAGAGACCTTATCATTAAGTCCAAACTAGTTAAACATAGGTAGATATCTTATTCCTTAAATATTTCATATCTTAGGATTTCTTAGATTCATTTAGACATCATAAAAACTTTCTTAAAAATGAATCTTAACTATCTAGCATAGGTTAAAGTATTAAATAAAACTTTGCATTGAACCTTGCTATGTAGTAAGTTAGCTTGCTAAGTTGACATATTATTTCATCATGCTACTAATGAAGCCTTCTTGCAAGTTAAGAAAGTGATAAGAATTGAAAAGCTATGCTATCTAAAAGAAAATGAAAAAGGAAATGAAAAGTTGGGCAAATTTTCAAGAAAAAAGTATGAATCTGATTTTGCAAAAATCTTAATATAATACTTGAATATTCATGTTTTAATGATGTCTCTATATACTCATGATTGATTTTGCAAGATAAATATTTGAATTTTCATGAGTAAGAAAAATTTGAATAACTTAAGCAATTTCATGATATCTTGATTGAATGAAACTTGCTCTAGGTTAAATTTTTTTATTAGAGACATCATTTTGAGTAAATACAAAATGAACATATTTAGATACACATATCACATGAGTCTAGATATTTAAAACTTGAAAATTCATGTCTAGATGATCAAATACAATTGATATCTCACTTTAGGAAACTTAAGCTTGAAAAGTTGGACTCAAGTCAATCAATCGACTTGGTCGTCTCATTTTAAGTCCAAACTTCATAAACATGTTTAGGTGTGTTAATGATTAGTTGTCATGTGCTTAAGATTGAAAATTCATGTCTAGATGAATAAAGTGACAACTAATTCACCTTAGAGGACTTAAGCTTGAAAAGTTTGACCCAAGTCAATAAATCGACTTGGACACTTCATTTTAAGTCCAATCTTCTTAAACATGTTTAGGAGTAGGTATGACATGTTTCCATGCATTTAGAGTGAAAAATTCATATGGATATGGATAAAATGACATAAAGGTGGTTTCATGAAAACCTCTTTTGAACCAAGTTGACCCAAGTCAACAAGTTGACTTAAAGGTCTCATTTTCAATCCATATTTGAGGAACATATTTAGATTTACTCATGTTAGGTATCCATAGGTTTAAATTTGAAAAATCATGAGTAAATATTAAGATTGAAACTTAGCAAGTTTCATAAAAACTAGTTTAGTTTTGAATGAAACCATGCTAGGTTGATATCTTGACTTAAGAACATAATTTTCATTTCAAACTTGACATATTCTCTTTACATGACCATCATGTAGTGTCATGAAAGTTTCAATGAAAATTGAACAAGTTTTAAGAATAACTAAAAATTACAAAAATACCATTTCAACCTACAATTGGTGTCAAATTCAGTTATTCCTATAGAAATATAGAAAAATCTTTTTCAATTGATTCTTGAAACTACACTTTCATTGAAAAATCTAGTATGTTGTGTAAAAATTTCAAAAAGTATCATCAAGAATCTAATTTATAATGGAATTTTAAAGTTGGATTTCGAAAACACAAAGTATCTTTATTTGAAATACCAATCTTTCCGATACTTTAATTTTTCTTTGAAAACTTCATATAAAAACTCATGTACACCATTTGGATTACATTTATAATATCATTCACTCAATTTCTTGAGTAAAATCATTTATAGGAATGATTTTGATATCTTGAATGATACCTAAAAATAAGCTTTTGATTAAACTCAATATAGGATGAAAAATGGTATTTGAAAATTCTTTTGACTTCAAACTTTATTTCAAATGACCATTCAATATTTGGTATCAAAAAATTCTCATCAAAAATATGATTTTGTATAGATTTAAAAGTTTGTTTTTTTTAAAGAAACTTGAAGCATAGGTTGACCTAAGTCAACAAAGTGAATTATAAATTTTATCTTAAGCTCAAACTTAATTCATAGACTTGCACTATCTCATGTTTAATGTCTCGATGCCTAAGTTTGAGAAAACATGAGTAGATAACAAAACTTGAGACTTAGCACCTTCATGTTTTGATGCTTATTTCAAATGAAAATGTGGTTAGTTCATATTTAGATCAAATGACATTAGTTTCACTTCAAACTTAATACATGAGTTAAATGACCATATCTTGGTAGTTTGAAAGTTTGAATGAAATCTAAAAATGTCATGAAAAACATATGAATACATTCATACTTGAGTGCATACATGATTGAGTGTTGAATTGTATCTATCATTCTTTTATCATGTATGTCTTTGTTTACAATCAAATTACTTATTTTCCATCCATTTGGTTGAGATTTTCATGTTTCATGAAAAATACTCCTTAGAGTCTCAACTAAAAAATAATTGTGTTTCATCCCTTTGACTAGATTGACCTTTCTTGCCCTTTTTTATTGATGTCAAAAGGGGGAGAGAAGAGTTTAGGTATAAAGGGGGAGAAATGTATAGTTAAAATGAGGAAAAACGTATAGGTAAAAGGTAGAAAAATATAGGAAATTCATGCATATAGATAGGGGGAGTTTAATTATATAAATATGCATGTTGATAAGGGGAGAAATCCCTTAGTTGATATCCTTGTGCTTTAATGATTATATATTTTCTTAAGGATGTTTGTCATCATCAAAAAGGGGGAGATTGTTGGCTTTAGGTTTTCAACCTAGCCTTAATCTCGGTATTGATGGTTTTGATGATAACAAACATGGGACTAATGATTTCATTGAGAATATCTTTCAGGTTTCATATCAATTAGCGTTTGATGTCCTTGATCGTCGCGCTCGGGTTCATCGCAGAAACTTCTCGAAGAGCGACACGTGCACCAAAGACGTATTGGACGGGCTCAAAGATCACATGAAATCTCTCCAAGTCGATAGTCATTGAAAGTCGAAACTCGGAAACAAAGTGCGGAAGAAACTAGGCTGAAAAATCAAATTCAGCCTAGGTTCGGTCGACCGGACGGTCGACCGAATGTAGGTAAAATTTGGCAGTAGCCATTCGGTTGACCGATTGACATAGGAATGTAAAATCGCAAGTTTTGCATCGGGCGATCGACCGACAGAAGCCCAAAATGGGCAGTAAGGTTGGCGGTCGATCGAGCGGTTGACCGACCTGCGTATAAGCCGAAGATGTGAGATCGCGTCGGTCGACCGACGGGTCGACCGGATGGCGGATCACAAAATTTATGTCTGGGCGGTCGACCCGTCGGTCGATCGACCACAGGGAAAAATGAAGCGGTCGAATGACCGGTTGATCGACCATTCGACCGGTGGCTTGCAATGGATAGAAATGTATCCGTTGAGCTGCTATTTCTTCAGTAGGGTATAAATATACCCTCATATGATTCATTTAACATTCTTCCTTGATTTTAACAGAGTTCATTAAGTATTCAAAAGGAAGATTTAAAGCATTCCAAAAGATTTAAAGCTTGCACTCTACTTCTCCGTCGAGTTCATTCTTCAAGCGCCAGCTGCTGCCTCAACTCGTAAACTGACTCGAGCTCATCCCTTTGGCGAGTTAGAGGTTCCAAGGCTGTGAAAGGAGCTTGAAAATAATGGTTTTATTATTTAGCTCTTTTGATTGTATTTTATTTGTTATTTTAACTATTTGTTTAGTTTGAGTTTGTAAGACCGAGTGTTAGGTCTTGAATTGGGTGAAGTGGTATCCTTGGTGTAGAAGGAGTAAAGCCACTTGTTTAAATGGAGTATTACTAGGATTAGTTCTAGTTGTCCCTTAGGTTGAGGTGGAAAAGTGCTCTCGGTAGGAAGGCGGGATACTTCCGGGTGTGGAAGTGCCTTCGGTTGGAGAGCGGAGACTTTCCGGTGCAAAGTCCTCGTTATAAGGGAAACTCTAATTAATCTAGTAAAACCTAGTTTGGAAATCCTAAGCGGGGTGCTTAGGTAGTGGAGTAGGCATTGGGGCCGAACCACTATAAAATCTCAGTGTTTGCATTGATTCTTAATTTTGTGCTTAAGTGCTTTATCATTTATCTTGCTTTCGCATTCAAATTGTAAATTGCCTAACTAATCTAAGAAAATGATTAAAATGGGAATTTAGGCTAATTGAATTAGTAAACACACTATTCAGCCCCCCTCTAGTGTCGCCATTTTGCCCACACCATGACCACGCCTAGCACTGTGCCGAGGCACTTCCGCTTCTCGGCATTGAAGGGCAAGATCTTGAAGTCAGGCCCGTTGCTTATTCCTACTCTCTGCTACTCGCCTTCACCCTCCGTCAGCAGCAGGTGCTGCTCCGGTCGAAACCCGTCGATGTCACCTTCACCCTACACGCGCAACGCCGACATCGAAGAGTTTCGATGGGAGCAACACTTGCTGTCGACGGAGGGTGAAGGCAAGTAGAAGAGAGTGGAAATAGGCCATGGGCTTGACTTCAAGATCTTGCCCTTTAGCGCCGGGAAGCGGAAGTGCCCCGACGCACCGTTGGGGGTGGTCATGGTGCTGGTGGCCGCACCAATAGGCTGACGTGGCAAGTTTAGATTAAATAAATTCAACTTAGTTTATATTTTTATTTTTATTTTGGAATAACATGACAAGTCCAGGTTAAAAAAATATAAACTAAGTTGCTGATTAGGATGCCACGTCAACAACTAACGGGGCAATTAATAGCATGTAGACAAGATGTTAGAATTGATGTAAATTCGTAAGTACGAGTTATAATTGATGAAAATTAAAAAGTGGGTTAGATTTGTTAATTTCGTTAAAGTATGAGTTAGATTTATCAATTTTTCCAAAAAAAATCAACTTAGTTTATTTTTTTTATTCTTTTGGAATAGACTGACGTGGCAAGTTCAGATTAAAAAAATATAAACCAAGTTGCTGACTAGGATGCCACGTCAGCAACTAACGGGATGATTAACAGCAAGTAGACGGGAGGTTAGAATTGATGTAAATTCGTAAGTACGGGTTATAATTGATGCAAATTAAAAGACGGGTTAGATTTGTTCATTTTGTCAAAGTATGGGTTAGATTTGTCAATTTTCCCTAACTTCATAGATTTCCCTCCTAATTCCAACGGCTCGTGAGGCTAGAAAGAATTTGTCCAAGAATAGCCTTAGAAAATTTGTCCACGTATTAATTGATCCGGGAGGAAGGTAGAACAACCACTCCTTGGCTGCATCTGCTAAGGAAAAAGGAAATGCTCGCAATTTATTTGTTCATCAAATATCCCGTGTGGTTTCATTATTGAGCATACAATGTGAAATTCCTTCAAGTGCTTGTGAGGGTCTTCATTTTCAAGTCCTCAAAAAATAGGTAAGAGATGCATCAGTCCAGTTTTTAATTCAAAGTTTACCTCTAGTTCTTGGTAAGTGATGCATAATGATGGTTGGTTGAACGGTGCAGCAGTCAGCTCGCGCAAAGTCAGATTGTTTTCAGCCATTTCTGCTTCTGTTTCACAGTTGAGGCGTGCCCACGTCCCGTCTGCTGTTGAAGATGAGGGTGCTAAAACGTGTTTGCCTCACTGTTGGGTTGTCTTTCTCAGACTTCTAGCAGTCTTTTCAATCTCAGGATAGTATATGAGTTCTCCTGTTCGATCAGATCTGACCATCAATGTTAAGACGTGCGCACGTCTAATCTGGCTGGAATTTCCTGCAAGGTCAAAATTGGTTAACAAAAGAATTAAAACTAATTATTACCAGTCTCCGGCAACAGCGCCAAAATTTGATGAGTGTCGAATCCACCAAAAATAATTTCCTACTTCTTTGAGATTTGTAGTCACGAAGAGTAGGGTCGAATCCACGTAGACTGGTTGGTTTCAAATCCTTTTTAAACCAAAAGTTAAAAGAAAGGGAAAAGAGGGGGGTTTGATTAGATGCACGAATATAAAAAACAATAATTAAAATAATAATTAAAATTGAGATAAATCAACGAGAGAAAAGTCTAGCTAAAGGTACGTTCTCGGTTTCGATTCGTAGAATTGATCATGGATACAAAGGACGAGTTCTCTTATTTTCTAGCAAATTGGTTTGGTTGTAGACAAGCGCTTATAACCGGGATCATCTATAAATCTATGGTTAATCCAAACAATCGTTGTCATTAGACCCTTATTTGATTAGTAATCCTAGAGACATAAGGAACTACCAATAGTTGAAATTCTCGGGATCACTGATTTTGATAGACTAATATGAATTGAACAACAATCTCATATGTCAAATTAATTCATGAATTCCCTTAGTATGGATTAAACAACAACCTCAACTAATTGCCTCTAACTTCGGCATGGAACAGCTATACCGAAAGGTGGCTATTGTCCTAATAACTTCGTAACATACCAATAATTAAAAAGGATCAATATATAAATTACTGTAGGAAATAAATGAATACTAGAAATCAAGAAAAATTCAGCATAGAGAGATCTCATAACCCTTAGAATCAAAAAGTCGAACGTCCTTTAGCTAGATGGAAGGGATTTAGCCACACAATGTAAAGACAAACATCCACTATAAGAAAACATACTTGTGGGCGAAATGACGACACTAGAGGGGGGATGAATAGTGTGTTTACTAAATTGATTAGCTTAATTCCAATTTTAATCGTTTACTTAGATTAGTTTAGGCAATTATGCAATTCGATGATTATAAGCAGAAGTGATATAAAACCAATTAAGCACAATCAAATGAAACAATGCAAACACAAGAATTTTATAGTGGTTCGGCCCCAATGCCTACTCTACTACCTAAGCACCCTGCTTAGGATTTTCAAACTAGATTTACTAGATTATATCGAGTTTCTCTTACAACGAAGACTTTTCACCAGAAAGTCTTCGCTCTCCAACCGAAGGTACTTCCACACTCGGAAGTTTCCCGCCTTCCTACCAAGAGCACTTTCCCACCTCAACCTAAGGGACAACTAGAATAATCCTAGTAACAACTAATTTTATAAGAGTGACTTTACACCTAACACCAGGTAACCACTTGCACACAACAAAGACCTAACAGCCAAGGTCTTCACACAAACCCAAATCAAATAACAATTTCAAATAACAGTTAAAAATACAAGAGAAAAGAGCTTAAAATGAAACCAAGGAGTCGTGCTCTTTTCGAAGCCTTGGAGCCTTCAACTCTTCAGAAGGTAGAACTCGAATCAATTTTCGAGTTGAGGAGCAGAGCTTGCGCTTGAAGAAGAACTCGAGGAAGAACATGCGCGCTTCAGTCAATCACGTGGAAGGCTTTAAACTCCCCTTTAAATGCTCAATAAACTCTATAGAAGTTAGGGAAGAAGAATGAAAGAATCATATGATGGCATGTTTATACCCTGCCGAAGAAACGACACTCAACAGATAGAAAACTATCCGTTGCAGACCGCCGGTCGAATGGTCGGTCGATTGGTCCTTCGACTGCTCCTCCTTTCTCTCTGGTTGGTCGATCGACGGGTTGACCGCCAGACGCAAATCACGCGATCACCGATCTTTAGTCTACCCGTCGGTCGACCGACGCGATTGCATGTTAGGCTTATACGCAGGTCGATCGACCGCCAAGCCTACTGCCCATTTCGGGCTTCGGTCGGTCGACCGAACCTGAGCTAAAGAAGGCAGACAGCTTATGTTATATAACATGATAACTTTATAACATGATAACTTTAAAACATAAATGTTATATAAGGATTATACCTCATTTGAGTTCAATAAAAATATCTAAAAATCAAAATCCCTAAGGATCAAAATCTAGTTCTTGGGATCTAGTATAAAATGAAAATTTCCTAATCTTTCGGATCAAATAAGGATATGCTAAAGACTTCCAAAAAATCCTAAAAAATACCTCGTTATCTAGTTTTGATCCAAGGAACAATTACCGCCATTTTTTATTTCAAGAAAAAGTTTGGATCATATAGCCCTCGAATGAGCTGCCTAGTCTTAGTGAATTTCAGGGCGGTCCTGAAATTTCATGGTTTGGGGTTCGGGATAGAGTTTTGAGTTTCTTATGCATCATCATGAGGATTGCATTAATTTCTAGATACCCTAAACCTAAACTCTTTTTCTTGAAGATTCCCACGCGCCGACGAGCATCCTTGTCGATTTATTCGATTTCTCCGATCGCGGACGTCGCGCACTAACTGATATGGAACTTGAAAGATATTCTCAATGAAATCATTAGTCCCTTGTTTGTTATCATCAAAATCATCAAAACAGAGATTAAGGCTAAGGTTGAAAACCTAATGCCAACAATCTTCCCTTTTTTGATGATGACAAACATCCATAAGAAAATATATCATTAAAGTATATAGGATATCAACTAAGGGATTTCTCCCCCTATCAACATGCATATCTATAAGATAAACCCCCCTATCTATATGCATAGATTTCCTATATTTTCCTCCCCTTTATCTATAGTTTTCTCCTTATTTTCTTATACACTTCTCCCCTTTTTACTTATACTCTTCTCCCCCTTTTGACATCAATCAAAAAGGGCAAGAGAGGTCTATCTAAGCAAAGGAATGAAAAGACATATTTACATGAGGTTGAGACTCTAAGGAGTATTTTTCATGAACACACAATCATACATGAAAATAAATTGATATACAATTCAAATATGCATTCAAGTATGAATGTTGATTCTTTTTCTTGATATTTTTAATTTCATTCAAACTCTCAACATATCAAGATGTGGTCATTTAGATCATGTTTATCAAGTTTGAAATAAAATTAATGTCATTTAATCTAAATATGAACTTAGCATGTTTTTATTTGAAATAAGCATGAAAACTATGAAAATGCTAAGTCTCAAGATTTGATATCTACTCATGTTTTCTCATAACTTAGGCATTTAGACATCAAACATGAGATAATGTAAGAGCATGAATCAAGTTGGGGCTTAAGATGAAATTTTTATTTCTCTTTGTTGACTTAAGTCAACTTATACTTCTAGTATTCTAAAAATCACCCTTTTAAGTTTATACAAAATCATATTTTTGATGAAAATTTTGAAACCAATTTTTAGATGAAAATTTTTTATACCAAATATTGAATGGTTATTTGAAATACATGTATCAAGTTTGAACTCAAAATGAGTTCAAAAATCAAAGTCCATTTTTCATCCTATATTGATTCTTATCAAACCATACCAAATGTAGTTTCTAGTTATCATTCAAGAATTCAAAATCATTCCTAGAAATGATTTTACTCAATTAATGGTGTGAATGATATTAGAAACATAATCAAAATGGTATACTCAAATTTTCATTTGAAGTTTTCAAAAAATCAAAGTATTTAAAAAATGATATTTCAAAAAGATGATACTTTTCATTTTGAAAATCCAACTTCAAAATTTCACTAAAAATTAGATTCTTGATGAAATTTTTTGAAGTTTTTACACAACATACTAGATTTTTCAATGAATGTGTAGCTTCAAGAATCATCTCAAAATTAATTTTCTATATTTTTCTAGAAATAGCTGAAATTTACTAATCGTAGGTTGAAATGATACTTTTGTAATTTTCAGTTATTCTAAAAGACTTGTTCAATTTTCATTCAAACTTTCATGACACCACATGATGGTCATGTAAAGAGTATATGTCAAGTTTGAAATGAAAGTTATATCCTTAAGTCAAGATATCAACCTAGCATGATTTCATTCAAAACTAAATTAGTTTTTATGAAACTTGCTAAGTTTCAATCTTAACATTTACTCATGATTTTTCAAATTTAAACCTATGGATACCTAACATGAGTAAATCTAAACATGTTTCTCAAATATGGATCATAAATGAGACCTTCAAGTAAACTTGTTGACTTGGGTCAACTTGGTTCAAAAGAGGTTATCATGAATTCACCTCTATGTCATTTTATCCATATCCATATGAATTTTTCACTCTTAGTGCTTGGAAACATGTCATACCTATTCTTAAACATATTTATGAAGTTTTAAACTTAAAATGAATGTCCAAGTCAATTTGTTGACTTGGGTCAAACTTTTCAAGCTTAAGTCTCCTAAAGTGATATAGATATCACATTGTTCATCTAGACATGAATTTTTTTTTTTAAACACCTAGACTCATGTGATATGTATATCTAAACATGTTTAACAATCACTAACTCAAGATGAGGTCTCTAATATGAATTTTAACCTAGAGCAAATTTCATTCGATCAAGATATCATGAAATTGCCTAAGTTATTAAAATATTTTCCTACTCATGAAATTTCATATATTTGTCATACACAAATAATCATGAGCACAGAGACATCATTAAGCATGGATATTCAATTTTTATATTAATTTTTTTGCAAAATTAAATTCATACATTTTATTGAAAGTTTGCCCAACTTTTTCATTTCCTTTTTTATTTTCTTTTAGATAGCATAACTTTTCAAATTTTTATCACTTGCAAGTAGACATCATTAGTATCATAATGAAATACTATGACTACTAGCAAGCTAACATGCTAAATAGCAAGGTTCAAAACAAATTTTACATTTAAAAATCTTAACCTATGCTAGATAGTAGAGATTCATTTTTAAATAAGGTGTCATGATATCATAATGAATCTAAGAGATCCTAAGATGTGAACATTTGAGAAATAAGATCCCTAACCATGTTAAACTAGTTTGGACTTACAAGAATGTCTCTTATAGTGAATACCAACCTTTGATGAAATTTGCCGAAGTGTTAGATTTTTACATACTCATGAGAAATCAAGGATTTTACATGTAATTTTAATCATGAGTATAGAGACATAATTTAAGCTTAACTAATGAGGTATAACACTAGGATTATGAATTAATTGAAGTTATACATAATTCATGAAAGTTTAGCCAAACTATTTTTTTTATATTCTAATTATTAGCCTTCCTATAATACTTAGATTTAACTTGCATGAAGAAATCATTGGTAACATAATGACACACTTATTTCAAGCAAGTTAATCATTCTAGATAGCAAAGTAAGCATTAAAGATTTTCCTCAAAATCCAACTTTACTAAATAGTTCGAAATCCGTTTTAAAGATGAAATCGAGTCATACCAAAACGAATTTTTAGAGATCACAGATGAAATATAAATAAAAGCATGATCTCCAACCCTTCATATTGGTTGAAAACCGAAAGCCACAATGAGCCTACGATTTAGAACCGCAAGGTCGCTTAGGCCCATTACAGGCCACCTGGGTCTCCGAAGAGATCGGAAAATCAAAATAAAAAAATAAAAAAAATCAAAGACATTTTAAAAAAAAAGAACTCTTTAGCAAGAGCGGGAAAAAATAACTCAAATTAATCATAGTATCATACTCTTAAACTAAGGTAAACAATGCAAGATAGAAGATGATACCAAAATGTTTGATGCCAATTTTACTATAGGCATCTAGGTAGCTTGAAGTTGCAACCAAGGGAGGATTCATCATTCAAGTCCATGGTCAACTCCAATACATCACTTCTCATTCATCCTTGTGTGGTAGCTCCCCCTACAAGAGAAGATGAGATCTTTGGTACCCAAATAGCTTTGGGTCCTTGGGGGTGAGTAGGCCTAGGAATCCAAAGTGTGTTAAAAACACTTGGATTTTTTTAAATACACAATCATGAATTGCATGGCCATATATACCACAACAAAAACAATTTCCATGAAATTTTTTCTTTTCGACATGAGATTTATCATTAGAATGCCTAACATGTAAACTATGATTAACATGAGCATTCTTAAAAGATACATTCTTCTTTTGAGCATGAGGTTTAGTTGTAAAATGCTTGATATGAGAAGCATGATGTGCATAAGCATTCTTGAAAGAAACATTTGCATTTCTAGAATTCTTAGAAAATGAATTGCTAGATAGATTATTGACTTTCTTATTTAGAAAAATAATCTCATTTTTTAAGTCGTTCATGGATTTTTGAATAGCATGCAATTGGGTTTTCAACATGCTATTTTCATTCTTTAGGATGTCATTTTTATGTTTCAAGTCATTAACTTCTAGAGTTAATGTATCATGGCAAGGATCAATCATGCTAGTTTTCAATTTTTCATTTTCACTCTTTAACTCATGCACATGATTGACAAGCTTCAAGTTTTCTTTCTTCAATTTTTTGTTTTCTTTATTTTTTCTAACAAGCAAAACATACATGCTTTTATATTCATCCATTAATTCATCATAAAGAAAATCATGAGAGCTAGATAAATTAATACTACTATTTTTGTTATCATGACTAGAGGATGAAGACTGTACCTCATCATTAGTATCCATGAGGCAAGCTTTTGAAGCTACTTCATAGTCATGGCAAGAGGATGCTTCATTTGAATAAGATGACGATGTAGAAGCGGTTGATCTCTTCTTTGCCTTGCTCTTTTTACTAGGGCAATTTTTTTTCACGTGCCCTTTCTCATTGCATAGGTGACATATCACCTTTCTCTTCCGACTTCTTGTGCTCTTATGACTAGAGACACTGTGGGCTTCAAAAACCATGTTAGTATTGGATGGATGACAATTGTCATCACTTCCCTCATCAAATATTTTGAGCTCTTCGGTTTTTGCATAATTATAAAACATATTTAAAGTAGCCCAGATATCGAATGCGGAAGTACAATGCATGATTTTCTCAAACACATTATTTTTCAAAGAACAAAATAAGCAATTTGTAGCTTTAGCATTTAACTCAAACATGCTAATTTGTTCTTGGGTCCATGCATTCATATTTTCCTTAGGTTCTATATATTTAATTTTTACCATATTAAAAACTCCTACACCTTGAGTCTTTATGAAAGTGTACATTCTACCCTTCCAAAAACTAAAGTTAGACTTATCGAACCTAGGTGGTGAAGACGCTACCAACTCTAGAGCCATTTCAAGATCGAGACTAGGTGTAGAGGAGAAGGTGAAATCTCAAGCTACGAACTCGTTCTGATACCAATTGTGGGCGAAATGGCGACACTAGAGGGGGGGGTGAATAGTGTGTTTACTAAATTGATTAGCTTAATTCCAATTTTAATCGTTTACTTAGATTAGTTTAGGCAATTATACAATTCGATGATTATATGCGGAAGCGATATAAAACCAATTAAGCACAATCAAATGAAACAATGCAAACACAAAAATTTTATAGTGGTTCGGCCTCAATGCCTACCCTACTACCTAAGCACCCCGCTTAGGATTTTCAAACTAGATTTACTAGATTATATCGAGTTTCCCTTACAACGAAGACTTTTCACCAGAAAGTCTCCGCTCTCCAACCGAAGGTACTTCCACACCCGGAAGTTTCCCGCCTTCCTACCAAGAGCACTTTCCCACCTCAACCTAAGGGACAACTAGAATAATCCTAGTAACAACTAATTTTATAAGAGTGGCTTTACACCTAACACCAGGTAACCACTTGCACACAACAAAGACCTAACAGCCAAGGTCTTCACACAAACCCAAATCAAATAACAATTTCAAATAACAGTTAAAAATACAAGAGAAAAGAGCTTAAAATGAAACCAAGGAGTCGTGCTCTTTTCGAAGCCTTGGAGCCTTCAACTCTTCAGAAGGTAGAACTCGAATCAATTTTCGAGTTGAGGAGCAGAGCTTGCGCTTGAAGAAGAACTCGAGGAAGAACATGCGCGCTTCAGTCAATCACGTGGAAGGCTTTAAACTCCCCTTTAAATGCTCAATAAACTCTATAGAAGTTAGGGAAGAAGAATGAAAGAATCATATGATGGCATGTTTATACACTGCCGAAGAAACGACACTCAACAGATAGAAAACTATCCGTTGCAGACCGCCGGTCGAATGGTCGGTCGACTGGTCCTTCGACTGCTCCTCCTTTCTCTCTGGTTGGTCGATCGACGGGTTGACCGCCAGACGCAAATCACGCGATCACCGATCTTTAGTCTACCCGTCGGTCGACCGACGCGATTGCATGTTAGGCTTATACGCAGGTCGATCGACCGCCAAGCCTACTGCCCATTTCGGGCTTCGGTCGGTCGACCGAACCTGAGCTAAAGAAGGCAGACAGCTTATGTTATATAACATGATAACTTTATAACATGATAACTTTAAAACATAAATGTTATATAAGGATTATACCTCATTTGAGTTCAATAAAAATATCTAAAAATCAAAATCCCTAAGGATCAAAATCTAGTTCTTGGGATCTAGTATAAAATGAAAATTTCCTAATCTTTCGGATCAAATAAGGATATGCTAAAGACTTCCAAAAAATCCTAAAAAATACCTCGTTATCTAGTTTTGATCCAAGGAACAATTACCGCCATTTTTTATTTCAAGAAAAAGTTTGGATCATATAGCCCTCGAATGAGCTGCCTAGTCTTAGTGAATTTCAGGGCGGTCCTGAAATTTCATGGTTTGGGGTTCGGGATAGAGTTTTGAGTTTCTTATGCATCATCATGAGGATTGCATTAATTTCTAGATACCCTAAACCTAAACTCTTTTTCTTGAAGATTCCCACGCGCCGACGAGCATCCTTGTCGATTTATTCGATTTCTCCGATCGCGGACGTCGCGCACTAACTGATATGGAACTTGAAAGATATTCTCAATGAAATCATTAGTCCCTTGTTTGTTATCATCAAAATCATCAAAACAGAGATTAAGGCTAAGGTTGAAAACCTAATGCCAACAATCTTCCCTTTTTTGATGATGACAAACATCCATAAGAAAATATATCATTAAAGTATATAGGATATCAACTAAGGGATTTCTCCCCCTATCAACATGCATATCTATAAGATAAACCCCCCTATCTATATGCATAGATTTCCTATATTTTCCTCCCCTTTATCTATAGTTTTCTCCTTATTTTCTTATACACTTCTCCCCTTTTTACTTATACTCTTCTCCCACTAGAGGGGGGGGTGAATAGTGTGTTTACTAAATTGATTAGCTTAATTCCAATTTTAATCGTTTACTTAGATTAGTTTAGGCAATTATACAATTCGATGATTATATGCGGAAGCGATATAAAACCAATTAAGCACAATCAAATGAAACAATGCAAACACAAAAATTTTATAGTGGTTCGGCCTCAATGCCTACCCTACTACCTAAGCACCCCGCTTAGGATTTTCAAACTAGATTTACTAGATTATATCGAGTTTCCCTTACAACGAAGACTTTTCACCAGAAAGTCTCCGCTCTCCAACCGAAGGTACTTCCACACCCGGAAGTTTCCCGCCTTCCTACCAAGAGCACTTTCCCACCTCAACCTAAGGGACAACTAGAATAATCCTAGTAACAACTAATTTTATAAGAGTGGCTTTACACCTAACACCAGGTAACCACTTGCACACAACAAAGACCTAACAGCCAAGGTCTTCACACAAACCCAAATCAAATAACAATTTCAAATAACAGTTAAAAATACAAGAGAAAAGAGCTTAAAATGAAACCAAGGAGTCGTGCTCTTTTCGAAGCCTTGGAGCCTTCAACTCTTCAGAAGGTAGAACTCGAATCAATTTTCGAGTTGAGGAGCAGAGCTTGCGCTTGAAGAAGAACTCGAGGAAGAACATACGCGCTTCAGTCAATCACGTGGAAGGCTTTAAACTCCCCTTTAAATGCTCAATAAACTCTGTAGAAGTTAAGGAAGAAGAATGAAAGAATCATATGAGGGTATATTTATACCCTGCTGAAGAAACGACACTCAACAGATAGAAAACTATTTGTTACAGACCGCCGGTCGAATGGTCAGTCGACTGCCAGACACAAATCGTGTGATCCGCGATCTTCGGTGGACTCGTTGGTCAACCGACGCGATTGCGTCTTAGGCTTATACGCAGGTCGATCGCCATGCCTACTGCCCATTTTGGGCTTCGGACAGTCTACTGAACCTGAGCTAAATAAGGCAGACAACTTATGTTTTGCCTGGTTCTTCTGGTTCAGTTTTCACTAAGTCTACTTATATAATAATTATTAATTTTAACTTAAATAAGTTATATAACTTATTTAACTTTAAAACATAAATGTTATATAATGATTATACCTCATTTGAGTTCAATAAAAATATCTAAAAAATTAAAATCCCTAAGGATCAAAATCTAGTTCTTGGGATCTAGTAGAAAACGAAAATTTTCTAATCTTTCGGATCAAATAAGGATATGCTAAAGGCTTCCAAAAAATCTTAAAAAATACCTCGTTATCTAGTTTTGATCCAAGGGAAAATTATCGTCATTTTTTTATTTCAAGAAAATGTTTGGATCATATAGCCCTCCAACGAGCTCTCTAGTCTTAGTGAATTTTAGGGCGGTCCTGGAATTTCATGGTTTGGGGTTCGGGAAAGATTTTTGGGTTTCTTATGCATCATCATGAGGATTACATTAATTTCTAGACAACCTAATCCTAAACTCCCTTTCTTGAAGATTCTCGAGCGTCGACGAGCATCCTTGTCGATTTATCCAATTTCTCTGATTGCGGACGTCACACACTAACCGATATGGAACCTGGAAGATATTCTCAATGAAATCATTAGTCCCATGTTTGTTATCATCAAAACCATCAAAACCGAGATTAAGGCTAAGGTTGAAAACCTATAGCCAATAATACTTTCACCGACGGATTTATTACTGACGGTTATATTTGTTGCTAGTACCGACGGAATTACCAACAGATAATTAATTCATTGGTAATTTAGCCTACAAATTTATATATATATTATTATTATTATCATTTTCTCTCTTCTATTTCATCCGACCAATTATTTTCCCTCTATCTCAACAAAAAATCACGCCCAAACTTTCTCTAACGCGCCCTAAGTTTCCCAACCGACAAACTCATTGGGAAACCCTTTGCTGTGATCATCACCCTCGATGAACCCTTCCCTGCGACGCCTCCTTTTGCGAAAACTAGACGGTGCTCGCCTCCCACCAGGGCTCGCTTCCCCTCACGACGAACCTGCTGGTGCTTGCCTCCCTTGTGATGCTGACGCCTCCCCTTGTGGTGAATCTGCTAGTGCTCGCCTCCCTCTCCATAAACCCGCCTCTCTCTCTCTCTCTCTCTCTCTCTCTCTCTCTCCACAGCTCTATAATTTTTTCGCCCTTTTTCGATCGTCATCGGTTAGGTTTTGCCTTCATGCTTAGCTATTTTTGGTCAATTGATTTTCGGGTTATTATTTGTACTTATTGTTCAGGTGGTGAATCCGCTAGGGTTCCATTTGGATTGGCTATATTTTTGAGAATGAGGAGACCAATGGACAACTTGGATCTCTTTTCGAGATGATTTTGATCTTTTTCATTTGGTTCATCTCTGTAGAGTTGTTGTATTTGGTCCCAATTAAGCGATTTGAGACAAAGATGAGTTATTTGAGCTTGATCATCGGAACTATTAGTGGAGGAGGACTCAAGTATTGTTAAGGAATAATTTTAGCTTTTTGTTGGTTGTGTGGATCAATCTTACCTTTTTTCCTTTCAGGTTTGCTTATGTTAATGTGGCATGAGATGATCTCTATTTTTTGCAATTTAATATGTATTACATATTACCATTCACATTATATATCGTAAGCTTTCAATTCAAATGATATAGTCCTTGAAATAATTTTTTTTGTGTGTCTAAACAATGATTCATTCTTTAATTATTGAGAATTGTTAGATGTAAAATTTTGTTCTTTGCAAGTATATTAAGGAACATGCAAGCCCTCTTGCCCATGATGCATTTACATATTGTTAGTTATGAGGAAAATATTACATGAATTCCATGCAGAAATTACATTGAAGTATGGTGATTCAGTTCCATGGATGAAGTAGTATTTCAAACTAGCCATTGATACACATGATTATCTCTGTCTGACAGTCAAAATTTGAAAGTCAGTTATGGATATGCAAGCTCACCATGTAAAAAGTCTTCAATGGAGGACTTCTATGAGACAAGGATTGATTGTGTAGATGGAGAAATCGTTGGTTTATTTGGTGTTTTTGATGGTAAGAATATCCTTTGTTTCCTATTAGTATTAAGTATGTCCAAAATTCTTTGTCTTGGTTGATATGTCCTAAAACTTTTTTTTAAATTCAAAAGAGTTGGATTTTTTTTCCATGAGAACCTATAGTTTTCGTACAATTGCATAATTAAATTTATATAATATATAGAGTAAATATCCAAAAAAAATACGAACTTTGAACATTTTCTCATTTTTAGCATAAACTTTTTCCGTTAGCAAGAAAATACACGAACTTTGATTCCGTTACCTCGTTAAGCACGCACCATCATTTTTGACGGATTTGACTGACGTGTCATTTAACGGCAATGACGTGGCAAATATTTATTTTCAACCGAGGCCACGTAGAATAAATAATGTCACGTATACTCCATTATTGACCAAGATATTGACCAAGTATCTTCTCTCGGATCTTCCGTTCACGCCCTTTGTGCGTCCCACTTCTTCCTTCAACTCACGCCACCACCCACCACCCCGTCGGCGGCGGCTGCATCACGAAGAGCTGCCTCCGCTAGAACCCATCGTCCTGCTGCTTCAGCGAGAAGTGCTTCTCTGCCTTGGAGTGCGTCGCCCCTCATCTACCTCCGCGAGTAGCATGCCCTTGATGTCACACCGTTTGCTATGCTGCAGTTCGTCGTGGTAGGTGTGCTTGCGGAGCATGTCGACGATCTCGGCCTTGGAGTGTGAGGTCAGGAACGAGAGCTCCGTCGCCCCGCCCTCGTATGCCTCCGCGAGGACCGCGAGGGGCTTGAAGTTGGTGACGCACTAGTGCATCTCGCAAATCTGCGCTCTCCACGACGCCCTTGTACTATGAGGATGACATCTTCCGTGACTCTACCTCTTCCAGGTCGAGCACAACGCTCCGCTACCGAGCCGCTGTAATGGCATCGTAGAAGAAGGCGACTGCAACGTCAGAGTCGTGCTCTGTGCTAGAAGCTTCCAGGCCGCCTATGCCACTGCATCTCTCTGTCTCCATCACTCTTCATCTCTCTATTCCAAATAGAGGAAAAAAATTGCTAAGGAGAAGACGATCTCTGATTGGCTGAGAGAAGGGCCTAGCAGCCTCGTCGTTCGTGCCTTTCACAAGGCGAATCTTCATATGACAAAATCAAAAGTAATCTCATTGGTTGATGAGAAAGGGGCCTGCACAAATTGAATTGTAGGCTTTAACCAAGTCAAGCAAAAGTGCTTTTTGAGCCTGTTCTCTATCTTCAACGATTTCGGCCATGGGCGACTCTAAGGAGGTAGCATTTTGAGCCTGCTCTCTATCTTCTTCCCATCCAATCTTCAATCACAGTCTGCACCCAAGCCGCACTTTGTATTTATCATCAAGAAGTATACTTCCGGCTTCATATCTCTGTTCTTTTGCCACCATCGCGCCAAGGTAGTCATTGCCAACGTCCACGACGAGCTTGGCAAGGCCGTCTTCAGCGACCTCAGTGCAGCCGCTTCCTTCATCCACTGCGATGTCACTAGCGAGGACGACGTAGGCGCCACGGGAGGGGATAAGAATGACATCGTCATCATCGACGCGAACAATATCCACCGAGCGAGCTGCATCATGGGCCTGACTGAGATAGCGTTGTGCAGCTAAGGGATGAAAATGACAAAGTACAAATTTATCCTTTGTAGCATCACATAGATCTAAGGATAAAATTGTAATAAATGTCATGTAGGATAGTAACTTATCACGTCGTCGCCGTTAAATGACACATCAGTCAAATCCGTCAAAAATGACGGTGCGTGCTAAACGGGATAACGAAATCAAAGTTCGTGTATTTTCTTGCTAACGAAAAAAGTTTATGCTAAAAATGAAAAAATATCCAAAGTTCATTTTTTTTTTGGGTATTTACCCTAATATATATTAGATCAAATTTGTCTTTTGGAGGAATGCTTATACATCCACTATTTGCATGAGAATTTACGGTTGATCTTGGATTAGGTAGTTAGTACAATGTTTGAGAATGATGGTGCTTTGATGAGTTTGTTATAGAAGTTTCATTTTCCGTATATTGTTACTGATTCATCTTTTATATTTGTTGATCAGCTACAAAGTGGAAGGATAGTGCTACCAGTCTGCATGTCGAATATGACCAACGACTAGATGTTTTCAAGTAATTTGATGAGCAATGACACTTTTTCGTCTATTCTTAAAAATGAACAGTTAAGATTTTATTTTTCGGATCCTAATTAATGGCCAAGGAGTTATAACTTTGCTTGATATCTGACACTACAGGGGAACTGGACGTTATGCCAGTGTGCATGCTCACCTAGGAAGAACTGGGAGTAGGTTGGAATCACTTGCTTATACACTTATTTTTCTTCTCTGTGGCCAATTGCCTTGGCAAGGGTATTAGGTATGCGACTACCAAAGTTATAATGTCATATTTAAGTTAAATAATATTTCTAATGTGCTTATGTTCTTCGCACTCATAGGGTGAGAACAAAGGCTTTCTTTGTCTATAAGAAAAAAAATGGCTACTTCTCCAAAATCATTGTGTTGCTTTTGCCCACGGCCCTTCAGACAATTCATTGAGTATGTTGTTAACTTAAAGTTTGATGAAGAACCTAATTACACAAACTGCATTTCACTATTTTATGGACTAGTAGGTCCAAATCCATATATCAAGCCTATCAATACAAAATAACTTACCTTCTACTATCTTTCTTTTATTTTTCATTTGCTTTATATTTCCAGTTTCCAGCTAATTTTTGTTTCAATGTTATATGAAGCTTATCCATCAGGTTGGTCAAAAGAGAGGCCAACTCATGATGGAAGAAGAGGATCGATGAAGAGCAACCAAAGAAAAAAGTATGGATGGAAATGCCTAAAACACAGTAGTAATATCTTAAACAAAACCTTTTAAGATGCATTTTCTGAATTTTGCCCAGCTTTTAGTCTAGATTTTGCCCAACTTAATTTGAATTATTGTAATCTGGACGCAATATAACTATGTAAAATATGGATTTGTATCTTGTATTCTTTTGGTAATGCAATTCATTGAAATTATAGGGTCCAATTGTCTTTTAGAAATTTGATGTGTGAGTTTCTTGAGTGGTTGTATACAAGAAAATATGAGTTTTTGTTATGAAATTTGATATGAGTGGTTGTATACAAGATATTTGGTTACAAAATGTATTACCGACGACAATAATATCCGTAGGTAATACTTATGAATAATACCAACAAATTTTTTCATTGGTATTACCAACATATTATCCTGTTGGTGAACTCTGTTGGTAATACTAACAGAAACAAATCTATTGGTAATTCCAACGAAAGTGTATCTGTTAGTATTACCAACGGATAATAATATCTATTGGTATTACCAATGGATATAGTAATATCCGTCGATAATACCTAGCATGTTATCACCGACGGATGTTACCAACGGACAATCCGTTGGTAATAGTATTACCAACGGATTTTTGACTATTATCAACGGATTTGGTCCATTGGTGACACCTTATTTTTTTGTAGTGATCTCTTAAAAAATATTACTACTGAATTTAAAACTTAATTCTAAACTAAAAATAAATGACCAAAACAAAGTATACTCGTTCATTACAACTTTTCTCCTCTTATAGGAGAATTCACAAACCTAACTAAAATAGAAATAAAAATTAAATCAACCCTATAAGGTAATAAACTAACAATCAAATATCTTGGTTTAATATTTTAGACACAAAAGGAGAGTCTAAATTCGTATAGAAACTTGAAAATAAAATTTTAGCCATGAATATGGTAATTTCTACTTCTATCACATGCATCTTCACTAAGGCGTGAGCACATCTAATGTTAAAGTCCGACAATGGTTGAGGTTGTAGTCTAGATAGCCTTTAAATAGACTGGGTAATCCTCCTCCCATGAACTAGCTTTTGGGGTGGAGTTAGGTCCAAGGTTGATTTTTTAACATGGTATCAGAGCAAAACCTATAGTTGAGAGTGGGCCACCTGCAGAACTTCACGCTCCAGATGTGGATCTTGGGCGTGAGGAGGGTGTGTTAAAGTCCCACATTGGTTGAGGTTGTGGTCCAGATAGCCGTCCTTTAAATAGATTGAGCAATCATTCCCCCATGAGCTAGCTTTTGGGGCGAACTTAGGTCCAAGACTGATTTTCTAACATCTAAGGCATGACGACCAGGTCTAGCTTTTTTTCCAATTTCCAACTTCCAAAAACCGTGCAAGGAGATTCTTTATCATTTATTTTCATACTTTGCTGCTTAAATATTAAATATAACAATAGCCACATATTAAGAAGTATTTAATTCGAATTTAGCATGAAAATATGCAACTTACGATGAAAAATATACATGTTATAACTAGTTGAGGAAATCTGGATACCAAATGAGGGAATCTGAGCACCAAACGAGAGGATTTGAATACTAAACGGAGAAATCTGAGCACCAAATGAGGGAATTTGAGTATCAAAACGAGGCAATCTATGCATGAAATAAGGGAATTTGGGCTTCAAACAATAAAGTCACCATAATGGATGCTTCGCCCAGTCGATTGTCAAATGAGAGAACTTGGTCGTTAGACGGGGCAAAATAGTTGATTAATCCAGTCGACCAATGAACGAAGGAACCCTACTGTTAAATGAGGGAATTTGGTGTAAATAGATGATTAATTAGTAAAACTAGTTCTTTCTGCACACATCTTGATGTGTGCTGGGACGCATGGCATCCCAGTAGTGTAGCAACACTGAGCTTTCATGCAATCTTGGCTGTACAGAAGTTATGTTCTTCTTCCCCCATCGATCAGACAAAAAATGAAAAGTTATATATGTATACTTATAATGGTTTACATTTTTTACATTTAATATAACACACACTACAGCTATGTGTTAGTCACATGGTGCTCATACAACGTTTTTTTTTCATTCTTTTGAATGAGTCTAATTAATGGAAGTAATATTTTGATATTAAATATAAAGATAATTTTTTATATTTTTGAAATAAAAAATATTATTCTAATCCACGTCAGAATGCCACGTCATCTCCTTAACGGTGTTGCCGACGGAGAGTTGACGAGAGAATGTAATTGAGACAAATTAATGTCAAAGTTCGGGATACAATTTGGTAATATTTTGAAATTGACCACAAATGAAAAAAAATACATAATTCAGAATATATTTAGGTAATTACCCAAAAAATAATGGAACAAATCTTAGTTGTGCTAAAAAAATGAATTGATGAAAACCTGATCAAAATCATCAAATCAATTGAGCTGCAAGAGAACTAGTAGCTTAATTACCCAAATATGATTTTTTTTTGTCTCAAAATAGGAATCCAACCTCAAGAAGTCAGGTTGTACTCAGGATTGGATAAAGAAGGCATAGGACCTTTGGTCGTACTCTTCTCGCCAATTATCTGAATACTTCCATATTCTTCCCAAGCAGGATAAAATTTATTCAATTGAAAATTGTCACTTACAACATTTACGTCGGCTAAAAAGGCATGAAACAATTCTTTGTACAAGCAGTTTACAGAAAATATAGTGTTATTACAGCATTTCCACTCCTTACTTTCATTACTAATCAATCCAATTCTTGCAAGTGCATGAGCTTCCCTATTCCATCCTCTGCTGATATGTTCCCAGCTAACTACTGTTTCATCCTCCTTTAGTCTTGAGATTTTGTTAATAATGTTGCATAGTTTCCATGGAGGTTTAGCCTCACCATTTAAGCATTTGATGAGTACCTCACAATCTGAAGTCACATTCAAGCATTTTCACCTTTTTTTCCTGGCATTGTCAAGTCCATACCACATTGCAAGGGCCTCAGCTAACATTGGTTCATCTGCTGTGGCATTTGTGAACTTAGCAATCTTCCAAGAGCCTTGTTTTGCTATCAGATATCCCATCCCTGCATTTGTGCCATGTATCCAGCTTCCATCACAGTAAAAAACATCATTTTCAGCATTATTCAGATATGACTTTTCACCTTGATTTAGATCCATCATGATCCTAGTGCTATCAATCCTTTTATTACCTTTTGTTACTTTCACTCCATACTGCATAGTTTCATCATAGGCATAGTTAAACATTGTTCTTATTCCCCATCCCTTTTCTTAATATTTGATCCTATTCCTATTTTTCCAAATCAGCCAAAAAGAGATAGCAAGAAATGCTCTCAATTTCTTGGCAGATTCCTTCTCATAGCCATCACCCTCCATCATCCAAGCTAGTTCCCTCATAGCCATCACCCTATATCTGGATTTTATCCCCAGCATTTCTTCTACCAACTTCCAGTATTGAATTTCTACTAAGCACTTAAAAAATATATGCTCAACCTGATCTTCCATATCATTGCATACATAGAATTTGTCTACCTCCTCCCCTTTGAATTTTGCAAACCATGCTGCCATCGGTAACCTGCCCCATACAAACTTCTAAATGAAAATTTTAGCATTTTGTGGGATCATCATGTTCCAAATGCTTCTCTAATCCAATTTTGGTCCTTCCCTCAGATCTTCTTTGATCATGAGAAACCAATATGCACTCCTTACTGACGCTTCACCATACTTGTTTCCCTCCCATACCTAGTAGTCATCACCACCTTCCTCATCAACCTGTATCAATTTTATTTTATTTTAGCTCTTCTCCAAAGCATCTGCTTACTAAGTCACCATTCCATTCAGGCTTACTGATTAAGTCATGTACATGTGTATGCTTCTCCAGTTCTTCAACATCTACGTATGTGGGCCATTTTTCCAATGGCAAATTGAGCAACCAAGGATCTTTCCAAATCAATGTATTCTTCCCATTCACTATTTTTTCCCTGATGCTTCCTCTCATTTCAAACATACATTTGTAAATTTCTTTAGTAGTCCAAGATCCCTTCCATCTGCCCATTTCATTCCAAGGATGTCATCTTTTATATTTGCTTCTATAAATATCAACCCAAAGCTTTCTATCTCCATTCAGAATTGAGAGCACCTTCTTAATGGCCATCACCTTCTTCATCCCTACAATGTCCCTCATTCCTAACCCTCCAACTGCTTTGTTTGCTGTAACTATACTCCAGTTGATTAGCCTAGCTGATTTTTTATTACTGTCTGCTCCTTAGAAAAAATCTCTAGAGACTTTAGAAATTTTCCTCACTACATTGTCATTGACCCAGGAAGTAGATAAAGCATACACAGGCATTGAACTCATTATAGAATTAAGTAAAGTACTCTTGCCTACTTGAGAAACCAACTGTTTTGCCCAGAAATCAATTTTCGTTTTAACTTTTTCACATAATTTTTTCTGCTGATTGGAACTCAGTCTTCTTGGATTAATATAAGCTCCCAAATACTGCATAGGTAGCTTGCCCTCTTTCATCTCTAACAAGTTACAAATTTTATGTTTCTTTTCTGGTTGACACTTTGAAGTAAATTTTTGATTTCTCCCTGCTGATTTTTTTGCCCAGTGGCTGCACAATAGCTCTCCAATACTTTCTTCATACCTTTGCATGATCTTTCAGTCCCTTTTATTGCAAAAACAATATCATCAGCAAATAATTGGTGACTGATGCTAGTCTGCTTAATTGATATGATAAGGGATTATCTTTCCTTTATCTATAAACTTTTTGTCATAATTGAAATTGTCTCCTCCATAAGGATAAAAAGATAATGAGACAATGGATCTCCTTGTCTTATTCCTCTGAAACTTTTAAAGGTCCTTGAAGTCACTCCATTGAAGCAACATGTGAACTTGACATCTTCAATACAACATCTTATCTAATTGATCATTGTATTTGGGAATCCCATTAGCTTCAGAACTTTATAAACTCAGTCCTGTCACAAGTCTTCTCCAAGTCCAACTTAAGAATAATATTTGGATTTGATGCTTTGGAGTTGTTAAATGAATTCACCAATTCTGAAACCACAAGTATGTTCTCCTGTATGTGTCTCTTTGGTACAAAAGCCACTTGTTCTTTACTAATAACTTTATCCAGTACACTCCTTATCCTGTTTGCTATAATCTTGCCACAATCTTGTATATAACATTACATACAGCTATTGGTATGAACTTATGTAACAATTTTGCCTTGTCGATCTTTCTTTCGTATCAATACCAACTTGGTATCATTCCACCCTTCAGACATACTATTTGTACTCAAGATGTTTTCAATTTCCCCTTTAATTGTTTCCTTCATGCAAACCCAGTTATGAATGAAGAACTCAACTATGTACTCATCTGGTCCAGGGCTTTTGCCCCTTCCCAGTCCATTCACTGCTTCCCATGTTTCTTCAATTGTAAGCTTCATAGTTAGTCTCCTCGTGTCCTCATCATTGGTGGTGTTCCATCTCAAATTAGCTAAAGGTTCCAAGCTCAGCTCCTCCCCATTCTTCCTTTTCCATAAGTCCTCATAATAGTCAGCAAATGCTTCAGTCATTTCACAATAATCTGTAATGCTTTTGTTATTCACTAACAATTCAGAAGTTTTATTACATCTTCTCTTCATTTTGACCAAATTATGAAAGTATTTGGTGTTCTTGTCATCAACTTCCACCCATTTACTTCGAGATTTGGACCACCATTTTACTTGTATCTGCCTACTCAAAGTAGAAACTTTCCTATTCAACACTCTCATGTATCCCATTTCTTCCTCACATAATTTACCTTCAGCATCCTTTTCCTCTAGCTTTTTTAACTTTTGTACTGCATCGTCCCAATTAGCTTCTAAATTTCCTATGGTATTCTTATTGCAGTCCTCAAGAAGCTTCTCCAGGTCCTACAGGTTTTTTGTCATCTTACTGAAGTCCTCTACTACCTAAGCATGAGACCATAAGAGGTATGTGATCTTAACCTATCATTCCCATATGTTCAACCTTAATCCTGAAGTTCCATTCAATCCACTTAATATTGAAAAGAACTCTATCAAGCCTTGCAATAATTTTCCTTTCATCCTTTCTGTTATTGGTCCATGTAAATTGTGGACCCTCAAACCCTGCATCCTGAAGTCCTGTGCTGTTCAAAAAATCTACAAAGTCACTGATAGATTTCTTCATCTGGAAAAGTCTCCCTCCTCTTTTCCACTGCTAGAAAAATGGGCATCAGCAACGGCTGATGCCGTTGCTGAAAATCATCAGCAATGGCGTGCAATGGCTGGCGCCGTTGCAATGGAGCCGTGGCAGAAAATCGCGTTGCTGATAACTTAGCAACAGATCAGCAACGGCCGCTCGGACCGTTGCTAAATATATTATCAGCAACGGTTTTGCCATGGACGCGGAGCCGTTGCTGATAACATTAATAGCAACGACTGGTGAGCCCGTAGCAGCGCCGTTAGTAAAAGCCCGTTGCTAAGCCGTTGCTGTAGGTCATCAGCAACGACTTTCGATAAACTTTTAGCAACGGCTTTCCCACGGACGGCCGTGGGAAAGCCGTTGCTGATGATGTGAACTTGGTAACGAAAAAAATTAAAATTTCAAATTTCCATTGATACATTGATACATTATCTGATACATAACTCACACACCTATACACTCATACACACATTCATTCACACATCACAAATACACCAAGATATACATCAAAACAATTATATTTATATTTATAATTATCCACAATAGTATAAAAACTATTCAAATGCAAAATTAAAGTATCAATATCCAAACAAAATAAATTAAACATGTATAATATCTCAATAACAAAGTCAATATAAAAAAAATCTCACGATGATGATGGAGGATGGCCTGGATCATTTGGTGGGGTCTGGAGTGCTTGAGTGTACACCGGCGTGGATTGACTCGAGGACGATGGATGAGATGATGCCGAAGAGATGCCTGCTTCGGGATGACCTGACATGTTGCGTAGCATAGCATGCATCTCCGCCATAATCTGACTCTGGCGCTCCATCATCTCAGTCTGACGCGCGACCGTCTCCTCTAGAGTCCTTATTCTGCTACTATGATCATAACTGAATCTGGAGATGGACGGCCGCTCACCAGCGACCGGAGGGGTCGGTGCCCCAAGTGACCCTAGTATGGCTCGCGCATGACCACTATCTGCAAAGCCATATACGCGGCCATGGTCCCAGCCACCTGCGGCCTCGACCCACGTTGCTGCGTCAAAGTTCTCGGGGGTGCCCCCGCGCTGCACCACTGTTTGACTGTAGGTCTCCTACTCGAGTTTGATTTTTTGTTTAATATTTATCATAAAACTTAAATTATAAATATATAATGAGTAATTTAAACAAATATATAGTTATCATAATGTATGCAGCGCGGTTGTCGATGTACTCCCCCGTCCCATGTGCTCGACGGTGAGTCCGCTCAAACACCGCCATCCGACACCGTCGTCTACATTTAAAAAACAAATACATTAATTAGTACACATAGTAACAAATAAAATATATAATTAAAAGGTATACTTACCATACGGTTCGCGTATACTGCAAATGCAATAGAGCCGCCGGTGTGACGCGCTGCTCCTCCCAACATGCGATTTCTAGCCGCATTCCTAGAAACCTCCTGCCATCGATCCGTCGACCATATTCCCATGAGCTGGTCCCATATATTCGGAGTAATCCAATCGGGGCCGTATCCTCGAGTCTCCGCGATGATAGTAGTCCCAGCTCGTGCCATCGCCTGGGACCGGGCCTACCCCAACTGCTCGTTGTACCTTGCCCGGGAAATAGCCTCCCAGGCAGCATAAATGAAGGGTCTTTGGTCCTCAGCCCATGTATAGCGAGCCTACAGAATAATAATATCAGTACCAATATTAATCATCATACATGTAAAAAAAAAAAAAATGTGCCTCAAACTCGCGCCATAACATGTCGACGTGCTCGCTAGGCACGTGAGACCACGTAGGCCATGCCCCGTGCATGTATCGTCAAATAGTAGAAGAAATGCTCCTCGGCACTTCTTCTTGCTCGAACCTGCATAACAAAAATAAATTTTAATATTATATTATGATATAATGAATTTATAATGATTCATAATTCATGATATATTACAGCTCCCCAATCACGCTAATAAATCTACGTGACTCTATGGCTGGTGGAGGCTGCCATCTGTTCAGCCCGCGTGGCCGCCTGCGTCTGGATGTACTAGCCTTGGCAGTATCATTGGCATGAGGATCAGCAAGAGGAGGATCAGCAGCATGAGTAAGTGTAGGAGTCTCACCGATCAGAGACTCCGAAGCTCTCCTGCGACGATAACCACGACCAGACATATCTGTCGAATAGACATATAATCAGATTTTTGTATAAATAGTAGAGATATATTGTATAAATTCCGATTCGAATAGGCGAAATTTAGGAAGTACGTTATGCCTAATCGAAACTCATTTGTTAAAGCTCCACGATTAAGACGTCGGTACATCCAACTTTGATCAGCCGACATAATTTTGTCAATCAATGACAATTTCTTTGGTTAATGTCTTTAGTTGAGATTGTCCTATTCCATTCGGGATTTATGTTATTTATATTGCACTAAGTACTTATTTTAACCACTAACTTCATTCTAAATTTCGGCAGCATCTCCCTACAGTTCTCCGAATACGCATATCATTTGGGCGCTTATCGGAGAACAAGAGAGATGCTGCCGAAATTTAGAATAATTAGTTAACAGTTAAAAGAAAAACGTAAGTGCAGTACAAATAACTATATTCCCAAATTTTCCAATCAGGGACAATTCAAGAATTGTACGTCATATAAAAGATCATCTACTTCTTTTACACGAACATACAATCCCCGAACGGATCTAAGGTTTTGCTAAATCATATCTGACTCGTCGATGCGTACGTGAAACATATCAACTCGTCGGATGGATGATTATTTTCTAAATGTTTCGAGTCAGTTCGAGTCCATATTAGACAATTCCGACACGGGTTCAAATTAGACGATTCCGGCAGGAGTCCAAAATGAACTATTCCAGCGCGCGTCCGAAGTGGACGATTCCGGCACAATGCCGAAGTGGACAATTCCGATGCGAGTCCACTGAGGACAACTTTGGACTAATTAACAATATTTTAACTAATTAATTATTATTAATCTACATTATTTTCATTAATTTAAATAATTAACCTACCATTATTAAATATTAATCTAACAAAATTAAACTAAAAATTAATATAAACTCTAAAAATTAATCTAACAAATTAAATAATTAATCTAAATAATTAACTAAATAATTAATTAACAAATAAATAAATAAATAAAAATTAATCTACAATTTTGGCGCCGGAGTTCGGTGGACTCCGGCGCCGGCGTACAGTGTCCGGACACTGTACAAGATCCGGCGGCGGCCATCGGCCGTCCGCCTCCGGCCGAAACCCTAAAAATAGGGTTTCGGTCGGATTTCCCGCGGTCGAGGACGAGGACGGCGATCAACGGGAAGAGATGGCCGGGCGGCGATGAATACCTGAAATCGACGGTCGAGGACGGACGGCAGCGTCGGCATCGGCAGTGGCGGCGAGTTGCGGGAGGAGGAGGCGGCAGCAGTAGCAGGAGGAAGAAGGGCGAGCGCGATCTGCGACCTATATAAACTTATCAGCAACGGCTCACTCGCCTGTTAGAAAGTTGTTGCTAATAAGTTATCATCAGCAACGGCTCACTTGTCCGTTAGAAAGCCGTTGCTGATAATTAAAATCATCAACAACAGCTCGCGTGTCCGTTAGAAAGCCGTTGCAGATACAACATATCTGCAACGGCTTGAGCGGCCGTAAGAATGCTGTTGCAAATAGCAACAGCTTGAGTGACCGTTGCTGATAGCCGTTGCTGAAGACTCAATTTCTAGTAGTGTTCTCCCTTGCTTCCTTAATACAGTTTAGATCCCCCATAACCAACCATGGTATGTCAGGAATGACCAAGTCACTTAGTTTCTTCCATAACTGTTCCCTTTTCCTATCATCAGTACTTGCATATATTCTTGAAACTAGGCAATATCTCCCTTTCATCAGTTCAACTACAAGACTAATTGATTGATCATCTTTGTGTACAATGCTTACTTTCATCTTTTCTTTCTTCCACAACATCATCCTGCATCCTTTCCTGCCAATACTATTCACATAATCCCCTTCCCAACATCTTTTTCTTCTTATTAAAAAAGAACTATTCTAATTCTCCTCCATATGTGTTTCAGCCAGAAAAACTAAGTCCAAGTTATTTATCTTCACAAGGGACTAAAGGTACTCATTAGCCTCCCTTTTACCAGCTCCTCTGATGTTCCATGTCAGCAACTTCATATTGGGCATTGTAAGTTCATTTCTCTATCCTTACCAAAGCAGGTAGGATCTCCATCATCCCCATTAGCACTGGTATCTGTTGTAAATCTTCTTTGCTTTGCCTTCAAACTACCATAACCAATAGGTATATTGACTAGGCTGCTTCTATTCTTCCCACCTCTTCTCATTTTTTGGCTGCTATTGTCCAAACTTCTAGATGTTTCAGGATCAATTCCTTCTTCCAAGAAGTCTTCTTCAGCAAAACTATTGTTAAGAATTTCATAAAATGAAGATGAAAGCTTTTCAGACAACTCTTCAAGGCTTTTGTTGCTCATCTTCTGTTCTTCTATCTCCCTCTGTTTATGAGTTTTTGCTTCCATTTTCTCTTTGGTTACAAACATAACCTTCTCATTCCCTTTATATTTTGAGATTATTTCTAATTCTATATCCACCCTCTCATTCAAGTTCTTTTTATTTCCCCCAATCATTCTATTGGATTCATGCATCCTTTTAACATTATTTAATTCTAGATTCTTGATATCAACCGACTTCCCCTTGCTTGCTTCTATTCTTGTATCATTAGCTGGAGTACTTCCCATCTCTCCTTTTCAACTGTGAGGTTGCCTCCTGTCTTAATGATTTGGTTCTCTTCATAAGTAGGGTTGTCAAGTACCATGAATGAATTGCTGTTTGCAACATCACTTCTCGTAGAGTTTCTCCCAAATCTTCTTCCTTTCTTCTGCACTTGTATCCAGGGACCTAGTAACTTATCATCCTCCGATATACCTATTTTACCAATACTAGGACTGCCCTCATTTGCTACACCATGATTATCCTTCACCTCTTTCCTCATTAAGCATCTCTCCTCTCTATGGCCTATCTTTCCATAAGCATAACAAATAATCAGAACATTCTCATATGCCACCGTTTGGAAAAATTTACCATTTTTTGTTTCTATCCAGAATCCTTGTTACAAAGGTTTCTTAATGTCAATCAGCACACAGGCTCTGGCAAATTTGCCCCTTATTCCTGTCATCGTGTATTCATCAAATTTCAACTGTCGCCCAATAACAGTTGCCAGCTGCGGTAGTATATTTTTATGCAGAAATTCATATGGCAAACCTGGCATGTGAATCCAAATTGGCATCAAACTAATTTCCTCCTTCAGTGGTTGGAAGTTCTCTTTCCAGGGGATTAGAGATAGTGCCTGCCCCCTAAAGAACTAGGGGCAACCTGAAAAAACCTCTCAATAATTCTCTTCACTCATGAAATTGAAAGCAAAGAATCCACCCGAGAGATACACAATTTTACATTCAGACTTAATCTTCCATAATTTTGGTAAAAAAAAATTCACATAATCAAGGGCAGGAATTTTCCCAAAAAATTTACCGTAGAGAAGCCATTTGCAATCCCCTCTCACGATTTCCAAATCCTCCTCCTCAATGAAGATTTTGCCTCTCGCCCCTTCCTGGATCTTTGCTATATTCTCTGTTAGCTTCCAAGAATGTCTCCATTCTTCCTCCAACCTCGTTCTTCTAAAGAGGCCCGCCCACGAGCTCAGTGTGTCTTCTCTATTCGATTTCCATTTGCCATCTGCCACATTCTGAGTCAGTCTTCAATCTTCACTCCCACCTTGCTCCTGGCGAAGGTTTCCTCCTCAGCACCTCCCGCCTTGTTCAAATTGTTTTGCAACGTTGGATCTGGGGGCTTCTTCAGTCTCAGGATAAGAACCGAAGATGTCGCCATTGCTATAGAAAAAGTCCCCTCACTCATCCGTCAAGTCCCCTCGCAATTACTAATCAATTTAAATAGGATTTTTTTTAACAAAAACTAAAATTTTATTTGGATTGGCTGAGTAAGTTGGATAAATCGAATCAGTGAATCGATGGCCCAATCAATTTAACATTTGGTATGCCTTTAAAAAATATTGGATGGAAGTCTATACATTCAATTTAGTTAGTTCGAGTACCTTTTTTATCACAAAATGTAATGTTTATGGAATTTCTCATAGAATTTTTCCTATTAAGAAATAGGGATAGATTATTGATATTTCAAATCATAGAAAAGACTCAAAGCTCTCTGCAGGCTCTCTCTCTGTGCATGAATTTCCATAACTCTCACGATTTATATTATCGAAATCTCATCCCCAACTGTTTTATTCTAAAAGAAGTCTCATTGACCCCATACAGTTGTACAATTGTTTTTCAGTATTTCCAGTAAATGCCCATATTTTCGCAGCCATGGATCTTAGATTTCTCATATTCTTCCTGGCGGTCATTTCCAGGTGAAGCTGCAAAGGAGAACTCCTTGCCATTCCCCAGCTGAAGATTGCTTTGGAAGGAATTATCACTTGGCAAAACGGTATTGGAAGCATCAACCTTTTTTGGAACAATCTGTCGATATTTCTAAAAACAAAGAAACGAAAAAAGATGTGAAAAGGAGAAGAAAGATATGATGCTCTCTAGTTATCTAAACTCACCTGCAGATGGCTCCTCACATGGTTACAGGTGAGTCCTTTCACATTCATCAGCTCTCTTATCCTCTTTGGAGTGGCCACTGAAGTGAGAAGAAACCTATGTTAGATTCTATTAACTAACTTCAACTGCAAGATTAATTCTAATCTTACTTTGATGACCACCCAAATGTTCAATGGCCAAGAGAAATCGATGATGCAACTCTGGTGTCCAACACAACCTTCCATTCTTCACCTGCAGTTGTGGTGCTTCGGAGTTCAGACCATCACTCACTGCCGGAGGAATTGAGAACAAAAATCCACTCTTAAGAGCACGAAACAAAGTAGAAACACATGTCTTTTTCTTCTGAAACAGAAATCGAATGAAAGTTTACTTCTAGGTCAAATTATTTTCCTGACAATTGTGTGGTCAAATTACTGCAAGATTAATTCTAATCTTACTTTGTGATCTTTGCTAGTAGTGGATATGGTTCTTCCGAAGAGGCACATGTATATCTTTCCACTGATTCTCTCCATGTTCTTCTTCATCTCCTCGATCGCTACAAACAAAATATAGATCATTATAAAAGCTATGTAGTTTTATATAAAATCTCAAAAGAAATATCCACAGTCTGCCAATAACCTTCAGTGAGAAGATGCATGCAGAGAGGGAACTCATCTTTAAAGGCTGAAATCTTCATTCTCTCCTCCTCCAGAATCATCAAGTGCTCCTCCAGCTGTTGCAATCTCCCATCTCTGTTCGCCATCGCTAGGGATTCCTCAGGGGAGCCCGCGATGCTTGCGAAGGAGGAGAAGTTTGAAATCATCTCTTTTCCCACCAGATCCATATGTTGAATAGAATAAAAGATAGGGGAGAGAGTGCAGGAAGAGAAGGGCCAGGAGTAGGACTTGTATGAGCGGCCTGCTCATACAAAGTGTATGAGCAGGCCGCTCATCGTCCGCCACGCCAGCTTAGCACGCATCCCGAACTCATTTTTGAGTTCGGGATGCGTGCCCAGCACACCAGCACAATTCGGGCACGCATCCCGAACTCAAAAATGAGTTCGGGATGCTGGCGTGGCGGACGATGAGCGGCCCGCTCATACACATTTGTATGAGCAGGCCGCTCATACTAGTTTTTTCCCAGGAGTTGGTACAAAGATGAGGGCCAGGAGTTGGTCCTACACAAGTGGACTCGGTGAGAGACGAAAGAGACGAATCTAGGTCGAGTCAAACCTTCGTGCGTGGTTGATAGATTGACAAGAGTAAATATATAAACAGAACCGAAAGAGTTGTGAGGGATATCTGAACTGTCCATTTGAAGTCTTTAATCAATTAGATGGGTCAAAACGGATAGCTATGATATACCATTCTAACATTCTCTCGTAAGAGCAAGACTTCTATAGAAGGGACCGCATAAAGCTCCTCTGTGAAGGGTTCTCTTTGGCCCTTTATTAGGTACGCGTAGCTCATAATATTAGCCATCCAATTATGTTCAACGTATTGTCACTAACTGTGCTATCCACTTTTTCTCTATATTGAATGGTTAGAGGCCGTGGAGGAAATTTTTTATTTTCCTCTTTAGAGAGTTGTTAATAAAAATATTATCGTTTATCAAAAAATTATTTCAGTTTCCTTTTTTTTATATAGCAAATATAGAAAATCACAATAGATGATTATACTAGGGTTCGAATCCTAGATCTCTAGGCAACATACAACACGTTGCCTGGATAGGCCAAATTTGGAATTGACATAATATTTTTCCATAAAGAAAGTACCTTCCAATTTTATAAAAAAAATTGAATTATACAAAAATATATTCAACTATTTTATATTAGTTAAAAGATGCAATTATTTAAAAAAGTAGTCAAAAGGCATACCTTTGTTTAATGATATCAAAATTTACTCTTACGGCATAAAAAATATGAGTATAATATTTATTAGTTTTCAATCATTACTTAAAAAATTATAATTTTCGACGGTTCAATTTTGACGACAAAAGTAGCGGTAGCATATGCTAACGTTATGTGACTGTAGAGATTCGGCGTTGCACTATCACCATATATATGTGCGACAGTATTGCAACCGACACTTTTGTCATCATAAATTAAATAACCTAGCAACGGTTGAACACCGTCACAAAATCATTAAAGATCGCATATTTTAACCCCGGCCTGCACGATCAAAGTAATTCAAAATCAATTGAACAGGATGAAAAACCAATTCATAAAAATTGACTAGAGTTACCGACTGAGGTCAGATGTGAGTGGCAGCCATGCCTTCTTCTCCTCTCTCTCTCTCTCGACAAAAATGAAAAGTTCTATTTATCTATACTTACAATGGTTTACATTCTTACACTTGATATAACACACACTACCGCTAGTACCATTTTTATTGGATGGAAGTCTATAAATTAAATTTAGTTAGTCTGAGTACCATTTTTATCACAAAATGTAAAAGTTTCAGAAATTTTTCATATAATTTTTCCTATTAAGAAGTAGGGATAGATTATTGATATTTCAAATCACAGAACAGACTCAGAGCATGCTCTCTCTCTCTCCATGAATTTTCATAACTCTCACAATTTATATTATCGAAATCTCATTCCCGACTGAAAATAGAAATCCACTCTCAAAAGCATGAAACAAACTTGAAGTACACATCTTTTTCTTACAAAATAGAAATCCCAAAATGGTCCGCTTAATTACCTCTGCACTCTTTGCTATAAGTGGATATGGTTCTTCCAAAGAGACACATGTGTGTCTTTCCACTCCTCTCCATGATCTTCTTCATCTTCTCGATTGCTACACACACAAAATATAGTCAAAATATAGATCATTACAAAAGCTATTTTTGATATAAAATCTTAGAAAAAAACCAAAGACCTGCCAATTCAATAACCTGCAGTGAGAAGATGCATGCAGATAGGGAAGTCGTCTTTGATGGGTGAAATCTTCATTCTCTCCTCTAGAATCCTCAAGTACTCCTCTGGCGGTAGGGATCTCCCATCTCTGTTCGCCATTGCTGGGGCATCCTCAGGGGAGCCGGTCATGCTGGCGGCCAAGGAGGAGAAGAATTATCTCCCCCCCCCCCCCCCGGATCCATGTAGAGAATAGAAGAAAAAATAGGGGATAGAGCACAAAAAGACACAAAGATGAGGGCGAGGGTTGGTCCTACACATGTGGACTCGGTGAGAGATGAAAGAGAACCGAAAGGCTTGTAAAGGATATCTGAACTATCCATATGAAATTTTTAATCAATAGGACGACTCAAAATGGATAGCTCTGATACGTCAATCCGCCCATAAAAAATTCTATGGATGAGTGAACATGAGTTCTGATTGAGTGAACATAAATAATAAAAGAATGAATATGATTAAATGAATATAAATTTATATTCATTTCTTTTCTATCCAGGTACATTCTTTTTTTACTCATGTTCACTCGTTCATATATTTTTTATGAGCGATCCACCCATGGATCGAAGTTGCCTCCTCCATGAAGGATTTGCCTGAGCCCTTGATTTGAGTAGCTCATAATATTAGCCATCCACTTTTTCTATATATTAAATGGCTAGATTTCAAGCTACTTGGAATCAAGGGCCAAAATGAGCCTATCATAAATGGGCTATAGGGAGGCCATAGTGGATAAATTTTTTCCTTTTATTTTTTAGATGGTTATTAATAAAAATATAATCATTATCGAGAAATTATTTCAACTTCCTATTTTAGTTTGGCTAAGATTTGAATCCACGTAATATTTTTCCTAAATATTTTAGGTAGGTATATCCTTAAAAAATGCCTTCTAATTTCATAGAAAACCATTGGGATATGCAAAAATTAATTAATTAAAAGATGTTGTTTTAAAAAGTTGTCAAAAGGTACCGTTTTATTTAATAATATCCAAATTTGCTCTTAATGCATGAAAAAAAAAATATGAATGTACTCTTTATTAATTTTCAATAGCATCTCGCGATTGGAGAAAAGAACATGGCATCAACCAAAATCTATTATCGCTAAAGCGAGATTGATTATCACATGGATGACAACCCTTCTTTTTCCTATGTTTTTTCTCTCTCGTCCTTGCAATGTCCACCATCGGCTCCCCTCACCCCCATAGTGAAATCCCTTAACCTCTTGGCCCTAGTGTGCACAGGATCTACGCATCTGAAGCTGATAAGATCCCCCGCAAAGGAAATTGCTATGCTAGTCGACTTTTGGGGGGCAAGTGCTTAAGGGTACTCTTCCATCTCGCCCCATGTTTGCGAATCTTATTACGCTTCACGACATATAGGCCTGCCCCATTTGTAAGGTTCATTTCACCCAAGCAAAAACCAATTTTGATATCACAAAACAAATTCAAACAAAAGCAAATATGTAATGATTCACAAGAACACTTAGCTTAAATGATACAAGAATATAAGTGATGCTAACAAACAATTTAGAATGATTTGACAATCTTGCTTATCTCCATTACATTGGCTCAACACCAAGAATTTCTAGACAAATTCACTAGAATACTTGTTTATATCCGGACTTTTATAGGAGTTTTCCCTAATCTATCTCAACATTTTATTTATACTAATAGGGTACTTTAATTTTTAATTCATTTCAATTATATTTCACCATCAAGTAGGTGTCATTTTCGTCCTTGTCCATGAGACGGTTGGCGAGCTACTGGCACACGATCTCGGCTGGGTGGCGCGCCTTGTCCATGAGACGGTGGGAGGGCACATCAATTGCGCCATCCGAAAGGTGGTGATGGCGTGGATGGCCGCTCTAAAAGAAGATTCTAGGCTCTCATCCATCATCTATCACAACTAGTAACCTTCGCCTTCGTTGTCATCTTCTTTATGGTGGTGGTTGTAATAATCAACGGATCTCAGCAGTTGCCGACGATCTCCTCCTTGCTTGTTGTGTCCCCTTCTCATTTCCTTGTGTTCCGTGTGCGATCTATTATTAATCATATAAACAAGACATTTTATCTTTTGATCTAATCGCTTTACTTGATATAAAAAAAGTGCTCGAGGATGGAGATGGTGAAGGTGGGATCAGATTGATCGACTAAGGGGAAACATCCACAACTCTTTGTTTCCCTGATGCGAGAGGAGATCATACATGATTTCTTGGCAGTTACGAGGAGTACATCTCAGTTTTAATCAATTTGTTTAAAGGGTATTTTTGTAAAATAGATCTCATTACTTAGTAATCTATTTGTCATACCAAACATGTCTATGTGAGTTCCATCAGTCCTATTATAACATTCTTTATGCATACCAAACACTATATTCTATATTACTAGTAATTTAAAAAGTAACAATCTATCTGAAAGGTAATTTAGATTGTCTGATAATCCTACAAGGCAATGCACCAAATTAAACATCTTCTTAGGATTTAACCTAAGTTGTAATCTTTTTGGCATTTTACAAAAAAGCCCATACAATAGCTAAATTTATGCATACTCCTCAATCCTATAAAAATTCTAAAAATTACTAAAAAGTTCAAAAAAATAATTATTCTAATTTTTTTTGGGGTGTAACAACGGTTGTGATCTTCTTTTTCCCTAGCCTCTATTTGCAAGCCCATATATACATGCCTTAAGCCTTCCTCTACGTGTCATGAAAATTATTGAGCCATCTTTGATTCTTGGTTGTGATTTATAGAGTCATCTTTGAGCTTTAACCTAGCTTGAGCACCTGTTTCTTGATTGATTTTTTGTCTTTATTGATTCATGGGAAAAGGTACAAAAATGCCCATAATATTTTCTCACGGGTACTAAAATGCCCCTAAGGTATTTTTAGGATAAAAAATACCTCTTACATTATGGAATTGAGTACAAAAATGCCCTTATAGGTAAACGACGTTAATTGAGATATAATAGAGCTGACGTGGCTGATGACTGAGACTAATGACGTGGACATGTGGCGTGCATGCAGGCCAAGACTTACTGGTACAAAAATGCTCCTAACATTTTTTCACTGGTACTAAAATACTCATAACGTTTGTTTTGGAGCTAAAATACCCCGGAGGTTATTAAAAATGGTAAAAAACTGACACTAGACTAACTTTTATTAGGTGAGACTTATCGGAGATGTCGTGAATACTGACAAAGATGTTGACTTTAAACGTAACACATATGTAGAGAGCAACTTGTCACGTAAGCGACACATAAGAAATCGAAACCGAAACTGAAATCGAAAAATAAAAATTTAGAAAATAAAAACCGAAACTGAAACCATCAAATCGGTTAATCGAAAAATTTGGTTCAGTTTCAAACCAATTTTTCAATTAACTAAATTTTTGATTTTTTTACTCACCTCTACGGTTGCATGACAAGTTGATCCACGACATCTCTATTAAGTCTCACATAACAGAAGTTAGTTTGGTGATATTTTTGTATCATTTTCAATCATCTCAGGGGTATTTTAGCTCCAAAATAAACGTTAGGGGCATTTTAGTACCCGTGAGAAAACGTTATGAGCATTTTAGGACCGATGAGAAAACGTCAGGGGCATTTTAGGACCCATGAGAAAATATCTTGGCATGCATTAGTGCTACATGTCCACGTCATTAATCCCGGTCATCAGCCACGATAGCTCAATTATATCTCAATTAACGTCATTTACCTATAGGGGCATTTTTGTACCAAATTCCATAACGTAATGGGTATTTTTTATTCCAAAAATTTTTTATGATCATTTTAATATCCGTGAGAAAATATTTTGAGCATTTTTGTACTTTTTCCCTTGATTCATTATCAAAACATATTGAGAGGAGTAAAAAATTTATTTTTGGAGATAACCATTTGTATTTTAATTATTGCTTCATTTGTTTGAAACTTTGGTTTACTTTGTATGTCTTTGTAAAAGTAGGGTTGACGAACGGATCAAGAGACAAGTTAGAGCTACAATTATGGAAGACAAATTCGCCTCTCAAGACGAAGACTTTCTATTGGTTGTTACACAAAAATAAATTACCGACAAGAATCCAATGTATATCCAACCACTCTAGTTTTCCTTTTTATTTTTTTTCTTTTGGTCTTCGTGATGAAGATAACAGGGCACTTATTTATTTATTTTGGGTAGTATTTACCAATTGACCAATACTATTTTCTTGAACTCTTTGGTTTGGGAGAGCATGGGGAGCTTAGCCAACCATCAAGTCTAGGGCTGAAAATCGAACCGAACTGGTCGGGCTCGATTCGGATTCGGCTCGGAATCGAACGAGCGGGACTCGATTCGAAATGGATCTGAGCCGAATCTGATCCCCTTTTAGGGTTCGATCAATTAGGCGAGCCGAATATGAATAGAAGGGTGCTCGACTCATTTTCTCCTCAAGCTACTCGACTCCTCCCGAACTGTTCGTGAAGGTGTCGTCGCTCGAAATCGCTCGAGCTATTCGAGCGGAGATCCAATGCAATGCAATTACTACTAGCTTGATCTGTCGAACAGTACTCGGATTCGTTTCAATCGGACTGTTCGATTATGATCCGAGTCGAGCAATTACGAACTCGAGTACTCGAATATTCGAATCGAGCCGAATATAACCAGCAGGTCTAGGTAATGCTTCAAATTCGAATCGAATTCGAATATGTACATTTTAAAACCGAGCCGAACATGAGCAGACCAGTACTCGCTCGTGTTCGGCTCGTTTTCAGCCCTAATCAAGTCCCTGCTCCATGATAAGAATGAATTCTCATCATTGGCATATTTCGTACAATAATCAAAAAGCTCTTGCAATTAATTTGCATGAAGCTTTATAATAACATGAATATTCTGCTCATTAATAATAGCTTTGAAAAGGAGTTATCCCCTCTTATTCCTTCGTCGTCCTAAACAGGTGCTTCTCTTTTCAAACTCCACTAATTTGAGAAAGTAGTAGCATATATACGGCCATTTAAGTTGGATAAAGATATAACCAGTTAACTCGGTTCTCATGGGATAAAAAATATTCTCCTCCGGAGGTTGGGAATTAAAATTTCCGAATTTTTTTTTTCTCTCTCTTGCATTTAAGTTAAATATTTATGATAAATTAATTTTAATTCGATATTTAAAAATATTTTTTTATTTTTTTATTATTGTGATAAAATAATCATTTAAATTTAATTTCTTAATTTTAAAATGATAAGTTCGTAAAATTGTATTTAATTATTAAATTATTAATATCTGACTCGAAGCCAACATAAACATAAAATTTTGAAATATTGCCTTATCCAATATTTCAACAAACGCTGGATAGGATTATTAGCTTATTCTTATCGAAATTCTTATCATCGTTAATTTCAACTGAATTCCCATCGAAATAAAATTCTATCATGCGAAACAAATGTACCATTAATGAATATTTTTTTTACTGGATAAGATATGATAAGATGAGATTAGATAGGATATGATATTAAATGATAGAGTTGTTTTACTGGATAAGATATGATAAGATGAGATTAGATAGGATATGATATTAAATGATAGAGTAATAGATAATATTTTTTACGACCCGCTTGATGGGATAACTGGCCCATCAACTTCTTAAGCTCAAACTAGCTACTAGCTCAATTAAATGCTTAAACTGAAGTCACTGGTAGCAGACCCATCAAGTCTTATAAACCAACACAATATTCAATATACTCCCGATGTGTGACTAAATCGGGGTATTATAATCTTTCCAATTTATATCTTGACGTCCTTGTCAAGACTTAACTTAAGTCTAACACATAGCTCAGAATCACACCCAAATGAGCAGCATGTGAGGCCTAGCTTAGTAGCGACTCCACTCCATCTCATGTGCAGTTTTTTTTCACATAGGCTTGATGAGATAACTGACCTATTAACTTCTTATGCTCAAATTATTAGCTCAATTAAAATGCTTAAACTGAAGTTAATGGTAGTACACCCATTAAGCATTATAAATCAACACAAAATAAAATATATTTCTAATGTCTTATGGAACTAAATCTGGATATATATTACAATAAAAACAAAGTGACTATTATGCCATAATAGGATTTGAACCTAGGCTATTAGAGTACAAGTACATCATCTTAACCACTTTGGCAAATCATGCTCATTATCAAGCAAATATAATTAACTTTTACTTAAGCATTTTGATTAGGTTGATGGTGAGACTATGTGAAGTTGATGGGTCAATTATCCCATCAAGTAAATCATAATATATTATATATGGGAGAAGTGCAGATTTGGTCCTATAAGTTTTTAATTTTTTTGACTTTGATCCTATAAGTTTCATTTTGGTATTTTCGGTCATATAAGTTTGCTCTGTAGTATAGATTTGGTCCTATACATGATGGTTCGTTAACTCTCCGTAAATGTGGACTAACGCCGTTCATACACGTTGACATATTTGGTCCTATAAGTTTCATTTCGAAATTTTTAGTCCTATATATTTGCCCCGTAGCATAGATTTAGTTCTATCCACGACGGTCCATTAACCCTCTGTCCACGAAAAAATAAACGACGTTATGTTCATATTGACGGGGTTAACAGATCGTCATGGATATGATCAATTAAATCTATATAACGGACCGGAGAGACAAGTTGGTATTTTAACTCCGTAACATAGATTTGCTTCGTAACATAGATTTAGTCATATTCATGACGGTCCATTAACTTCGTCAATATGGACATAATGTCGTTTATTCACTACTAGAAATTGAGTCTTCAGCAACGGCTATCAGCAACGGCCGCTCAAGCCGTTGTTATTTGCAACGACATTCTTACGGCCGCTCAAGCCGCTGCAGATATGTTGTATCTGCAACGGCTTTCTAACGGACACGCTAGCCGTTGCTGATGATTTTAATTATTAGCAACGGCTTTCTAACAGACAAGTGAGTCGTTGCTGATGATAACTTATTAGCAACGGCTTTCTAACGGGCGAGTGAGTCGTTGCTGATAAGTTTATATAGGTCGCAGATCGCGCCCGACCCTTCTTCCTCCCGCTGCTGCCGCCGCCGCCGCCTCCTCCTCCCGCCTCTCGCCGCCGCTGCCGACGCCGACGACGCCGAGCTGCCGCTGCCGACGCTGTCGTTCGTCCTCGACCGCCGATTTCAGGTATTCATCGCCGTCCGGCCGTCTCTTCCCGTTGAGGCCGGCGGGAAATCCGATCGAAACCCTATTTTTAGGGTTTTGGCCGGCGGCAGTCGGCCGATGGCTGCCGCCGGAGCTTGTACAGTGTCCGGACACACTGTCCGGACACTATACGCCGGCGCCATAGTCCACCGCGTCGAAAATAGTAGATTTATAGTTTTTTATTTTTTTATTTATATGTTAATTAATTATTTAGATTAATTGTTTAATTTGTTAGATTAATTATTATGGTTTAGATTAATTTTTAGGGTTTAGATTAATTTCGGAATTGTCCACTTCGGACGGGCGCCGGAATCGTCCACTTCGGACGCGCGCCGAAATCGTCCACTTCAGACTCTTGCCGAAATCGTCGAATTTGGAATCATGTCGGAATTGTCCAATATGGACTCGAACTGTCTCGAAACATTTAGAAAATAATCATCTATCCGACGAGTTGATATGTTTCACGTACGCATCGACGAGTCGGATATGATTTAGCAAAACCTTAGATCCGTTCGGGGATTGTATGTTCGTGTAAAAGAAGTAGATGATCTTTTATACGACGTACAATTCATGTCGGCTGATCGAAGTTGGATGTACCGACGTCTTGACAGAATCATGTCGGCTGATCGAAGTTGGATGTACCGACGTCTTGATCGTGGAGCTTTAACGAATGAGTTTCGATTAGGAGTAACATACTTCCTAAATTTCGCCTATTCGAATCGAAATTTCGTTAGCATCGGTGATCAAATCCGATGTCCGTGCCGCATTTGTTCGAAAGGACGATTTTTGGATCGGGAGACTGTCACTCTGCATCTATATAGCAAAGGATTTGCACCAAGATATTTTCTATGGACTTGTCACGGGGAGTCACGCGAAGTCGGGACGTCGAGCAATCCTGTCGTTCAGACATATGGTGAATCTTCCTCTGTTGGTGCTTCTTCATCCAGTCAATCTAATCCCTATAGAACTATGATACTTGATAGTCTTGGGGGTCAATTCCACCTGAATGATAATGTTGATCGGCCAGTTCTTTGGACATCAGTCCCACCAGATACTACAGCGGTTGATATCACAGAAGTACAAACTGCGGTAGAGATTGAATTACCGAATAAAGAATGTGCAGAATTTTTGAGTTTGTTAGTGGACCGTCGCGACTTGTGTCGTGCTATAGCGGATATTTTGTTAATGGGTATAAATTTCACACGGTTGAATATGCATTTACAAAGAAGACGATGAATGCTGGGGTCTGTGTGAAAGGGACAACCTATGTTGAATGTGATATGAATTTTTATGGACTGGTGGAAGAAGTGATAGAGTTGCACTACTTCGGTTTGAAATCAGTTATTCTATTTAGATGTCATTGGTTCGATACAACAGAAAGGGGCATGAAAGTTCATCCAAAATACAAACTTGTTGAGGTTAATTATAAATCTAAATTGGCAGCAAATGAGCCTTTTATATTGGCATCACAAGCCGAACAAGTATATTACGCGAAGTTCCGGCTCGAAATAAAGATAGAGCAGATTGGCGTGTAGTCTGTAAGACAAAAGGTAGAGGAAAAATTGATCCGATAGTAGGAGAAAATGAGCTGATACCTGATATGACACATGGTTTCTATCACGAAGATGATCCTCCTGCTGTAGATCGTATTATTCCAATACTCGAGGATGCAGACACAACGTCAATTCAATTAGAAGTTGAATATGCTGATGATGACGATCATGAAATTGAGGAAGCTGGAGAAGAAGAAGATGAAGAAGAGGAAGAATTCGAAGACTATTATACATATGATGAGGAATAATTGTAAAGTATATATTTTATTAAATATATCTCTACTATTTATACAATAATCTGATTATATGTCTATTCGACAGATATGTCTGGTCGTGGTTATCGTCGCAGGAGAGATTCGGAGTCTCCGATCGGTGAGACTCCTACACTTACTCATGCTGCTGATCCTCATGACGATGATACTGCCGAGGCTAGTACATCCAGACGCAGGCGGCCACGCGGGCCGAACAGGTGGCAGCCTCCACCAGCCACAGAGTCACGTAGATTGATTAGCGTGATTGGGGAGCAGTAATATATCATGAATTATGAATCATTACAAATTCATTATATCATAATATAATATTAAAATTTATTTTTGTTGTGCAGGTTCGAGCAAGAAGAAGTGCCGAGGAGCATTTCTTCTACTATTCGACGATACATGCACGGGGCATGGCCTACGTGGTCTCACGTGCCTAGCGAGCACGTCGACAAGTTATGGCGCGAGTTTGAGGCACGTATTATTATTATTTTTACATGCATGATGATTAATATTGGTACTGATATTATTATTTTGCAGGCTCGCTATACATGGGCCGAGGACCAAAGGCCCTTCATTTACGCTGCTTGGGAGGCTATTTCCCGAGCAAGGTACAATGGGCAGCTGGGGCAGTCTCGGTCCCAGGCGATGGCCCAAGCTGGGACCACTAACATCGCGGAGACTCGGGGATACGGCCCCGATTGGATTACTCCGGATATATGGGACCAGCTCGTGGGAATATGGTCGACGGATCGATGGCAGGAGGTTTCTCGGAATGCGGCTATAAATTGCATTTCGGGGGGAGCAGCGCGTCACACCGGCGACTCTATTGCATTTGCAGTGCATGCGAACCGTATGGTAAGTATATCTTTTAATTATATATTTTATTTGTTACTATGTGTACTAATTAATGTATTTGTTTTGTAAATGTAGACGACGGTGTCGGATGACGGGACTGTCCAGCGACCCTCCCCGATGGCGGTGTTTGAGCGGACTCACCGTCGAGCACATGGGACGGGGGAGTACATCGACAACCGCGCTGCATACATTATGGTAACTATATTTGTTTAAATTATTCATTATATATTTATAATTTAAGTTTTATGATAAATATTAAACAAAAAATCAAACTCGAGTAGGAGACCTACAGCCAGACGGTGGTGCAGCGTGGGGGTACCCCCGAGGACTTTGACGCAGCAACGTGGGTCGAGGCTGCAGGTGGCTGGGACCATGGCCGCGTATATGGCTTCTCAGATAGTGGTCATGCGCGAGCCGTACTAGGGCCACTTGGGGCACCGACCCCTCCGGTCGCTGGTGAGCGGCCGTCCACCTCTTGATCCAGTTATGATCATAGTAGCAGAATAAGGACTCTAGGGGCCCGTTTGGTTTGCTAAAAAATGGGGGACTAGACTGGACATCCGCCCATGTCCCCCGTTTGGTTTGCAAAAGAAGCTTCGGGACAAGGACTTCTCCTTGTCCGGGACAGGATTTCCACCCATTTTGGTGTATCGAGAAATTTCTCGGTACATCGAAATCGGGCGGAGGACAAGGGCTGCAATTGTCAAAATTACCCCTTCCTTTGATCGTAGAATCGTCGGATCGAGTCGAGGTGAATACCAAAGTTGTAAATTTTCGCATGCTGAACGCGATGGTGGTGTCAGATTTCAGATTGGAAATCGTTTGGTATGATTTTTATATTTTTCGGTATTATCATATTGTTATACTTTTAGGTTAATTGAAAATTAGTTGAACACTTAATTATTAGTTAAACTAAAACTTCTTATTGTATTAAAGTATTTGATACTATATATTAATATTTTTTTACATATTAATTAATTTTAAGACTAATTTACAAGGGTATTTTAGTCATTTGTCATATATAATACTTTGTTATAGCGAAACAAACGCATGACAGAACGGAATATCGTGTCCTGTTCTTGACGAAACAAACACGGTATAGCTATTGTTCCAGGACATCAGATGTCTTGTCCTTGTCCCTGTCTGGTGTCCTGTGATGAGCAGTTTGCGAACCAAACGGACCCTAGAGGACACGGTCGCGCGTCAGACTAAGATAATGGAGCACCAGAGTCAGATGATGGCGGATATACAAGCTATGCTACGCAACATGTCAGGTCATCCCGAAGCAGGCATCTCTTCGGCATCATCTAATCCATCGTCCTCGAGTCAGTCCACGCTGGTGTACACTCAAGCACTCCAGACCCCGCTATATGATCCAGACAATCCTCCATCGTCATCGTGAGATTTTTTTTATATTGACTTTGTTACTGAGATATTGGACTTGTTTAATTTATTTTGTTTGGATATTGATACTTCAATTTTGCATTTGAATAGTTTTTATACTATTGTGGATAATTATCAATATAAATATAATTGTTTTGATGTATATCTTGGTGTATTTGTGATGTGTGAATGAATGTGTGTATGAGTGTATGGGTGTGTGAGTTATGTATCAGATAATGTATCAATGTATCAATGGAAATTTGAAATTTGAAATTTTTTTGTTACCAGGTTCACATCATCAGCAACGGCTTTCCCACGGCCGTCCGTGGGAAAGCCGTTGCTAAAAGTGTATCGAAAGCCGTTGTTGATGACCTACAGCAACGGCTTAGCGACGAGATTTTACTAACGGCGTTGCTACGGACTCAGCGTGTTGCTATTAATGTTATCCGCAACGGCTCCGGGTGCATGGCAAAACCGTTGCTGATAATATTTTTAGCAACGGCCCGAGCGGCCATTGCTGATCCGTTGCTAAGTTATCAGCAACGCGATTTTCTGCCACGGCTCCATTGCAACGGCTCCGACCGTTGCTGATGCTCTTCAGCAACGGCTCAGCAACGGCTCAGCAATGGCATCAGCCGTTGCTGATGCCTATTTTTCGTAGATGGAGAGTTAACGGACCATCATAAATTTGATCAAATTTGTGCTATGAGGCAAATATATTGAACCAAATTTGTGCTACGTTGCAAATATATAGGGCCAAATTTGTACTACGGGGCAAACATATATAACTGAAATTTTCGAAATAAAACTTATATGACCAAATATGTCGACGTGTATGAACGACGTTAGTCCAAATTAACGGACCGTCACGGATAGGACCAAGTCTGTACTACAGAGGAAACTTATACATGATCGAAAATACTAAAATAAAATTTATAGGACCAAAGTCCAAAAAATTAAAAACTTATAGGACCAAATCTGCACTTCTCTTATATATATATATATATAGTTTGTTTATTTATTTAATTGTAATATATGTTATTTGAGTTTTACGCTAAAAAGCATAAATCTTAAATTTGACTTAGGTTCAATTCCACAAAAGACCAAATCTGCACTTCTCTCGTGTGTATATATATATATATATAGTTTATTTATTTATTATATGTTATTTAAGTTTTACGCTGAAAAGCATAAATCTTAAATTTGACTTAGGTTCAATTCCACAAAAGAAATATGAATATTGAACCAAATTGTACAAACATTAATGGTATGTTTGCTTCATTTGATAGGATAAAATATGATTGGATAATAAATGAGGATGGATTAGATATAAATTTTTTAAATTCGGTATACACCAGATATAATATCAATTTTATACTTATTTTCTTCTAATCCATGCACTAAACAAACAATGAATAATAATCCATCCCTTATCATATCCTTCCTTATCCTATGAAGCAAACATGCACCGATGGTTTTTAACTTCAATTTTGTGAATGCGATAAGTACGCGAAATCTCCAATCAAGAATTAAAGATGTGATTTGTATGATTATTGCATAATATTATTTTTCACTTATTTTATTTATTTTCCTACCGTAATTATTTATTCTTTAAACATTTCTCTTAGATTACTACAACAGGAGTTGTATTTCTCTCTGTTAATGTTAATGTATAATATAAATTTTCTAAACCCATTTTTTTAATAAAAGCAAATTTGCATTCATCAAGAGAACTGAAAAAATACAAGTTGAGGTAAGACAAAAGACATAACTAACAAAGTAAGCGAAAAAGAAAATATAATCAGCAAGTTAGGCTTAATATGTTAGCAGCCTCAATAGCTAAATTGACCACTGTGCAATTCACATAATCAAAACAACACCTATTCCTTTCGCGTCAAATCTTTCACCTCCAAATCATTGTAGTTCTGAAAAAAGTTAACTTGTCAGTTTGGGAACCTCCTGCATCGGCAAGCCAAGGCGCAAAATCTATCCTGAAAGGTTTTAGATGAGCTAGAAGTAGGAAGCGTCTCCAACCTCTCACTGTACAAGGATAACTGCCAAAAATGTGTGCATGAGATTCTAGGGCTGAACTACACAGAGGGCATGTCGGATCCAGATTCATTTTATGCTCAATGAGACGATCCTTGGTGTGTAGTACCTTTTGGAAATAGAACCAGTTAAAAATGGAAATTGAATTCAGACACTCCTTGTGCCAAATTTACTGGGCTCTATAGTCAGTAACTCCTCTGAAGTTGAGCAACTTGTAGAAAGGTCGTGTGTTGAATATCCCCGAAGGATCCCATTTCCAAGAGATTGTATCCTTTTTGGTCCACGGAGGATACCATTTAATTAGATTACAAGCTAAAATCAGAACCTCAGATATAGGAACGTAATTATAGAAGTTAATGTTCCATCCCACCACATTTTCGAAGGAATCAATTTGTTTAGCATCCGCAATAAAGTGTCTCCTAACCAATCATCATGTCAAAGTTTTATCAGCTGACCATTACCAATAGATATCCTGGATGAGATTTCGAATGCCTCAAGTAAAGAAGAAATCCCTTTCCAAATATGAGATATCCAACATCTATCAGACATACCCGCACCAAAAAAGAGAGGGTACAAAGTCCTCACAATATTCGACCACTGAAGATTCTCAGCTTGTCAAAGCTTTCATATCCAACTACCTAGTCTTGCTTGATTGTGAAGATGGATGTCAAGCAAACCAATCCCTCTCGAGGTTTTGTCAGCAAGAAGTGTATCCAATCTAAGTAAACTCTTTCCTTTACACATTGAACCCCCAGTACCACACCAAAAACATCGTCGTCTCCTTAAGTCCAGTTGCTTAACTACCCAATTTGCCAGTGTGCTATTAATCAGTGCCAACCGTCTCGCTCTTGAAAGACAATGTCCTTGCCATGATATCAGAAACCCATCAAATTTTGATATCAATATGTATAGCAGAAGTAGAGGATAAATATCTGCCTAAAATATCTGTCATCCTGGTAGAAGTAGAGTGATCACCCCCAATGTGTATAGCAGAAGTACTCTTGTTTACATTAATCTTAAGACCAGATGTCAGTTCGAAACATTTGAAAAATAGACGTATATGCTCAAAACTCTGGGTGGTACCCTCGCAAAACATAATGAGATTGTTTGCATAAAAAACATTAGTAATACCTCCAGGTATCAAATTGCTCAAAGCACCTCTGAAGAAACCACTCTGAGTAGCTCCCCCAATCAATCTCGACAGAGAATCAACAATCAAATTGAAAATGAGCGGAGAGAGGGGGTTTTCTTGCCTAATTCCTTGTTTGTGGTGGAAAGCTACCCCTAGCGTCCCGTTAACGATGAGCGAGGATGAAGAGGATCTCAACAAATGTGAAATACAAGAAATCCACTGCGTTGGGCAACCGCGGGCCTGTAGTAATTGCTCAATGAAATCCCAAGCAAAAGATAATATTCCCTCTCCTCTCCAACTTAAGCAGTTCCCTTAGAGAACATTGCTCGTCATCGACCTCAAGCAGATCTACATGGACACCACCTACCTCACTACATGCGAAGCCATGTTTGTGGAAGGGGGGCAATTGACGCCTACGGATGGTAATTTTATCCACATTCGTCAACTAAAAACTGCATCTGCACCGTATTCAATCCATATCAGTAAATAAATATGGATATGAATACGGATATTGATCTAAAAAATTTATATACGCGTGGATGTGGTGCAGATATGAATATGGATGCGGATCTGCACCGTATTCACACCACATATTTGCATATAAAAATTTACCATTTTAACTATATATAAGTTACTTAATATATATTGTATAGGTATGTTTTACGGTAAATTACATATGAAACCTTATTGAGTTACTAATTGTTATGAATTTAATAATGTAAGTTATTATTTTTTGTTACATAAATTATTTATTAATTTTTTATTAAATACGGTGAGAATGCAGATGCGGTGCGGATATCCACATTTGAATGCGGTGCAGATATGGATATATCCATATCCGCAGCGGATGCAATGCAGATACGGATGTGCGGTGCGGATACGAACAATAAAATATCTATTCCGTATCTAATCTGATGGCATCCCTATTGTCGTCCCTCCTAATTTTTTAAAAAATTACTTATACACGTAAAAAGAAAAAATTATCCCCCAATATATAAATTTCCCCCTTCCATTTTTTTTTAAAAATCACTAAAATTAAAGTTCCCCCTCCCTATATACAACATTCCTCATTTTTGTTTCGACAACAAAATTATTTTGAATTTTAAAAATAATTTAAAATTTAATAACTAAAATTACTAAATTTAATTTGTGAATTGAGTTCCTCTTATTTAATTTTTTTCACTTATATAAAAAAAAAGACAAAATAATTATTCTTTGTGATCCTCCAATTTTTTAAATAGAAATCTTTTATATTATTTTTTAAAAATTTAAATATTAATAACTATAAATTTACTAAACTTAATCATTCTAATCCTCTCTTTCAACATTCTCTCATGCTCGTGTTCACACTGCATCATACTATTATCCTCGCACCTTGGTCAAGGATGACAACTGTGAATCTATTATTTTTTTTGAAAAATAAATGTGGACATGAATGTAACACACCATATCTGAATTATCCTATATATAACTGTCATTTTACCTCATATTCAGTAACTTTTATAGTTATTATTTTGCCCCATCAATTTTTATTCTATGCATTAATTTATTAATTTTTTACTAAAATGAGGTGGGGTTGCGGATAATATAATTTATGCATCATATTTAATTTGTTGTTATCCATAACCTTGGGCTCACCCACATGTGAGTGTGTCCCTGCCAATGCAAGACCATCCCTTAACTCATCAGATTCGAGTCTGCCAACCCCCTCCCCCTTTTAATTCCTAGCTCTTGTCTTGACTCCTTGACTCTAGGGCCTCAAAGGCTCAAACAAACCATATGATCTTTAATTTCATGCATTTTCTTCTTAAAATTCTCCCTCAATTCTTCCACATATTACTACCGCCGATGAAAATTCGTTGCTTGTATTCTCCTTTGGAGATATTATAAGATTGACAAGTATCATCATCTATTGAATGTTTACTGTATTATGAAATCATCTTGCAATATCCTATGGTGGGCCGGCTTGTTGAGCAAGGTTTTGAATGTTTTCTTTCTTTCTATGGGTGCTAAGCATCCAAGAAACTTATTGGGATCAGACATAAGGCGAATCACTTATTAGAAGTATCCTGATTATTTGTTGAGAGTACCCAACCTTTTGCCTTGATAAAATCCTCTCATTTATGGCATCTAATGCTTGGCCATGTATCACCTTATTTTGATACCCCCTATTGTACTTGGTACAATTTTCAAGGTTTTTCTTGCTTCGTAGGATTAAAGAAGATATGATAAGATATGAATTTTAATTCATTCTTTCTGTTACACTCGAAAAGTTTGATTAATTATATTCCTATTATGCTGGATTTGTATAATAATTTTTGAAATTTTATTTGAGTTAAAAATTTTACTTATAAAACTCAATTAATTTTTAGAGTTTTTTTTATAAAATTACTCAACCCTAGAGTTATATATATCTCCAACCTAATTTATTTAGTTTTTAATCAAAAGAGGGTAGCCATCGTTGGATCATATTGGGGACGGGGGATGGGTAAAGGCGGTCCGTCGCGGAGGGAGAAGTCGTGAAAGAGTTAATATTCTTTTTGAATCTTCTTTAGGGTAATACTACATGTGTAGGAAAGGAGGGGGTATGATTTCGGATTTCTGGTATGGATTTATTGAAGAATCTAAATTTTAGACGCTATTTTGAATTGAATTAATGAATAATGTTTTTAATTTTTAATTTTTTGTGTTTCTCCGATTAAATCACTATATATTTTTTTGTGTGTATTTTCATGTTTGGGGTTTTCTGTAAAATTCAAAACATGCAGTTTTCGACGAGCTAGCTTGACCGGAGGCGGCGCTGCCGCACCGACTGGGACGGTGTTGTCGCGCCTAGGCGGGCGCCGCCACCATGCCCGGCGTTTCAGCACCGCCCAGCCAAGCACTGCAGCAGTGTCCAGGAGGGCGTCGCAGCCCAGGCAATGCTGCAGGCGAGCCCAAGCGGGCGTTTTCGTCTATGCGGGGCGTTGTAGCAGCATCCGCCAGCTTCTGCGTAGCCCGAGCGCGATGGCTCACGCTTAGATGGGGGCAACCCTGCCCCGACCACGGACTGTGATGGATTTCGGCGGCCTATGGCCTTCCCGAGGACCCTTGGCCGCTAAATCTAGTGGCGGGGACGGCGGGGAGTGGGGGTGGTGGAGGTAGGCTGACATCTAGGTTTAAGGTGAGAGGTTAAGGATGAAGATTATATCAGTATTATATAATGGTGTTATAAACATATATTTATTTTGTAGTGTTTTAAGTAACTTTAGTTATATATGTGTGTGTTATAACTCAAACTATGGTGTTATATTCTATTGATAGCGTTTTGAAAATGATATTTGATTTATAGCAGTGTTCAAAACATATGTAACTGTGCTGTCTTTACTAGTTTATTACATAGCTTGTTCTTTAAAAAAAGATATTTTATGGTTCTCTAGTAAAAATTATTTGATGCAATTGCGGGATTTATTTTCTCATTCAGATTCATTTTTTTTACCATTCTCATTGAGATTCTGATTTGTTAATTTTTGATGCATTTTGGATACTGTTTTATTCATTTAATTATCTTTTAAAATGAATAAATAGAGTTTTCTTTCAAAATTAATTTTGAGTGTTTCTATACTCAAATACTAGCATATTATATATGAAATTTTAACTAATTGATGTTCTGAATTTATGAGTGTAATCTATTTTCTCATAAAATATCTGAATTTCTTGAAAATAGTGCGAGGTGGTTACCTCACTTCTGTGCTAAACTCTAATTAGTGCTTTGAACAATTCTAATGAGTTAATGCGGTTGGGTATCATTTCCGATCACATGTAGTTATTATTCTAATTGAAGTGTTTATCTTCTTATTCTTGCTATAAATTTTTTGAGCTTTGTTATGCATGTTCTTGAGCATGAGCATATAGGCATGATAACGTAATTATAATGCATGTGCTATATACGTAGATAATTGCATAAGGTTATAGTGCTACAATAGTTGAAATGCATGTGTTGTACTTTATAGACATGTTATGATTAATAAGTTGGTTATATGTGAAATTAGCGCTACATGATGTTAGTTGTTTGTATTATATCGGAGTTACCTTGTTGTTCTTATTATTATGGTGTTAATTGAGATTCATGATATTAATATTAATATGCATGTATAGGTATGGCGTTACGAATGTATTAATAATATTAGGAGGTATGCCTGTATGTTAGAGCTATAATCTATAATGAGTAGTTTGGTGATACAGTTATGGCGTGGGCCTTTGATCTACTTGTGACCCTTAGTCATTGCGCTATTGAGCGGGGATATCAATATTTACCCATAGGGGTGTGCATGGGTATCGGATGAGTCCGGAACCGGTTGGAATCTATCCGATCGAATAGGTTTCGGATAGACCCGAATTAAATTTCGGTAGGGTTCGGGACAAAAATAAGGAACCGATTAAAATTGGTTTTGGTTCCCGGTCCAATACATCGGGAACTCGGAATCGGAATCGATACTCGAAACTTGTACTGTGAAATATGTTCATTTATAGGTTCTAGGATACATATTTCGAGTACCATGTTGGAATCAGAACCTGTACCCTAGAATTTGTAAATGAACAGATTCCAACAGGGTACACAAAATCAGAACATGTGGTTCAGGGTAGGATCTAGTTCCAAGTTCCAACATGGTAGGATCTGATTCCTAATTCGAACATGATAATGTCTGATTTCAAAACCTAGAAATTGATCCTATATAGGATAGGGTCTGAGTATCATGCAAAATATAGGGTACTCGACCACTCACCCCTAGTTACCCATGGATGCGCAACAGCGTGGAAACATATGCGTAGTGGCTATAGGCTATCTTAGGATAATCGTTCTTCCCATACGAACAAAGAGGAGAACCACTCTCGGGGCGAGAGTAGTGGCCATACACTCAATTACTAGCTGTGATGCATATCCATTGATGAATTACTAGCATTAATAGCCAAGGTAGATAGTTAGACCGATAGAGTTGCAACTCTGATGTCCTTGAAATTCCCTTATTAAGATTGTTATGGAACTCCTATTCATTATTCAAGACATTGGATAGCCTCTTTTTGGATCATGTTAACTTAGTACTTGAGCTCTAACCTTGTACAATTGGTTATTGATCTTTAATGTTGTGATCTTTTAAGCCTTTGATGTTGAGTATATGGTAGTGTTCTCGTCGTGCTCTCGTGGGCCATACTCGCTTATTGGAAATGACCATAGGAGGGGTATGATAGTTTATTCACTACTAGAAATTGGTTCTTCAGCAACGGCTATCAACAACGGCCGCTCAAGCCGTTGCAATTTGCAACGGCGTTCTTACGGTCGTTCAAGCCGTTGCAGATATGTTGTATCTACAAAGGCGTTCTTACGGCCGCTCGAGCCATTGCAGATGTTAATTACCTTAGCAACAGCTTTCTAACGGACACGTGAGTCGTTGCTGATGATTAACTTATCAGCAACGGCGTTCTAACGGTTCAGTGAGTCGTTGCTGATAAGTTTATATAGGGCACACGCCCACGCCCGCCCCTTCCTCCTTCTTCTTCCTCTTCCTCTGCTCGTCGCCTGCTGTCGTTGCCGACGCCGCCGCCCCGTATTTTCCAGGTATTCCTCGCCGCCCCACCTTCCTTCCCTAGATCCGGCCGATAGCCGCGGCTAGACCATTGTCTAGTGTTCGGACACTTGACTCTGACGCCGAAAATCCATTAATTAATAATTTTTTAATTAATTGTTTAATTTTTAATTAATTTTTTAATTTATAGATTAATTGTTAGATTATTTTTTATGGTTTAGATTAACTTTTAGATTAATTATTATAATTTAGATTAATTGTTAGAGTTTAGATTAATTTTTAGATTAATCTATTTAGATTGATATTATGTTTTAGATTAATAATGGTATGTTAATTATTTAAATTAGTTAAAATGTTTTAGATTAATAATAATTAATTAGTTAAAATGTTAATTAGTCCGGAGTCGTCCTCAGTGGACTCGCGCCGGAATCGTCCACTTTGGACTCGCACCGAAATCGTTCACTTCAGACTCGCGCCGGAATCGTTCATTTCGGACTCGCGCCGGAACCATCCACTTTGGACTCATGTCGGAACTTTCCACTATGGATTTGAACTGACTCGAAACATTTAGAAAATAATCATCCATCCGACGAGTTGATATGTTTCACGTACGCATCGAAGAGGAAGAATTCGAAGACTATTACTCAGATGATGAGGAATAATTGTAAAATATATCTTATATGAAATATATCTTTACTATATATATAACAATCTGATTATATACCTATTCGACAGATATATCTGGTCGTGGTTATCGTCGCAGGAGAGCTTCAGAGTCTCCGATTGGTGAGACTCCAGCACTTACCCATGCTGCTGATCCTCCTGCCGATGATACTGCTGAGGCTAGTACATCCAGACGCAGGCGGCCACGCGGGCCGAGTAGGTGGCAGCCTCCACCAGCCACAGAGTCACGTAGATTCATTAGTGTGATTGGGAAGCGATAATATATCATGAATTATGAATTATTAAAAATTCATTATATCATAATATAATATTAAATTTTATTTTTGTTGTGCAGGTTCGAGCAAGAAGAAGTGCCGAGGAGCATATCTTCTACCATTCGACGATACATGCACAGGGCATGGCCCACGTGGTCTCACGTGCCCAGCGAGCACGTCAACATGCTATTGCGCGAGTTTGAGGCATGTATTAATTTTTTTTATACATGCATGATGATTAATATTGGTACTTATACTATTATTTTGCAAGCTCGCTATACATGGGCTGAGGACCAGAGGTCCTTCATTTACGCTGCCTGGGAGGCTATTTCTCGGCAGAGGTACAACAGGCAGCTGGGGCAGGCCCGACCCCAGGTGATGGCCCGAGCTGGGACCACTAACATCGCGAAGACTTGGGGACACGGCCCCGATTGGATTACTCTGGATATATGAGACCAGCTCGTGGCATTATGGTCGACGGATCGATGGTAGGAGGTTTCTAGGATTGCGACTAGAAATCGCATGTCGGGGGGAGGAGCGTGTCACACTGGCGGCTCTATTGCATTTGCAGTGCACGCGAACCGTATGGTAAGTATATCTTACTTTTAATTATATATTTTATTTGTTACTCTATGTACTAATTAATGTATTTATTTTGTAAATGTATACGACAGTGTTGGACGACGGGACTGTCAAGCGACCCTCCCCGATGACGGGGGAGTACATTAGAAAACAAAAAAAATTAAACTCGAGTAGGAGACCTACACTCAGACGGTGGTGCAGCACGGGAGCACCCCCAAGGACTTTGATGTAGAAGCGTGGGTCGAGGCTACAAGTGGCTGGGACCACGATCGCGTATATGGCTTTGCAGATAGTGGTCATGCGCGAGACGTGCTAGGGCCACTTGGGGCACCGACCCCTCCGGTCACTGGTGAGTGGCCGTCCACCTCTAGGTCCAGTTATGATCAGAATAGCAGGTAAGGACACTGGAGGAGACGGTCGCGCGTCAGAGTGAGATGATGGAGCGTCAGAGTCAGATGATGGCGGAGATGTATGCTATGCTACGCAACATCTCAGCTCATACCAGAGCAGGCATCCCCTCGGCATCATCTGATCCATCGTTCTCGAGTCAGTCTACGCCGGTGCACACCCAAGCACTCCAGACCCAGCCATATGATCCAGACCATCCTCCATTGTCATCATGAGATTTATTATTATTTTTTTATATAGACTTTGTTACTTAGATACTATACTTGATTAATTTATTTTGTTTGGATATTGATACTTCAATTTTGAATTTGAACAGTTTTTATACGATTGTGGATAATTATAAATATAAGTATAATTGTTTTGATGTATATCTGGGTGTATTTGTGATGTGTGAATAGATGTATGTATGGGTGTATGGGTGTGTAAGTTATGCGTCAGATAATGTATCAATGTATTAATGGAAATTTGAAATTTTTTTTAGTTTTAGGTCTACATCATCAACAACGGCTTTCCCACGGTTGCCCGTGGGAAAGCCATTACTTAAAGTGTATCGTAAGTCGTTACTGATGACCTACAGCAACGGTCTTTCACTAGCTGTCTTGCCACGGCCTCTCGAACCGTTGCTAATAATATTATCAGCAATGGCCCGAGCGACAGTTGTTGATCCTTTGCTAAGTTATCAGCAATGCGTATTTCTGCCACGGCTCCGTTGCAACAGGTGGGGCCGTTGCACACCGTTGCTGATGGTTTTCAGCAACGGCTTCAGCCATTGTTGATGCCCATTATTCCAGTAGTGATTTAGTGCATGGATTAAAAAAAAGGATTTGAAAAATATAGAATTGATATTATAACCAATGAACAACTGATTTAATGAATCATATCCAATACTACGTCATATTTGTTATTCTATCCTATTTGGTGAAGTAAATAAACCATAATGGTTCGTTTGCTTTAGTGGATAGGATTAGATAAGATATGATATCAAATGAGAGAGTATTGGATAAAATTTTTTTTAATCCGATATACACTAGATATAATGTTAAATTTATATTCTTCTAATCCATGCACTAAACAAACAAAGGATATAAATCTATCTCTAATCTTATCCATTTCTATCCTATGAAGCAAACATACCCTAATTATATTTTATCAACTTAGATATTCACCTACCATTCCTTTCAATAAAAGTACATTATTACCTTTTAAACTCCTTCATTTTGATATTTGGCGACCATTTCAGAAACAGGTGGTGCTTGCTAGCCCACCTCATGCTGACTTGCACCACCCTAGTGGCTGATCTCCTTAAAATTCGAATAAGACGAGTTCATCTCAAATCCCATCGCTTGAAGCTAGCACGCTTTTGCATTTAATGTGTATCTAGATCAAGATACGTCAAAATCTTCTCATGCTAGCATTTCTTCAACCTCCATATCTACCTTACTCACTATTGACCCATTCTAACTATGTCATCCCCATACCCCATTACCCAAGTGCTCTTGGCCACTAGTTCCTCCACTCTATTACTTTCAATGACTGAACCCAATATCCCTAGCACAGCTCCATTCCTACATTCTAACCATCTAGTCTCCAGGTTGTTGGAACAATGAGCTTTCGATATCTCCCTCATCTTCCAAGTTGACTATAAATCATGTACTTAATCATCCAAAGCAACCCCCACCCCCCACCCCCCCCCCCCACCCCCACCCAATTGGGCCTCCCATTCTCAAGAGACACAGATTCTCCCCTAGTGTATTGGATCATTCCAAATTTTTTTAGCCATAGTTATCATCCTAGGAATGTACACCTCCGACCCCACATCTCAATGAACTTGTGACGGAAAATTCGATACAAGTCAACGGTTCCGTCACAAATTCGTCAAAGAATTTATGACCATTTTGGCCGATAATTTTTAATAAATAGGATGAGTGATAAAATAGAGATCGGTTTCATTTCAATCGTTAATCTATCACTAAATTTTTTTCTCCATATCCATCACGGATCTATCACTCAGTCGTCACATAACAGTGACGGAAGTAAAAATCCGATAAAAAATTAAAATAAATAAAAATATATTTCAACCATGTATAGGTTTGAACCTGTGACCTTAAAGCAAAACTTATTATTATTTGTTTTGTCCCGCATGGGTTAAAATTATTTTTTATTTATTTTTAATCATCATAAATATAATTTTTTTAGTTTCATATGGATTAATTTTTTCTTTCCTAATTTTCTAAATATTATAAATTGATACATCATGAGATCTAAAAATTTACTATCATATTATCTTTTATAAATTTCTTAAACATTGTAAAAGTATAAATAATATTGGTATATTTTTATATTGTAATAATCTATAATATCATAATATAATTGATGGATTTTCGATGCGTAGCAATTGAAAATCATTTATGGATTTTGTGATGGATCTGACATACGATTGATTCAAATCAGTGACAGAATTTTTCGTCACTGATCTGTCACAAAATTATCACAAAATAGTTCATCACTAATCAGTTGCAAAGTGATTCTGTGTTTCGATTTTGTTCATTACTACTCGAAAATAATTCTTTCACACAATTGTGATGGAAAATATGTTTCCGATCATTGATATATGTGATGGATTTTATGACGATAGCTTTTTCGTTAGAGATTTCTATATATGACGGATGCATCCGTCACAAAAGAGAGAATTGACCATCAACAAGGATATTTTTAACGATGAACTTTGTGGCTGAATTTTCCATCACTAATACCCTTCAATGACAAATTTTCGAGCATTTGTGATGGAATTTTTGTCACTGGTATCCATTTTTCTTGCGGTGATTACTAATCATTTGCTATTTTGATTGAGTGGTATTCCCTTAAAGCTATTGTACTGCATGAAACTCATGCAAACCAAGACAGCCACAACCTACAATATTATCAAATCCATAGGCCCATTATGGGGTGGTGTTACCCATCATTCATTGGGTTCTTCGGGTGGCTTAATACTAGCACGCAATAAATTGACTATCAATGTCCAAGTGCCATACTAGTACAAATTCTTAAACTTGCATTGAATTGTGGTCAAGTTTTTCTAGCCTAGGCTTTCGGCTTACCCTTGGTTGATTTATGATAATTTTAATTGTACGTATTCACTAGGAAGAAGATAAAATAATTGCTTTTCAATTTAAAGTTAACAATTCTATTTCTTTTTTTAGAAATTTTATTTCAAATGCTAGTTTAATGGACCTTGATTTTATTGATGTGCTTTTAGAAATTTTGTTTTAAATTAGACTTGATTGAGCTTTTTCAAATACTTGTTGGTTGCATGTCTACGGTGATGTTTCAATCAAATATTTAAACCTAGGTATTCCATATATATCATTGCCCTCTTGTTATTTGTGTCTCTTATAATAGAACTAAGATTAATAAATTTTATTCCCAAAACATCTGGATTATATATCCAGATTCATCTACTATCCAATGTATGGAATGAACCTCCCAATTCATTAGGTCCAAACTCTCTATTTTGCACTAATTAAATACGATAGGCTTGACATGCACTTTCTCTTTAAAACAAAAATTCTCTAAGGATACCTTATCAATCTCTATAATAAGTCCACTGCCCTCCGGACATGCATAACAAATGGTGGGTCAAATCCAAATCCAAATCCAAATGAATTCTTACGAAGATGCAAACATTACCTGCTTCCACAAATCTATAACCACCCATAGAAGAATTAACAACATAACCACCATACAAACTTCAAATATTGATTTTGGTACTATTTATCTAGCTAGATATCCTTAATAATTTGCATGCTTTTATAAATGTTTATGTTCTTCAAATCATCAAGCAAATGTCCCACAGTTTGACTCTTGGCCTTCTTCTAAAATATTGGATGCATCTTATCCTACAAACCTTGCAAGCCATTCTCACTACTAGAAAAATGGGCATCAGCAACGGCTGATACCGTTGCTGAGCCGTTGCTGAAGAGAATCAGCAACGGTCGAGCCGTTGCAATAGAGCCGTGACAGAAAGTCGCGTTGCTGATGACTTAGCAACGGATCAGCAACGGCCGCTCGGGCCGTCGCTCAAAATATTATCAGCAACGGCCGCTCGGGCCGTCGCTAAAAATATTATCAGCAACGGTTTTGCCACAGACCCGGAGCCGTTGCTGATAACATTAATAGCAACGGCCGCTGAGTCCGTAGCAACACCGTTAGTAAAACTCCGTCGCTAAGCCGTTGCTGTAGGTCATCAGCAACGGCTTTCGATACACTTTTAGCAACGGCTTTCCCACGGACGCCCGTGGGAAAGCCGTTGCTGATGACGTATACCTGCAAACAGAAAATTTGAAAATTTCAAATTTCCATTGATACATTGATACATTTATCTGATACATAACTCACACACCCATACCCTCATACACACATTCATTCACACATCACAAACACCTCATACACATTCATTCACACATCACAAACACACCAAGATATACATCAAAACAATTATATTTATATTGATAATTATCCACGATAGTATAAAAACAATTCAAATGCAAAATTGAAGTATCAATATCCAAACAAAATAAGTTAAACAAGTTCAATATCCAAACAAAAAATCTCACGATCACGATGGAGGATGGTCTGGATTATATGGCGGGGTCTGGAGCGCTTGAGTGTACACCGGCGTGGACTGACTCGAGGACGATGGATTAGATGATGCCGAAGAGATGCCTGCTTCGGGATGACCTGACAAGTTGCGTAGCATAGCTTCTATATTCGCCATCGTCTGACTCTGGCGCTCCATCATCTCAGTCTGACGCGCGACCGTGTCCTCTAGTGTCCTTATCCTATTACTATGATCATAACTGGATCTGGAGGTGGACGGCCGCTCACCAGCGACCGGAGGGGTCGGTGCCCCAAGTGGCCCTAGTACGGCTCGCGCATGACCACTATCTGCGAAGCCATATACGCGGCCATGGTCCCAGCCACCTGCGGCCTCGACCCACGATGCTGCGTCAAAGTCCTCGGGGGTACCCCCGCGCTGCACCACCGTCTGGCTGTAGGTCTCCTACTCGAGTTTGATTTTTTGTTTAATATTTATCATAAAACTTAAATTATAAATATATAATGAATAATTTAAACAAATATATAATTACCATAATGTATGCAGCGCGGTTGTGGATGTACTCCCCCGTCCCATGTGCTCGATGGTGAGTCCGCTCAAACACCGCCATCGGGGAGGATCGCTGGACACTCCCGTCATCCGACACCGTCGTCTACATTTACAAAACAAATACATTAATTAGTACACATAATAACAAATAAAATATATAATTAAAAGATATACTTACCATACGGTTTGCGTGCACTGCAAATGCAACAGAGCCGCCGGTGTGACGCGCTGCTCCCCCCGACATGCGATTTCTAGCCGCATTCCGAGAAACCTCCTGCCATCGATCCGTCGACCATATCCCCACGAGCTGGTCCCATATATCCGGAGTAATCCAACCGGGGCCGTATCCCCGAGTCTCCGCGATGTTAGTGGTCCCAGCTCGGGCCATCGCTTGGGACCGAGCCTGCCCCAGCTGCCCGTTGTACCTTGCCCGGGAAATAGCCTCCCAGGCAGCGTAGGAATCGACGATGACAATCAAATAATGAGATTTTTCGTCCGTTCTGAAGACTGATTGATTTAGAGTGTTCCATACAATACGGGCAAGAGAGTCGGCCGTGAGTGCTCCAACCCGACAACATGCCGTACGCGGGGAAATCATTGATTGTCCACAAGACCGCGGCCTTTAAATTGAAGTTTTGCTTCCGATGACAATCATAAGTGACAGCTCCCTCAGTCCACAATGTTTTCAATTCATCTATTAAGGGTCTGAGAAATATGTCAATTTCTTTTCGCGGACCCTTAGGACCCGGAATAATCATCGAAAGATAAATAAATTCATCTTTCATGCACATTGACGGTGGCAAATTATAAACTCTCAGCAGCACTGGCCAAACTGAATAAGGAGTTGCAGAATGTCCAAACGGATTAAAACCATCTGTGCACAATCCCAATCTGATATTTCTAGTATCCATAGCAAATGAAGGATAACATGTATCCAAATGTTTCCATGCTTCACTGTCAGATGGATGAGTCATTACTGTATCATCACGACTTCTTGCATGCCAACTCATGTAGGGGGCTGTCTTTTCCGACATGAATAATCTTTGAAGCCTCGGTGTTAGTGGAAAATACCGAAGCACCTTAAACGGGATATTTTTCTGTCGGACCGATTTCTTCTCCTTGTAACGAGGGTGTTGACATACAGGGCATTTATCCAACTGCACATTTTCTTTATAATATAAAATGCAGTTATTTTGGCACGCGTGTATTTTTTCGTACCCAAGCCCCAATTTTCTCATTAGCTTTTTAGTCTTATAAAAAGTAGGCTCAAACTTGTTATCAGTAGGCAGCATTCCATTAATCAATCCAGCAATCCGATCATACGCAACTCCGCTGATATTACAATCGGCCATGATGTTTAAGAGCTGTGTCATTGCTGAAAACCTAGTGTATTTAGGACAATTCGCATACAAAGGTTCATCGGTAGCTTTCAACATCTCGTAAAATTCTGCAACTTCTTTATTCGGTAATTCAATCTCTACCGCAGCCCCTACTTCTGTGATATCAACCACTGTAGTATCTGGTGGGACTGATGTCTGAAGAACTGGCCGATCAACATTATCATTCAGGCGGAATTGACCCCCAAGACTATCAAGTATCATAGTTCTATAGGGATTAGATTGACCGGATGAAGAAGCACCAGCAGAGGAAGATTCACCATATGTCTGAACGACAGGATTGCTCGACATCCCGACTTCGCGTGACTCCCTGTGACAAGTCCATAGAAAATATCTTGGTGCAAATCCTTTGCTATATAGATGCAGAGTGACAGTCTCCTGATCCAAAAATCGTCCATTTGAACAAATGCGGCACGGACATCGGATTTGATCACCCATGCTAACGAAATTCCGATTCGAATAGGCGAAATTTAGGAAGTACGTTACGCCTAATCGAAACTCATTCGTTAAAGCTCCACGATCAAGACGTCGGTACATCCAACTTCGATCAGCCGACATGATTCTGTCAATCAATGACAATTTCTTTGGTTAATGTCTTTAGGTGAGATTGTCCTATTCCATTCAGGATTTATGTTATTCGTACTGCACTTACGTTTTTATTTTAACTGTTGACTAATTATTCTAAATTTCGACAGCATCTCCCTACAGTTCTCCGAATACGCATATCATCTGGGCGCGTATCGGAGAACAAGAGAGATGTTGCCGAATTTTAGAATAATTAGTTAACAGTTAAAATAAAAACGTAAGTGCAGTACAAATAACTATATTCCCAAATTATCCAATCAGGGACAATTCAAGAATTGTTCGTCGTATAAAAGATCATCTACTTCTTTTACACGAACATACAATTCCCGAACGGATCTAAGGTTTTGCTAAATCATATCCGATTTGTCGATGCGTACGTGAAACATATCAACTCGTCGGATGGATGATTCCGGCGCGAGTCCGAAGTGGATGATTCCGGCGCGAGTCCGAAGTGGACGATTTCGGCGCGTGTCCGAAGTGGACAAACCGGCGCGCGTCCGAAGTGGACGATTCCGGCGCGCGTCCGAAATTAATCTAAACCCTAATAATTAATCTAACAAATTAAACAATTAATCTAAACAATTAATTAACAATTATAAAACAATTAATTAATAATTATAAAACAATATAAAATATATATATAATTATAAATTTCGGCGCCGGAGTCCACCCTCCGGCGCCGGCGTACAGTGGCCGGACACACTGTCCGGCCACTGTAGAAGGTCCGGCGGCGGCCATAGGCCGACCGCCGCCGGCCGAAACCCTAGAAATAGGGTTTCGGTCGGATTGATTCCCGCCGGCCCAAACCTAGTGAAGAGCCGGCCGGCCGATCAACATACCTGAACAAGACGGCAGCAGCGGCGGCGAGAGGCGAGAGGCGAGAGCAGCGGCGGCGGCAGCAGCGGGAGGAAGAAGGGTCGGGCGCGCGACTGGTGCCCTATATAAACTTATCAGCAATGGCTTACTCGCCCGTTAGAAAGCCGTTGCTGATAAGTTATCATCAGCAACGACTCACTTATCCGTTAGCAAGCCGTTGCTGACAATTAAAAAAGCAGCAACGGCTCGCCTTTCCGTCAGAAAGCCGTTGCTGATAATTAAAATAATCAGCAACGGCTCGGTTTTCCGTTAGAACGCCGTTGCAGATACAGATATCTGCAACGGCTCGGGCGGCCGTAAGAATGCCGTTGCAAATAGCAACGGCTTGAGCGGCCGTTGCTGATAGCCGTTGCTGAAGATCAAGTTTCTAGTAGTGTCTCTTACTCTAAAGTACACTACTAGAAAAATGGGCAACAGCAACGGCTGATGCCATTGCTGAGCCGTTGCTGAAAATCATCAGCAACGGCGTGCAACGGTTGGCGCCGTTGCAATGGAGCCGTGGCAGAAAATCGCATTGCTGATAACTTAGCAGCGGATCAGCAACGGCCGCTCGGGCCGTTGCTAAAAATATTATCAGTAACGGTTTTGCCACGGACGCGGAGCCGTTGCTGATAACATTAATAGCAACGGCCGGTGAGCCCGTAGTAACGCCATTAGTAAAAGCCCGTCGCTAAGCCGTTGCTGTAGGTCATCAGCAACGGCTTTCGATAAACTTTTAGCAACGACCATCCCACTGATGGCCGTGGGAAAGCCGTTGCTGATGATGTGAACCTGGTAACGAAAAAATTTAAAATTTCCATTGATACATTGATACATTATCTAATACATAACTCATACACCCATACACTCATACACACATTCATTCACACATCACAAATACACCAAGATATACATCAAAATAATTATATTTATATTGATAATTATCCACAATAGTATAAAAACTATTCAAATGCAAAATTGAAGTATCAATATCCAAACAAAATAAATTAAACAAGTCCAATATCTCAGTAACAAAGTCAATATAAAAAAATCTCACGATGACGATGGAGGATGATCTGGATCATATGGAGGGGTCTGGAGTGCTTGAGTGTACACCGGCGTGGACTGACACGAGGACGATGGATGAGATGATGCCGAAGAGATGCCTGCTTCGGGATGACCTGACATGTTACGTAGCATAGCATGCATCTCCGCCATCATCTGACTCTAGCGCTCCATCATCTCGGTCTGACGCGCGACCGTGTCCTCTAGAGTCCTTATTCTGCTACTATGATTATCACTGGATCTAGAGGTGGACGGCCGCTCACCAGCGACCGGAGGGGTCGGTGCCCCAAGTGGCCCTAGTATGGCTCGCGCATGACCACTATCTGCAAAGCCATATACGCGGCGATGGTCCCAGCCACCTGCGGCCTCGACCCACCGTGCTGCGTAAAAGTCCTTGGGGGTGCCCCCGCGCTGTACCACCTTCTGGCTGTAGGTCTCCTACTCGAGTTTGATTTTTTGTTTAATATTTATCATAAAACTTAAATTATAAATATATAATGAATAATTTAAACAAATATATAGTTACCATAATGTATGCAGCGCGGTTGTCGATGTACTCCCCCGTCCCATGTGCTCGACGGTGAGTCCGCTCAAACACCGCCATCGGGGAGGGTCGCTGGACAGTCCCGTCATTCGACACCGTCGTCTACATTTACAAAACAAATACATTAATTAGTACACATAGTAACAAATAAAATATATAATTAAAATGTATACTTACCATACGGTTCGCGTGCACTGCAAATGCAACAGAGCCGCCGGTGTGACGCGCTGCTCCCCCTGAAATGCGATTTCTAGCCGCATTCCGAGAAACCTCCTGCCATCGATCCGTCGACCATATTCCCACGAGCTGGTCCCATATATCCGGAGTAATCCAATCGGGGCCGTATCCCCGAGTCTCCGCGATGTTAGTGGTCCCAGGTCGGGCCGACGCCTGGGACCGAGCCTGCCCCAGCTGCCTGTTGTACCTCACACGGGAAATAGCCTCCCAGGCAGCGTAAATGAATGGCCTCTGGTCCTCGGCCCATGTAAAGTGAGCCTGCAAAATAATAATATCAGTACCAATATTAATCATCATGCATGTAAAAATAATAATAATATGTCCCTCAAACTCGCGCCATAACATGTCGATGTGCTCGCTAGGCACGTGAGACCACGTAGGCCATGCCCCGTGCATGTATCGTCGAATAGTAGAAGAAATGCTCCTCGGCACTTCTTCTTGCTCGAACCTGCACAACAAAAATAAATTTTAATATTATATTATGATATAATGAATTTATAATGATTCATAATTCATGATATATTACCGCTCCCCAATCATGCTAATAAATCTACGTGACTCTATGGCTGGTGGAGGCTGCCACCTGTTCGGCCCGCGTGGCTGCTTGCGTCTGGATGTACTAGCCTCGGCAGTATCATCGGCATGAGGATCAGCAATCGGAGGATCAGCAGCATGAGTAAGTGTAGGAGTCTCACCGATCGGAGACTCCAAAGCTCTCCTGCGACGATAACCAAGACCAGACATATCTGTCGAATAGACATATAATCAGATTATTGTATAAATAGTAGAGATACATTTAATAAAATATATACTTTACAATTATTCCTCATCATCTGAATAATAGTCTTCGAATTCTTCTTCTTTACAATTATTGATCCTTCAACAGCTGCGGTGTTCTTTACTTTTTTCTTCAGACGATTCATGTATCTTTCAAATAAGTACATCCACCGATATTGAACGGGGCCACCAACTCGTGCCTCGTATGCCAAGTGTATCGGTAGATGCTCCATCGAGTCAAAAAATGCAGGAGGGAAAAACTGCTCCAGCTTGCATATGATTTCAACGATATTATTTTCAAGTGTTGACATATCTTCGACTCGAAGGACATTTGCACAGATGTTTCTAAAAAATATACTTAATTCAGTCAACGGACCCCAAATATTATCAGGTAGAAGATCTCGAAATGCGATCGGAAGTAATCTCTGCATGAATACATGACAATCATGACTCTTCATCCCTGATATTTTGCAATCATCGACGTTCACACATCGAGATAAGTTTGAAGCATATCCATCGGGTAATCTAAGTTCTTTTACCCATTGACAAACATCTTTGATCTGTTATTTATTTCACACATATAGGGCCTTCGATTTCAGATATCGTCCGTTGACCTCTTGTAACTCCAACTCTGGTCTTTTACAATGTATTTTCATATCATGTCGGGCTTTGACATTATCTTTAGTTTTTCCGGAAATATCCATCAAAGTATTGAAAATATTATCAAAACATTTTTTTCAATGTGCATGACATCTAAATTATGTCGAATCAATAATGAACTCCAATAGGGCAATTCCCAAAAGATACTTTTTTTTTCACCCAGTTATGTGTTTGGTCAAAACCTGACACTTTTTCATTGCGACCAAATACTATATCTGAAAGTGCTGAAACACGTGCTAACATTTGTTCACCAAACAACATCGGTGGTGGCCCATCTCTTTCGACTCTGCCCTTAGTAAATTTATTACGATTCCATCGATACTGATTATTAACCGGTAGAAATCGACGATGACAATCAAAGAATGAGATTTTTCATCCGTTCTGAAGACTGATTGATTTAGAGTGTTCCATACAATACGGACAAGAGAGTCGGCCGTGAGTGCTCCAACCAGACAACATGTCGTACGCTGGGAAATCATTGATTGTCCACAAGACCGCGGCCTTTAAATTGAAGTTTTGCTTCCGATGACAATCATAAGTGACAGCTCCCTCAGTCCACAATGTTTTCAATTCATCTATCAAGGGTCTGAGAAATATGTCAATTTCTTTTCGCGGACCCTTAGGACCCGGAATAATCGTCGAAAGATAAATAAATTCATCTTTCATACACATCAACGGTGGTAAATTATAAACTGTCAGTAGCACTGGCCAAACTGAATAAGGAGTTGCAGAATGTCCAAACGGATTAAAACTATCTGTGCACAATCTCAATCTGATATTTCTAGTATCCCTAGCAAATGAAGGAAAACATGTATCCAAATATTTCCATGCTTCACTGTTAGATGGATGAGTCATTACTGTATCATCACGACTTCTTACATGCCAACTCATGTAGGGGGCTATCTTTTTCGATATGAATAATCTTTGAAGCCTCGGTGTTAGTGGAAAATACCGAAGCACCTTAAACGAGATATTTTTCAGTCGGACCGATTTCTTCTCCTTGTAACGAGGATGTTGACATACAAGGCATTTATCCAATTGCACATTTTCTTTATAATATAAAATGCAGTTATTTTGGCACGCGTGTATTTTTTCGTACCCAAGCCCTAATTTTCTCATTAGCTTTTTAGTCTTATAAAAAGTTGGCTTAAACTTGTTATCAGTAGGCAGCATTCCATTAATCAATCCAGCAATCCGATCATACGCAACTCCGCTGATATTACAATCGGCCTTGATGTTTAAGAGCTGTGTCATTGCTAAAAACCTAGTGTATTTAGGACAATTCTCATACAAAGGTTCATCGGCAGCTTTCAACATCTCGTAAAATTCTACAGCTTTTTTATTCGGTAATTCAATCTCTACCGCAGTTTGTACTTCTGTGATATCAACCGCTGTAGTATCTGGTGGGACTGATGTCTGAAGAACTGGCCGATCAACGTTATCATTCAGGTGGAATTGACCCCCAAGACTATCAAGTATCATAGTTCTATAGGGATTAGATTGACTGGATGAAGAAGCACCAGCAGAGGAAGATTCACCATATGTCTGAATGACAGGATTGCTTGACGTCCCGACTTCGCGTGACTCCCCGTGACAAGTCCATAGAAAATATCTTGGTGCAAATCCTTTGCTATATAGATGTAGAGTGACAGTCTCCCGATCCAAAAATCGTCCATTCAAACAAATGCGGCACGGACATCGGATTTGATCATCGATGCTAACGAAATTCTAATTCGAATAGGCAAAATTTAGGAAGTACGTTACGCCTAATCGAAACTCATTCATTAAAGCTCCACGATCAAGACGTCGGTACATCCAACTTTGATCAGCCGACATAATTCTGTCAATCAATGACAATTTCTTTGGTTAATGTCTTTAGGTGAGATTGTCTTATTCCATTCGGGATTTATGTTATTTATATTACACTAAGTACTTATTTTAACCGCTAACTTCATTCTAAATTTCGGCAGTATCTCCCTACAGTTCTCCGAATACGCATATCATCTGGGCGCGTATCGGAGAACAAGAGAGATGTTGCCGAAATTTAGAATAATTAGTTAACAGTTAAAATAAAAACGTAAGTGCAGTACAAATAACTATATTCCCAAATTGTCCAATCAGGGACAATTCAAGAATTGTACGTCGAATAAAAGATCATCTACTTCTTTTACACGAACATACAATCCCCGAACGGATCTAAGGTTTTGCTAAATCATATCCGACTCGTCGATGCGTACGTGAAACATATCAACTCGTCGGATGGATGATTATTTTCTAAATGTTTCGAGATAGTTCGAGTCCATATTGGACAATTCCGACACGAGTCCAAATTAGACGATTTCGGCAAGAGTCCGAAGTGAACGATTCTGGCGCGCGTCCGAAGTGGATGATTCCGGCACAATGCCGAAGTGGACAATTCCGAAATTAATCTAAACCCTAAAAAGTAATCTAAACCCTAATAATTAATCTAAAAAATTAAACAATTAATCTAAATAATTAATTAACATATAAATTAAAAAATTAAAAAATCATAAATCTACTCTTTCCGGCGCCGGAGTCCGTCGTACAGTGTCCGGACAGTGTGTTCGGACACTGTACAAGATCCGGCAGTGGCCATCGGCCGACCGCCGCCGGCCGAAACCCTAAAAATAGGGTTTCGATCGGATTTCCCGCCGGCCGCAACGGAAAGAGACGGTCGGGCGACGGTGAATACCTGAAATCGGCGGTCGAGGACGGACGACTGCGTCGGCAGCGGCAGCTCGCATCGTCGGCGTCGGCAGCGGCGGCGAGAGGCGGGAGGAGGAGGTGGCGGCGACAGCTGCGGGAGGAAGAAGGGTCGGGCGCAATCTGTGACCTATATAAACTTATCAGCAATGGCTCACTCACCCGTTAGAAAGCCGTTGCTAATAAGTTATCATCAGCAACGGCTCACTTGTCCGTTAGAAAGCCGTTGCTGATAATTAAAATCATCAGCAACGGCTCGCGTGTCCGTTAGAAAGCCGTTGCAGATACAAGATATGTGCAACGGCTTGAGCGGCCGTAAGAATGCCGTTGCAAATAGCAACGGCTTGAGCGGCCATTGCTGATAGCCGTTGCTGAAGACTCAATTTTTAGTAGTGGTACACAACCTTATCAAGAGTATGGCAAATGGAAAAAGTCTCGGCAATGAAGAATTTATGATTGATTTTTACAAGCATTGTTGAGAAATCAATTTTGAAAATCTTATGTCTTGCTTGAACAGTTTCTGTTGCAATAATATTCTTCCTCTACAATGGAATAAGATAGTCTTAACTTTCATTCATAAGTGCAAAACCCCCTGATTTAATGATTATAGCTCATATATTATGCAACCTATTATATTGCATGCTTGCAAAAATGCTAGCTAGTTGTTCAAAAATTTGCTTGCCTTTAATTATCACTCATGCACAATCTAGATTTACTAAAGGGCGTAGCATCCATGATACTACCTTGTTTGCGTAAGAATTAGCTCATTCGATGCACAAATCTAAAGTAAAGTGTCTTATATTCTCATAAATATTGACTTAGAAAAAACTTTTGATTCATCATCGAGGACTGCAATTCTTATTGTTCTACATGCTTTTAGATTTCCTAAAAATTTTTATCAATTGTATATACACATGAATTTCAACTAAAAATTTTGCTTGCTTAATAAATGGTAAGTTGTCCGCCTTTGACTTTTTTAACTCCTAACAAAGCATTCATCAATATTACCCGTAGCCTCTTTTTTATATATTATGGTTGCCCAATTGTTGACCAACATAGGGATGACAATTCAAATCGGTTAATCGCGATTAACTGGTTAATCGAACCGCAAAATCTAGTTTTGGATAGTGAATTTGCAGTTCAATATCGGTTTCAGATAGTAAAAACTAAAAACCATTTAAAACTGATTCGGTTTTGGTTATCGGACCGTGGTTAATCGGTAACCGAAACTGGTTATATATTTGGCTTCGATTACCGATTTTTTATGGTTAACCGGTATCCGAAATCGATTTTGTTATTAATCTTTGAACCGGTTATCCATTTACTACCGATTTTTTACAGTTAACCGGTATCCGAAACTGATTTTGTTATTAATCTTTGAATCAGTTATCTATTTACTAATCGATTAATCGATTAGTAAACGGATAACCGGTTCTATCTAAATCAAAAAATTTAGTTTCGGTTATTCGCGGATAATCAAAACCGAGCCGGTTTCGGTTTCAGATATAGGTTTTTGAAACTGACTGGTTTCGATTTCGATTTCGGTTAGCGGGTTTGGAAATCAGTTTCAGTTTCGGTTAATCCCCAAAAGTACGGTTAACCAAACCGTTGTCATTCCTAGACCAACATAATAAACTTGGTAGTCTAAAGCAAACTGTTTAGCTCTTTTAAATTGAAATTTTCTCCTTTTATCGATCGTACTTATGATTTGTTGACAATATTTGAATTGCTTGTAAAACTAAAAGGAAGAGAATCAATACCTTGAAATCTATATTTAATTATAATTAATTATTAACGGGTCAAAAAGTGAACTTATAATATTGAAATATTTTTTTTCCAAATTACACCACCGCTCAAATTGCTTCAAGCATTTGCATAAGACTAATCACGAAGAAGGGTTCTTTTTCCTTTACACATTGTGGTCACATGATTGCCTCTAGAAGAACCCCTTCAAATACTTAGGATCATCTCTTTGAATACGAAACTACTAAATTTGGCACTTGCGAGAATATTTTTTTTATATCTCAAATGGGTATATTTTGTCTTAGTGAATTTAGTTCTCAATGTTCTCCCCACTCATGCCTTTGTTATATCTTGGATATCTAAAAAATGCATCGTATAAATTATGCAAACCATCAAAAACTTATTTTGGATAAGGGCCCTAACTAAAGTCTGGTTTACATATAATTAGCTAGGACATAGTCAATCTCTCAAAAACTCATGGTGGTCTTAGAATTCATGACCTTAAACTAAATGTTTATCCTTACAAGAACAACACATGCAATCTTACCATTTTTTTTGAAAAAATGAAACTTGCATTTATCAAAAGATTTGAGAAATACAAGTACAAAAGTAGAGGAAGAAATGAAAGAGGAAGGGGGTTGGGTAATAAGGGGTGGGAAGCACCAACTTAGTCTTTACAAAGTTTCAAAAGATTAGATCCTTCAACAGCTAGTTCAAAAAAGGATTTACTTGAGTTGTCAAAGCAACGGTTATTTCGTTCATGCCAAAATTTTCAATTCCATATCATGACGACACAATATTTCCTTCTTTTCTCCTTGACAATTCCTTGTTGCTTGTTGACCCACGATTTGAATTTTAGAGAGAAGTGTGCTATGTTGCATGTCTTAAGCATGATCATCCACCCTTTTTTGGTGTAGTAACAGTCAAAGAAGAGATGTTTATGTGATTCATTTGCAATAGAGCAGAGTAAACATTGGGTGTCCAGTTGCATACCTTGCGCCAAAAGATGATCGTTGGTTAGCAATATCTTTTTTTTGAGTAACCAGTTCATTACAGAGATTCCTTGATGCCAGTGTTTGATATACCTCAAAAATTTAATAAGTTGTACAGGAAACTGGTGGTGAACTGGCCATTAGGATTCCATTTCCATAGTATTTGATCCTCCCCGCCTCGACGAAGGCACGATGTCAAATCAATGACCAATCTGGCAAGGGTATTAAGGGGAGTGAAGTTATTGAAGGCTATGTTCCACCCGACTATGTAATACTCGTGCTTATAATTATTTGATTTTGGTATTTCGGTAGGTAGCTTGCGATGTACGCTGGAGCAAGTCAAGTGGATCGCCAGAGAACACGATTGAAGGTACGACTCTTGCATGTGGTAATTATTTATAATCAATTAGGAAACTTAAATTCGGGTTTGATCGAGTTGAGTATGGAGGTTACTTTGGATGTGGTTCGATCATGTGCATGGGTCAAGTTAGAAGCATACTCCAATTAGGGGTAAAAAGGGTCATTCGAACTTTAAGTAAGAAAACAAAACAAAATCTGTGCACGCCTCCCAAGAGGAGCACGCAACCCGAGAGAAGGGGAGAGCACAGACTCCAAGAAAAGGGACAAGGTGCCAAGGAGTCGAGGGCTGCTCGTCGCGAGGATCCGTGGTCGTACACTATCGTCGAAATTCTCTCTGCAAATTTGGCCAAACTCCAATTTAAGGTGAGTGGCTTGGTCGGCAGCACCTTGGTGGCTTGACACCATAGGGTTGGCTAGATTTGTTTTGTTTGGATTAATTTTGCAAAATTTCAATTTTTCTTGCATCATGTGAACATTGTTTTCATAATTTGAAGATTGATTTGGAGGGTGTTGCCTCCCTTTGATGTCCAGCCATGTAAAATAGGGTTAGGGTGATGTTGAGGTCGGTTGTTGATTTCCCTTTTGATAGTATGCAATTGGCTTTCATTTGGTTGATTTCTCACGAATTGTTCGAAGGTTTGGTCTTCGATTCTTGGCTGTGTTTGTTGGAATTTTCTTTCAGATTTGTTTGGGGCTGTTGGGGTCGGATTTCCACTTGATAATTGGACTATTTTATTTCTGAATTTATGTGCTTTTATCTCGCTTTCAATGAAGATGTTTGTAAGCCGAATTTTCGACGAATCCATAGTGAAATTTTTTGATAGAATTGTGGATTGTTATAGCTGAACTTTTGATGTTGTACATGGCTGAAATGATTCTGTTTTCGATATTCATCTTGTGTCTATTCGAGGTAATCGTAGGTTCAATTCTTGGTCGAATTCCAACTGAAATTTTCGGACAATGGTAGGGGCTTATGGCCAAATTTTCTAGATTTAGTATGGTCTTGTGCTCTGAAATTTTGTGTTGGTTATGAGGTGCGAATGGCCGATTGTACCCTTGTGTTGTAGGCTAGATTTTACTTTCTTTGAGGCTACCATCGGCCATGGGTGGGTGCGGTTTCGACAAATCATCAAATGCTCGGTGAAATGCCCCAACGAGACAAGTATGCTAAAATTTTGCACTAGTTGTCAAATTTGGGGAATGCTTTGAATCTGGAGTTTGGTGTGCTTAGTGTAAACCGATACCGCGTGATGTCGGTTGATTTATGCCCGAGAAGGGGGCGAGTTAGGGGTGTACTTATACATACCCGAGGTGTTTGGTGATATGCCTCATTCATACGAATTTGCATATTCAGGATTATGCATGCTTGTCTTATTTCACATGGTATGGCATGTGTTGGAATTGATGGCATTGGGTAGGGATGCGCATTAGGGGACTTTGCTAATGCTCGACCTAGAATGTATGGCTTTTGGGTCGGGAAGTTTGTTAGAGAGCCATACTAATGACCGATCCGGAGTGGGATTGGTTGGAGGGACATTCCCAACCAAATTGGGCGACAATGCTAGAGGGTCATTCTAGCTCGTGAGGTCCCAGGACGAGAAGCTCGCTAGCTAGAGGGCCATCATAACGATCGACCCCTATGCTAAATGCTTGATATGTTATGGTTGTCTGTGATTACTTGCTTGGCGTATGTGATTGAGTTTCTCACTTGAGTTGTTTATCATGGATGCGTACTCGTACGATTTTTATGTTATATTTTTTTGCTTAACAGGTGCTCGGTACGAGGCACTCACTGAATTCTGAGAACTCATGCCCTCTCTTTTTTGTGTATGTAGGTACACGGGTACCTGGAGTGGTGCAGTTGGAGGTATAAGCTCAGCGAGCCTTTTCTTGTGTCATAGTCGTAAGAGAGTCGTGAATCCTGTAGTGACATATTGTGGATGAACTCCATGGGAGTTATTTACTTTTCGTACTATTGTCTTGGTATCGATACAGTTGGTATATTTATTTATATAAAATGCATCCTTTCATTTGTGTATCGCATGGTGTTTATTAGGCTTCGGGGTGTGGCCGGAGGTACAAGCTCAACGAGCTTTTTCCCGTGTCATACTTGTAGGAGAGTCCTGAATCGTATATTGACATATTGTCGATGAATGCCATGGGAGTTATTTACTTTCCGTACTGATGTATTAGTGTCCATACAGTTGGCATGTTTAGTTATATAAAATGCATCCTTTAATTTGTGTAGTGCATGGTGTTTGTTAGGCTTCGGGGTACAGTGTTGTAGTCCTGACAGGTCACATGGCCCAGAGTTTGGGGTTGTGACAAAGTGGTATCAGAGCATGATTAGGTCATGACTACGACAGTAGGGCGTAGAGTACAGTATGAGGCATAACTAGCATTTCAGCATACAGAGTGTCCTACCTTACAGGAATGTAGAGACTAAGCTTGTGCGCCTAGCAGTATGTATTGTGTTTTTATTGTATGTAGCTTTTATACTTAATATGGTTGTTTCTTTGTTTTATTCGTAGATGATGGAAGCAGACAGCAATGCACTGCTGAGCAAGGGTGGAAGTATGTCCACAAATTGGCACAAAGGTCGAGGTCAGGGTTGTGGTAATGGGGTCGGAGGCCGCCGACGAGCAGTTCAGGAGGTTGAGCAGGATGTGAGGGTGGCCCGACTTGAGGCTCAAGTGGTAGAACTGACTGAGGAACTTCGCCATGAGTGAGAACTGAGGTGCCAGGAGTTGCAGCAACCGCCGGCAGTGCCAATGCCAACAACACAAGAGGGAGTGGAGTTGGTACCGTCGATTGTGAGGATTGTGGATCATAGGGAGGTGGTGGAGGGAGGAGTATCGTACATGGACTTCGTCAGATTGAAGCCACGTGTGTTCACAGGTACGGATTCGAAGGTAGAAGTCACTAGCTTCCTTAGTGACTGCTATGAGTTATGCAAGGTGTTGAGATGCACTTCAAAGGCTGCAGCTCAGATGGTGGGGCTACAATTGAGAGGGCTAGCCAAGGAGTGGTTTCATGCTTGGAAATCTTATAGGGGACAGATGCACCACCCCCTACTTGGAGGAGTTTAAGGATGCAATGATTGAGAAGTACTTTCCTCAGAGTGTTCGTGACAAATGGGCAAGAGAGTTTGAGCAGCTCAGATAAATAAGAAGTATGACAATGCAAGAATATGATATGGAGTTCACGAGGCTGTCCGGATATAACCCACTAATAGTGTCGACTGAGGTAGCTTGGGTTTGAAGGTTTGTGGAGGGGCTGAAGGTGGAGATTGGTAGACGAGGGCACCACCTTTGCCCAGGTGGTCGACGAGGCTATGGTACTCGAGGAGCGATATGTTGAACCTCCAAAGAAGAAGTTCTAGTTCCGAGGACCAAGGGATCAGCAAGCTCATTCAGAGGGATCATACACTGGAGCATTATGTCAGTTTGAGCGGGGACCGGGTAGTCACAAGGGTCACTTGAGATCGGGATTCACACCGCAGGTAGTATCCTCAGACTCACATCGGAGGATGGGTACTCCATAGTGTAGAAGGTGTGGGAGGAAGCACCGAGCGGTGTGCTATGGGCACACAGACGCATGCTTTGGTTGTGGGTAGACGGGACACTTCAAGAGGGACTGCTTGATTAGTGGTAGTCAGAGGGCAGCACATTCTCAGGGAAGGCATCAGTATCAGTTACTTTTGTGGCACAGATGAGTCAGCCTCAGGGAAAGGGACAACGTACCACTAGTTCAAGGAAGGTTCCGGCTCAGGTGTTCGCACTAACTCGGAATGGCGCTGAGGCGTCTAAGGATGTGGTGACAGGTACACTAGTTGTATGTTCAGTTATAACATATTATTGTTTGATCCGGGTGATATGCACTCATTTGTTTCTCCTACGTTGGCATCTCGAATGGGTAGAAATGAAAGTTTGCTTGAGGCACCCTTAGTGGTGTCGACGCCTATGGGCGATGCCCTCCTGGCAGAGATGATCTTTCTTAATTGTGATGTGCCAGTGTGTGCTGAAATTTTGCACTAGTTGTCAAATTTGGTGAATGCTTTGAATCTAGAGTTTGGTGTGCTTAGCGTGAACCGATACGGCGAAAGGCCGGTTGATTTATGCTCGAGAAGCGGGCGAGTTAAGGGGTACATAGATGCATTGAGGTTGATGATATAGCTCATCAAGACAGATTTGGCTTAATCATGGTTATGCATGCTTGACTTATTTCAGATGGTATGGCTTGTGTTGAATTGATGACATTGTGTCGGGAAGCGCGTTAAGGGACTATGTTAATTCCCAACCCGGAATGTATGGCTTTTGGGGCGAGAAGCTCATCAGAGAACCACGCTGATAATTGACCCAGAGTGGCATTGGTTGGAGGGATATTCCCAACAAAATTGGGCAACGATGCTTGGGGCCATCCTAGCTTGTGAGGCCTCGGGACGGGAAGCCCGCTATAGGGTCATCCTAGCGACCAACCTGTATGTTAAATGCTTAATATGTTATGGTTGTCCATGATTACTGGCTTGGCGTATGTGATTGAGTTGTTCACTTGAGTTGTTTATCATGGATACTTACTTGTATGATTTTTATGTTATATTTTGTTGCTTAGAGGGTGCTCGGTATGAGTCACTGATTGAGTTCTAAGAACTCATGTCCTCTCTTTTGTGTGTATGCAGGTTCTAAGTAAAGGTACGCAGGTACCTGGAGTGGTGCGGCTAGAGGTGCAAGCTCAGCGAGCCTTTTCCTGTGTCGTAGTCATAGGAGAGTTGTGAGTCCTGTAGTGACATCTTGTGGATGAACTTCATTGGTGTTATTTACTTTTCATACTGTTGTCTTAGTGTCCATACAGTTGGCATGTTTAGTTATATAAAATGCATCCTTCATTTGTGTAGCGCATGGTATTTGTTAGGCTTCGAGGTACGATATTGTATTCCCTGTCGGACACACGGCCTAGTGTTTGGGGGTGTGATAGACTAATTCACCATGGTTATCAAATTCTTTGAAATTTCTAATAGAAGCGTTGGCGTGGTTGAAATGGCAAAGAGTTCTCGATATTTATCTTCCATCCTTATGCCATTAAACCATGGATCTAGCCACAATCTGATGGTTGAGTCTAAACCAACTTGGTAAGTTATGGAGGTCACCTTCCTTGTCTTCTAGAATACCCTTCCATATTGTTGATAATCTCATTCGAGGTGTGGCTAATAAGAAGGTAGCGGTAGGGTATAGTGAATTAATTATATCAATCCACCTCATACCCTTTCTTTGTAGCAACTTCCAGATCCACTTCCTTAATCTGGCTTTGTTGTGTAGTTGCATGTTGAGTATACCATGGGCACCATCCTTTTTCTTCATAGTAACATAGTCCAAATTAACCAAATATTTGCCTTGGATGCACACAGATCGGCATCCTGTCCAAAGAAAGGCCCTCCTTTTTATCAATTTAGTTTATGACCCATGTTGGGGCTTCTAATATGGAGAAAATATACGAAGCTTGACTTGTGAGCATACTATTTATGAGCATAATTCTCCCTGCTATGGATAATAGGGCCCCTGCCACAAAGCTAATGCCTTATCAAACTTAGGGATGACTTTTACCCAATCTTCTTTATGGAGTTGTCCCACTCGAAGAGGTACGTAGGCCAAGATAGTCAACATGGAAATGACCTACAGAGAAATGCAATGCTTCCGCTGCATGCCTTGTCAAAGTTTCCTCACTCATTATATGAATAACTTTGGTTTTGCCTTCATTAATATGTAAACCAGAGGAGAGCTCAAAGCATTTCAAAAGAGTTTTCATAGCTCTGAGGTGATGCATAAAGGCCTCACTGAAGATAACCAGATCGCCAACAAAAAAAATATGAGTTATGCCCTCTGCAAGTTGCTCGATCACTTAGTGCTCTTTTAGTGAGGCCCTTGTCATTGGCTCCGCATAACAGCTTGGAGAGCAAATAAATAGTGAGGTTAAACAAAAGTGGTGAGAGTAGGTTACCTTGTTTAAGGCCTCTTTTAAGTGAAAAGGGAGTTCCCATTGAGCTATTTACTAGCAGTGAGGACTATAAGGTACGGTGTTCAAGCTAGCGGTAAGTGGTCCAGTTAGGTGGAAATCCCTTAGCCTTCAGTAGATTTATTAGGAAGCTCCAGTTTACCGAGTCAAATGCGTTTTGGAAGTCAACCTTGATCATACCTATGTTCTCCTTTATTTTCCTGCAAATGTAGATGGTTTCATTAACGGTTATGTAATATTCAAGGCTACTTCTACCATTGATAAAGATGCCTTGTGTAGTATCAACCAGGTCATGCATGAAGGGAGCAAGTCTGTTAGCCAGCAACTTAAAAAAGATCTTGATGAGGCTACTCTCTAATTTGATAGGCCGAAAGTAACCTGTTGATTCTACCCCTTCTTTTTTAGGGATGAGCATAATGAGAGGTTTGTTGATTCGTATCATGTCTGCACGATTGCTCTGCATATCCTTCAGAATGTACAACAAGCTATTATTTAATAGGTGCCAATATTTCTTGAAAAACTCCATGAGTATCCCATCAGACCCTGGGGATTTATAATTAGTCATGTTATGTATGACTGTATCAAGTTCCTCCATGGAGAAGGGATCGTCTAGGTGACGTGAAGTCTGGTACACTAGTCGTTATATCTCTTCCAATCCGATCCTAAGTTTTGGTTGTGTGCTTCTTCCAAGAAGGTTGATATAGAATTGCCTGAGTTATTCTGCTATCTCTGTGATGCTAGTAAGGGGGCCTTGGGGACTTAGGATTCTATGAATCCAATTTTTGTTGAGACATCGTATCGTGGCACATTGATGGAAGCATCTGGTTTTACGATCACCCTCCTTGATCCATCTCTTCTTTGCCCTAAGTCTTCAATAATTGTCTTCAGTTTGGTAGAGTGCATCCAGCTCCTCTTTTACAAGTTTGAACTTCAAAATTTCCTCTTGCGTCGGACCACCGACATCTGCTTTGATGGAGAAAGCATGTGACTTATCCTATAAATTCCTTTTTTTTTGCCCACTTCTTTCTCCTCAGCATATTCCAACTCTTAATAGACGGTCTAAGCTTCTTCCGTGCGTGGGACGACCCCTTAAGTGTAGCACCACACGGAGCGATCGTCGTAAGAAATTGGAGAAGGCTCATTTTCAGAATCTTGCTAAACTCTGTTAGGTTGAACCGGTTGGGTGACTACCAAAGAGGGCTTCATGTACTGAAGTAATAGGGAAGGGTCCCAAACAATTTATCCTAAATGAGGGTGCTAAACATTCAAAAAATTTATAATTGATCATAAATGAGGTGCTTAGATAGTAGAGTAGGGAAGGGTCCCAAACCACCATAAATCATCTTATTAGAATTGCCATCCGTTTATGTGCTTACTTGTTTATTATCGCTTCCACACTATTTCATTTTGATTGAATTGTCTAAAGTTTCAAGAAAGCAATAATTTGCATTTAGCCTAAATTTTCAAGAAACCGATAGTGTAGGCTATTCACCACACATTATAAATGAGTAAGGCTACGCGGTCCATTACCACACATTTAGCCGATTATTTTCTTTGAAACTATGAACCATTCTATCAAAAGTTTTTTAATCTTTTATTCTCTTTGTGGAAACTTTAGGTGATATTTGCTTAGTGAAACTATTTTCTAGTTTGGTTTATGTGAAAATAAAAACTTAGTTTTTGAACATGGTTTTGGTTAATTTCTAGTTTTCAGTTTTCTAAAAACGTGTTTGGTTGATGAAAATAACATCAATTTTAGTTGGTTGAAATTAGTGAAAAATTATTTGATTATAGAAAACAAGATTGATTATCATTAGAAAGTTTCAGTAGTAATGTGATAGTGAAAAAATAGTAGATTAGTTCTTGATACAAATATTTCATAAAATTTGAAAATTACATGCTGATAAAAGTAAGAGGAATCACAATTCAACACCGTAACTTGGACTACAAATAGTAGGGCTAGCAATGAGCCGAGCCGAGTCACAAGCTGCTCACAGCTCGGCTCTTTAACAGCAAGCAGGGGCTCATGAGTTAGTGAACTAAGCTTGATCCTAAAGTTTGGGCTCGATAAATAAATGACCCGAGCTTGAGCTTTGATAAGTTCGGCTCGTTAGCTCATGAGCCGACTCCATATGTATATATAAATAATATTAATATTCTAATATAATATAAATTATTTGTAGTTATATAGTTATTAATTTTTGAAACTATATATTAATAATAAACATAATTTTAACTTAATAATTAACATATAAATAATTAATTTGAAATTAATTCTAATAATATAAATTTTATATTTTTACAAATAGTTTAATTTGTATATAGCTATATATCAATATAAAATTATGATAAACCACATAAAAAATAAAAAATAAACTTGATTTTTTGTGTTACTGCACATAAAACATGATTAATTAATTGTTACTGTACATAATATAAATTAAATTCTTCTAGAAAAATCTAAAATATATATATATGTATACTTATAGGTTTATAAAATATTAATTATGTACTTATTAGTTAGTTTATAAAATTAGTATTTAACTAATACAACTCTATAAGATTTAATTAGATTATTGGTAATTTAATATTATGTTTTGTTCAATTAGATATAAAATCAGTTTATAAAAATTATAAATTTTCAAAAAAAATCAGTTTAAATAGTCTAATAAATTATAAAAAATTGACTTATTTTAAAAATTATGTTTGGTCCAGTTAGATATAAATTGGTTTAATTAATTTATCAATTTTAAAAAATAGTTTGGATTTCTTTTTTTTTTTCTTTTCATAAACTATGTATAATTTAATTTATTTGTAGATTGATCGATTTTATAAATGTGTTTATAATTATAAGTTTACTAGTGTATTTTGATATTGAAATTGGTGGTCTCGGAACAAAAAAAAATCAACAGTTCTACAATTTTTATTTTTCTTAAAAATCTAATTTCATAGAAACTCATTTTTATTTCGGTTTCGATTTAGTTTCATGATCGAAAACAGTGAACTAAATGATTTTTCGCAAGCATTTTTAGTTAGAATAACTGAAATCATAAAAACAAACTTTGTTTTAATAACCAAACTATCAGATTTCTCCAAAAGTTAAAATTTGCTAGTGTGACTTCTATTACGAGTCTTCTATCATTCAGTGTGATTTCTCAAATTAAATATTCCAGTCCCTTCTAGGTGGTAAACTAAATATTGATTTCTCTAATAGCTAGGACCCTTTCGCTTCCAAGTGATTGGCTCTCTCTTTGATTGTGCTCAACTCTCGAGTAGTCATTCTAGAGCTATTATTGCCCATGTTTGTTGGTGCATTTAGCTCGCTAGAAACAGTAAGCTTCATAGTATTAGGCCAGCGACGACCCCTTAATTGTCTCTTGCATTGCATTTTGTCCTTCTCATGTCTAAGGCTCATGCTAATACTATATATCACCATTAAATGGATTCCCCTAGATTGCATTAAGACAAACTCCAATGATTCGTGGGATATTTTCGTAGCAAGTATTGACCTTATTATCCACTCCAAGTTTCTCACCTTGTGCACTAGTCTCTTTGTTGCCTCTTCTTTTAATCCTATGTGATTATTGGTTAATTAGATTGTAAACAGAGGGCAATGATCCTCCTTGAAATCTTGAATTATTGTGGGATAATTTCCAGTTTCCGATCATTAGAGAATCTGAGATGGATGCCTTATATTATATATATAGTATTGAAAATTAAGAAAGGGGATGTTCCATTATGCCTTGCAGCAGGAAATTGCCCATTAATTTCTTAACACTTAACACTTACATAAAGACACTCATATATATATATATATCCATGCACTATTACGCAGCTTCATGTTGTCGCTTTAATTCTTCTCACTTGCTCATCTCTTGTAGTCTTCTAAGTTCCTGCAAACAGATTGTACAATACACATCTTAATTAATTCTATGTTACATTCCATGGTATTTATAACTCAACAGTAAATTGATTAATTATATATATATATATTCTTCGTACCTTTTGGCGCTTTGCATCGAAAGCATTCCTTCCTGCTAGCAAAATTGTGCTGATTGCAGCCATACCTGCAAGAGAAGCCAACTTTAACACCATGTATGCATGCATGCAAACTCGTAGTTATCGAACTATATATATAAATATGAGAAGGCACTCAAATTAAGCTCACACCTGGTGCACAGCCAATCACCGTACTTCCACCCACCACCGCCGTATTCGACCCCACTCGAGCCCTGCAACTCACCACTGTCGTCGAATCCGCCGCTGACAACGACGGCAACAGCGGCGGCATTACTGGCGGCGTTGCAGCTGAGGCAGCTCGATCGATTCGCGAAGTTGTGGGCGCCGCATGAGCAATACCAGTCCCCGGGCAAGACGTTGGCGATCGTAGTACTCCGGCCGCCGCCGCATTTCTGGCACGAGTCCCTGTAGCTGAAGTTGTGGTGCAGGCACAAGCTGCAGTCCCAGTCTCCCGGCCTCCGGCTGCTCATCCTCTCTCCTAACTCCTACAAACATACATATAACTAACTCGTAAAATAATGCAACTAATTATAAACCAGTTCACGATGAAAGAAAAGTACGCACTCTACACAAGTAGTTACCTGAAGAAGGAGAAGATTTGGTGGCCGTTGTTGTTGAATTCCGTGGGTTGGCTAAGCTTTTATACTTTCATGGGTCGCCTCTAGCGAGCAGCAAGCTCAATAATTGAGGATCCAAAAATTTTACTAGTGGGATAAATTAATACATAAATTTTTTAAAGTTCACCATTCAAATTTGTGCGACAACGGTGGCATTCTAGTTATCCTTCAAGAAATAAATAAATAATTATTCACGTATTAAATTGTTAAAAAAATTATCCATATATTTAACTATCTACTTCGATAAATTTGCTAAAAAAAATTCAAATTTATAAAGTTAAAATTTCAAAAATTCTAAAAATATATTTAGTCAAAAGTTTAATCAAATTCAAATATAAATTAAATTAGATGCATCAAAATTAATTAAAAATTTAGTATGATCTAATTGGATCGACCTAGTGTTTCCTTTTTCACTTTAATTATATCTAATAAAATATCTTATTAGGCAATGAGCAGATCGACAAAAGTTAATTGGATCAACTTCCCAAGAGCAAGAAGTTGTTGAAGACTTGAAACAACTTCTTGTAACAGCAAGAAGAAGAAAAAATAATTTCTTCTTGCCGTTGAAAGCAGCAGGAGCAGCAACTTCTTGTTGCAAGAAGAAGTTGCTTCTTGTTGTTGTTGCAACAATGAGGGGCAAAATTTAACTGAAACAATAGGAGCGCACTAATTATCAAATACTACATATGTGTAAAGGTTTTAAAAACTTTCGGTGGGGGCAGTGGCCCCCACTGCCCCGCCTGGCCTGTATCCGCCGCTGAGTTACACATTGTACACCGAAGAGAAGAAGAAAGATCATGAGAAAGACATGTATATTTTTATCGTGCAGATAGAAACCTGTGCAAGAATATCTACGTTGATGGCTAGCTTTCTTCGTAAGACGATCATTGAGTCGACGTTGATTTCACAAATATATATATATGTAAAGCTAATTTTATGATTGGCAGGAAGGACATCTTCTTCAACTTTCGACTTTACCTGATTCTGACCATATCACCCTACAAATCTTTGTACATGGTCCTCAAATCTCAATTATTACGTGCTTCATCCAGAATTCATCACTCAGTACGGCTACTTCTTCACATATATGCATGAATGCATGCATTGCATGCATATGTATATTAATTAGCTAGCTAGCTAACGAAGAATAAATTCCAGTGGGGCGAGGATGCATTCACAGTACCGCAGTCGCAATCGCACAAACTCAGCATTCCGTCCCCTTTAACAATAATTCAAGAGGTGATGGGTTTACTTTGGGAAACATTGCGCTTTATAATTAGTTAGCATCAAATGGTTTGCGTAGCTTCGCCCCCTGCAAGCAAATCTAACCTTGAAGAATACTAGTAAATCTCGCTCAAATTACATCTCAAGACACAGCAGAAGATGATCTACAAGACGCGTTGACGACGTCGTCATTGACGGACATGCAAAAGATGGCACACCATGTGGAGAATCGACATGGACGAAGGAGTAGCATCGCGCGTGTTGACACACCATTGGGTGTGTATAAAAGAACATGCGACATCTAGAATATTCTTCTCACTAATTTTATACATAGCTTAATTTGAAAGGAACAGATAGACCACCTCCATCTTGTTAAATTTCCTTTCAGACTTTATTTTTGACTTTTAATATGAACTCTCATTTATATAAATATTGATTTCCAACCAAAATATATAAAACCAAACTACTTTATAAGGCTCTAAAGCATCATTTAGTGATTTCTACTTTGGTACAATAGATTGATTTGTAGAATGGAATTAAACTAAAAAGAAATTATACAAAACTGTACATGGAACAAGCTAGATCATGGTTTTTAATTTAAGAAGAAAAAAATTATATATATCAAGGAAAATTTAGAATTAATTAATTAGCAATTATATATGGTTCTTTCTTGATTATTTGATATCCTTTTGTTAGATGTATATTAATTGGTTCAATTAAACTTCCTCGATCTCCTGACTCCTTTGATACTCTACCCATACAGATCGATTTTCTTCGAATTTTACTATTCTTTTGCTGTAGCACTTCCACTATGTTTTCTTTTTCTTTGGCACTGTTAAGCGGGTGGCCCTACCTCCACTGTCATTCTCTTGGTCATATTAAAGTTTATACTATATATATACATACATAGTGATACTAAAGTGAAGAAGTTTGCTTGAGAAGTCGGTTCTTGTGTCTTTATGATGGTGTCAACAATGGGCTTCCTCCTATCATTGCAAATCTATAATGTCTTTGCCAATTGCAAGGACCAACTATGATTAGGACCTTTGCTACAAATTTCAGCGCTGTTTGAGAGGTGTCCCGCATATTGCTTTTTGTAGCTTTTGAAGATTTTGTGATCCAATTATTCAAAAACCAAGATATTTTGTACTAGGAGTAATTTTAGTGTTTAGTTCTTTTCTCATTTGTTGGATGTTTAGCTAAAATCTTAAAGTACTAACTTTTTCTACAACTTTTCATAATTTTATTTGAAAGTGGGGACTAAGGTGTAAAAGTCTAGTTTTTGGGGACTTTCTCATGAAATACCTAACCTAGGTTTATATAGAGCATAATCCGATTTTTTAAGGGAAAATTACTTATTTGGAAAGGGAGTTCCTTGAAGATGAAAGTGTTCTTTTGGCTTATCCTCAGAAAATGGCCGCCAACCAAAAGCCGACTGCGACGACTAGGTTTGGCACTTGATAACGACACATGCATTTTCTGAAAGGAGGAGGGTGAATATTGTGATCATCTCTTTGCAGCTTGCCCCTCTACTATGGATGGGTGGAGCTCTTTCCTTTGCCAGGTGAACCATCAGTTTTTCCCCCCGCCCCTGTCTCGGGACCAGCATCTAGCCTTTTCAGGCTAGCAGAGCGGGAAAGAGGTCTTGCGATGGTTTGGTGCTGGACTATGTGGACTTCCAGAAACAGCTTCGTCTTCCGCAACACCCGAAGATCCGTGTCAGACATTGTAAACCTATGTTTGCTTACATGGTCACGTCTCTACACCTTTGCGTGAGCGGGACCAGCTTCTTGCCCCTCTTCCCTCACTTCTCTCCCGCCTCTCTTCTTTCTCGGATGTACACGTTTGTAGCCTCTTGACTACACCCCCTGCTTTTATTTTTGTACCTTGGAATATTTCAGCTCTTTTGAAATGAATCATGTGGTAGTTGGCCTCACTTTACCCTCAAAAAAATATTAGTGACAACGGTTTTAGATGAGGGATATGAGGGGTGACATCATTGAAGATCAAGAATAGAGAAGAGATCACGTGCTAAGGGGATTTTGCAAGTGGATGTAGGATTATTTTTTCCCCAATCATCTTGGTGCTTATTTAGAAATAGCATGTATTTGGGGAGGAAGAAGCCATGTACCTTGACTTTTTGATCAAATTTATCTTCTTCACTGCTAAAAAATAGTTTAATTGCTACAGGCTAACAGTGATGACGATGTAGCCGTCGCTACCAACCATGGCTTACCAACAGCTGCCAGACATGTCGTTAATGAGATACCATCTGAGACAACACAACAACGGTAGCTGCTAACCGTTGCATATTACGCAGTAACACTACTAGAAATCATGCAATCTGTGGCGGCAAGGGTAGCGGTCGCAAATGCGACGGTTCTGTGACTACAGGCAACGGGGGTCACAGAGTCGCCACATATGTGACGGCGAGGCGACCGAAATTTTTGTTGTTGCAAAATTAATAACCCCGCGACAGCATATGGCCCGCGTCACAACTGCCTTTTGTGACTCCTTTTTGTCGTCGGTAAACCATGAGGATTATAATATTTAACTCTCTCTCTCTCTCTCTCTCTCTCTCTCCTGCGGCCTGTGTCGCCCCTTGCTGCCGGTATTCCCCCTCTCTCTCATCTCTAATTGAAACCCTAGCCGGTGGCTAGGGTTTCAGTAATGGTTAAAGGGAGGACTGCAATTTAGTCTTTTGATAGTATCTTACTTGCTATAGATGCTTTTCCTTTCTTGATGCATTTGATGCATTTGTGATGGACAAGCAGGCAATTACAAATGGTATATGAGAACAAGATTGTTTTTTTGGTATGCTAATTGTGTTGCCCTTCTATTTGCGAAAGAAAAAAAATATATATATATCCTTAGTTCTAGATGGAGTTGTATTATATGTAAACCAGAAATTTATTTTCTTGATGGTGAATGAAGTGGAATTGTTCAAGGCAGAGTGTCTCCCAAAAACTTTTCTTGGAGATTATATAAGAGGAGTTGATAAGATTTTGTAGTGAAATTCTTTTGTATCTCAGTGTCAAGTGAATGCAATATCAGTTTTGATTTTCTTTCTTCTTTTTAATCTTCCATCTAGGATTTTGTATTCTATAGATTTGTAGTGCTTTCATGCTACTGTTTTAGCTCATGATCATATATGTTCTAGTCCCCGGTGGAACATCCATTGTATTGTGGAACTACCTTTTAAAGCTAATGTTGATAGTTTCTATCTATTTGTTATGTTATGTTTGTATATAAAAAATTTGGATGATACTTAATGGTGTCAGAGGATTAAGACGGTTTGCAATTTTTGTTCACTCGGTCATTATGTGTACTAACAGTTTATAGGAAGATAAAGTTGGGAATTGAAGGTATTCTTTGAGAAGTCAGAAACAGTGATAGTTTCTTAAATGCCCAATGGCAAAAAGGCATTTGAATAACCAAACAAATAGCGGTTGCCACTCTTCTCTAATCTGCTGCCGATGATGTAGAGAAATGCAACCAATTTTAGTTCTATGCAGTGAAATTCTTGGCCATAGTGTTTTGTATTTATTGCTTGAAGCCTAAAAGATTGATAGTTGGTGATAACAAAAGCCATGGTTACTTTCAAATCCTTTCTGAAGTAGCTTGTGGACTTAAACTTCTCTATGTGGTAGCAATCCAAATATAACCCAAGTTGTAGTTGTTGGACTAGCAAAGATTCTGTCTGAAGTGCCAAAATGGTTACATGGAAACAAAGAAACTATTATTGCGAGTGCATACAACCAGTTTGAGCTTGAATATCAATGAAGTCATTTCCCTTCAGTTTTTGGCAGGGAAGCTTCAAAAATGCCTAGTAATTACTCTATATCAATTAGAGGAGGAATATACACTTTAGTCAAAGGTAAAGGAGAAATGAGTGGTGGCGACGGCGGAAAGCGAGCGATCAATCCGGCGGGATCGCTCCAGATCCCTTCCCCTAGAGCAAAAAAACCTCCAGATTTAGGTGTTTCATTGGGCCTGGAGCCTCTGCTGTCTGCTAATCGAGGCTCGATCAATAAGGATGGAAAATCGACGGAGAAACCATCGACTAATCTGGGTAATCCTGACCCCTCTTTTCTTAAAGCTCCTATAATGAATGATTTGAATTTGTCCAATGCTCAAAACAATGGTGGATCTAAAGATCCTAAAAAATTTGGTTCGTTGGCGGCTCTCTTCAAAGAGGCCAATTCGTTCGTTAATTTGAGTCAGGAATCTGAATCTTGTGTGAAACTAAAGCAGATTCAGCTGAATTCATCTGATTTGGTGAATATTGATGAAAATGTAATTGAGCTTTCCAGATCTTTATGGGAGAATAGCCTTTATGGCAAGTTCTAGGGTAAAACTCCATCGATTGCTTTGGTTCAAGCAGTTTTACCAAAAATATGGAAAATTAATTGCAGTATGTAGATAGTTGACCTAGCCTCAGGTTATTTCTATTTTAAATTTGCTAATAAAGATGATATGAATAGAGTCCTCTCGGGGGGGGGGGGGGGGGGGGGTCCATGGTTCTTGAAAGATCAAGTTCTTCTTACCCCATGGAAAAATAATTTCCAGCCAATGGCAGAGCAGATTAGTTCGATTCCTGTGTGGATTCAGCTCCCGGGGTTGCCGTTAGAGTATATTCAAAGAGATATTCTAGTTAGCATTGCCTCCTCCATTGGGAAGCCAATTAAAATTGATGATATTACACTAAGAGGACAAAGAGCCCGTTTTGCCCGAGTTTGTATCCTGTGGGATCTTAAAAAAACAGTGCCTCAAGGACTTTGGATTAATTGTAAAGAAGGAAAGTTCTGGTAGCCTATTGCTTTTGAAAATGTTTTGAAGCTGTGTTACGCTTGAGGCAAAATTGGGCATAATGACAGTGCATGTTCAAGATCTAAAGAAGAAAGTATAGTGAACAAAAGTAAGGCAGTTGTTGAAGCTCAGAATGGTGATTCAAGTTCTAAAATGGCTGCTATTTCTTCCCCTAGTGAAGGTATCTTCGGTCCATGTATGGTAGTAAACAGAAGAAAGAAATCTCAAGAAAGGAAAAACATGAACTCTACAACTAAAGTTACTAATGGTTTTGACAAATTGGCTGGCCTTGAAGAGATTAATGAAGAAAACTCTCAAAAAAGTGCTCCTGTTCCTGGGATAGATGGAAATTATCTCTTGACTCCACAAATCACCATGGATGTTGATGATCCAAAAAAGCAGCTGATGAATCCTTTCGGCAGTAAGGGCTAAGGAGGGTGTGTGCAGTAAGTCTTCAAATGTTAGGGTGGATGCCTTCAGGTCAAGTACTCCTGTTTCAGTGCCGGTAAAAATTGATTCTGAAAAGAATTCTATGGCACTTCATAAGAAGCTGTCCGATACTTTAGCCATTACAGTAAGCAAAATTAAAGTGGGTAGTGATTGCTTGGGGGAAGGTTCACATTGAAATGATCTCAAGTTCTCGGGGCAAAGTTGGTAAAATAAGAAAGCCTATTTCTCAGGAAATTCATGAGAACTGTTTTCCCTTGAATCTAAGGCAAAACATAGCAAAAAAAAAGAAGTTTTAGAAAGATTCAAAAGCAATCGAATCTGATGGGGATCCTAAGCAAGGGATAGGAGTTCCTGAGTGTTCAATGGTTGCTGAATGAAGCTCCTATCATGGAATATTAAAGGTGATCTCAAGGATTCCGGCTGGGATTACCTCTTTGTATTACTGAAAAAGCACAATTTGGACTTGGTCCTTCTTGTGGAATCTCACCTTGATGATGTCAACTCTGCCCTTTGTATCAGGAGATTTGGTGACCTATGGGATGGTGATTATGTTCCGGGTAATGGGAGGTCAGATGGTATTATCCTAGTTTGGAAAAGGAATTTGTATAAGATGGTGAAATTATACTCATGCAGTCAAGCTATTCATGTTTCAATTTCATATAAATAGTCTGATCCTTGGTTGTTGACGGGGTTGTATGCTAGTGACTGCAAGGAGGAAAGGTTGCTTCTTTGGGAGCTTCTTAGCAACATTAATTCTGAAGATTCACCATGGCTTGTTGTGGATGACTTCAATTGTATTACTAGTCAGGAAGAGAAGAAAGGTGGTAAGCCTTTTGTGTTTGGAAACTCTTCTCAAGCTTTCAGTTCCCTTTGCCTTTCTGCAGGGCTCATTGATCTTAAATTTAAGGGGCTTCCTTATACCTGGTGTAACAACAGGAAAGGAAAGCATAGAATTTTAGCTAGGTTGGATAAAGCCTTTGCAAATTTTGGTTGGATCAACATGTACAGTTGCACATCAGTCTACCACTTGGAAAGAATTTCGTCAGATCACAATCCTATCCTGGTTAGCTTCAGCTCTAATACTGGGTTAAGGCCTGGTAAGAAAGACTTTGTTTTTTAGCAGTATTGGATGGAATACCCAGAATTCAAATCAATTGTGGCTGAAACTTGGAATAAATATAACTGGAAGGAGGTTCCTGTGAAGAAGCTGGGGGTTTGTTTAAAAGAAGTCAGTGGCAAACTAAGCACTTGGAGCAAGATCAACATTGGTTCTATTGAAAAAAGCCTAAATCAGACTCTTGAGAAAATTAGTAATCTGGAGGAGATAGATGCTGAGGGGAAATGCAATGAGGATGACTTAATCAAGCTAAACTTGTTGAATAATAAGGCCTCGGCTCTAAATAGACAGATTCATATCAAAGCATGGTCTAAATCTAGATATAAGTGGCTTCATCAGAATGACAAAAACACAAAAAAAATTCACTGTTTGACTAAAATGAGGAAGAAGGCTAATGAGGTGACTGAATTGGATGTGAATGAAGGAATTATCACTGATCCTATTGATATAGTAAATGCCTTTGCTGATTGATATCAGGTGCTTTGGAATGATGACAGTTTACTATCAGTAAATACTCAGCTTCTCAGGAATCTGGAATGGAATAGAATTACTCACAGGCAGTGCAGTTCTCTAAGCAAGGTCTTCTGTTTGGAGGAAATTAAACAGGCTCTATGCAGTCTGGGAAAAGGAAAGGCTCCAGGGCCAGATGGCTTTAGGACTGAATTTTATATCAGCTGCTGGGATTCTGTAAAGCTCTCATTGAAGGCTGCTTTTGATGAATTCTACATTAAGGCCCGTGTTCCAGCTTCTTGGGGAGCTACCAAACTTGTTTTCATACCAAAAAAAACCAATGCGAGAGAGGTAAGGGATTTCAGGCCTATTTCTCTTTGTAATGTGTCTTGCAAAATTATTACAAAGGTGCTGGTAAATAGGCTTAGACCTCTCATGAGCTCATTGATTTCTAAAGAGCAAGGAGCCTTCCTAAGGAAAAGAAATATGCAGGATAATGTAGTAATTGTCACGGAAGTCATAAGTATCATGGAGAAATCAAAGAGGAAAAAGTCATATATTATGTTCAAAGTTTATTTGGAGAAAGCTTTTGACAGGGTCTCTTGGGAGGCTCTTTTGTTGATTCTTAGTCTTATGAATATACCTGATATCTTTTCCTCTTGGATTAAAGTTTGTTTAGATTCTACGGAATTTAAATATAGTGTCAATGGCTTGTCTTCTAAAGTTTTCAAAAGTCAAATGGGGGTGAGGCAGGGTGACCCATTGTCACCCTACCTCTTCATTATTCTTCAAGAGGCTTTGTCCCAATTAATTAATAAGGCTGTGAGGAGGGGCAGTATTAAACCTTTCAAGTATAAAGGAATTGCTGTTAGCCATCTCTTCTTTGCAGATGACATATTAATCTTTGTTAAATATGATAAGGGTTGTTGTTCAAAGCTCTTGGAAATTTTTGACATATACTGAAAGGCATTAAATCAGAGAATCAATAGCCAAAAGTCTGAAGTTTATTTTCCTAGCAATTGTTCTGCAAGTATTAAAACTGAAGTTTGTGGTTTTCTGAATATTAAGGAGGGCAAGTTCTCTATGAGATACCTTGGTTCTAATATTGATGCAAAAAGGATGCCCATTAATCTCCAAAATCAGATGGTTGATAAGGCTATAAACAAAGTGGATAGCTGGGCTAGTAAAGTTGTTTCTCAAGCAGGGAAAGTAGTTTTACTTAACTCGGTTATGAACTCGATTCTTGTTCACACTCTATCTACTTCCTGGATCAATGAAAATGTAATTGAAAAGTACAAATCAATCTCCAAGAATTTTCTATGGCAAATCAGTATAAAGAAGAAAGGGTTTCATCTCCTAAGTTGGGATAAAGTTACTGCAAAAAAAGCTTTAGGAGGCCTTTTTTTTTTGAAAGAAAGAAAGGGTACAGGTATAGATGGGAGGGAGAGTTAAAAATTCATTTTAAACTAAAGAAAATACATTAGAAGGAGCAAAGCTCATAAAAAATTGCTGCTGAAGTAGCCAGCATTTGACAAGTTGACGCCTCATTTCTGAACATCCGCGAGTTCTGTTCAAACCAAATGAACCAGTTCTAAATCAATATTAGACGCGATCGATCAGTAGCAGCTGTAGAAGAGCATCTCGATCGAGAATTCCAGGGAGCATCCGCCATAGAAAAGAAAGGAAAACTTTCCAGAGATAGGAGCACTCTCCATCCAGTAGAGCTGTAAGGGCAAGAGCTGAAAATGTGTTCATGCGTTTCTAAACCATCATTGCAAAGCATGCAAGAGAGATCTGCAGTGACACCCCAACGAGCAAGTCGATCCCTTGTTAGCAGCCTTCTTCTCAATCTAATCCATCCGAAGATTGAAATCTTTTGTGCTAGTTTGGCATTCCAAAGGAAGCGATGAAAGTGATCAGAAACCCCTCGATAAGTGAGCAGATGATAAAGGCTACTAATTGAGAAGTTTCATTCCTTAGTCCATTTCCATGTAATCAGGTCCTCTCCATAGGAATCTTGAATAAACTCTAAATCCCGAGCTAAGGAAAGTAAAAGAGATCCATCCATCAACTCTGAGAAGGAGACATCCCAACCCACACAAACACTGGAGCTATTAAGGATTCTAGCATCTGCGATGTAACATCCCGGGCTTGTTGCACGAATGAAGAGAGAAGGATACTTTTCGGCCAAGCAGCTACTCGAAGGCCAACGATCAGTCCATAGCTTAATCCTTTGCCCATGTCCTACTTGAAACAACAGGTCTGAAGTAATAAGATCAAAGAGTCCACACAGCTCTCTCCAGATTGGCGAGGCATTTCTGGAGAAAGAATTATCAACAGACCATTGCCTGAAATCTCCATATAAGCCAAGAAGAATATCCACCCAGAAGAGGTTTCGTCCACCGTAAAGCTTCCATATCCAAGAGCCAAGCATCGCAATATTGTGTGCCCCAACATCAAGAATACCTAGTCCACCATCTCTCTTCGAACAGATGAGCGCATCCCATCGAATAAGGCACTTCCGTCTCGGAGAGATATTTTCCATCCCTATCCAAAAGAACTTACGCCTCCGGCGGTCGATGCTTGTGATGACCCACTTCGGCGCCTTAAATAAGGAAAGAAAATAACCAGTAGAAGCGGTGATGACACTATTGATTAGGGTCAGGCGGCCCGCTCTTGAAAGAAGTCTGCCACTCCACGAGCCCAACCGAGAGTCCAAGGAGGATATCAAGTTGAGCCAATCAACTTTGTGTAAACGCCCGTCTCTAAGGGGAAGACCCAAGTACTTTAAAGGAAAAGAAGCTTCTTTGCAACCAATCTCCAAGGCTAGTCTGCTAGTAAGAGAAGGATTAGCTTTCAAGCACAATATACTAGATTTAGCCAAGTTTACCTTCAGCCCAGTCGCCAATTCAAAACATTTGAGTAGAAGAAGTAAATTCCGAAGACTCGAGCCATCATTCTTGCAAAAAAGTATAATGTCGTCGGCGAACATGAAATGAGAGACACCTCCCTCAATCTTATGATTTAGGACTCCCTTGATAAGGCCATTGCTAACCGCAAGATCAAGAAGCCGAGAGAAACAATCCATGGCCAAGATGAAGATGAAGGGTGAAAGAGGGTTCCCTAGTCGAACCCCTCTACGATGCCGGAAGAAGTTGCCCGTAATCCAATTAGTGATAAGGGCTGAGTCAGTGTCAAGAAGAGAGGTAATCCAGTCACACCATAGGGATGGAAAGCCTCGTGATTCCAACATGTCTCTAATGAAAGGCCACCCAATAGAGTCAAACGCTTTCTCATAATCAACTTTGAAAAGAATGCTATCCTCATTGAAATGCTTGCATGCCCATACAGTCTCATGCACACCCATAAAGCAATCTAAGGTACCTTTACCTTCCAAGTAAGCAAACTGCTTTCCACCAACCAGGTGCCCCAAAACAGGCTTTAATCGCTGAGCAAGGACTCTAGAAAAAATCCGAATAATGCTATGCTCCAAACTAATCGGTCTGAAGTCCTGAACCATTGCGGCTCCATCCTTTTTAGGGATAAGGACAATATGCCCCGTATTGAACCGCCGCAAGGTGGAGGGATCAAGATAAATTTCATTGAAGATTTGGAGAATGTCATTATGGATAGTGTCCCAATATACTTTGAAGAATTCCGGAGGCAAGCCATCTGGTCCCGGAGCCTTGTAAGAGCCCATATCAAACACTGCAGCCTTGATTTCCTCCAAACTAAAAGGAGAGTCCAGCAATTGAGGCTCTGGAGTGGAGGGCATGTTCAGGGTTGCCCAGTTAAGCCGAAGCAAAGGAGAGCTCTTTTTACCAAGTAACCGCACATAAAAAGAATGGAACAGATCCGCAATCTTATTGACATCCGTCACTTCCCCATACTTAGAATTTAGATGATGAATCCAATTTACTTTCCTTCTAAGAGTGGCCCATTGGTGGAAATACCGAGTATTGAGATCTCCATTCTTTATCCATCTTCGCTTTGCCCTTTGTCTCCAAAACACATCCTCCTCTCTATAAATTTCATCAAGCTTGCATTTTAAATCTTTGAGATTTGAGAGTTCCAGGTCATTGAGAGACATGTTCTGAGCTTTGCAATTTAGATCCTCAATACCAGCTTCAACCTTTCTCCTTGTAGCTGTGCGCTCCTCCGACATTTTCTTAGCCCAGGAACTAATACTTCGGCGGAGTATCTTCCACCTACGGATCCATCTCGTAACAGCTTTAGGAGGCCTTGGTGTTAGAGATTTGAGTCTTGTAAGATACTTATTACTTGCAAAAAGAGTTCTTCCTTTTCTCAACAAGAATGGCAGCCTATGGGCTAATCTTCTAAGTGTGAAGTATTGCAGATACCATCCTTGGAGCCAAGTTCACTATTCAAATGCTTCTTGATCTTTTAAAGGCAATACAGCTTCTCAAGGAAGGCCTTCAAATGAGAGTTGGTAATGGCAAGGATATATGCATCATCAATGATCCGTGGGTCTCTTGTACTCTTCTGAGATTATGGCCTACATTTATCAACACTGAAAAGGTTTGTCAGTATAATAAAGTTGTTGATTTAATTTTGGATAGTGATTGGAATTACAATCTGCTATATGATCTGTTTGGGAAAGAGCTTGTATTGCTAATAAGCCAAATTCATGTTCCTCAGCAAAGTATTAAGGATAAATGGGTTTGGGGGCTAAATGAAAAGGGAAAACTTAGTTGTAAAATTGCTTACAACTATCTCAAAGAAAAGCATGACTGTCTGGTAGCTCCGGATGTTAATTGGAAGTGCTTATGGAATATAGATACTATTCCTAAAATCAAGTTGTTTGCTTGGAAGCTTGCATGGGGTAGGTTACCTACCTCTACATACCTTGCTAAGATTAGTAAGGTTCCTGCTAGTAAATGCTATGTTTGCTAGCAGGGAGAAAATGATGTGAATCATATTTTTTTTAATTGCCCATTTGCGAAGCTGCTTTGGAACTGTATTGAAAGATACCTTGGCTGGGAATTTAGATCTAAAGACCTTTCGCATGATAGGGACTGGCTTAAAGAAGGGTTGTTGTTTGATAAGAAAAATGGTAATAGAGTAAATGGATTGATTGCAGCCTGTTTATGGCATCTTTGGAAGAATAGGAACAATATTTGTTTTAATAGGAAGAGTAATGGTGTGTTCACTCTTCTCTTTCGAGCTGCAGCAAATGTCTATAAAGACTTGAATTTAAACCTGGATGTTCTCAGACCCACATATATGGAGATGGCTAATGAGATGAATGAAATCTCTCCAAAAGTTCCTTATCAGGATATTGCAGCTGTGTGCAATGAACAGCCTAATTTTGTTTCCAATTCTACTAATGCCTATTGTGATGTAGCTTGGATTGCTGACTCCAAGGATGCTGGCTTCGGTTTTTGTTTCAAAAATGCTAGCAACAATGTCATATGGGAGGAATTCTGTGGGAGGAAAGCCTCATCGCCTTTATTTGCAGAAGTTTGGTCAATCTGGTTATGTGTCTTAAGAGCAAAGGCCATGAACTTTAAACACCTCAGGATCTTTTCTGACTGCTTGAGAACTATCAATATTCTAAATGGCGTTTACAAGGCTCCATAGTTCCTGAAAAGTCTCATCAAAGATATCTGGAATGTAGGTAAGGAGATGGAGGTTGTTGGCTGGGTTCATATTGATAGATCTTCAAATTTGGCAGTTCATTCTTTAGCCAGGAAAGGGTTAACTCATACTGGTAATAAGAATTTGCTTTCATATGTAATTGATCCTTCCCCTTCCTGTAAGTGTGGGTGTAATTGCGATTCTAATGGTGCTAGTGTTGTGGTCAATAGGTTTACTGTTAGTTGTGCTATTGATTGTAAATGCTTAAACTTTGTAGGGGTTGATCCTCATGTAGTTTCTTCAAGTGAATTCAATAAAGTGTTTGAGTCTTATGATGGAACATATCCTTGCTTGGCTGGAGGCGAGGAGTGCACGACTAATTGTCCTCTGCCTTCTCTACCCTCTATGCTGAGTGAGGAGTGATCAATTCATGAGCTGGTGATTGTTTTTTTAAAAAAAATAGAGGAGGAATATTTCTTATTTACTTAAAGAGCCAGCTATGAATTGGCTGCATGCTGAGGTAGAGAGATTAGCAAAATTTGTTTGCAATGATCAATGCTAAGTTGCAGGGTGAAGTGGATCTTGATTCAGAAACTTGTACTCGAAGTTATACTAAGCACGGAAAATGCCTATATTAAATTGAAGCAACAGACTGATAGTTCACCCATACATTTTATTTGTCTTGCACTACAGGTAAAAAATCTAAAACTTATTTGATTATCCTTGGATCAATACCTTAAGCATTGTAGCTGTAAAATCTTTTGAACTATTTATGAACAGTGAAGAGTGAAATCTTTTGAAGAAACAGTCTATGCATTTGAACTGATCATCGTTCTATCAAAGGAAGCCTTATATTTTAGGCGTCGGCGTAAAAATAATTTGTATTGAATTTTTTATTAAGAGAAACAATCTATCCAGAAATCACTCAGTCTCAGTCTCAGTCTGAACTATTTAATTTGAATATGATCTAGCATGTGGTTGAAAAATGATAACCAAATGATATTAGTACTTGTTGTGATTGAGTGTGTTAATTATGATATACCACACTATATGGCTCCATCATGTGTGTTATTGACTCCATCATGCATTCCTGATTGATTAGCTTCAGATATCAATTCAATATGAAATTATGGAGTTCTATTGATGTTCATTCCATTGAACAAACTTATCAGTTCTACTGTTCCTTTGCATCTAGATGTTTGAATTGGATGAATAGATATTGCTCAAGTGTCTAGTACCTTCACTTTATTCCATTCCATATTCACTCTATTTCATTTCATATTCACCCTGTTTAATTTCACATTAACTCTGTTTCATTTCATATTCACCCTGTTTTGCACCATGTTCATCCTGTTTAAATCCACATTCATTATGTTAATTTAAACTTTAGGTTACATTAAACTTTAGGTTACCCTAAATTTTAAGTTTAATTATAACTTTATTAAACTTTAAATTAGATTAATTAAATATAATTTTATTTTATTTTATTTTTATTAGGTGTTCGTATTTATTAATGTATTTCGTTGTGCGCGCGTCCAAGTCGTACACTCGAGCTAAGGTAACTCATTTTTTAATTATAACAAGTTTAAATAATTATGATCTTAATTATTGACATATTTAATTAATTATATAATATTAAGATTGTCCATTAATTTGTCGAAATAATTTTAGGATTGAAATTGAAAATAATATTATGATTTGTGAGTTGATAAAGTGACACAAACTTATCGACTGTTGAATCATAATTTTTTTAACAATACCTTAAATCTATTTGAAGATTGTATCGTCGTCTATAAAATGTACAAAACTTATAGATTCTTTACTATTTCTGAATTGTCCCTGATTGGACAGTTTAACATCAAAATTATTCTACTTGGGTCATGTTTGCTTTATAGGATATGATTTGAATAGAATAGGATTTAAAATGAATAAGGGTGGGATAGAAATCCAAGAGGATTTCTTGAAATCCTATCCTATGTTTGTTTTGGCATAGGATAAGAAGCATGGATAGAATATGCAAATTCATATCCTATGGATTTGGGCCCTAAACACACCCCCTCTCTAGGATTTTTAAATCAGGCCAGCAGTGGATTTGGGCCAAAATAAATCTACCTAATATCCGGCCCGATTCATATCCATTGCTGCAGCAAACAATGGATTTGATTTTAAAATCTATTCCACCTCCTTAATCCATTAAAGCAAATAAGGTCTTGTAGTTAAATATTTTTTTAACATTCATTTCAATTAGAAATTCTAGAAGATATTTCTTGTTCTCCAAGTATGCGCCCAAATGATATGCATACTTGGAGAACTGTAGGGAAGTGTTGCCGCAACTTCGACTATAGTTGAATGTTTTAAAAAAAAATAATGCAAGTAGAATAATTTGATTTCTGAATGGACTAGGACCACCCCACCTATGAAGAGTTCAAAATAAGTGATTGTTGTGATACCATATACAAAATCATGATGGAAGATCGTAGTTGGATGTACCATCGGATATACCGTCGGATATACCGTAAAGGTTTACTTGAAAAATTTAAGAATGGTCTTCGGGAATTTTTGAACTTCGCATATTCAAATACACAAGTTGTGGGTGGTAACAAAATCAGATCTCCGTGTCGTCGGTGTGTCAACTTGTTTTTCCTAGATCGACAAGTAGTGACATTGCACCTATACAGAAATGGTTTCACAAACCGTTACTATCGATGTATTTCACACGGGGGGGCATGACATCATATGAATTAGAAGGTCAGTCATCTATATTGGATCATCGTACGCAACTCATGCGACATCTATTGAGCAGTCGTATATGGTTTTCGATGCTCTAGACGGTAGATTTAATTACATTGACAATCGCAAATTCCAAAGTTTGTTAATGTCTCACATTGAATTAGGAGGTCAGTCATCAAATACTAAAGCGGCAGTGGATATAGAGTGCGAGCCACAAGTACAACCGGATGTACAATCGCTATTTTCTAATAATTCCTAAATTGAGGCGACTATTTATGTTTGAAAAAAATAGCTCAACATATGATATGACATACTAAGAGTCATGACCCGAATGTTATGACTCACCCGTCTGATAATGAAGCATGGAAACATCTTGATCGATGTTATCACTCGTTTGCAAGTGACCCTAGAAATATCAAACTAGGGTTATGTACTGATGGGTTCAATTCATTCGGTCAATCATCAACTTCATATTTTGTTTGGCCGGTGCTCATCACAGCGTATAACTTGCCACCGTCAACGTGCATCAAAGATGACTTCATATTTCTGAGTATGGTAATCCCAAGACCAAGGGGACCATGAAAAAAATTGGATGTGTTCCTTCGACTGTTAATTAATTCTTTAAAGAAATTGTGGGTCGATAGAGTCATCACTTATAATATTCATCAAAAAAAGGAATTTCAACTTGAGGGTTGCGTTGTTGTGGATAATTATTGACTTCTTAGCATATGCTATGTTGTCTGGTTGGAGCACACACGGGAGGTTCGGTTGTCCATATTGTATGGAACGAACAAAAGCTTCTAGTCTTTCGAATAGACGAAAGATATTATACTTTGACTGTCACCGTCAATTTTTTCCACTTGATCATCCATACCGGAGAAATAGATATAAATTCATCAGGGGCAGAGTGAAAAAAGACGGATCACCTCCGTATTTGTCTCGTAATCATATGTTAGCTCGGGTTTCTATGTTACCAGACATCACATTCGAAGAGGTTGACAGAATTAGTGGTTTTGGAGAAAGACACAATTGGGACAAGAAAAGTATATTTTGGGAATTGTCTTACTAGAGCTTATTACTAATTTGGCACAATTTGGATATGATGCACATTGAAAATAATATGTTCGAGAACATTTTAATACAATGATGGACGTTGCAGGAAAAAACAAAAGATAACTTGAATGCAAGAATGAACTTAAAATTATATTATAAACGTCCAAATTTAAATCTATAGGACATGAACGACAAGCAAGTGAAACCGAAAGCCTCTTATGTTCTCAGTAAGCAACAACAGAAAGATATTTTTCATTGGATAAAAGATATCAAATTACCAAATGAGTATGTATCTAATTTAGCTCGACGCGTTAATATTGTAGACAATGGTAAAATGTCATGAATGAAAGTCATGAATGTCATGTGTTCATGTAGAGACTACTCCCTATTGCATTATGTGATACCTTACCAGACAAAATTTGGGGTCCATTAACCGAGCTTAGATATATGCGACAATGTCCTCCGTATCGAAGATATGGTAAAGCTAGAGAAAAACATTGTAGAAATACTTTGCAAACTAGAGCAGATATTTCCACCTAGATTTTAACTCAATGGAGCATCTACCGGTTCACTTAGCATACGAGACAAGACTTGGCGTCCAATTCAGTATTTGTGGATGTATCTATTCGAGAGGTATATGTAGAGGTTAAAAATGAAAATAAAAAATACAGCGGTTGTGGAAGGTTCAATAAGTGAAGCTTATATAATTCATGAGATATCAACCTTTTGTTCTTTCTATTTCGAGTTCAATGTGCACACAAGGTTGAATTGCCTTCCGCATAATGATGAGTGAAATGTTAATGTTGTAGGTTGTCTACCAATATTTTGTTTTCCCGATAGTGATTTGGGCTCACGTCCATCGAGATATTTAACTAAAGAGAAGTATCATCTTGCATAATTATATGTACTGATGAATTGCCCCGAGTTGATCATTTCATTCAAAAATTTGACACCGAGATTCATACACATACACCAAATATTTTTGATGAAAAATTAGAAGATAAGTGTAACGTAGAATTTCCGAATTGGTTTAAAACTTGGTCGAATTAACATATTCAATAAATAGATAGCAAATTATTCGAGATAGCAAGTGGACCGTCACGATTAATCATATTCTATAATGGATAGTTTGACACATCTTCACGGGGGACTCAAATTCATCCAAAGTACAAGCTTGTTGATGTTAATTTCAAATATAAGTTAGCGTTAAATGAGCCTTTTATTGGCATCACAAGCACAATAAGTATATTACGCAAAATATCCCCAACAAACGAAGAGATAGATTAGAATGGCAAGCAATGTGTAAAACTAAGGCACGATTGAGGATTGATCCAATGGCAAAGGATAATGATACTACAAGATTTGTACTAAATGATTTTTATCAGGAGGATGATCCTCATGCAGTTGTGGGTCAAACACTTGAAGATGAAAATTTAGTCATTGCACAAAGTCTCCTGAAGAAGGTGTTGATGTTGAACCAGATGACGCAAAGAACGAGGAAAATGAGAATAATTGTGAAGATTACGAGACAAGTGACGAAGAAAAAGAGTCAATTGATTATTATTCAGATGATAGAGATGATTGATATGTAACATTATCCCTCTTTTTTTCTATTAATTATTTATATTATATATTGGTCGACATCACTGATCAATACTATATTTGTAGATGTCGTGAGCCGCAGGCTATCGTCCTAGGCCTCGTCGAGCAGGACTAGCTCCACAATTGCCGTCATCGCCCGTGACAACAGCGCACCCCGCCACTATTACCACCATTGCAGAGGCTATAGGGCACCACCACCCCCAACCGTAGCACCGGGATCTTCGACGTCTACCGCGGTGCCACCACCAACACCACCAGCCAGCACACCGGCTCCAAAGGCTCAACGTCGTCGTAAACCTCGTGGACCTAGTGGTGGGAGCTCAGGTACCTTCATCGATCGACCAGTGCCAGCGAATATCGTTCAACACACTACTAGAATAACAAGCATCAACAACGGCTCCATCCATTGCTGAGTCGTTGCTAAAAGCCATCAGCAACGGCTTGCAATGGCCCGGCCCATTGCAACCAGCCGTGGCAGAAAATTGCGTTGCTGATAACTAGCAACGGATTAGCAACGGCCGCTGCGGGCGTTGCTAATAACATTATTAGCAACGGTTCTGCCACGGCTGCTGGGCCGTTGTAGATATGTACATCAGCAACGGCCCAGTGGCCGTGGCAATGCCATTAGTGAAAGTCTGTTGCTAAGCCGTTGTTGTAGGTCATCAACAATGGCTTTGAGGTTGCGGCCAAGAAAATACGATACACTTTCAGTAACGGCTTTCCCACGGTTGGCTTTACCACGGACAGCCGTGGGAAAACCGTTGCTAATGATGTTAACTTGTATCTGAAAAATTTTAAAATATCTAATTTCCATTAATACATTGATACATTTAACCTGATACATAACCCACACACCCATTAATACACTAATACACCCATACATAACATACACATCACAGAAACACCCAGATATACATCAAAACAATTATACTTATGTTTATAATTATCCACAATCATATAAAAACTATTCAAATTCAAAACTATCGTATCAATATCCAAACAAAACAAGTCAATCAAGTATAGTATCCAAACAACAAAGTCAATATCCAAACAAAATAATAAATCTCACGACGACGGTGGAGGAAGGTCTGGATCATAATATGGCAGGGTCTGGAGTGCTTGGGTGTACACCGGCGTAGACTGGCTCGAGGATGATGGATCTGATGATGCCGAAGGGATGCCTGCTCTGGTATGAGCTGAGATGTTGTGTAGCATAGCATGCATCTCCGCCATCATCTGACTCTGACGCTCCATCATCTCACTCTGACACGCGATCGTCTCCTCCAGTGTCCTTATCCTACTGCTCTGATCATAATTAGTCCTGGAGGTGGACGGCCGCTCACCAGCGACCGGAGGGGTCGGTGCCCCAAGTGAGCCTAGCACAGGTCGCGCATGACCATTGTCTGCGAAGCTATATACGCGGTCTTGATCCCAACCACCTGCAACCACAACCCACGCTCCTGTGTCAAAGTCCTCGGGGGTGCCTCCGCGCTGCGTCACCGTCTGAGTGTAGGTCTCCTACTCGAGTTTAATTTTTTATTTCATATTTTTACTAAAACTTAAATTATAAATAAATAATGAATAATTTAAACAAATATACTTACCATAATGATTGCAGCGCGGGTGTCGATGTACTCCCCCGTCCCATGTTCTCGACGGTGAGTCCGCTCAAACACCTCCATCAGGGAGGGTCGCTGGACAATCTCGTCGTCCATCACCGTCGTCTATATTTACAAAATAAATACATTATTTATTACATAGAGTAACAAATAAAATATATAATTGAATTTAAGGTATAATACTTACCATACGACGACCGTGCACTACAAATGATATTGAGCCGTTGGTGTGACGCGCTCCTCCCCAGACATGCGATTTCTAGCCGCAGCCCTAGAAACCTCCTACCATCGATCTGTCGACCATAATGCCATGAGCTAGTCCCATATATTTGGAGTAATCCAATCGGGGTCGTATCCCTAAGTCTCCGCAATGTTTGTGGTCCCAGCTCGGGCCAACGCTTGGGACCGGGCCTGCCCCAGCTGGCCTTTGTACCTCTGTCGGGAAATAGCCTCCTAGGCAGTGTAAATGAAGGACCTCTGGTCCTCAGCCCATGCATAGCGAGCTTGTAAAACAATAATATCAGTACCAATATTAATCATCGTGTATAAAAAAAAATTAATATGTGCCTCAAACTCGCGCCATAGCATGCCGACATGCTCACTGGGCACGTGAGACCACGTGGGTCATGCCCCATGTATGTATCGTTGGATCGTAGAAGATATGGTCCCCTGCACATCGTCCTACTCAAACCTGCACAACAAAAATAAAGTTCAATATTATATTATGATATAATGAATTTATAATAATTCATAATTCATGCTACATTACCACTCCCCAATCACACTAATGAGTCTACGTGACTCTGTGGCTGGCAAAGGCTACCACCTGTTTGGCCTGCGTGGCCGCCTACGTCTCGATGAAATAGCCTCGGCGGCATGACGATCAACGACAGGAGTATCATCGGCAGGAGGATCAACAGCAGGAGGAAGTGCTGGAGTCTGACCAATCGGAGACTCCGAAGCTCTCGTCCGACGATAACCACGACCCGACATATCTGTCGAATAAGCATATAATTAGATTATATATATAGTAGAGATATATTTAATAGAAGATATACTTTACAATTATTCCTCATCATCTGAGTAAAAGTCTTCGAATTCTTTCTCTTCTTCATCTTCTTCATCTCCAGCTTCCTCAACTCCATGATCGTCATCATCAACATATTCAACTTTTAATTGAACTAACGATGTGTCTGCATCCTCGAGTATTGGAATAATATGGTCTACAGTAGGAGGATCATCTTCTTGATATAAATCATCTGTCACATCAGGTATCGGCTCATTTTCTCCCGCTATCGGATCAATTCTTCCTCTACCTTTAGTCTTACAGACTACACGCCAATCTGCTTTATCTTTATTTCGAGCTGAATACTTCACGTAATATACTTGTTCGGCTTGAGATGCCAATATAAAAGGCTCATTTGCTGTCAATTTTAATTTGTAATTAATCTCAGCAAGTTTGTATTCTTGATGAACTTTCATGCCCCTTTCTATTGTATCGAACCAATGACATCTAAATAGGATAACTGATTTCAAGCCAAAGTAGTGCAATTCTATCACTTCTTTCACCAGTGCATAAAAATCCATATCACATTCAACATACGTTGTCCCTTTTAAGCAGACCCCGACATTCATCATCTTCTTTGTAAATGCATATTCAACTGTGTGAAATTTATACCCATTAGCAAAATATTCGCTATAACACGCCACCAACTCGTGCCTCGTATGCCAAGTGTATCGGTAGATGCTCCATCGAGTCAAAGAAGGCAGGAGGGAAAAGCTGCTCTAACTTGCATATAATTTCAACAATATTACTTTCAAGTGCTGACATATCTTCGACTCGAAGGACATTTGCACAAATGTTTCTAAAAAATATACTTAATTCAGTCAACGGACCCTAGATATTATGAGGTAGAAGACCTCGGAATGCGATCAGAAGCAATCTCTGCATGAATACATGACAATCATGGCTCTTCATCCCTAATATTTTGCAATCATCGACATTCACACATCGAGATAAGTTCGATCGACCAGTGCCAGCGAATATCGTTGAACACACTACTAGAATAACAAGCATCAGCAACGACTCCATCCATAGCTGAGTCGTTGCTAAAAGCAATCAGCAACGGCTTGCAATGTCCCGGCCCATTGCAACCAGCCGAGGCAGAAAATCGCGTTGCTGATAACTAGCAATGGATTAGCAACGGCCGCTGCGGGCGTTGCTAATAACATTATTAGCAACGGTTCTGCCACGGCTGCTGGGCCGTTGTAGATATGTACATCAGCAACGGCCCCGTGGCCGTGGCAAGGCCATTAGTGAAAGTCTGTTGCTAAGCCGTTGTTGTAGGTCATCAACAATGGCTTTGAGGTTGCGGCCAAGAAAATACGATACACTTTCAGTAACGGCTTTCCCACGGTTGGCTTTACCACGGACAGCCGTGGGAAAACCGTTGCTAATGATGTTAACTTGTATCTGAAAATTTTTAAAATATCTAATTTCCATTAATACATTGATACATTTAACCTGATACATAACCCACACACCCATTAATACACTAATACACCCATACATAACATACACATCACAGAAACACCCAGATATACATCAAAACAATTATACTTATGTTTATAATTATCCACAATCATATAAAAACTATTCAAATTCAAAACTATCGTATCAATATCCAAACAAAACAAGTCAATCAAGTATAGTATCCAAACAACAAAGTCAATATCCAAACAAAATAATAAATCTCACGACGACGGTGGAGGAAGGTCTGGATCATAATATGGCAGGGTCTGGAGTGCTTGGGTGTACACCGGCGTGGACTGGCTCGAGGATGATGGATCTGATGATGCCGAAGGGATGCCTGCTCTGGTATGAGCTGAGATGTTGTGTAGCATAGCATGCATCTCCGCCATCATCTGACTCTGACGCTCCATCATCTCACTCTGACACGCGATCGTCTCCTCCAGAGTCCTTATCCTACTGCTCTGATCATAATTAGTCCTGGAGGTGGACGGCCGCTCACCAGCGACTAGAGGGGTCGGTGCCCCAAGTGAGCCGAGCACAGGTCGCGCATGACCATTGTCTGCAAAGCCATATACGTGGTCTTGATCCCAACCACCTGCAACCACGACCCACGCTCCTGTGTCAAAGTCCTCGGGGGTGCCTCCGCGCTGCATCACCGTCTGAGTGTAGGTCTCCTACTCGAGTTTAATTTTTTGTTTCATATTTTTACTAAAACTTAAATTATAAATAAATAATGAATAATTTAAATAAATATACTTACCATAATGATTGCAGCGCGGGTGTCGATGTACTCCCCCGTCCCATGTCCTCGACGGTGAGTCTGCTCAAACACCTCCATCAGGGAGGGTCGCTGGACAATCTCGTCGTCCATCACCGTCGTCTATATTTACAAAATAAATACATTATTTATTACATAGAGTAACAAATAAAATATATAATTGAATTTAAGGTATAATACTTATCATACGACGACCGTGCACTACAAATGATATTGAGCCGTTGGTGTGACGCGCTCCTCCCCACACATGCGATTTCTAGCCGCAGCCCTAGAAACCTCCTACCATCGATCTGTCGACCATAATGCCACGAGCTAGTCCCATATATTTGGAGTAATCCAATCGGGGTCGTATCCCTAAGTCTCCGCAATGTTTGTGGTCCCAGCTCGGGCCAACGCTTGGGACCGGGCCTGCCCCAGCTGGCCTTTGTACCTCTGTCGGGAAATAGCCTCCTAGGCAGTGTAAATTAAGGACCTCTGGTCCTCAGCCCATGCATAGCGAGCTTGTAAAACAATAATATCAGTACCAATATTAATCATCGTGTATAAAAAAAAATTAATATGTGCCTCAAACTCGCGCCATAACATGTCGACATGCTCACTGGGCACGTGAGACCACGTGGGCCATGCCCCATGTATGTATCGTTGGATCGTAGAAGATATGGTCCCCGGCACATCGTCCTGTTCAAACCTGCGTGCACAACAAAAATAAAGTTCAATATTATATTATGATATAATGAATTTATAATAATTCATAATTCATGCTACATTACCGCTCCCCAATCACACTAATGAGTCTACGTGACTCTGTGGCTGGCAAAGGCTACCACCTGTTTGGCCTGCGTGGCCGCCTGCGTCTCGATGAACTAGCCTCGGCGGCATGATGATCAACGACAGGAGTATCATCGGCAGGAGGATCAACAGCAGGAGGAAGTGCTGGAGTCTGACCAATCGGAGACTCCGAAGCTCTCGTCCGACGATAACCATGACCCGACATATCTGTCGAATAAGCATATAATTAGATTATATATATAGTAGAGATATATTTAATAGAAGATATACTTTACAATTATTCCTCATCATCTGAGTAAAAGTCTTCGAATTCTTTCTCTTCTTCATCTTCTTCATCTCCAGCTTCCTCAACTTCATGATCGTCATCATCAACATATTCAACTTTTAATTGAACTAACGATGTGTCTGCATCCTCGAGTATTGGAATAATATGGTCTACAGCAGGAGGATCATCTTCTTGATATAAATCATCTGTCACATCAGGTATCGGCTCATTTTCTCCCGCTATCGGATCAATTCTTCCTCTACCTTTAGTCTTACAGACTACACGCCAATCTGCTTTATCTTTATTTCGAGCTGAATACTTCACGTAATATACTTGTTCGGCTTGAGATGCCAATATAAAAGGCTCATTTGCTGCCAATTTTGATTTGTAATTAATCTCAACAAGTTTGTATTCTTGATGAACTTTCATGCCCCTTTCTATTGTATCGAACCAATGACATCTAAATAGGATAACTGATTTCAAGCCAAAGTAGTGCAATTCTATCACTTCTTTCACCAGTCCATAAAAATCCATATCACATTCAACATACGTTGTCCTTTTTAAGCAGACCCCGGCATTCATCATCTTCTTTGTAAATGCATATTCAACCGTGTGAAATTTATACCCATTAGCAAAATATTCGCTATAACACGCCACCAACTCGTGCCTCGTATGCCAAGTGTATCGGTAGATGCTCCATCGAGTCAAAGAAGGCAGGAGGGAAAAGCTGCTCCAACTTGCATATAATTTCAACAATATTACTTTCAAGTGCTGACATATCTTCGACTCGAAGGACATTTGCACAAATGTTTCTAAAATATATACTTAATTCAGTCAACGGACCCTAGATATAATGAGGTAGAAGACCTCGGAATGCGATCAGAAGCAATCTCTGCATGAATACATGACAATCATGGCTCTTCATCCCTAATATTTTGCAATCATCGACATTCACATATCGAGATAGTTTGAGGCATATCCATCGGGTAATCTGAGTTGTTTGATCCATTGACAAATATCTTTCATCTGTTATTTATTTAACACATATGGGGCCTTCGGCTTTAGATGTCATCTGTTGACCTCTAGTAACTCTAACTCCTGCCTTTTACAAAGTATTTTCAGATCATGTCGGGCCTTGACATTATCTTTAGTTTTCCCGAAAATATCCATCAAAGTGTTAAAAATATTATCAAACATATTTTTCGCAATGTGCATAATGTCTAAATTATGTTGTATCAGTAATGAACTCCAGTACGGCAATTCCCAAAAGATACTTTTTTTTACCCTAGTTATGAGTTTGATCAAAGCCCGACACTCTTTCATTTTAACCAAACACTATCTCTGGAAGTGCTGAAACACGTGCTAATATTTGTTCACCAGACAACATCGGTGGTGGCTTATCTCTTTCGACTCCGCTCTTAGTAAATTTATTACGATTCCTTCGATACTGATGGTTAGCCGGTAAGAATCGACGATGACATTCAAAGAATGAGATTTTCCGTTCGTTCTGAAGACTAAATGATTTAGAGTGTTTCATACAATACGGACAAGAGAGTCGACCGTGAGTGCTCCAACTAGACAACATGTTGTACGCCGAGAAATTATTGATTATCCACAAGACCGCGGCCTTTATATTGAAGTTTTGCTTCCGAGGACAATCATAAGTAACAGCTCTCTCAGTCCACAATATTTTTAATTCATTTATCAAGGGTCTAAGAAACACGTCAATTTCTTTTTGCGGACCCTTAGGGCCCGGAATAATCATCGAAAGATAAATAAATTCATCTTTCACACACATTGATAGTGATAAATTATAAACTGTTAGCAGCAGTGGCCAAAATGAATAAGGAGTTACAGAATGACCAAACAGATTAAAACCATCAATGCGCAATCCCAATCTAATATTTCTAGTATCCCTAGCAAATGAAGGATAACATGTATCCAAATATTTCCATACTTCATTGTCGGATGGATGAGTCATTACTGTATCTTCACGACTTCTTGCATGCCAACTCATGTAGGGGGGCATCTTTTTCGACATGAATAATCTTTGAAGCCTCAGTGTTAGTGGAAAATACCGAAGCACCTTAAATGAGATATTTTTCTATCAGACTAATTTCTTCTGATTGTAACGACGATGTTGACATACAGGGCATTTATCCAACTGCACATTTTCTTTATAATATAAAATATAGTTATTTTGGCATGCGTGTATTTTTTTGTACCCAAGCCCTAATTTTCTCATTAACTTTTTAGTCTTATAAAAAGTTGGCTCAAACTTGTTATCAGTAGGCAGCATTCCATTAATCAATCATGTAATCCGATCAAACGCAACTCCGCTGATATTACAATCGGCCATGATGTTTAGGAGTTGAGTCATTGCCAAAAACCTAGTGTATTTAGGACAATTCTCATACAAAGGTTCATCGACAGCTTTCAACATCTTGTAAAATTCTACAGCTTCTTTATTCGGCAATTCAATCTCTACCGCACTTTATACTTTCTGTGATATCAACACCTGTAGTATCTGGTGGCACTGACGTCTCAGAAACTAGCCAATCGACATTATCATTTAAGTAGAATTGACCCCCAAGACTATCAAGTATCATAGTTCTATAGAGATTAGAAGGACTGGAAGAATAAACACCAGCAGAGGAAGATTCACCATGTGTCTGAACAATAGGATTGCTCGACGTCCCGACTTCACGTGACTCCCCATGATAAGTCCATAGAAAATATTTTGGTGCAAATCCTTTGCTATATAGATGCAGAGTGACAGTTTCCCGATCCAAAAATCGTTCAAGCAAATATGGCACGGACATCGGATTTTATCATTGACGCTAACGAATTTTCGATTCAAATAGGTGAAATTTAGGAAGTAAGTTACGCCTAATCGAAACTCATTCGTTAAAGCTCCATGATCAAGATGTCGATACATCCAACTTCGATCGCCCAATATGATTCTGTCAATCAATGACAATTTCTTCAGTTAATGCCTTTAGGTGAGATGGTCTTATTCCATTCGGGATTCATGTTATTCATATTGCACTAAGTTTTTTTTTTAACCGCTAACTTTATTCTAAATTTCACAGCACCTCCCTACGGTCCTCTGAATACACATATTATTTGGGCGCGTATCGAAGAACAAGAGAGACACAGAAGCCAAAATTTAAGAATTAATGAGTTAACGGTAAAAAAAAAACTAAGTGCAATACAAATAACTATATTCCTAAATTTTCGAATCAGGAACAATTCAAGGGTTGTACGTCGTATAAAAGATCATCTACTTCTTTTACACGAACATACAACCCCCAAACAGATCTAAGGTTTTGCTAAATCATATCCGACTCGTCGATGCGTACGTGAAACGTATCAACTCGTCTGATGAATGGTTATTTTCTAAATATTTCGAGCCGGTTCGAGTCCACAGTGGATAATTCCGACGCGGGTCCAAAGTGGACGATTCCGACGCGAGTTAAGAAGTGGACGATTCTAATTAATCTAAATCTAAAGATGAATAATAAAATTAATCTAAATTAATATAATTTAAATTAATCTAATCTAATATTTACCTAAATTAATCTAAAGATTAACATTAATCTAAATTAATCTAATCTAATCTAAACATCCAAATTAACCTAAATATTTAATTAATCTAAACATCTAAGATTTAATTAATCTAAACATGTAAATTTATCATAAAAGTATTTAATTAATTTAATAAAAAAAGGAAGAAGGGAAGACGACGACGGCGAGTGGCGCCGGCAGATGACGACGGTGGGCGACGACGGCGAACAGGCAGGCGAAGATCGGTGGCGGCAGAAGAAAGGAAGAAGGAGGAAGGGGCGGGTGCTATCGGTCGAGCTATATAAACTTATCAGCAATGACTCACTCCACCGTTAGAAAGTCATTGCTGATAAGTAACATCATTAGTAATGGCTCACTCGTCCGTTAGAACATCGTGGCTGATAAGTATTTTATTTTCGCGCTGCGAGCGCGCGATCAACTCAAGAGTGACGGATGTAGAGGCCGTAACAAAGCTATATAAACTTATCAGCAACGGCCCGAGCGACCGTAAGAACGACGTTGGAAATTGCAACGGCGTGAACGACCGTTGCTGAAGAACATATTTCTAGTTGTGATAGTCTAAAGTAAGTATCAAAGTTTATTTATTATAATTGTTAATTAATTGCTACTTATTTTGTTATAGTTGAGTTGTAGATTCGAGTAAGACGATGTCGCTCGCATAATATATCTTTGCTATTTTCAAGAGGTTCTTTGAGGAGTCGTGGCGTTCATGGACCCACGTGCCGGAGCATTCTCAAGATTTGTTATGGTATAAGTTCGAGGTACGTAGTTTATTAATTTTTTAGTTAACTGTATTAATATTTAAAATAATTGTATTACATAACTTGTTTTCTTTTTGTAGGCTCGCTATATCCTCCATCGAGCGCGGGATGAGGCGCGGGCAAGTATAGGTGGTAATATAGATATGCTTCTAGATGTAGTCAGGGGATACAAGCCCACTTGGATGCCGGTCGTCATATGGGATTGGTTGTGTGACATATGGTCGTCAGATGGGTGGTAGGGTGCCTCCCGGACGGCGCACCAGATTCTGATGATCATCGGTCGAGGGATCCCTCGCTCGACATACTAACAGTTCCATCTCATTCACTAGCCATGAGTGTCGCTTGGTAAGTAATATAATAATTATTTTATTTATTATATTATTATCGAAAACTAATTATATTTTTTTAATTACAGTGGATGTGAGACGAGCAAGGGACGCTCATCCTTGCTGATCATTTGAGGGTATCCGAGCATACGCATAGTTATCAATGTGGTCCTTGTCGGGATGAGTGCATCAGTGGGAGGCCGGAGACAATACTGGTAAGTTAATTAATATTTAAATATTTTTATCTAGGTCTATTAGGTATATTTAATTAAATTAATCAACTTAATTTTTTTTAAATGCTACGTATAGTGAGTTGGTACATCGGGGAGGTGATCTTGCGCAGCATTAGCTTGATGTTGATGCATGGATACGGGCGACAAGCGTCGATCATGGCCGTGTATATGACATTAGCACAACGACCCACGCATGGGTGTTGTTGCAACCACATGATGTGGGGTCGTCTACATTCACATCCTTTGCTATTGGTCCATCAACATCATGTGCGGATCATGACCGATTAGCGATCGTCAAGACTGCTCAAGCACGCCTCAGCACTGACATGACCGCTATGAGAGATACTGTGACACAGTATATGACGCAAATAGCTTCGTACATACATGGTGCTTCGGCCCCTCCGCCTCCCTTGTCATTCGACGCGATGATATCAACATCAGATCCATCATCATCATCGACGCTGACTGATGAGCTCCCCACACAGCCCCTTTCCTCGTCGCCACCTGATCATTGATGTATTTGTTTGATGTATTATTTTGATACGATATAAATATTTCATTTTGATATTAATTACATTTTGATGATTCATATTACAATTTGATGTCTCTTGTTTGATGTATTTTAATTAAATATAGTTGTAAATAGGAATTTATATTTTTAAATTATAAAGAAATAGACTTCTGCGACCGCCATGCCATCGCAGAAGATGTATTGACTTGATCGCGTACATCGGTAGCAAATACTAAGACAACGGCAAAGAAGCGATCATCGTGCCGTCACAAATATAAAACCATGCGACGGTAAGTGTGCATCGTAGTTGGTCCATGACCACTTTTGCGACGCCTGATGGCCGTCATGGTGGCGGTTGAAATCTTTATTCTTTGCTACGACCAGAGTTGCAGTCGCAGATTAGCTATTGGTCGTCGCATTAGACCGCTACTGGACATCGCATTAGACCTATGGTCCACGATCACGTCATCTGCGACGAACCCTTGCGATCATTACTGGCCGTCGCATTAGACCTATGGCGACAGCTCTGCGACCACCATAGCCGTCGCAGAAGACGATATTTTTGGTAGTGAATATATCATATAAAAGTTTTTTTTTTGATGTTTTAGATTGTAAATTCAAATTGTGAACTTTTTGGTGTGTTATGTTTAGGTTACTTTTTGTAATTCGGATCTACCTTTTTGAGAAGATTGAGATAAACTTAATTTTTCATTCTTCAATGAAAAGGAGAGTTGTCAACTTGCTGAACGTCTCTTTACTTGCTAAAAAAAAGTTAATCTTGTCATGTAGAGTCAATTCGCCTATAAAGTGTGCCTTTGTTTGTGTTTTAATTTTTGAATTTCTTTTTAAAAAAAAATATAAATTAAATAAATTTGGAATTAGGCAGAATAGCTTAGTTGGAAACTTTCACCTGTACGTGACAGAACTACTTTGAAAACCAATGCCAAACGATTGACTGAGGCTTGTATGAATCTAAAGGTCAATTGTGGTCAGAGTCAGTCTATTTATCTAGATCAGATTGGGGATAAGAATACGACCAGCACTCAAAAAATTGCAAATGACACCCTTGGAAACGATGGACACAAGCATGACTGAAGTGAAATATCTAAAACCAAATATTCCCATTAACCGAATCGAACCGAACCAGTGCGTCGTTTCGATCTGTCCAAATCAGGTGGCAAAGCAGGCACTGCGTAAACTAGTGATGCCATGCCAGCCCCCCGGAGACAGGACTGGGACAATTCATGCAACTAGTTTCGTTACGTAGCCATCAACTAACGTCGCAGTCCAACACCACTTAACGTAACCAGCGATCGCAAATGCCAAAAATCCATCGCAGTCCCCGACATGTTCCTGTCTCGGTCAACCTCACCGGGCTTAATCTTTTGCGCACTGTGCCGGCTCTCTGTCTGCGTTCCTAAATATGTAGCGGGAAGTGACAGCGCGCCAGCAGCGTGAAAGAAACAAAGAAACAAACATGCTCTAAAACTCCATCCTCTCTCTCTCTCTCTCTCTCTTCGTTTTCTCCGTCTTAATCTTGTTTGTTGATGTGGCCATGTGCAGGCTCCTGTGGACTGCAATCTTGACGTTACACTTGGCGTCCACGTCTTCTCTCGTTAATTAGGACCTTCCTTTTTAATTATTGCTCTTTTATTTCGACCTTTTATTTTATTTGCACACATGTCACATGCTGGGCGTTTTCGTTTGCAAGGGGGTGTCGTGGCTCCCGCTCGGCCACCCGATCCATCGGACGGGTTTTCCTTTTTCATGGTTAAGTTGAATCAACAGATTGGTGCAATTATCGCATCATTTTATTTTTTAAAAATATAATCAGTGAAATAAAGAAAAAATCTCATGGGACTATATATATATGATTATCCAAAACTCTTTTTTCCTAATTTTGATCAAACTATCCTGTTACAGTTTGGTTTTGTTCATGTCTAAAGGTTGGAGCGGTGAGGTTCAGTCTGGTGCGTCTTCTGATCAGGTGCAACTCCGGCGATTGGGACTTGCAAAAAATACTCTAACACTCAAGTCAAAATATGTTCGATGTGGAGGCAATAAAAATTAAAATCTAAGGTACCTGAGGCATGTCGTGTCTGTATATATTGTAGGATGAGGGATTATTGGCGATGATGTCGCTCGATGATCTCGTAGGGATATTGCTCAGAATGTATCGAGGCTGATCCCAAAGATGTCGAGCTCGTAATGACAAATCTCTCATAATTAATGAGAACGTGGATGTCCTTACATGACCAGGTGGAACCCCCGGGCTAAGTCGTCTGGCTTGACTTGAGTCTGATTCATGAGTATGGGCGCTTCTGGATCTGATCCAACCAGACCCAAAGTTCTAGTCTAATCCATAACCCCCGAGCTTGGCCGAAGTCCAATGACCTCGTACTGAGCTCTAAGTAATAAGCCGACTACTGGTCTCGATATGATTCATGGACGTCATCCAGATTTTGGAAGTGTAAGTCAGCCTTCTGCCAGATTGTCCTAGGTGTCAAGCTGTTGCAGCTTTTGATCTACTATAAATGTCGAACTGTCGAGCTGATGCAAATATCGTGCTCGGAATGGATTGCGGGGGGCACGTGCCTGCCGCTTTAATTGATCAAGGTAGATTACATCAGCATATCTCTGCCGCGTTGTTTTGTGACCCCTTAGTTTTTGCACTTGGAGGGGTGTTTTTTGCTACGTGGTGACTGCTGATTGATGCTTACTTTTTAAGGGGTAATCATGACAACACGAACTGCTCCCTCGTGCCTTTGAGGCATATATTGCTGGCAGGATGCTCAATCGAGATTCAATCGTAGTGCTAATTTTGGTCGTCCGATGAGGAGAGTGCCTTCACTCGGTCTTTCACTACTAGAAAATTGGGCATCAGCAACGGCTGATGCCGTTGTTGAGCCGTTGCTGAAGAGCATCAGCAACGGCTGAGCCGTTGCAATGGAGCCGTGGCAGAAAATCGCGTTGCTGATAACTTAGCAACGGATCAGCAACGGCCGCTCGGGCCGTTGCTAAAAATATTATCAGCAAGGGTTTTGCCACGGACCCAGAGCCGTTGCGGATAACATTAATAGCAACGGCCGCTGAGTCCGTAGCAACGCCGTTAGTAAAATCCCGTCGCTAAACCGTTGCTGTAGGTCATCAGCAACGGCTTTCGATACACTTTTAGCAACGGCTTTCCCACGAATGGTCGTGGGAAAGCCGTTGCTGATGATGTGAACCTGGTAACGAAAAAATTTCAAATTTCCATTTACACATTGATACATTATCTGATACATAACTCACACACCCATACACTCATACACACATTCATTCACACATCACAAATACACCAAGATATACATCAAAACAATTATATTTATATTGATAATTATCCACAATAGTATAAAAACTATTCAAATACAAAATTGAAGTATCAATATCCAAATAAAATAAATTAAACAAGTCCAATATCTCAGTAACAAAGTCAATATAAAAAAAATCTCACGATGACGATGGAGGATGGTCTGAATCATATGGAGGGGTCTGGAGTGCTTGAGTGTACACCGGCGTGGACTGACTCGAGGACGATGGATTAGATGATGCCGAAAAGATGCCTACTTCGGGATGACCTGACATGTTTCGTAGCATAGCTTGTATATCCGTCATCATCTGACTCTGGCGCATCATTATCTCAGTCTGACGCGCGATCGTGTCCTCTAGAGTCCTTATTCTGCTACTATGATCATAACTGGATCTAGAGGTGGACGGCCGCTCACTAGCGACCGCAGGGGTCGGTGCCCCAAGTGGCCCTAGTACGGCTCGCGCATGACCACTATCTGCGAAGCCATATACGCGGCCATGGTCCCAACCACCTGCGGCCTCGACCCACGTTGTTGCGTCAAAGTCCTCGGGGGTACCCCCGCGCTGCACCACCGTCTGGCTGTAGGTCTCCTACTCGAGTTTGATTTTTTGTTTAATATTTATCATAAAACTTAAATTATAAATATATAATGAATAATTTAAACAAATGTATAGTTACCATAATGTATGCAGCGCGGTTGTCGATGTACTCCCCCGTCCCATGTGCTCGACGGTGAGTCCGCTCAAACACCGCCATCCGACACCGTCGTCTACATTTACAAAACAAATACATTAATTAGTACACATAGTAACAAATAAAATATATAATTAAAAGATATACTTACCATACGATTCTGGTGGACTGCAAATGCAACAGAGTCGCCGGTGTGACGCGCTGCTCCCCCGACATGCGATTTCTAGCCGCATTCCGAGAAACCTCCTGCCATCGATCCGTCGACCATATTCCCACGAGCTGGTCCCACATATCCGGAGTAATCCAATCGGGTTCGTATCCTTGAGTCTCCGCGATGTTAGTGGTCCCAGCTCGGGCCATCGCCTGGGACTGAGCCTGCCCCAGCTGCCCATTGTACCTTTTGTCTTACAGACTACAGGCCAATCTGCTCTATCTTTATTTCGAACCGGATACTTCGCGTAATATACATGTTCGACTTGTGATGCCAATATAAAAGGCTCATTTGCTGCCAATTTAGATTTGTAATTAACCTCAACAAGTTTATATTTTGGATGAACTTTCATGCCTCTTTCTGTTGTATCGAACCAATGACATCTAAATAGAATAACTGATTTCAAGCCGAAGTAGTGCAACTCTATCACTTCTTCCGAAGTGGACGATTCCGGCACGCATCCGAAGTGGACGATTCCGGCGCGCGTCCGAAGTGGACAATTCCGAAATTAATCTAAATCCTAAAAATTAATCTAAACCCTAATAATTAATCTAACAAATTAAACAATTAATCTAAATAATTAATTAACATATATAAAAAAATTTTAAAAAATATAAATCTGCAATTTCCGGCGCCGGAGTCCGGTGGACTCCGGCGTCGGCGTACAGTGTCCGGACACTGTAAAAGCTCCGGCGGTGGCCATCGGCCGACCTCCGTCGATCGAAATCCTAAAAATAGGGTTTCGGTCGGATTTCCCGCCGGTCGCAACGGGGAGAGACGGCCGGACAGCGATGATTACCTGGAATCGGCGGTCGAGGACGGACGGCAGCGTCGGCAGCGGCAGCTCGGCGTCGTCGGCGTCGGCAGTGGCGGCGAGAGGTGGGAGGAGGAGGCGACGGCGGCAGCAGCGGGAGGAAGAAGGATCGAGCGCGATCTGCGACCTATATAAACTTATCAGCAACGGCTCACTCGCCCGTTAGAAAGCCGTTTCTAATAAGTTATCATCAGCAACGGCTCACTTGTCCGTTAGAAAGCCGTTGCTGATAATTAAAATCATCAGCCATGGCGTGTGTGCCCGTTAGAAAGCCGTTGCAGATACAACATATCTGCAACGGTTTGAGCGGCCGTTGCTGATAGCCGTTGCTGAAGACTCAATTTCTAGTAGTGTTTAAGAATGGTTCCCTTTCCTTGCTTCGAACTCTTCTTGCGTCTCTCTTCTCTTGGTGTTTCGCCTTCTTGAGATTTCCTACCGATAGCGATGCCCTCCAATTGCTTCTTCTTTCCATTGTCACTTTTTCTTGGTGAGTTTTTTTTGTCCCGCCTTCCAGTTTGGTCTTGTTGGGTTGGCCTTAGGTCGATAGGTTGTACTGACTTGCCCTATTTGTTAGGGTTTTGCAATTCCTGTCGGGTTGATGGCGAAGAGAGTTGTCAAGATTAAGTCGAGTGTAGGGTCGTTAGAGAGGACGTCGAATCCTTATTCTTGGGTTCACCATGAGGTACAGCGACAAGATTCGAAGATTGTTGGTGAAATGGCCTACACTAGAGGGGGGTAAATAGTGTGTTAACTAATCTTATCACCTAATTCTGATTTTAATCGTTTCTCGATTAGTTAGGCTAAGCACGATATTAATAGCAAGCGGAAGCAATAAATATGAATCAATAAACACAAACAGAATATCAATGCTAACACAATAATTTATAGTGGTTCGGCCCCAATATATGCCTACTCCACTACTTAAGCACCATGCTTAGGATTTCCAAACTAAGTTTACTAGATTATATCGTTTCCCTTACAAAGAGAACTTTACAACCGGAAAGTCTTCGCTCTCAAACCGAAGACACTTCCACACCCAGAAGTATCCCGTCTTCCTACCGAGAGCACTCTCCCACCTCAACCTAAGGGACAACTCAACTAATCCTAGCTAGTAAACTAAGTTTACAATGGTGGATTTAAACCTTAACACCAAGGCAACCACCAACTCAATCAAACATAGCAACCTAGGTTTACACAAGCTTTAATACAATGAAATAAACATCAAAGTACAACAACTAATGGAGCAATAAATCAAATAATAAATACTTAGTTCCAAAAGAAACTCTTTAGTCCTCTTGATGCCTCAAATTGATGAATTGATGATGCTTAAAGGCTATGTCAAGGAGATGAGAGATCAAACTAGTGTTTTCAATAATTGTGGCTCAATTAAGCTGAAGGATCATCAAAATATGGCTCAACGTATGTTGGATAAATGGTGGAAGGCTTGCTAAGGCTTCTATTTATAAGCCTTGAGGAGATGACATGAAACAGCCAACCCAACGGGCGGAAAATTAGCCATTTTTGCCATCCGATCACAAGTCCGATCGATCATCGGTCGATCGACCTAGCGACCGAAGGCATACTGCCATTTTCTGGCACACTTCGGTCGACCGTTCGGTCGACCAACTTGCCTACTGCCAATTTTTGGCAGCATTCGGTCTATCGACCGGTTGATCGAAACTGGGCAGACTGCACTGCTTGGTTTTTTATGCTTGTTTGCTCGATTCTGGGTTCCGTCTTCGCTAAGTCTACTTATATAATATTTTTTAACTTTAAGTTAATAACTTTAAAACATAAATGTTATATAAGGATTACCTCCTATTTGAATTCAATAAAAATATCTAAAAAATTAAAAATCCTTAAAAATTAAAATCTAGTTTTTGGAGTCTAGTACAAATTTCCGAAAAATGAAAATTTTCTAATATCCCGGGTCAAATATGGGTATGCTAAAGGCTTCCAATTCCTTTAAAATATCTCGTTATCTAGTTTTTACCCAAGGAATAACTATCGCCATTTTTTGTGCCAAGAAAATGTCTAGGTCATAGCCCTCTAACGAGCTCCCTAGGCTAAGTGAATTTCAAGGCGGTTTTTGAGTTTTCATGTTTTGGGGTTCTGGTTTAGTTTTTGGGTTCTTTGTATCATAAAGAGGATTACATCACATGCTATACATCCTAAACCTAAACTCTAACTTCTCGAAGAATCCCGAGCGTCCTTGCTAATTTCCTATTTCTTCGATTTTTCCAATCGGGGACGTCGAGCGCTAACCGACTTAGAACTTGAAAGATTTCTCAATAAAACATTAGTTCCATGTTTGTTATCATCAAAACTGAGATTAAGACCAAGGTAAAAAATCTTAGGCCAACAAAGATGACCACCCTGGGTACCATTCAAGCTTTTCGGGATAATGTGAAGATTGCTCGCTGGGATGACGAAGAGTCTTTCGATTGTCTTCCTTGTTCTTCAGCGGATAGGGTCTTTCATAGAGGGGTACCTGAGTCTGTTTTTATGTACCAAACCTTGTTTGAAGAGAGGTGCTAAATCGGGTGAATGTCACTCCTTCGCGGTCGCACCCGAACAGTTGGGTCTTCGTCCGTTGTTTTGAGATTTTAATTAATTGATGAATTGTCTCGGAGTTGAGCCGAGCCTATGTGTGTTTTTCTCCATCTTTCTATCGAAAGGGTCTCAGAAGGGCATGCTGGTGTCCTTAGGTGACGTTTCCGAGAAAATGTTTTTAAATTTGTTTAGGACCTTCCTATTAGAACTTCAATGCTCATTTCTTCAAAGTTGTTATGGGAGGACCTATGGCCATTCTATCTGAACCAGGATTCTCAAACGAAGATGTTTGTCCTTGAGGGAAAATCCCAAGTCTATTGTGGATGTGGATGAGGAAGCTCTCTCACTCGAGGATATATAGGTGTGTTGTAGAGTTCCTCAATAAGTGTTGTCCACCCGAGCCTTTTTCCTGCAAGGAAATGCTAAAAAGGGATCTAGAGGGGTCTCCAATCTCAATCTACATATGTGAGTTTCAGGGAATTCGCGAGGTTATTTTTACCTCTATTTATGAGACGTGTTAATGGAGGATTTGTTTGATACATGTTGGATGTCTTATGTTGGACGAGATGATTTTCCATGCTCGGGTGGAGAAGAAATGGGGTGGTGCCCCCATAGCTGGCAAGGGGGAAAACCTGTTGATAGACGATTCTCCTCGTCCTCTTCTGCCAAAGTTGTACAGGCTTTAGGGTCTCCTGCTTCAGGGGCCTTGGAACCTCAGGTCACGGGAGCCTTTGGGTCTCGAGCACCGGTGGTAGGGGTGAGAAAAAAAACCGAATTTTCGGTTAACCAAAAAATCGGTCCGAAATCGAACTGGTTTTTTCGGTTAACCGAATTGGTTTTTCCAATTTCCGATTTTATTTTTGATTTTTTCGGTTTTTGGGTTCCGGTTCGGTCCGCGGGTTAAAAAGTCCACCGATTTCGATTAACCGATTGGTTCAATTTATTATTTAATATATATAATATATTATATTAAATAATAATATATAAATGAAAAATAACTTAACTTAGAAATCCTAAGTTTCCAGCCGTCACCTGACACCCTTCTCACCGTCACCTATCGCACACTCGCACCCTTCCCTCTCTCGTTTTCCCCACGCCGCCACCGCCTCTCGCCGACTATCATCCCTCTCGCCAACTGCCATCCCACTCGCCGACTATCATCCCACTCGCCGACTGCCATCCCTCACCATCTCGAGTCCCCCGCACGGTCGCACCCTCTCGTTCACCGGCGAGTCAGCGCCTGCTCTCCAGTCTTCCCTCTCGTTCACCGGCGGTTCCATCTTCAACGGTTGAACTGCGCGTTCCTTCAACGGCGAGTCGGCCTCTCCCCATCTTCAACGGTAGGTGGATGTAACTTCTGAGATCCTTGTGTATGTTTAGGGTAACTGAATACAATTCTTTATATCTGTATGTTTAGGGTAACTGAATACGTGAAATACATTTGTATAATGAACTCAGTAGAAGAACTTGACCTCACAAATTGCATACCAATAGTATATTAGATACCTTATGGAGGTGTTATCTTCTTTATTCAAAACACACATTATACTGTATTACTGTTATACCATGTTTGAGTTTGTTTGTTTATTCTGCATTGTGTATTTTACCATCATGAGTTGAAAAAGTAAAGAGGTGGTTCTGGTGTGAATGTGAACTTAAAAAAAACTCAGTAACTTGATAAGGCTGGATGTCTTGAAGAATTTGAATATTAATTATTACTAACTGGAAAAGGAAATGAATTGCTAAATAACATACATCTGCCCCAAAACATTATCGCTAACAGACAAGAAAATTGCCACATAAACAAACAAAGGCATGGCGTTTAATCCTAGATATGAGTGTATGGCTAAATAATTTTGCCAGATGAGAGCTCTTGGTGACTTTGCAAACAAACAATGGCTAATCTCATACTTTGCTCTTGTTATTATTTTTTAGTCATTTACCATGTTTAATTGTTTATGTCACTTATGTCAATTTTGCCCGATCATTTTGTTGTAGTAGTTTGATTATTCTGGTGTTATTATGTTTATGAATGAATTAACGGTAAAATGAATGTGAAGTAGCTCATGTGTGTGAAGTATTATGTTAAGTAGCTCATGTGTGTCATTGTTAGCTTTGATATATTATGTTATCATGTGTGAAAATGTTAGCTTTCATATATTATGTTATTATGTGTGAAAAATGAATGTGAAGTACCTTTGATATATTATGTTTATGAATGAATGGTAAAATGAATGTGAAGTAGCTCATGTGTATCTCTGCTAGCTTCAAATATGCGTTTTCATTAGAAATTAGTAGGTTAAATTTTTTTATTGGTTAACCGAACTAAAAAAACCGAAACCAAAATGACGGTTAACCAAAGTTAATACGATTAATGATTTCGAAAAAATGAAGTTAATTGACCGATTTTTAAAATTGCTAATGGACCGGTTACCGATCCATGCTCACCCCTAACCGGTGGTGACCAAGTCACCAATGCCATCTGATTCTTCGACTCCTCCATGCTCTCCCCTTCAGTTGAGAAAAAGAGCTAGGGCCGGTGAAGGTCTGCCCCCTCGTGATGTTATCTTTTCTTTTGAGGTTATGGCTATCATGTCATGTCACTACTAGAATTGTCGTTATCATCGACGGCTCAAGCCGTGGCTGAACCGTCGGTGACAACTATTACAGACGGCGTTAGCCGTGGAAAAATATCGTCACTGATGTGCGCGTCTCAGATAAGTTGTGACGGCATCTCCCAACTGTCACAAGTAATCATCAGCGACAGCCACGGGCGTTGTCGCTGATTTAAATACATCAGTGATGGCTGTAGGCGACTGTCACTAATACAAACACATCAGCCGCGGCTTTGGGCCATCGGTGATACTATTAGCAACTGTGATATTTGATGCTGCCCAGGCCATCAACCATTTACGCTAAGCTTTCAGCCACGGCTTAGTGACGGTCGACTGTGGGTAAGCCGTAGCTGAAGGTATATCATGTAACTGAAAAAAATAAAATTTTTGTAAATTCCTGTATATGATATTTATATATTACAATCTATTTTCAATCACAGATTACAATCAGAAAACATCATACACATGCATTTGAAACCAAACACATAAGTTTTACAAAAATATCATCAATCTAAGCCTCAAATCGGAGGCAAATAATTATCAAAATATCATATATATACAACCATAAGTGTATAAACAACTATCAGTATACAAACAAGTATCAAAATATAAACAAAATACAATAAACCAAAATCTCATGGCTGTGGTGGAGGCGGTGGAGTCAACAGCGATTGGGTCGGGAGCGTCGACTAGGTCGAGGAGGACGATGGCTGCGACTTCATCGGTAGAAGGTCAAAGTGAGACGCAATCTGGGTGAGGAGTGTTTGCATGTTCTGCATCGTCTGTCTCAACTCTTCATTCGTCCATCTCTACTCCTCCATCGTCTGTCTCTGCTAGGTGAGCTCCAACTCCAAGGCCGCTATCCGACGTAGTCCGTGATACCTCCTGCCACTCGGGCGTGGCCCACCGCTCAACGAGCTGGTCCCACACAGGGCCAGGGATCCACTTGGGGGCGTACGTGTCCCCGAGTTTGCCCTATCTGTGTGGCCCCCAACTGTCTCATCACGGTCTAATGGGCCTACTGAAGCAGCCCGTTATAGCGAGCGCGGGCAACACGCTCCCATGCAGCCTCAACAAAAATGGTATGGTCCTCCGGCCATGTATAATGAGCCTGCAAAAAAAAAATTATATACTTACCCAGAACTCTCACCACAATAAATCCATATGCTCACGGGGCACGTGAGACCATGTAAGTCATGCCTCGTGCATAAATTTCGGGATTGTCCCCGCTATCGTGCGGGGGACGTCCTCCTGCTCAAATATGCACCAAATATAAATTGATATTATGATATTTTGAATTATAAATAAATTATAAGAAATAATTAATGCATATACTTACCATCTCCCGCGCACACTAACTGTTCTACGCAGTTCTCCCTCGGGTGGCTGAGGGAAAATTCTATTAGGCCCTCGTGGCCAACGTCTAGAAGACGATGGTCTTGGATATGCGGAGAGTGGCGGAGGGATGGTAGCCAGAGGTGAGGGGATGGTGGCCAGATCAAATAGGGGAACGGTGGACGGATCAGGTGGGGGGATGGTGGTAGAAGGCGAAGGGTCAGTCGGGGGGGGGGGGGGGGGGGGGGTAGTCAGACAAGGAATGCCTCCTCGGAAACTGATATCTCGAACCATAGATGTAAAAAATTAATATAATTAGATTATATATAATAGATTGATAGATATATTTAATAATTGAATATATATATACTTCACATTTACAATTATTCATCATCGTCATTATCATCATCCATGTAATAATCTTCTTCTTGTTCTTCTGTAGTGGAATCTTGAAATTCTTCTTCTTCTCCCTCATCATCATTCTGTCCTTCCTCAACTTCATTATTGTCGTCATCAACGTATTCTATTTCCAATTGAACTAACTCTGTGTCATCATCCTCGAGTATTGGACTAACTCGTTCCACTTCGGAAGGATCATCTTCTTAATAAAAATCATATGCTGGCTCATTCTCTCCAACTACCGGGTCAATTTTTTCTTTGGCTTTAGTCTTACAGACTACACGCCAATCTGTCCTATCTTTCTGTCGAGACGGATACTGCATATAATATACTTGTTCAACTTGAGATGCCAATATAAATGGCTCATTTGAAGCTAATTTTGAAGCCTCGGTATCAGTGGAAAATACCGAAGCACCTTAAAGAGGATATTTTTTTGTCGGACCTATTTCTTCTCCTTGTAATGAGGATGTTCACATACCGTGCATTGCTCCAACTGTGGATTTTCTTTATAATATAAAATGCAATTATTTGGGCACGCATGTATCTTTTCGTACCCAAGCCCTAATTTCCTCATAAACTTTTTTGTCTTATAAAAAGTTGGCTCAAACTTGTTATTTGGAGGTAGCATACCATTGCTAAAGCTTACAATCCGATCAAACGCAGTCTCGCTGATATTACAAACATACTTGATGTTCAGGAGTTGCGTCATTGCCGAAAATCTTTTATAATTAGGATAATTCTCATACAAAGGTTCATCGGCAGCTTTCAACATCTCGTAAAATTCTGCAGCATCCTTATTCGGCAATTCAATCTGTATCTTACATTGTTCTTCAGTGACTTCAACTGTCGTAGTATCTGGTGGCATTACCATCTCAGTAACCTCAACATTATCATTTAAATAGAATTATCCTCCAAGACTATCCAGAATCATTGTTCTATAAGGATTAGGTGGATTGGAAGAAGAAAAACCAATAGAAGAAGATTCACCATGAGTTTGGACAATATGATTGCTCGACGTCCCGACTTAACGTGACTCCCCCTGACACTTCCAAAGAAAATATCTTGGTGTGAAGCCTTGTGTATACAGATACATTGTGACAGTTTCCCGATCAAAAATCTTATGTTCGAACATTTCCGATATGAACATCGAATTTTATCACCACTAAGGAATTTTTTATTCGAGTAGACGAAATTTAAGAAGTAAGTTACACCTACTCAAAATTCGTCTGTTATAGCTCTACGATGAATTCATCGATACATCCAACTTTGATCGTCCGACATGTTCTGTCAAAAAGTTGGCAATATCTTTAGGTAATGTCTTTAGGTCGGATGGTCCTATTCCATTCAAGATTCATGTTATTTATATTGCACTTAGAATTTTTTTTAGTCATTAACTTCATTCTAAATTTCGGCAGCATCTCCGTACAGTTCTCCGAATACGCATATCATCTGGGCACGCATCAGAGAACAAGGGAGAGACAAGCCAAAATTTAAAAATGAATAATGAAACAAAGAAATAAACTAAGTGCAATATAAATAACAATGTTTCCAAATTATCCAATTAGGGACAATTCAAGGGTTGTACATCGTATAAAAGATCATTTACTTCGTTTACACGAACATACAACTCCCGAACAGATCTAAGGTATTGCAAAATTAAAACTTGACTCATCGATGCGTACGTGAAACATATCAACTCGTCTTAATTTTTTTTTCTAAATTTGTGAATGCCGATGCAAGTCCACAGTAGACAATTTCGCGTGAGTCCAGTGGACGATTCCGGTGTGAGTCCATAACAGACGATTCTGTGCGAGTCCAAATTGGACGATTTAATCGCGAGTCCAAAGTCGATGATTCCGACGCGCGCGAGTCCATCCATTGTGGACGATTCCGGCGCGAGTCCACCGTGGACGATTTGGCCGCGAGTCCACCATGGACGATTTGGTCGCGAGTCCAAAGTGGATGATTTCAGCCGGCGTGAGTTCAAAGTGGATAATTTCAAAATTGTAATTTTAATGAACTAAAATTAACCCTAACATTAACTAATTATAGTAATTAACAGTAATTAATAGTAAATAAATCTAATTAAACACTAATTAATCAAATTTTAAAAAAAACAAAAAACAAAAATATTGGTCGGTGCCGAAAACCCTGGGGTTTCGGCCGGCGCCAGCCCGGAGAGTGGAGAGGGGATTGAACTGATCACTTGGTGGTGGCGGAGAGGGGAGAGGAATCGGCGGCAACGGTGAGGGAGCAGGCCAGCAAGCGACGGCGCGAGCGGGGAGAGGGGGCGACGACGCGGGCGAGGGAGAGGGGGCGACAATGCGGCGAGGGAGAGGGGGCGGCAATGCGGCGAGGGAGTGGGAGCAGGCATTGAGGGCGAGGGCGGAGTCTCGATGATGATACGGTGATGATCGACGGTGATAAATCGGATGACAGTGGCAAAGAGAGAAAACAACGGGGGAAAGAGGAAGGATCGGGCGCGAACGCAAATAAAAAGGTTTTTCACCGACGGCCCCTCGGCCGTCGGTAAACCATGGACAACTAATAATAGTATCAACGACGGTCACGTAGCTCTCTCTCAACCGTCGGTAACGTGTTTTTAATTTTTGCGCCGCGTTCGCGCCATCAATTAATAAGCGACGACCGCTTCTGACCGTGGCTAATTGCTTACTTATATCAGTGACGGGCCTTTGGCCCCCGCTTAGCCGTCGTTACTAGGTTATTTCATTTCGCGCCCTGTGCACGCCATCACCTGTGGAGTTGAACAAGCTTTAGTGTGATCTTGCAGCGGTTGTTGCTGACGGATCCAACATGAGGGCCGAAGTTGCATCCAGTTAAGATTGGGCGGAGTGGGCAAGGAGGCGATGCGAGGGCTCGAAGCAAAGATGCGGTGTCTCAAAGGCGAGGTCGAGCATTATTGGGATGGAGTTGTCGACTATTACGTCAAAGGCTTAAAAAAGACGATGGCACAGGCTCATCTCCTCGCTTTGAGAGTCCACTTTAATGGTATTGGGTGGTTCAAGATAGTCAGAGACGGTATCCTAGTGGATCCTCAAGTAGAGGAGGGAGAGGTCCTTGCTCCTGCAGAGAAAGAGTCTTTTGTTGTCGCTTTTGAGCCGCATCCTCTTGTAACGAACGTAGCTGAGACTATGGTGGAGGATGTCCCACATGTGCCTGTTAAGGTAGATTCAATTCACACTTAGTGAATCTTTGATGTCTTAAGTAGCCCGTTTGTGGGTTGTTTGCATGTAACGAATTGCTGCCCCATGAGGTCTTCTGAGATCGTTTTAAAGTGTTTGACAATTGCCCCTTCGCGGGCTTATTTGTACCTCTTAGCATTTGTTTTCCTATTTATATTTTTGGTTGTCACTGTTGCTGGTTGTGAGTTGTGTATTTTGTTGGCTCGTCGTTGAGTTTCCTCATCGGGTTGGGAGAGTCTCTCAGCATTTCTTGGTTGGGGCCATCAGCTGTAGCTAAATACCCTATCACGGGGCGTGTGGCGAAGTGCCTGTCGAGAGCGTGGGAGCTCGACAGTGGCAGCCAAGGTCGAGGATAGTACCTGAGGTTATGTCCCTACTATAAGTAGGATTAGTTTTTTTAAATATCTTTAAGGTAAATGGCTTGGCGATTGTAGGAGCCGGGGTGTGGCAACTGCGTGCATAGAGTCGGGCACGTGTCCAGAGCGTAAGAGATCGAGAACGATTGTTGGAATGTCAAGGCTTGAAGCAGCAAGGACTTTGAAGCCAGATGTAGCGGTGTTGGAGCCGTGGATCGCACTTTGGGATCAAACCCAGCTCATGGTGGAGAGTAAGGCAAAAGCACGCTTAGGGTCTGTAAGGGCTCAAAGGCCGAAAGTAGTAAGGGCTTTGAGGCAAGAAGTAGCGACGTTGAAGCCGAGGATCGCGCTTGGGAGTCAAGTCGAGCTCGCTGAGGAGTGTAAGGCTGGACCGCACAAGGGGTCAGTAAGGGCTCTGAGGTCGAAAGTAGTGGCACTAAGGACGAGGCCAGCGCCTGGGGGGTCAAGTCGAGCTCGCCGAGGAGCGTAAGGTTGGACCACGCAAGGGGTTAGTCAGGGCTCTAAGGCCGAAAGTAGAGGCGCTGAGGCCGATGACCAAGATTGGAGGGTCAAAGCCGAGCTCACCGAGGAGCGTAAGGCTAGACTGCACAAGGCGTCAGAAAGGGTCTAAGGCTGGAGGTAGCGGCGCTAAGGGCGAGGACCGCGTTTGGGGGGGTTAAGCTGAGCGATGACCAAATGGTATGTTTGCATGCTTCATTGGATATGATTGGATAATAAATGTGAGATGATTGGATATGAATTTTTTAAATCCGCTGTACATCGGATATCATATTAATTTTATATTATTCTAATCATATTTTTTTTCTAATCAATGCACTAAATAAATAATAGATTCAAAACTATATCTTATCATATCTCCCTTAATCCTATGAAGCAAATAAGCATTAAGGGCATGTTTGCTTCATATGATAGAGATGGATAAAATTAGAGATAGATTTATATCCTTTATTTGTTTAGTGTGTGGATTAGAAGAAAATAGGATTAGAAAAATATATATTTGATATTATATCCAGTGTATACATGATTTTAAAAAATCTTATTCATTACTCTCTCATTTGATATCATATCCTATCAAATCCTATCAAACGAAAAATTAATTACATTGACCAAATTAAACAAACTAAAGCATTGTTGGATATGTAAATAAAACTTAAAAGAAGACAGGGCAAGTGTTACATTAAGTAGGCAAGCACAGGCTCACATTTCTTTCCCTGTGTGAATGCCAAATTGAGGTCAAGTCACACCATTAAATTGACAAGAGGATAAAATGGTTATCACAAGAAGCTTTCACTGTGGGCGGCCGCTGCTGACCGATCCGACGGGTGAGCTAACCATCGGAACAGGAGCGGCGCGCCGTACTGCGGCTGGAGGAGCATCAGCGCCGTCGGCGCGTGGACGTAGGTGGGTGCAAGGCGGAGGGCGAAGCGCTGGAGGATGATGGCGACGGCGAGCTTGGCCTCGAGGAGGGCCAGGTTCTGGCCGATGCACATCCTAGCGCCGAGACCGAAGGGGATGAAGGCTGTCGGGTGGCGCGCCGCCCGGCTCGCCCCGTCCGCGAAGCGCGCCGGATTGAACTGAGCCACGTCGTCGCCCCACAGCGTTGCATCGTGGTGGATGGCCATGATGGGGATCAGTAGCTCCGTCCCCCGCGGGATGCGCCGACCGCCCAGCTCCACCTCCGTCTTCGCCCGCCGTATCGTCGCCACTGCCGGCGGGTACAACCTCAGCGTCTCGTACAGTATCATCCCCACCTACAAACAAGTAAAAAACTGTTCATGAATTGATACAATTACCCATCCTGGGTTGAGTGGTGGAGTGGTGGCGGTGTACCGTCTTAAGCTTGGCGAGGTGGTCGCGGGAGGGGACGCCATGTGGGCCACACACGCGGAGGACCTCCTCTCGCGCGCGCTCCTGCCAGTCTTGGTGCATGGCGAGGAGCACCGTGGTCCACGTCAGAAGGTTGGAGGTGGTCTGCTTTCCGGCGAAGAAGAACGTCTTGCACTCCTCCACGATGTCCCGGACGGTGATCGCCGCAGCTGGAGGCGGAGTCTTCGAAGTAGCCGCCGTTGGCGCTCGGTATCGAACATCTGGTGTGCTACTCGCATTGATCATCAAACCCAACAAGTCCTTCGCGTCGCCGTCGGGCTGCTCCTTTCTCCGGCCAATCAGCCCGATGAGACTTCTCTTGATCTCCTTCTCCAATTTCCACGAGTTCTTGTTCTTTCTCGTCGGCAAAAATCTATTTTTTAACTACAAGTTAATTAGCGTTCTTATAATTAATTGTATACAAGAGCAAATTAATTAATAGCATGTGATCATAAGACACCTGTAACCGGGGATGAAGACCTTGCGAAATGCATCGGCGGCGAACGCTATCTGCTGCGTTTGCAATTGGAAGATGGCCTTGCCATCTTCGTAGCTCCTGCCGAATGCGGTCCGGGTGATGGCGTCCTCGGTCACGGTCTGAAACCACTCCGATACGTCGACCTCCACCTCCTCGCCGGAAGCCGGCAATTTCTCCACCATGTCGAGCACCGTCTTCCCGATGAATGGTATCAACAACTGGTCCATTCAAAGAAACATATCAACTAATTATTTCATTTCTGATGGAAACATATCAACTAATTAATCAGTGTTTCTGATTAATGCCAATAGGAAGGCAACAATAAGAGGTGCCAATTGCTAATTACTTTGAGGTTCTCCATGTGGAAGGTTGGTTTGAGGACCTTCCTGTGGTGAGCCCATTTCTCCCCCCGGAGGCTCACCAACCCCTCACCCTCGAGCTGCCGGACGAGCGGGTGGGACTCGTACCGCTCGAAGACGTCGGACCGCGACAGAAAGATCTCTCTGATGAGGTCTGGGTCGGCGACGGTGAGGCGCGCCGTGGGACCGAACCATATCAGAAATGTGGAGCCTGAGAGAGAGGAGTTGAACCAATTCAAGAAGATGACTCAGCGAAGCAGTCAAAGAAGCAGAGTAGCACATGCAGTAGACAAGAGATCAAAAATCAAGGAGCACAAGCAAGAAAGAAATGTGTCATTACAGTATGAATCAGAGACAAGGAAGTTACAAAAAGAAGAATAAATTAAATAAGAAAGAATTTTGGATGAAAAAAAAGCAGAAACTAACAGATTAAGCTTATATGATTAAATCAACATTTGAGCTCACAGGATTCAAAATATCATGTTCCAACAACTTTAGTGGTAGTAGGGAAAGGATGATGTGGAATATAATTGATTAGTACCGTAGATCTTCTTCCAATGGTGATAGAAGGGGAGGACTCTGGGAAGCACGTTGTGAGATGTACGAGGCGCCATGGGCTTGGAGGAGGCTTCCAAAATCATGCTGACCATCTCTCTGACGCAGCCAACGAAGAAGCGGTATGGGGGTCCTCTTATGCCTTGCTCTGCAAAGTGCTCCTCTAGCCTCTTCGGCTTCCACCACAGTAAGTCGAGCACCTTGAGTGCAATCATAATGGAAGCCCATAGAATGGCTAGGGGCAAGAAGCACCCCTTCCATGAGCACCCCAGCATATCCTCCTGTACTATCTTATTATCCTCCATATGGAGAGGGGGAAGAGTAGAGAGAGATGAAGGGGAGGATAAGAGTGCGAGGTTGTATATATAGGCCCTCAAGGTTAAGGTCAACGAGGGGCAATATTTTTGCTTTAGTGACTGAACAGGTGTTTGACAAATATATAACTGTGGACCATAGTGTCTTTTTATTTTTTTACTGAAACTAAAATTGTAAAATTGCTGTCAATATGAAATTTTCATAAGACTGAATCAAATTCCAAATAAAAATGAATTTCAACCAAATCAGTTTTATTTTTTTTAAAAAAGACAGAAGATTATAGGGTTCATTACTAAATTTCTTGTCATTTTTAATGATTTTTCCTAGTCTATTCCAACTTTTATTCCAAATAATATACTCCATCATTTAATTTCTTTCAATTATATATCACACCATCAATAAAGTATTAAATTTATCGTTTAAATACTGACATGACACTACTAATATGAATAAATATTATTACATACATGAATAAAAAATAAAAAAATATCATGTCATCGGAGGTTTTTAGTAAGATTTAAAGAATTATATATCTAATATATCATAACTTTTAAGAATTTTTTTAAATTTATCTCAACTTTTTATTTTCAACTAAAAGTTGTCTTGTACTTTCGATTTGTTTCAATTATATCTTATCATCAAATTATCATTAATTTGACCATTAGGATTTGGAGTGACATTGTCATGTGGATTAGAGTAAGCATGATCCCTAAATACATATAAAAATAATAATATGTCATGACACTAAATCTTTGATGTCTATATATGAACGATGCAGCCAAATTCTAATGAATGATGCAATTGAGAATAATGTAGTCGGTTGTCGATGAGATGGGTCACAGTTCTATCTCTAGGCCACAGTAATGCAGAAAGGTGGGGTGAGTATTGAGAACGTTGTCAGACACAATTTTTCATATTATTTTTAAAAAAATAAGAAGATATTTTTAAAAAAATATTTGATAAGATGATTTTATTATTTAAATGTATTTATGGATATTGGTTGGACTTTTGATCTATATTGGCATTGCTACTCAACATTGTAATGATAAAATTGATAATAGTTTGATAATATAATATAATTGAAACATATTGAAAGAATGGAACCCCTACTAATTAGAAATAAAAAGTTGGCTCAATTAATAATAGATGTAGAAAGCTAGGGTTTTGAAAGAAATGACTCAAAAATGCTTGGTAAAATCAAATAATGGCTCAATGAATAGTTGATAATCTTGGAAGGCTGATTTCAAGAGTTTTTATAGAGCTCACAAAGGCATGGGCTCAAAACTAGCCGTCCAACCGATCAAGAAAGATCCAAATTAGCTGTCCAACAGATCAAGAAAGATCCATTGGGTAATTCGATCGAACTCTGGTCGATCGAACCATTGACCAATAACTGCATAGTCTGTAGTTTCAGCGCTATTCGATCTTCGTTTTGGGTTTTAGGCTTGGTTTTTAGGGTCTTTGCATCATAAAGAGTATTTTTACATTTAATCTAGACACCCCAAACCTAAACCTACACAGTGTGTTATTTTAGCGTGGTTCGATCTCTGATGTAGGTTTTGTGTTTAGTTTTTAGGGTTCTTTACATCATAAATAGAATTTATATATATTTAATCTAGACACTCTAAACCTAAACTTTATCTTCTCGGCGAATCCCGAGCTTCGACGAGTATCCTTCTCCAATTTTTCCGATCGTGGGCGTTACACACTACTCGACTTGGAACCTGAAAATATTACTCTATAAAACTATTTTATCTGTTATCATCAAAATTGAGATTAAGACCTAGGTTGAAAACCTTAGGCCAATATGATTGTATGTTGGCATCTTAGAAGGGAAGGACCTTGCTTATAGGTGGATGTCTTATTTTGGTGAATAATATTTTAATGGCCATCTTCTTGTACAACTTCCTAATCTTTAAGCTGCCAAACTGCGTCTGTATATATTGTAGTGGAATCTTTAAGCTGCCAAGCCGCCAAGCCGCCAAGCCGCCAACTTCATAATAATAAACAAATGTTCTTGTTTTGGAAATGACATATACATTGTAGTGGAATCTCCCGTACCTAAGGAGCGTGATGTCTGTATATATTGCAGGATGAGGGTTGATTAGCGATGATGTCGCCCAGTAATCTCGTAGAGATGTTGCTCAGAATGGGTCGAGGTTGATCCCGGAGATGTTAGGCTCACAACTGTGTAATCCCTCGTAATTAATGAGGACGCGGGGATCCTTGTATGGTCGGATGGAGCCCCCGGGCCTAGTCGTTTGGCTTGACTTGAGTCTGCTTCATGAGTGTGTGGGCATTTCTGGACCTAATCTGGTTGGGCCCAAAAAGTATTAGCCCAGTCCACATTCCCCGAGTTTGGTTGGAGTCTGGAGGACTTCGTGTTAAGCTCTAAGTAGTACTGGCTTCTAGCTTCGGTATGATAGAGAGACGCCCGCTTTGATCATTATGTTGAATATGAGATATCGGTGGAAAGTGGAGTTATTGCTTTTGCGATCCTTCGGTTTCTAGAGTGGATGCAACAGTTGTACGGAGGGGAACTGTGCCTTTTCGCGTGTCACCGCCTATGTAATTATTAATCATGGCAAGGAGAAATTATTACCAAAGATATGATCGGGCGATCAGTATTTTCCAAGTTAGGCTCCTTAAATGTCAGTTGTTAACTGGCGAACGTGGCCCATTAGTGGGTAGGTGGTGAATGGTCGTTAGGGTGACGGTTCTGCTCGGGCCTATAAATAGCCCCCTGTATTTGCATTCTATATGCTTGAGTTTGCTGTGGAGTGGGAGATGCCGAAGATGACCGTTCCTCCGGGAGTTGTGAGTAAATCATAGATCGTCGTGGGTTCGCACCATTGGGCTTAGGGGTAAAACAGGAAGTGAGGAACCAACCGTGAGTTTGTACCACTGCGCTTGCACAGCGGGTGCTTCCTCAATCATGAGCTTTAGGGGGCGCTGTATTGCCCTTCGTCCGGACCTCTTGGTTGACCGGAGCCTCGTCCGAGGTTCTGTGTTTGCTCGCTGACCAGACCTCCTTCTCTCGCCTTCTCGTTTATTCTTCCTACCACCTTTCTGTAGGAAGTTTTGCTAGCAGATCTGTATGTGGGGTTTTGTAGGAAATCTTGGTAGCAGCTTTGGCGTCTGAAAACTTAATTTTGTTTATGTGGCTTGGCTTATCGTTGGGTCTCTGCCCTGGCGATGGCTTTATTGTTGGAATATTTTTTTACTTGTAAATTGCCCTTTGCGGGTTTGTAAATGTAAATCACCCCTTTGTGGGGCTTTATGAATAAAGAGAATTCCTTTTCATCTTTCTTTGTCGTTTGTTGAGTTTGTTTGGCCATTTTACGACCTATGTGTTGAATGGCGTCGACATCGCATTTTCCGAAAGGTGTTGGTGGTATGTTCCTGCCTAAAAACAAAATTAAGGATAGGATTACCTGTTTAGTACTTGTGAGCTCCCTTCGAAGATGTTTGAATCTTGGGAGCGGGGCACTAAGGCCGAGGCCCAGACTCGATGAAAACTGAGCTCGTTGGAGCGTGCTTTAGGTCGTTGATGGCGTAGAAGCTCGAGTCTTCAAGGGCTCTGAGGCCAAAAGTAGTGGCGATGAGGCCGACGAACCATGTTGGTGAAAACCGAGTCATCGACGTTGTAAGGGTTATGAGGTCAGAAGTAGTGACGTTGATGCCGACAAACTAGGCTAGTGAAAATCAAGTCCTGGTCGTTGTAAGGGCTATGAGGTTGGAAGTAGCGGCGTTGAGGCCAACAAGCCAGGCTGATGAAAACCAAGTCCTGGTCGTTGTAAGGACTCTGAGGCCGATGAGCCAAGCAGGAGAAAATTGAGTCCTAATCGTCATAAGGGCTTTAAGGCCGAAAGTAGCACGTGCGCTAACGCCGATGAGCAAAGGTGATAAAAAATTGAGTCCTTGTCGTTGTAAGGGCTCTCAGGCCAGAAGTAGTGGCGATGAGGCTGATGAGCCAAGCTGGTGAAAACTGAGTCCTGTTCGTTGAGGACGTGGGAGCCAGAGATAGGCACTGAGGCCGGCATGCTAGACTGGTGAAAATCGGGGTTTGGTCGTTGAGGGAACCCGAGAGAGGTGCTTGAAGCCGAGGAGGATTGGTGTGTCGTGCAGGCACAGGGCGAGAACTGTCGCAAGACCGTAGAGGTTCCTCCTATACGTGTTATGAGATAGTTGCAAGCAATTTGGACGCAAAGAAGATGTGTAGAAAAGAGAGAGCAATATTATTAATGATTGTTGTAGTAGTACATCATACCCCACCGAGAGCTAAGCTTGGCCTATGCATGGTGGTGCCTCGTTAAAACCTTTCAAGGGGAAAAACCCAATGGGAGAAAACCGCCATGAATGGAAAACAGTACACTGATCACTTATAGTTTAAGGGAGAACACTTAGCTGTAGTAGGCTCACAGGGAGGCTGTGTTCCATGATCGTGGGAGTTCTCATCCGGAGAGTTCAGCGATACTGTATGCACCTTTACCGAGGACTTCTATGATCCTGTAGGGCCTTCTCAATTCGGGGCGAGCTTTCCTTCTCCGGTAGGGAATTTCTAGTATAGAAGATTGAGCGGTAGTATTGTAGCTCCATAGCACTTCGGGCAGTTCTTCGTCCCAGTGCCCCTTGACGTGGTCAAGTTTCTTTTGTAGTCCCGCTAGGATTACCTTGTTGGCTGCTTCGATCATGTCGTTCGTTTGTGGGTGCTCTACTAATAAGAAGAGTTGTCGAATACCGAGGTCCGAGCAGAATTCTTGGAACCACCGATCTGTGAATTGTGTTCTATTGTCACTAACGCACGAGTTTGCGAGGCATGTCATACCTGCAAATGATGTTCTTAATTCCATACGAACTTTTGGACCTTCTCGGTCACAATTGAGAATAGGGGTTCGACCTCTATCCATTTGGTGAAGTAGTCGATCGCTACTACCAAATACTTGATCTATCCTGGAGCTTGAGGGAACGAGCCGAGCCGAAAGATCTATCTTGGTACTTGATCTATCCTGGCCCATCGACTTGTGGAAGGACCAGTTGACTTCCGAGTTGTGCAGTGGCTCGGGACATTATTGTAAGAATTTGGAGAATCTCTAGCATTTGTCATACCTTTCAACGTAGAGGCTGCAATCTATCCTCATGATTGGTCAGAAGTATCCGACCCAGAGGGTCTTGGCTACCATGGATCTCCCTCTGATGTGATTGTCGCAGATGTCGTCATGGACTTTCGCCATTACAATATTTTTTCGAGGTTGGCTGATGCATTTGAGTAGCGGTCGAGAATATCATCTCTTGTATAGTTGATCATCGAGGAGAGTGTAGTAACTTGCTACCCTCCTTAATTTGATTGGGTTAGAAGTATGCTCCAGAATTTTACCTCGCGTGAAGTAGATTATGTATGAAGTCCTCCAGTTTGTATCTTGTCGATTGCTCGGATCTCGACCGTGGTGTCGATCGGTTGGATGCTCGATTGTCCGGGGATCTATTGAATGACCGACTTATTGTTTTGAGGTTTCCTAATGCTGGCGAGCTTGGATAACAGGTCGGCTCAGGTATTTTCCTCCCGAGGTATGTGTTGAATCACACAACTATCAAAGTTAGTGATTAAAGAATGTACTAGTAAGAGCTATCTTTCAATGGAGGGTTCCCTTGCTTGGCAGGTGTCGTTGACTTGTCTTACGACAAGCTGTGAGTCGTTTTTCACGATCACATTCTGGGCTTTCACGTCTAGGGCAAGTTTCAGCTCGACGATTAGAGCTTTGTACTCTGCCTAGTTGTTGTTGGCTTTGAATTGGAACTGAAGGGATTGCTCTAGGGTGATATCCTGACCATTCTCCATAATGATGCTTGTTCCACTTCCTTTTTCGTTTGAGGCGTCATCTACGAACAACGTCCAAGTTTCGACCTAGTTGGGGATGCCTTCCTAGTAGGGGTGAGCAAAATTTACCGATTAACCGACCGAACAGAACCCGAATTAATCGAACCGAATTTTTCGAATAATTTTTTATTCGATTAACGAATAAAAAATTTTAAGTTTTCGGTTTTTAGTTCGGTTCCGTAAATTAACCGATCGGTTCGGTTAATTACCGAATTAAGTGAATTATATATTAAGTATAAAAAGATACAAAAATATATCACATAATGCTATTAGCTAAAGGGAAAATTGATAAATCTAACCCATACTTTGACGAAATTAATAAATTTAACTCGTGTTTTAATTTGCATCAATTATAACTCATACTTACAAATTTACATCAATTCTATTCTCCCGTCTACTTGCCTGTTAATCGTCCCGTTAGTTGCTGACGTGGCATCCTAGTTAGTAACTTGGTTTATATTTTTTTAATCTGAACTTGTCACGTCAGCCTATTCCAAAAGAATAAAAAAAATATAAACTAAGTTAATTTTTTTTAGGAAAATTGACAAATCTAACTCATACTTCAACTAAATTAACAAATGTAACCCACCTTTTAATTTGCATCAATTATAACCCGTACTTACGAATTTACATCAATTCTAACCTCCTCTCTCCTTGCTGTTAATCGTCCCATTAGTTATTGACGTGATATCCTAATCAGCAACTTAGTTTATATTTTTTTAACCTGAACTTGCCTCGTTATTCCAAAAGAATTAAAAAATATATAAACTAAGTTAAAAAATTTTAATTCGAACTTGCCACATCATCCTATTGGTGCGTGGCCAGAGCCATCAACACCATCACCACCCCCAGCGGTGCGCTGGGGCACTTTCGCTTCCCGACGCTAAAGGGCAAGATTTTGAAGTCAGGCCCATGGCTTATTTCCACTCTCTGCTACTCGCCTTCACCCTCCGTCGGCAACAGGTGCTGCTCCGGTTGGAACTCATCGATGTCGGCATTGCGCGTGTAGAGTGAAGGCGACATCGACGACTTTCGACCGGAGCGGCACCTGCTGTCGACGGAGGGTGAAGGCGAGTAGCAGATAGTGGAAATAAGCCACGAGCCTGACTTCAAGATCTTGCCCTTCAGCGTCGGGAAGCGGAAGTGCCCCGGCGCACCGCTGGGGGTGGTCATGGTGCTGGTGGCTCTGGTCACACACCAATTGGCTGACGTGGCAAGTTCGGATCAAAAAAATCCAACTTAGTTTATATATTTTTTATTCTTTTGGAATAGGATGACGAGGCGAGTTCAGGTTAAAAAAATATAAACTAAGTTGCTGATTAGGATGTCACGTCAACAACTAACGGGGTGATTAACAGCAAGTAGATGAGAGATTAGAATTGATGTAAATTCGTAAGTACGGGTTATAATTGATGCAAATTAAAAGGCGGATTAGATTTGTTAATTTCGTCAAAGTATGGGTTAGATTTATCAATTTTAAAATCAACTTAGTTTTTTTTTTATTCTTTTGGAATAGGCTGATGTGGCAAGTTCAAGTTAAAAAAATATAAACGAAGTTACTGACTAGGATGCCACGTCAGCAACCGACGGAGCGATTAACAACAAGTAGACAGGAGGTTAGAATTGATATAAATTCGTAAGTACAAGTTATAATTGATGCAAATTAAAAAGTGGGTTAGATTTGTTAATTTCGTTAAAGTATGAGTTAGATTTATCAATTTTGCCTTAGGCAAATTGGTTATGTTTGATTGCAATTATGTTGGCTGCCAGGGTTCTAATCTTAGCAAGTAACTTATATTTATTGTTTTAATTTATACTTAGAATATAGATACTTTAGTAATAATTATTATCAAATAATATGTACTACTGTAGTGGTTAAGGTGTAACAAAGGTAATTGAGGTGTCTAAGGTTCAAATCTTAATAGTATATATTTATTTAAATTTTGTTCGGTAATTTCGGTTGGTTAACCGAACTAAACCGAATTTTCCCAGTAATTTGGTTGATTAATCAAAAATTTTGGTTCGAAAAATGGTTAATAAAAAATATAGTGGTTCGATTCGGTTAATCGACTGGTCAGTTTGGTTAATTACCGAACCGACCGATGCTCACCCCTACTTCCTGGTTGGTGAATTCAGCGACGAAGTCTGCTAGTGCCTAGGCCTTGATGGAACCTCTAGATTGGTATTCGATGATGAACTCCAAGAGTTGTACTGACCTCGCCTCTCTAGCATCTGACCAAGTAAATCAGTTTATGATATTTTCTCAAATCTCGGACCAACACCGAGCCGAGGGCATTCTCCGTGACTGTGAGGTAGATGAAGAGTGTTTCTCCCGACTGTTGTTTATCCAAGACGGCGAGCTGGTGAGGAATGTTTGAGCTATTTGAAGCTTTATTCACACTTATCGTCCCATTGGAATTCATGTTTCTTTCTCAGGCTTTTAAAGAAAGGAGCGGCCCTTTGGGACGACTTGGAAAGGAATCTAGACAAGGCAGCCATTAATTCTTCTTGTGAGCTACTATACTTCTTTAATGTTGTGTGGGCTTTGCATTTCTTGGATGGATCGATATTTTTCAGGGTTGGTTTTGTGACCATATCGTCTGTGTACACTTCTATGTTTTGGCCGATCTGTTGTTCGAAGACTTTATTCATTAAGCGCTGGTAGGTAGCGCCTGCATTTTTGAGCCTGAAGGGCATTACTTTGTAGCAAAAGTTGGCGTGCTCGGTGATGAAAGTTATCTTCTCTACATCCTTTGGGTGCATTCGAATATGGTTGTAGCATGAATAGACATCCATAAAACTCATGTATTGATATCCCGAGGAGTCGTTGACAAGCTTGTCTATGCTCGACAGCGGATAGGACACTACTAGAAACTTGGTCTTCAGCAACGGCTATCAGCAACGGCCGCTCAAGCCGTTGCTATTTGCAACGGCTTTCTTACGGCCGCCCGAGCCGTTGCAGATATCTATATCTGCAACGGCGTTCTAACGGAAAACCGAGCCGTTGCTGATTATTTTAATTATAAGCAACGGCGTTCATACGGATAGGCGAGCCGTTGCTGATGTTTTAATTTTCAGCAACGGCTTGCTAACGGATAAGTGAGCCGTTGCTGATAATAAATTATCAGCAACGGCTTTCTAACGGGCGAGTGAGCCGTTGCTGATAAGTTTATATAAGGCACGCAGCCGCGCCCGACCCTTCTTCCTCCCGCTGCTGCCGCCGCCGCTCCTGCCGACATCGCTCGCCGCTGCTGCCGCTGCTGCCGACGCCGACGCCTCTCGCCGCCGCGCCGCTGCCGCTACTGCCGGTATGTTGATCGGCCGGCCTATACCGTTTCGGCCGGAGATGTTAAAATCCGACCGAAACCCTATTTCTAGGGTTTCGGCCGGCGGCGGTCGGACTATGGCCGCCGCCGGACCTTCTACAGTGGCCGGACAGTGTGTCCGGCCACTGTACGCCGGCGCCGGAGGGTGGACTCCGGCGCCGGAATATATATATATATATATATATATATATATATATATATATATATATATATATATATATAGTTTTGAAATTGATAATTAATTATTTTATAAATGTTAATTAATTGTTTAGATTAATTGTTTAATTTGTTAGATTAATTATTAGGGTTTAGATTAATTTCGGACGCGCGCCGGAATCGTCCACTTCGGACGCCTGCCAGAATCGTCCAATTCGGACTCGCGCCGGAATCGTCCACTTCGGACGCGCGCCGGAATCGTTCAATTCGGACTCGCGCCGGAATCGTCCACTTCGGACGTGCGCCGGAATCGTCCAATTCGGACTCGCGCCGGAATCGTCCACTTCGGACTCGCGCCGGAATCGTCCACTTCGGACGCGCGCCGAAATCGTCCAATATGGACTCGAACTGTCTCGAAACATTTAGAAAATAATCATCCATCCGACGAGTTGATATGTTTCACGTACGCATCGACGAATCAGATATGATTTAGCAAAACCTTAGATCCGTTCGGGGATTGTATGTTCGTGTAAAAGAAGTAGATGATCTTTTATACGACGTACAATTCTTGAATTGTCCCTGATTGGACAATTTGGGAATATAGTTATTTGTACTGCACTTACGTTTTTATTTTAACTGTTAACTAATTATTCTAAATTTCGGCAACATCTCTCTTGTTCTCCGATACGCGCCCAGATGATATGCGTATTCGGAGAACTGTAGGGAGATGCTGTCGAAATTTAGAATAATTAGTTAACAGTTAAAATAAAAACGTAAGTGCAGTACGAATAACATAAATCCCGAATGGAATAGGACAATCTCACCTAAAGACATTAACCAAAGAAATTGTCATTGATTGACAGAATCATGTCGGCTGATCGAAGTTGGATGTACCGACGTCTTGATCGTGGAGCTTTAACGAATGAGTTTCGATTAGGCGTAACGTACTTCCTAAATTTCGCCTATTCGAATCGGAATTTCGTTAGCATGGGTGATCAAATCCGATGTCCGTGCCGCATTTGTTCGAATGGATGATTTTTGGATCGGGAGACTGTCACTCTGCATCTATATACCAAAGGATTTGCACCAAGATATTTTCTATGGACTTGTCACGGGGAGTCACGCGAAGTCGGGACGTCGAGCAATCCTGTCCTTCAGACATATGGTGAATCTTCCTCTGCTGATGCTTCTTCATCCGGTCAATGTAATCCCTATAGAACTATGATACTTGATAGTCTTGGGGGTCAATTCCGCCTGAATGATAATGTTGATCGGCCAGTTCTTCAGACATCAGTCCCACCAGATACTACAGCGGTTGATATCACAGAAGTAGGGGCTGCGGTAGAGATTGAATTACCGAATAAAGAAGCTGCAGAATTTTACGAGATGTTGAAAGCTGCCGATGAACCTTTGTATGAGAATTGTCCTAAATACACTAGGTTTTCAGCAATGACACAGCTCTTAAACATCAAGGCCGATTGTAATATCAGCGGAGTATATTACGCGAAGTATCCGGCTCGAAATAAAGATAGAGCAGATTGGCGTGTAGTCTGTAAGACAAAAGGTAGAGGAAAAATTGATCCGATAGTAGGAGAAAATGATCCTCCTGGTTTCTATCAAGAAGATGATCTTCCTGCTGTGGATCGTATTATTCCAATACTCGAGGATGCAGACACAACGTCAATTCAATTAGAAGTTGAATATGCTGATGATGACGATCATGAAATTGAGGAAGCTGGAGATGAAGAAGATGACGAAGAGGAAGAAGAGGAAGAAGAAGAAGAAGAATTCGAAGACTATTATTCAGATGATGAGGAATAATTGTAAAGTATATATATTTTATTAAATATATCTCTACTATTTATACAATAATCTGATTATATGTCTGTTCGACAGATATGTCTGGTCGTGGTTATCGACGCAGGAGAGCTTCGGAGTCTCCGATCGGTGAGACTCCAGCACTTACTCATGCTGCTGATCCTCCTGTTGCTGATCCTCATGAGGATGATACTGCCGAGGCTAGTACATCCAGACGCACGCGGCCACGCGGGCCGAACAGGTGGCAGCCTCCACCAGCCACAGAGTCACGTAGATTGATCAGCGTGATTGGGGAGCGGTAATATATCATGAATTATGAATCATTACAAATTCATTATATCATAATATAATATTAAAATTTATTTTTGTTGTGCAGGTTCGAGCAAGAAGAAGTGCCGAGGAGCATTTCTTCTACTATTCGACGATACATGCACGGGGCATGGCCTACGTGGTCTCACGTGCCTAGCGAGCACGTCGACATGTTATGGCGCGAGTTTGAGGCACGTATTATTTTTTTTTTTACATGCATGATGATATATTAAGAATTGGTACTGATATTATTATTTTGCAGGCTCGCTATACATGGGCCGAGGACCAGAGGTCCTTCATTTACGCTGCTTGGGAGTCTATTTCCCGGGCAAGGTACAACGGGCAGCTGGGGCAGGCTCGGTCCCGAGCGATGGCCCGAGCTGGGACCACTAACATCGCGGAGACTCGGGGATACGGCCCCAGTTGGATTACTCCGGATATATGGGACCAGCTCGTGGGGATATGGTCGACGGATCGATGGCAGGAGGTTTCTCAGAATGCGGCTAGAAATCGCATGTCGGGGGGAGCAGCGCGTCACACCGGCGGCTCTGTTGCATTTGCAGTGCACGCAAACCGTATGGTAAGTATATCGTTTAATTATATATTTTATTTGTTATTATGTGTACTAATTAATGTATTTGTTTTATAAATGTAGACGACGGTGTCGGATGACGGGACTGTCCAGCGACCCTCCCCGATGGCGGTGTTTGAGCGGACTCACCGTCGAGCACATGGGACGGGGGAGTACATCGACAACCGCGCTGCATACATTGTGGTAATTATATATTTGTTTAAATTATTCATTATATATTTATAATTTAAGTTTTATGATAAATATTAAACAAAAAATCAAACTCGAGTAGGAGACGTACAGCCAGAGGGTGGTGCAGCGCGGGGGTACCCCCGAGGACTTTGACGCAGCATCGTGGGTCGAGGCCGCAGGTGGCTGGGATCATGGCCGCGTATATGGCTTCGCAGATAGTGGTCATGCGCGAGCCGTGCTAGGGCCACTTGGGGCACCGACCCCTTCGGTCGCTGGTGAGCGGCCGTCCACCTCTAGATCCAGTTATGATCATAGTAGCAGAATAAGGACTCTAGAGGAGACGGTCGCGCGTCAGACTCAGATGATGGAGGAGATGCATGCTATGCTACGCAACATGTCAGGTCATCCCGCAGCAGGCATCTCTTCGGCATCATCTAATCCATCGTCCTCGAGTCAGTCCACGCCGGTGTACACTCAAGCACTCCAGACCCCGCCATATGATCCAGACCATCCTCCATCGTCATCGTGAGATTTTTTGTTTGGATATTGAACTTGTTACTAAGATATTGAACTTGTTTAACTTATTTTGTTTGGATATTGATACTTCAATTTTGCATTTGAATTGTTTTTATACTATCGTGGATAATTATCAATATAAATATAATTGTTTTGATGTATATCTTGGTGTGTTTGTGATGTGTGAATGAATGTGTGTATGAGGGTATGGGTGTGTGAGTTATGTATCAGATAAATGTATCAATGTATCAATGGAAATTAGAAATTTGAAATTTTTCTGCTTGCAGGTATAGGTCATCAGCAACGGCTTTCCCACGGCCGTCCGTGGGAAAGCCGTTGATAAAAGTGTATCGACAGCCGTTGCTGATGACCTACAGCAACGGCTTAGCGACGGGGTTTTACTAACGGCGTTGCTACGGACTCGAGGCCGTTGCTATTAATGTTATCAGCAACGGCTCCGGGTCCGTGGTAAAACCGTTGCTGATAATATTTTTAGCAACGACCCGAGCGGCCGTTGCTGATAATGTTTTGAGCGACGGCCCGAGCGGCCGTTGCTGATCCGTTGCTAAGTCATCAGCAACGCGACTTTCTGTCACGGCTCTATTGCAACGGCTCGGCCGTTGCTGATGCTCTTCAGCAACGAATCAGCAACGGCCTCAGCCGTTGCTGATGCCCATTTTTCTAGTAGTGGGACTCCTTTGGACATGCTTTGTTGAGGTCAGTGAAGTCGACACACATCTGCCATTTTTCCCGAGTATTTCTTGACCATCACGACATTTGCGAGCCATGTGATGAATTTGATTTCCTTGATAAATCCTGCTTTCAATAGTTTTCTAGTTTCATTGAGGGATGGTACACTACAAGAAATATAGTGATTTCAAACGGATATTGTAGTCAAAAAGTGGTTAAAAGTTTGTCAAAAATATTAATTTACCGATCAAATTTCGACAGGTTACCGAGGCCAAAATTCACGGTCAAGAACACTACTATTGTTACGAGTATACTGTGGTCAAGAACGCCATATAAACTCAGAGAACACTTAGGATCAATCAATATAAAGTATATGCATACCGGGTAGAAGGAGCAGTCACTGCCAGAGTAATTGCACTAGCAAATTGAGACTCCGTCGGTAAACTCATCGTCGAGGAAGGCCGATCGCTTTCTTGCAGGAGAGGGGGGGAGGACAAAGAAGAAGAGTCGCGTTTCTGCATGAGAGGCGCGATGAGGAGGGCAAATAAGGAGGGTTATGCGATAGGAGAAGAGGGATGTGATTGATTTTGTGTGTGTATGGAAGAAAACCAGGAATACGAACAGTTTTTTTTAGAAAGTGATGAGTGCATTGGGTGTCATTAATTGTAAATATAATTTAAATTATAAATATATGAGTTTTCATATATATAGCAAAGTTTTCATATAAGTTTTGATAAATGTAAATAAATATTTGAAAAAATTTATCGATAATTTTTAGTCTTGTTAAACTAGTTATTTACAATTTTTCAACTCATTTTGGTCGAAAATTTTTGTTGGTAACTCTTTCCGATGCTGAGAGTCGTCAGAACTCTAACGAAAATTTTGACGATGGATTCTCGTCGGAAGTTGTGGTCGATGAATTCAGCATTAATTAAGTATAAAAATAAGTCATTAATATTTTCGACAAACTTGCGACTATACAGTCTGTCAGAAATTATTTTTGACTAAATTTCAACAAAAAATTATCAATAATCTATTAAAATTTTATAAATAATATGATAATTTTTTGACTCATTTGGTCGAAAAATGTTGTTGGCAACTCTTTCCAACGCTATAAGTCGTCAGAAATATAACGAAATTTTTTGACAATATCTTCTCGTCGGAAGTTGTGGTTGGTAAATCCAATATTTCTTGTAGTGGTAGTTAGCGCTCGATTCTGAGCTTTCTTTTCTTTTGGGTCACGGGTTTAATCCGAGAATTGATGGCCAATCTGTGGCAAAAGACCTGGGGGTCTATCCTTAGCATGTCGGTTGGCGTTCATGCAAAGAGGTCGGCATTGTGTTTGAGTAGAGTGTCGAGTTAAACTTTGAGCTTGGCGGGGAGATGTGCTCCCATGCAAGTTACCTGTTCGGGGGAGGCCCCAACCTGTATAGGCTCCAAATCATCTCACGGAGGCCCCAACGAGGAATCACGACATTTGCGAGCCATGTGGTGAATTTGATTTCTCCGATAAATCCCGCTTTCAATAGTTTTCTAGTTTTATCGAGGGATGGTACACTACAGGAAATATAGTGATTTCAGGCAGCCATTGTAGTCAAGAACACTACTGTTGTTACGAGTATAATGTGGTCGAGAACACCATATAAACTCGGAGAACACTTAGGATCGGTCAATATAAAGTATATGCATACCGGGCAGAAGGAGAAGTCACTGCTGGAGTAATTGCACTAGCAGATCGAGACTCCGTCGGTAAACTCGCCGTCGAGGAAGGCCGATTGCTTTTCTGCAGGAGATGGGGGAGGACAAAGAAGAAGAGTCGTGTTTCTGCAGGAGAGGCGCGGTGAGGAGGGCGAAGAAGAAGGGTTATGCGATAGGAGAAGAGGGATGCGATTGATTTTGTGCGTGTATGGAAGAAAGCGAGGAATACGAAGAGTTTATTTAGAAGGTGATGAGTGCATTAGGTGTCATTAATTATAAAGTTAATTTAAATTATAAATATATGAGTTTTCATATATAGAGCAAAGTTTTCATATAAGTTTTGATAAATGTAAATAAATATTTGAAAAAAATTTATCGACTAAAATTTGGACGAAAAATTATCGATAATTTTTTTGTCTTGTTAAACTAGTTATTTACAATTTTTCAACTCATTTTGGTCGATAATTTTTGTTAGTAACTCTTTCCGATGTTGAGAGTCATCGGAACTCTAACGAAAATTTTTGACGATGGATTCTCGCTCGAAAGTTGTGGTCGATGAATTCAGCATTAGTTAAGTACAAAAATAAGTCATTAATATTTCCGACAAACTTGCGACTATGAAGTCTGTCAAAAATTATTTTTGACTAAATTTCAACGAAAATTTATCAATAATCTATTAAAATTTTATAAATAATATGATAACTTTTCGACTCATTTCGGTCGAAAAATGTTGTTGGCAACTCTTTCCAACGCTATGAGTCGTCGGAAATATAACGAAAATTTTCGACAATATCTTCTCGTCGGAAGTTGTGGTCGTTAAATCCAATATTTCTTGTAGTGGTAGTTGGCGCTCGGTTCCGATCTTTCTTTCTTTTGGGCCATAGGTTTAATCCGAGAATTGATGGCCAATCTATGGCGAAAGACTTGGGGGTCTATCCCTGGCATGTCGGTTAGTGTTCATGCAAAGAGGTCGGCATTGTCCTTGAGTAGAGTGTCGAATTGAACTTTGAGCTTGGCAGGGAGGTGTGCTCCCATGTAAGTTACCTGTTCGGGGGAGGCCCCAACCTTTATAGGCTTCAAATCGTCAGCGGGTTGGGGCCGCTCTTGGACATATCCTCTGGGGTCCAACTCTAAAATCCGAGTCTGGTGTTCCATGTGAAGAACCGAAACTACTGGTAATGATAGAGTGTTTGGTGTTTCTTCTGGATCGGTTGGCTTGAGTTTCAGGTACTTGTTGTAGCACACGCGAGCCTCCTTCCGGTTTGCATGCACCACTCCTATCTCCATCTCAGAGATATGGAATTTGATGATGAGATGAGGAGTCGCTACTACGGCTCCTAGACTGTTCAGGGATGGTAGGTCCAAGATCATGGGTAGGGCTTGAACATTGGACAATGAGTAATTATACGTTCACTGTCTTCGCTCTTGGTGGGGAGTTGAACATCGTTGCCAGCCACAAGTAGCCTCTGACATTGACTCGCTGACCTAAAAAGCTAACGAGGTCTTCGTGGTAAGGATGGAGTGAATTTTCGCTGATGCGCATCTTTTCGAGTGTTGAGTATAACAAGACGTCAACTAAGCTCCTCTGGTCTACTAGGACTTTCCTGACAAGAAAATCACCAGCGATTATGGAGATAATAATAGGGTCATGCAAGTTTATGTCAATTCCCTTAACGTTAGTTTCTTATAAAGATGTTACCGGGGTAGGTGTGTGCGGCCTTTGTTGACGAGTTGCATAGTTGACTGCCATGATGGCTTGGAGTGATTCTGTCCTGGCTAGGCTTGTCTCACCTTCTCCAACAATTCCATCTGCTATGTAATCGATGACTGCTATGTAATCGATGACTGCTATGTAATCGATGACTCCACAGATTTTGAAGTTTGGCTGCTCAGTTCTGCGGTCATTGTGATTACTTGTCGTGCCGCGCGGCGGCGGTGTCCTGCTCGAACTTTGGCGCTAGTGGCTGTAGTTTCGCTAGTCTCAACTGCAGCTTCATCTAGGAGAGTGGCTGTAGACGTAGCGGTCAAGACGGCCTTCTCCGAGTAGGCTCTCGATTTATGTCTAAGCACCACAAACTCCTCGGTTGTGTGTCCAAAGGTATGGTGGAACTCACACCTTTTGCTCTTGTCGACATTAGACGAGGGTTTCGGTCTTTCTGGGCCGCTCGGAGGTCTAAGCAACTGCAGATGAAAGATCTCTTGGAGGATGGTCTCTCGTCTAGTGTTGAGGGGAGTATACTCGTCAAACTTGGGATCTTGCCCTTCTTGTCCTCAGTGGCGTCTTTGTCGTTCTGCTTTTCGACTTTTCTGACCTCTCGGAGTTCCTCCATCTCTATATAGTTTACAGCCTTCTCCCGGAACTTGACCAAGTCCTTCAGCTTCACTAGGGCGATATGGTCTGCGAAGTGTCCGGCTTCAGCCCATGCTTGATAGAAAATAGCTCGACGCGTGGGTTGAGATTCAGGATCTCCATGGTCGTGGCTTGGAACCTCTTTATGTAGTCTCTTAGCGACTCGTGTTGCCCTTGCTTGATGTAGTCAAGGGCGTCCTCGGTTTTGGAGTAGATCTGTAACGAGGAGAACTGGTTGGTGAAGGCACATGAGAGTTCTTCGAATATGTGTATAGACCTAGTGGAAGGGAGGAGAACTACAGTAGTGTGGCCGTCTCTAGAAAGGTTGGGAAGGCTCAGCAGAGGATGGGGTTGGTTGCTCCGTTGAGGTGCATCATGGGTCCGAACATTGTCAGGTGCGTGGTCGGGTCACCTATGTCGTCATAGGTCTTTAGTGTGGTCGGTAGTTTGAATCTGGGTGGCTTCCGTGACTCTGGCATCCTTCTTTTCTCTCTAATGATGCGTGAGGGAGACCTCATCCTGAAGGACGAAAAATTGCCTTCTTCTTTCCGAGTGGTTGTCTTCTTCATGCTCTGAGCGGTGGCGCTCGTGTTCGATCGGGAGTTATTCTCGAGACCACGTCAACATCTTGTCCTAGGCTGCTAACCATCGGTTCTTCGCTTGAAGGTTTTTTATCAAATGATGGGATTCTTTTGGTGAGGGATTGGCTAGTGCCGGAGCGTCACCAGGTAGCGGGGGAACACCGATAGGGCGTTGTTGACGTCCGGCAGTGGTTGCTTGACTCCGGGTACCAACCATTGCTGGGCAGATAAGATTTACTCGACCCCACGGTGGGCGTTAAATGTTCTTACCTGAAGTCAGAGCGATGCGATCCGATCTAGTGCGTCTTATGGTCAGCTGCAACTCCGACAGGGGACCTACAAAAGATACCCCGAAGCTCAAGTAAAAATGTGTTTAAAATGAGTGTAATGGAAATTGAAATCTCTCGTACATGATGAGGGTGACGCCTGTATATATTACAGAATAATGGTTGATTGACGATGATGCCGCCCGATAATCTCGTAGGGATATTGCTCATAATTGGTTGAGGCTAATCCCGGAGATGTTATGCTCGCGATCATGTAATCTCTCGTAATTAATAGGAACACATGTGTCCTTGTATGATTGAGTGGAGTCCTCAAGCCTAACCGTTTGAGTTAGCTTGAGTTTGATTTATGATGTGGGTGTTTTTGGACTTAATCCAGCTATGCTCAAGTATTAGTGCAGTCCAAGTGTCAAGATCAATTATTTTTTTAGAAGGGTTGGTATGAAAGTCATAATATCACTAATTGGTCTATTGTTTTGAAAGGAATCTCGAGAGTCAAAGAGGTTGTTATGCTTAAAATCATATATAATATATAAATAGGTCTTTCACTCTTTTTCAATAGAAAAATGGCAAATTTTTGACATCTATTATAGATTTACTTTTGCCTCGGGCAAAGTACGAATTACATATGTTATTGATAGACTACAACTCGATCTACATGGTGATTGTACTTGCTTAAAATACCAATATGTAGAGGATTTAATTGATGCTTAGCCACTCTCCCAAGACCACCAAATCCGAACACGATAAAAATATTTGATGTCGATAGAGAAAAGGCAGTCATACATTATTTCTATCCTGCTCCTTCGTGAGGGTCAAAAGAATGAGATGTTCGGTTGATAAGAATAGATGGACAATAAAATAGATCAAATTGTGGGAAATGATATTTTTGGGATAAACCATTTACCCTCTTATTTGGTATGAGTGGATAAAAAAATTATTTGATACCTGATTTTGAGATAATATGATCCCGTAATTTGATCATAATTCGGGATAATCCGTCGCAATCGGAGAGTGATTTCAAATAGAATTGATGCAAATATTAAAATCTATAAAAAAAATCATTAAACTTAACGGACATATTGTACATACATACTCATTTTCATTTTTGTACGTGACAATCAACGGAATATTCTTGAACCTTTCATTAACTCTTTAAAACCTCAGATCACATAAACAAACAAAGATATCAGGGCAGGATATTTTGTTTTGTCCCAAGTTGTTGACTTTATTGGAGGGTTGTCTCGAGTTGTCTTGGGTTGTCAACATCCAATGCAGGGTATGTTGTCTTTGTCCTTTGTTGTTGACATGTGAAGGAGTTGTTCCCGGATTGTGCCGGGTTGGTGACACCTGAATAAGTTGTTAAAATAGACACGTTTTTCCATCATACGGGGTCGATATCCATGAGGATAATTTTGAAAAATCTTTTCTTTTTGTCAGATTTTGTTCAGTTTATAAGAATGCTCATTTTTTAAAAGGTCTTTTCAATTTGGATTATAAAAAAAAATGCTCTAATAGACTAATATTCCTGATGACCCACATATTTTCACGTTTGGTTGTAAACTTTTGACAATGAGTAGTTAGGCCATAATAAATATTATTACTGATGGATAAAAAATATTATTCCCTACCTATTTATGACGAACTTTTCCAATGCTATCTTTCAATGTTTATAATAATTATATAATAATATAAAAATAATAATTACATTTATTAAAAATGAAATACTATATATACAACAATAGTGTTTAATTTGTATAGAGAAACTTTTCATTTTTATAAAAAATAAATAATAATTTCTGTTATTTAAAATTAATAAATGACTTTTTATAATCAAATGAAAGTTAATTTATATTTTTTATATTTTCAAATTAATATTTAATTTTTAAAAATTATTTTACATTAATTCATATTTTTATCATCTTATTATTAATTAGAATAAATTATTATACCTATATTATTGTGAATGTAAATATTCAATATTACTAACAAGACTATTTTAATTGTTCTTTTCTTTATTCATGGTAAGAGAATAATTATTCATGATATATTTTTATACAATGTTAACCAAACAAGATAACACTATATTTTTATATTTTTATACTCCTTATGATTTTATTCCATTCAACCGAACACACCTATTGGCGAACAAAGCTTGTGTGGTGCATTGGTGCCTAGGCACCGTAACAACTAGTCAATTAATGCGCGGAACTTTGTAAGTATTTAGTGCGTATATACTCATTTCTATTTAAATATACTAATTTTATTTTAGATATACTTAGTTTTCACAAATATATTTGCTTTATTTGAAGGTGAATATACCTAAAATGAGTATACTAAAGTGAGTATATCTAAAAGAAAATGAATATATCTAAAATTAGTATACTTGAATAAAAAATAAGTATACTTGTAATATATAAATGAGTATTGACGGGACTAGAGTTGTGGGCCCGTTGGATCAGGCCTAGAAGCGTCCACACTCATGAACTAGACGCAAGTCGAATCAGACATTACTCAGCCAGGGGACTTCACCCGGCCATTCAAAGACATTTACGTCTTCATTAATTATGAGGGATCTGTCATTTAGGAACTCGACATCTTTGGTATTAACTTTGACTCATTCTGACCACATCCCTATAAGATTTTAGAGGCATTATCGTCAGACATCCCTCAATCCTGCACCAGGTACATCTAGATTCTAATTTTTATTTCCCCCCTAATGGAATCCTTTGTTACTTGAGCATCAGAGTGTCTTTTGCAGGTCCCTCGCTGGAGTCGCACCTGACCAAGAGACGTGTCGGACCGCATCACCTCGACTTTAGGCAAGAACATATGGCGCCCATCGTAGAGCCGAGTAAATCTTACCTGCCCCACAATGGTTGGTACGTGGAGTTAAGCGAATGTCGCCGCACATAGGCAATATCCTAACAACAACATTCCCTCGCTATCTGGAAACATTGAAATAGTGAGGAGTGACGCTCCGATACTTGCCAACCTTTCATCAGAAGAATCTCGGAGTTTGATCAATGACCTTCAAGTAGAGAACCAACGGTTAGCAGGCTAGCTCGATGCGTTAAGGCAGTCCAACCCGAGAACAACACCCAGTCGAACATGGGCGCCACCGCTCAAAATACGACGAAGATTGCCACTAGGAGAGATCTAGAAGGTCGACCTTTGTTTTTCGAGATGATGTCTCCCGCACACATCATCAGAGAGAGGAGGAGGAGACCAGGGTCGCAGAGACCACTCCTCCCCCCACCATCAGCTCGGGACCCTTCATCGAGCACATCATGGCAGTACGCCTCCTCGATAACTTCAAATAGCCGACCACACTCCAGCCCTACAGCGGCACAAGCAATCCGACCACTCACCTGACGATGTTCAGGTCGATGATGCTCCTCAATGGCGCAACCGACTCTATCATCTACCAAGCCTTTCCAAGCTTCTAGGAAAAAGGTCGCACTGCTATGGTTTTCTACCCTCCTGCTAGGGTCTATACATACCTTTTAGGAGCTCTCCCAAGCCTTCACCAATCAGTTCGCTTCGTCACAGATCTACTCCAAAACCAAAGACTCCATTCATTACATCAAGTAGGGACAACATGGGTCGCCGAGAGACTACTTAAAAAGATTCCATACCGTCGCCATGGAGATCTCAAACCTCAATTCGCATGTCGAGTTATACTCTATCAAACACGGTCTGAAGCCCGAACACTTTGGTGACCAGATCGCCCTGGCAAAACCTAATAATATGATTGAGTTTCGAGAAAATGCAATATGCTACATGGAGATGGAGGAACTTCGAGACGCCAAGAAGGCCGACGGGTAGATCACCAAAGACACCACCGAGGATAACAAGTCCAAGAAGCCCGACAAGAAAGACGAAGATCGAGATCGCCATGATCGGGATGATAACAAGCGGGCACAATCGCCATCCCTACGGAACACCCGATACGAAAAGTACACTTCACTCAACACAAAGAAGGAGGATATTCTTCGAGGGATTTATGACCTGAAGCTTCTCAGACATTCGTCACTGTCGAAAAACAAAAACCGTCACCCAACGTTGATAAAAGCAAAAGGTGCACATTTCACGACACCTATGGACACACCACAAAAGACTGTGTGGTATTAGGAGATCAACTCGAAGACCTGACCCAAGCTGGACAGCTTGACCGGTACGTCAACTATGGAAGAGAACATGGCCAAGATAGGAGCCATGACCATCAATGCCAAAGCTGAAGTCGGACACCCCCGGGCCACCTCGAAGGTCAGAGAGAGAACTACCGAGCAACTGCCCAAGTAACGATGTCCGAGGGGTCATCGACTACATAGCCGGCGGATTCACAAAAGGAGCCGAAACAAGTTTGGCCAGGAAGAGATCCCTCTATACAATCATGGCAATCGACGACGCCACTCGCCCGTAGAGCCCCACTTCTAAAACCCTGGTAATATCAATTCTTTGAATCTGATTTCTAGGGGATTGATAAAAATCTTCACGACCCTGTCGTAATTTTTGTAGTCATCAAAAATTTCATTGTTAGGAAAGTTCAAATGGATCAAGGCAGTTCGACCGACATCCTTCCTTACCCTACATTTAAGTAAATGCAGCTGACTGATGCCTCGCTCTCACCCTGCAACAAAGATCTAGTGGGTTTCTTGGGAGAGCGGGTCAATGTTCGAGACTCCATATGGCTAAGGATGACATCTGATTCCCAACCGAAAGCAAAGATGATCGACGCACATTACTTGGTCATTGACGTCCTTAGTCCTTACCATATGATCTAAGGATGGCCTTCGATGAACAGCCTAGGGGTCGTCGTATCGTTCCCCCACATGGCATTGAAATTTCCTGTCTCCAAGATAGAAGTAGGCAAACTCTACGTCGACCAGAAAGAAACCCGTTGGTGCTAGAACGAATGCCTTAAACAAAAAGCGACAAAATCGAGGGAGGGGATAGGCGTTCCGCCCCACCAGACACTCTCAATTTCCCTCGACGAATAGATCACAAGGACCTCCAAGCAGGACCCTAGTAGAAGTGCTCAAAAGTCGCCCTGACCAGAGAGCGACTTGAAAGCCGAGTACCACTCGGAGTAAATAACATGAACCAGAACCCAGCCAAGCCTGAAGCGGTATAGACTCTTCTAGCCACCAATGGATGGCAATTGAGTTCCTCTTCTTCCCTCTTATAACCTTACCAAAGCATAACCAAGTTCGAACCAAGCACCTCACTCGGGGAAACCTTACTATATCAATAATTTCTCTTGCATATTAATGAAGATTATTTCTTTTCACATCGCTGTGTGTGCATGCAGGAAATCTATGGCCATCTCGTCGTACATTATGAACAAATGTCATGTGATTCATGACAAGAACGTCACCGACCTCAACGACCCGAGGTGCGGTCCTACATTACGCTCCTCGATGAGCTCTGCTTGACCCTAAGTGTGGTCCTCAGCCTTAGCACCACTCTCGGTCTCCCACACCCTCAACGACACTAGGCGCGATCATGTCTTACTCTCATCTGCGAGCTTGGCATGACCCCAAGCACGATCCTCGGCCTCAGCGCCATTCTCAAGCTCCCACACCCTCAACGACCCCAAGTACGATCATGTCTTACACTCCTCGGCGAGCTCAGCTTGATACCAAGCGTGGCCCTCGGCCTCAACTCAACTCTCGGGCTCCCACACCCTCAACAATCCCATGTGTGGCCCTGCCTTAGGGTCCTCAGCGAGCTCGACTTGACCCCAACTGTGGTCATCAGACTTAACGCCACCCTCGGGCTACCATGTCGTCAGTGACCCCAGGCACGCTCCTGACTTATGCTCCTCGGCGAGCTCGGATTGATCCTAAGCGCAATCCTCGTCCTCAGCGCCACTCTCGGGCTCCCATGCTCTCAACGACCCCAAGCACGGTCATGCATTACGCTCCTCAGTAAGCCCGGCTTGACCCCAAGCGCGGTCATCGGCCTCAGTGCCACACTCAGGCTCCCATGTCCTCAACGACCCTAGGTACGGTCCTGCCTTACGCTCTTCGGCGAGCTTGGCTTGACCCCAAGCGCGGTCCTTGGCCTTAGCATCACTCTCGGGCTCCCACGCCCTCAACGGCCTTAGATGTGGTCCTGCCTTACACTCTTCGATGAGCTCATCTTGACCACAAGTGTGGTTGTCGGCCTCAGCGCCACTCTCTCGCTCAGCAACTCCAGGCGAACTCCTGACTACGTACGCTCCTCAGCGAGCTTGGCTTGACCCTAAGTGTGGTCCTCAACTCAACGCCACTCTTGGGCTCCCACGCCCTCAACGACCACAGGCGCGATCCTGCCTTATGCTCCTCAACGAGCTCAGTTTGACCCCAAGCGAAGTCCTTGGCCTCAGCACCACTCTCGGGCTCCCACGCCATCAACGACCCCAGGCGCGGTCCTATCTTACGCTCCTCGACGAGCTCGGCTTGACCCCAAGCGTGGTCATCAGCCTTAATGCCACTCTCGGGCTCCTACGCCCTCAGCGATCCCAAGTGTGCTCTATTGGGCGAAATGACACACTAGAGGGGCGGTGAATAGTGTATTAACTAAATAATTATCCTAAATTCAATTTTAATCGTTTCTTTGATTACTTAGGCAATTCACAAATCGAGAAGTAAGCGGAAGTGAGTAATGACGATAAATAATGTGATACACAAATAGAACAACGTTAACAAAATTATTTATAGTGTTCGGCCCCATTGCCTACTCCACTACCTAAGCACTCCGCTTAGGATTTCCAAACTAGCTTTACTAGATTATCTTATTTCCTTTACAACGAGGATGTTTTCACCGGAGAGTCTCCGCTCTCACACCGAAGGCACTTCCACACCCGGAAGTCTCTATCTTCCTATTGAGAACACTCTCCCACCTCAATCCTAAGGACAATAAGAACTAATTCTAGTAAACTATATTTACACAAGTGGTTTTACACCTTCTACACCAAGGATACCACTCAATTACAAGATCTAACACTAGGTCTTCTTACACGTTCAAATACAATGAAATAAATCATAAAAATACACAAGTAATGGAGCAAATAAATAATACAACAAATACTTAGATCCAAACACGAGTCCTAGTTCCTCTTGATACCTCAATGATGAATCGTTCAAAACTTGAAGGCAAGATCAAGGATGTATCTTGGAAACTAGGGTTATCAAGAAGATGGCTCAAGAAAAGCTTTAGAATGATCAAGAATTGGCTCAATAGAGGCTTGGATCAATTGTTAAGAAGGTTTAATGAAGGATGGAGAGGAGTATTTATAACCCCTTAACCAAACGGCAGCTCAACGAGCGAAAAACTAGCCATTTTCGCCGTTCGGTCGCTTGCCGGTCGATCGTTGGTCGACCGACCAACCGATCACCCAGTGACCGCTGGCTTTCTATGCCTTAAACACTCTATTCGGTCGATCGACGGGTCGATCGAATGAGTCACGATATTGCGATACGCAGTTCGGTCGACCGACGCAAGCATTGCCAATTTTTGGCCTCGGTCGATCGATCGCCCGGTCGATCGAAGTAGCCACTGCCAATTTTTGGTGTTGTTCGGTCGACCGACCTAGCTACTGCCATTTTTTAATAACATTCGGTCGACCGACCAGTTGACCGAACCTGGGCTGGAAATTTTTATCTTGGCTTTCTCGTTTCGCGCTTTGTTTTTCGGCTTCGTTCTTCAGCGTGCTTCAACTTGAAAGACTTTCCATATTTTCTTTTGATTTGTCCAAGACGTCTTTGGTGCACACGTCGATCTTCGAAAGATTTCCACGATGAACCCGAACGCGACAATCAATGTCCTTTCGATTTTTTGATTTCTCCTATATTTCCGATCGAAGACATCGAGCGCTAATCAATATGGAACCTGAAAATATTTCTCAATGAAATATTAGTTTCATGTTTGTTATCATCAAAACCGAGATTAAGACCAAGGTAGAAAACCTTAGGCCAACAATCTCCCCCTTTTTGATGATGACAAACAACCTTAAGGAAATATATCATTTAAGCACAAATGATATCAAACATGGGATTTCTCCCCCTATCAACTTGCATATCTATATAATAGAACTCCCCCTATCTATATGCATGGTTTTCCTATATTTTCTTCCATTTTACCTATATTTTTCTCCCCCTTTTGACATCAATAAAAAAGGGCAAGAAATATCAACCTATAGTCAAAGTTGAGACTCTAAAAACTATTTTCCATAAAACATGAAAATCTCAACTAAATGGATGACGAATCAAATATCTAATATGAGACTAAATCATATATGATAGCATTAGATGATAAATACATTCCAAGTCTAGAAATCATGTATAGGCTTAAGTATTGATATTTTCGTGTATCAATCAAGGAGTCAAAAATTATTTTGAAAATGATTTTTCTCATCACATGAGTGGAACGATATCAAATGTGAATTCAAAATATCATACTTGAAGTCTCATTCCAAGATTGGACCAAAAATTAAAGTATCAGAAAAATAAACATTTAGAAAGAACGGTACTTTAAAGTTTTGAAATTCAATTTCAAAAACCCATATCAAATCATATCCTTACTGAAAATTTTGAAATTTTATTGAAGAAACTAGATTTTTCAGAGAACATGCAATTTCAGGAATCATCGAAAAATTATTTTTCTGCATTTTTCTAAAAATAACTGAAATCTAGTGACATTTTCGTAAATATTAGCTATTTTTTAAAAATTCTCAGTTTTTATTCAAACTTTCCAAATATCAAGATTTAATCATTTAAGGCATATTTATCAAGTTTGAAATGAAAATAATATCATTTTGTCAAAATTTTACCTTAGAATGATTTCATTCAAAAATAAGAATTGTATCATGAAATTGCTAAGTATCAAATTTCAACCTTTACTCATAGTTTTTCAAATTTAAACTTATGGACACCTAACATGAGTAAATCTAAATATGTTTGTGAAGCTTGGACCAAAAATAAAGTTTCTAAGTAAATTTATTGACTTAGATCAACTCTACTCAACTTTAGGTTTTCTAAAGTGAACTTGTTATCAATTTATCCATTTTCTCATGATTTTTCAATTTTAATCACATGGAAGTATATCATGAGTAAGTTCAAACATGTTTATCAAGTTTTAACTTAAATGAAGTCTCTAAGATGAAATTCTACCTATGACACATTTCATTCAAACAAGGTTTCATGAAATTTCCTAAGTATCAAAATTTTATCTACTCATGAGATTTCAATAAATTATCATGCAAGATCATTCATGAGCATAGAGAAATCATTTAATCAAGAAAATAGAGGTGTTATGTAAGAATTTTACCAAAATGAAACTCATAACTCATTTCTTGATAAATTCTCAAATTTCCACTTTATTTCCATTTTCCTTTAGCCTTCCAAATTTTACCACCTTTTCAACTTGCAAGTAGGCTTCATTAGTATCATAATGAAATAATATACCAACTAGCAAGCTAACTTATTAAATAGCAAAGGTTCAATGCAAAGTTTCATTTAAAAATCTTAACCTATGCTGGATAGTAGAGATTCATTTTAAGAGAGTTATCATGATATCAAAATGAATCAAAGAAATCTTAAGATATGAAATATTTGAAAAATAAGATCTCTAAACATGTTTAACTAGTTTGGACTTAAAAGAAAGTCTATAGTATCAACCTAGAGCAAGTTTCATTTAATGAAATTTGCCTAAGTGCTAAAATTCTACATACTCATGAGAATTCAAGGGTTTAACATGCAATTCTAATCATGAGTACAGAGACATAATTTAAGCTTAAACATTGAGGTATAACACTAAGATTTTGAATTAATCGAAGTTATACCTTATTCATGATGATTTGCCAAACTTACCATTTTCTCCTAATTATTAGCCTTCCATTTTCATAAATGTTAACTTGTAAGCCAAAAATCATTAGTAGCACAATGATGTAATAACTAGCAAGTTAGCATACTAAATAGCAAAGGTAAAATAGAAATCTTCATTTGAGAACTTCAACCTAAGCTAGATAGTGATAAATTCGTTTCAAGTAGAATGTCATGAAACCAAAACGAATCGATAGATCACAAATGTAATATTTAATGAAAAATTGATCTTCAACCCTTCCTATTGGTTGAAAACCGAAAGGCCACAATTAGCCTACAATTTAGAACCGCAAGGTCGCTTAGGCCCATTACATGGCACATAGGTCTCCGAAGAGACCGGAAATCAAAAATCAAAAATATTTTTGAAACTTATCAAGAGCGAAAAATTTACTAATATTAAGCATATATTAAAACTCCAACTATAATTTAAGCAAGAGGGTATAGGAGATGATACCGAAGTCTTTGATGTCAATTTCCATACCTATGGCATCATGATAGCTTGAAGTTGCAACCTCTTGGAATATTTCTCATTTGGATCCAAGGTCAACTTCAATATTTCATTTCTCATTCATCCTTGTGTGGTAGCTCCCCCTATGAAAGGGCATGAGATCTTTGGTACCCAAATGGCCTTGGGTCCTTGGGGGTTAGAGGGCTTAGGCATCCAAAGTGTCCTAGCAACACTTGGATTTTTTTTTTAATGCGCAATCATAAATAGCATGCCCAGAAACACCACAACAAAAATAATGTCCATTAAATTTCTTTTTATTTTTGCTATGGACATGTGGTTTATCATTAGAATGCTTGACATGTGAACTATGATAAGCATGAGCATTCTTAAAGGAAACAATTTTCTTTTGATCATGAGGTTTAATGTTAGAATGCTTGACATGAGAAACATGATGTGCATAAGCATTCTTGAAAGAAACATTTGTATTTCTAAAATTATTAAATGATGAATTTCTAGATAGATTATTAAGTTTCTTACTTAGAAAAATAATCTCATTTTTCAAGTAGTTCATGGTTTTATGAATAGCATGCAATTGAGTTTTCAACATGTTATTTTCATTCTTTAAGATGTCATTTTTTATTTTCAAATCCTTAGTGGCAATACTTAAGGTATCATGGCATGATGTCTAGCTTCTCATTTTCTAATTTTACATCATGTAATTAAGAGCTAAGACTTATATTTTCTTTCTTCAATTTTTTGTTTTCTTTATCTTTTCTAACAAGCAAGGCATACATGCTTTTATATTCATCATTAATTTCATCATAAAGCAAATCATGAGAACTAGATGAATTAATACTACCATTTTTGTTATCATTGTTAGAAGAAGAAGAGTGTACCTCATCATTAGCATCCATGAGGCAAGCTTTTGAAGTGACTTAACAGTCATGGCAAGAGGATGCTTCATTTGAATAAGATGATGATATGGAAGCGTTTGACCTATTCTTTGCCTTGTTCTTCATGAAATGACAATTTTTCTTCATATGCCCTTTTTCTTTGCACACATGGCAAATCACCTTCCTTTTTCGATTTTTTGTGCTCCTATGACTAGAGACACTTTGGGCTTCAAAAACCATGTTAGTATTGGAAGGATGACCATTGTCATCACTACCTTCATTAAAAGTTTTTAACTCATCGATTTTAGCATAATCATATAAGACATTTAAGCCAACCCAAATATCGAATGCGGAAGTACAATGCATGATCTTTTCAAATATATTATTTTCCAAAGAACAATATATAAAATTTGTTGCCTTAGCATTTAATTCAAACTTATTAATTTGTTCTTGGGTCCATGCATCCATATTTTCCTTAGGTTCTATGTATTTTGACTTTACCATATTAAAAACACCTAAACCTTGAGTCTTTAGAAAAGTGTACATTCTACTCTTCCAAAGACCAAAGTTAGACTCATCGAACCTAGGAGGTGTAGACGCTACCAACTCTAGTGCCATTTTCGGATTGAGACTAGATGTAGATGAGATGGTGAAATCTCAAACTATGACCCGCTCTGAATGGTACACTAGAGGGGGGGTGAATAGTGTGTTAACTAAATAATCAGCATAAATTCAATTTTAATCGTTTCTTTGATTACTTAGGCAATTCATGAATCAAGAAATAAGTGGAAGCGAGTAATGACGATAAATAATGTGATACAAAAAGAGAACAATGCTAATATAATTATTTATAGTGGTTCGGCCCCAATGCCTACTCCACTACCTAAGCACCCCGCTTAGGATTTCTAAACTAACTTTACTAGATTATCTTGTTTCCTTTACAACAAGAACGTTTTCACCGGAGAGTCTCCCCTCTCACACCGAAGGCACTTCCACACCCGGAAGTCTCCGTCTTCCTACCGAGAGCACTCTCACACCTCAATCCTAAGGACAATAAGAACTAATCCTAGTAAACTACGTTTACACAAGTGACTTTACACCTTCTACACCAAGGATACCACTCAATTACAAGACCTAACACTAGGTCTTCTTACACGTTCAAATATAATGAAATAAATCACAAAAATACACAAGTAATGGAGCAAATAAATAATACAACAAATACTTAGCTCCAAACACAAGTCCAAGTTCCTCTTGATGCCTAAATGATGAATCGTTCAAAGCTTGAAGGCAAGATCAAGGATGTATCTTGGAAACTAGGGTTATCAAGAAGATGGCTCAAGAAAAGCTTTAGAATGATCAAGAATTGGCTCAATAGAGGCTTGGAGCAATGGTTAAGAAGGCTTAATGAAGGATAGAGAGGAGTATTTATAACCCCTTAACCAAACGACAGCTCAATGGGCGAAAAACTAGTCGTTTCCATCGTTCGATCACTTGCCGATCGATCGTCGGTCGACCGACTGATCGACCGCCTAGCGACCGCTGGCTTTCTGTGCCTTAAACAATCTATTCGGTCGACCGACGGGTCGATCGAATGAGTCACGATACTGCGATCCGTAGTCCGATCAACCGATCGATCGACCAATGCAAGCACTGCCAATTTTTAGCCTCGGTCAGTCGATCGCTTGGTTGACCGAAGTAGCCATTGCCAATTTTTGGCACTATTCGGTCAATCGAACCTGGGCTGGAAATTTTTATCTTGGCTTTCTCATTTCGCTCTTTGTTTTCCGGCTTCGTTCTATAGCGTGCTTCAACTTGAAAAACTTTCCATATTTTATTTTGATTTATCCAAGAGGTCTTTGGTGCACACGTCGATCTTCGAGAGATTTTCACGATGAACCCGAACGCGACAATCAATGTCCTTTCAATTTTTCCGATTTCTCTTATATTTCTGATCGAAGAAATCAAGCGCTAATCGATATGGAACCTGAAAATATTTTTCAATGAAACATTAGTTCCATGTTTGTTATCATCAAAACTGAGATTAAAACCAAGGTAGAAAACCTTAGGCCAACACGCTCCTGCCTTACGCTCCTCGACGAGCTTGGTTTGACCCTAAGTGCGATCCTTGGCCTTAGCGCCACTCTCGGGCTCCGACACCCTCAACAACCCCAGGTGTGGTCATTGACTTACGGTCCCCGACGAGCTCGACTTGATCCCAAGCGCGGTCCTCGGCCTTAGCGCCACACTTGGGCTCCCACGCCCTCAACGACCCTTGGTACGGTCATGCCTTATGCTCCTAGGAGAGCTTTGCTTGACCCCAAGCACGGTCTTCGGCCTCAGCGACCCCAGACGCGGTCTTGCCTTACGCTCCTCGGCGAGCTAAGCTTCACCCCAAGTGCAAGCCTTGGCCTGAGCGCCACTCTCGGGCTCCCACGCCCTCAGTGACCCTAGGCATTGTCCTGCCTTACACTCCTCAGCGAGCTCGTCTTCACCCCAAGCGCGGTCCTCGACCTCAGCGTCACTCTCAACTCCGGAAACCAAGGACCCCGAGGTCTACGCTGACTTCGGCAAAAGTGGAGGGGGAGAAACATCAACCAGCGGACTCTTTCCTTTACCACTCGTGGAGGCATCACCCCTCAACTCCGCCAATCGAGCACGAATATTCGACTCCTCGAGCATCGAAGACATTTTGCCTACATCACAATAAAATTCGAATCAGCACAACTAGGAAAGACAAGGTAATAATACCTTACAAACCCCCCTAAAACTTACTTATATATATTGAGGCTGAGGACCCTTCCCGATTTTGTTTTAGCAGTTCCTTGCAGGAAAAAGGATCGGAATGGAAAATGCCGATCCAAGAACTCAATCATACGCTTATCCTCGAGCAAGATGCTCTCATCTTCCAGAAATAGAATAGGTGTGGGATCCTTCCTCCGGATAACAAGATAATAGGAACTTCCCCGATTGGGACTCCCCATCCCATAAATACTGCCAGATGTTTGACCTTGACCTAACCTTAAAGAAGTGTGTCTTGAAATTTTCATAAGAACTCCTGAACAAGCTGAAGAGCCTCTTCCCTGGAGCACTACTGAAAGACACCCATAAACTCTTTTGAGTCCCTTTCGCTTTGAAGAAAGAGAAAAACATACTAAGGCTCGACTCAATCCCGAGACACTTCATCATAATCTTGAAACAAAGGACAAATACCCAACTGTTCTGATGCAGTTGCATCGAGGGTGACATTTGCCTGATTCAACACCATGTGCTCGAAATTAGTGAACAACAATCGAACCCTAAGATCCTCAAACAAAGTTCGGTACATAAAAACAAATTCGGCCTATCCCCTATGGAAAACCCTATCCACCGGAGAACAAGGGAGGCAATCAAAAGCATCATTATCGTCATAGCGGGAGATCGACAAGCTCTCCAGAAAAGACTAGATATTGTCCAAGTTGGTCATCACCGAACTCTGTTGTCATATCTCATCATGGACCAACGAGTGTGGGTTTGAAGTTCTTCCAGACAGCCCAACCTCCGACTTAATTCCACCGCCCCTCCTTGCCATTTGGACAAGTCAGTACAACCTATCAACCTAAGGGCAACCTCGACAGTGCAAGAAGCTAAAGCAAAACCAAAGGCTCACCAGAAGTAAGGCAACAACGACCAAGAAAAATGATCGGGATGGCATGATCGATGATAGCCTCCTAAACGCGAGCACCAAATGATAAGAACATGGGAAGAGTTTGAAACGAGGAGAGAAAAGCCGTTTTAAAGGCCAAGAGGTAGTAGCCACCCCATCGAACGACTAATAATGACACTGTGATTAAATCCCAGCCGACCAGCTCGCCAGCAGCGATTCCCTAGAACACCCCGAAGGTACAAACGACCGGCTCTCTTCGTCATGATTACTCCCCAAATGGGAGTTAATGCCAAGAAGACCAGACGTCAACCGGTGGCCACCATGTGGAGGAAATACTCCCCCACCACATAGCCACCACGCCAAGAGCGGAAACCGAAGGTCACAAAATGATACGGCAAAGATACGCCGACCTGATTTACCTCGGCCAATCAATAACAAAAGACAACACGTATGCACTTCCCACAATCTGTCTGAGGGCAAACCCCTACACCTACAGAAGCTCGACAGGCACACTGAAGTCGGCACACTCATGGAATGCGACATATAGACAGAAGCTGACACACCATTAGAGCTCGGCACGAAGTCCTCGAACTCCGATCAAGCTCAGGGACTGGGGAGTTGACCAGCACTTTGGGCCCGGCTGGATCAGGCCCAGAAGCTCCCACACTAATGAACCAAACTCAAGTCGAACTAGATATTACTCAACCGGGGGCTCCACCCGACCATACAAGGACATTTACGTCCTCATTAATTACGAGGAATCCGTCATCCAGGAATCTGACATCTCCGAGATTAGTCTCGACTCATTCTGAGCACATCCCTACGAGATTTCGGATGTATTATCACCAGACATCCCTCAATTGTACACTCTATACAGACATGATGCACACTATGTACATCTACATTCCAATTTCTATTCCCTCACCTGGAATCCTTTCTTACTTGAGCGCCGGAGTGCCTTTTGCAAGTCCCCCCGTCGGAGTCACACCTGAGCAAGAGACGCGTCGGGCCGCATCATCTCAACTTCAGGCAAGAATATATTATACTTGTACTACTCCATAAAAGTTGTCATAGTGCCTACTTCTTAGGCACCACACAGAGGTTGGAAAAAAAATTACTATAAAGTCGGGCTTCATAGAACTTTTATGTAGCCCAACAAATGAGTGAACCTAGAATCAATAAGAATGAACCTAAAGTAGAAGTATTAGGTTCACTCTTTTGCAATACAACTCACTTAGTCTTAATCATAGAAGTTGCACTAGTCCACATGGTTAATTTGTCCCCCTTGGGATGCTTGAGTCCACGTGGAAAGTAAAAATCTTGCCTCCTCCAACAAACTTCACCTCAAGTAAATCAAGTCCACGTTGTAAACACTAATACCGCGTTTGTTTCACGAGATATGACTGGTGGATAGGATTTGTCAAATCCTATCCGCCGTTTGCTACGAGCACCGCATATCATTTAAGTTGGATATGATCGGATCCAAATTCAGTTCTAATGAGATATAGATATCCGCCCGAGGGGGTTGGGAATTAAAATCCTAGGATTTTTTTTCTCTTATCATTTAAATTGGATATGTCCAATAAGTTAATTTTAATTCAATATTTAAGAATATTATGTCAAGTATTATCATTATGTTAAAATAATTATTTAAATTTAAATTTATAATTTTAAAATAAAAATTTGGTAAAATCAAATTTTAAGTATTAAATTATTAATATCCGACTTCCTTATCCAGAGCCAACACAAACATAGGATTTCAAAATCTTATTATTATATCCGTTGGTAACACCAACGGTAATTAATGTCCGTTGGTAACACCAATGGAAAATATTATCCGTTGGTAACACCAACGGAAAATATTATCCATTGGTAACACCAACAGAAATATATTCTGTTGGTGATGCCAACGGATCACTATTCGTTGGTGTCACCAACGGATCATACTCTATTGGTATTACCAACGGAGATAATATCCGTTGGGAATACCAACGGATATCATCCCCGTTTACGCTGACATATTCAACAAATTAAGGTATCCGTTGGTATTACCAACTGACATCCGTTGGTATTACCAACAGAAACATTCGTTGCTAATACATTTTAATTAAAATGCTCATACCCATATGAATTTTCATTTTCCTATATACAACCTATAATCACACGTCAAATTTTTTATTTACCCAATCACAAATATATATACAAGTCAAGAAAAAAAATTCATATTTCATAACCAAATAATAGTGTCATTTTCATAACCAAAACCAAGCATCTACAATCGAGTATATTATCAAACAAATACAAACATTACTAAGTCAAATTTTCCCTAACATTAACCGAATTGTGTAGTGCAAAATCATAACCAACATACAAATCTTAACCAAATACAAATCCATTATCAACCAAATACAAATCTTAACCAGCATCATAACCCAGATGGAGGTGGAGGTGGAGGTGCAGTGGAAGCTGAAGGTGAATCTGTTGATTGTAAAGAGTTGATTGGAAAGCCTAGTTGTGTTAACATCAACCGAACTTGAGCTTCCACTTGTGCTTGTACTTGCGTCTGCAGTTGTGATTGTTGTGATTGCATTGATGCTTCCAATTCAGTAATATACTGTCGCATGGATGTCATCTCAGTCTGCATCGCATTCCACTCATCATTCATTCGACCATGGCCCGATGTACTAGATTCTGCTGAGCTAGAACTCCCCATAATGGATTTAACATCCTCTCGACATCAAAAACCGTAAACCCGATTATGAGATGGATGTCCAGAGGCATTAATCCATTATTTTGGATCTAAAATGGGTTGTGATGCTACATCTGTACCATACTTTTCTATGATCGATACCTCATAAGCCTCCTGTACAATATTTTATAAAAATAGTTCATTACGATATTTTAAAAAGAAGCAACATATAAAATAAATACATACCGCAACACTCTGCGATTTATTGTCGATATAGTCACCCTCACCACTATTACGCTTATAAGTATGCTTAAACAACTCAAGATGGGTTTGGGGGTCGGTTCAACTTTTCTTCCTACAAAAAATGACAAATAATATTTAATTAATAATATTTTAAAAAACATATAGGATAACAAATTCTATTAATATCATACCAATTTTCTTCGATGGGCCACAAATGAAATAGATCCACCTATATGTCATGTGACGTCACTATCTACCTCTTTCTTACGATTTTGACGAGCAACTTCGGATTTTCTCCTCCACTTCTCCGTGACCCAATGCTCACTAATAAGTTGATTCCACACATCTGGAGATATCCATGGAGGGCCAAATCTGTTAGTTCGACTAATATCATCAGTATTGGCCTTTCTTTTCGCATAATTCCTTGCATCACACATATTGTCAGAAAAGCGTCGACAAGCTATTCTATCCCATATTTCATGAACATCGCTTGTCCTAGATGGATCCCAACGATAGACTGTCTGAAAAAAGACAAATATGTTAATGAAATGATAGTTGACAACATTCTAAAGAAGTACCAATTTGATGCAATTATATGATCACACAATCAATCATGGCATATGCAGGTTTCATGCAGCCAACCTTCTATTACTTCAGCTAAATCTTTTTAGAGAGGAAAAGGCATATGCAGTTATGAATATTAGTATGGCTAAAACTTACTAATATTCAGTTATGGCTAAAATTGAATATTAATATGCAGTTATGTAGTTATGAATATTAGTATGCAGTTATGAATATTAGCCATATGCAGTTATGGCTAAAACTTACTAAGAAGCTTTCTTATGTACCAATAACATGATGAGTATGGGTCAAAAACTGTTGCAATATGAGTAGGTGTCTATCACACAATCAATCATGGCATATGCAGGTTTCAAGATAAACTTACTAAGAAGCTTTTGGTGCTCAATAACATGATGAGTATGGGTCAAAAACTGTTGAAATATGATATGCCAACGATTATATCAAGTAAGCATAACGACTTCTTGTGTACTAGTATAAACTGATACTCTTTATTTTGTCTCAAAAAAGACTTATTTATGTACTGTCATCTCACAAAGGATTTTTTTTCTTCATGGGTCAAACTGATGAGCGTATAGACATATGTAGCTCTCTTCTTGGAAATAAAAAAGAAGAGAGCAAAAATAATCTAATTGTGGTACTTGTTTCTGTCTTCAGTAAGTCATGTGGAGCTGTGACCCATAAGGCTATAAATTCAAGTGCTGGGCTGGACATGCCGTGGATAAGCAGTAATAACTATAGATATAAATGACTTCAGGAGGCAAATCATCAACATAAGGATTTCTATCTTTGAGTCTGCAATAACTAAGGAATACCTTGATCATGAACTAAATGGAATAACCCTTGAAGAGGTAATGATGTTGCCTATCAAATACTTTTTTTCTCTATTGTTGTTGTTCTCTCATGAGAGGTGATGGTTCTCTTTTAATTCCTTGTGCAGGCAATGGATAACAACAGACTATTTATAATAAACAAAGGTATTAGAACATGCTATTGTATTAAAACAACTTATGGGCAGCATACTTATTATGAGCAGACCAAATAGATGTTAATGATATTAGAACATGCAACATACTTGTTATTCCCTAGTTACTTTATTTTCTTAGAATTTGGACAGCTAGTCATTCCTATATATACTGATATAGTATCAGGATAAGCTGGAGCTTCTTCCTATTCAGTATCCTGATACTGATATCCACAAGAGCTTCTTCCTTCCTTCTTGATAAGCTGGTGCAACTTTATTTAAGATCGTTGTAGATGTGGTCTTTAGAGTTTAGATTATAAATCCAACTAAAATCCACATTTTTTAGCTGTACGAAATGTGGTCATCGCTTGATAAACTGATTCCTCACTTTTAAAGAGAAAGCTGGGAATATTTAGATAAACAAGGAAGCTCATGTTCAATTTCTCTCTTATCCAAGTACAAGAACATTATTTCTTGGTCTAATAACTTTGTGCCAAAGAGAAAACATCTAGATAAGTAAAGCTAAAAAGTACCACAGGGATGAGCTAAATAAGTTGCACGACCACTTCTATCATTTTATTTTGAGTTCTCATCATACATCTTATAAAACCCTAGTATGTTCATTCCTAATTTTTTAATTATCCAAGAAGTTCAAGACATACTATACTTGACCTGAACACACCCCCTATAAAGCCACATTGTTCCTTTCTTTCTGTTTTCCTCCTCTAACTATTCACTTTTCTAGTTTCTACTCGTGTGTTATTTGTAAATCTCCCTTTTTCTTGGGGTGCGTTCAGTTCAAGTATAGTATGTCTTGAACTATACTTGTTATGAGCAGAACAAATAGATGTTAATGGTATTAGAACATGCCACATACTTGTTATTCCCTAGTTACTTTATTTTCTTAGAATTTTGACAGCTAGTCATTCCTATATCAGTCATGATACTGATATCAGTATCAAGATAAGCTGGAGCTTCTTCCTATTCAGTATCCTGATACTGATATCCACAAGGGATTATAAAGAGGGAAATGAACAGTGATGTAATAAATAGGGATTATAAAGAGGGATTATACTGATATCCACAAGCTGGAGATTATCAAGTCATTCCTATCAGTGTCAAGGGATGATTTCATATAAAGAGGGAAATGAACAGTGATGCACACAACCTGGCAAGGTCTACTCTGGAGCAGAAGGAAGGAAGGGAAGAAAGTTTTATTCATTTGTTCAAATCAGGTAGTAGTAGTTCTTTGAATGAACATGCTGTGTTACCTATAATAAATAGTGTAGTAAGCAGTAGTCCTCATGTAATAAATAGTAGTAGTTTTGTCCATGTAGATGTGGATTCTCATGTAAACAATTTGTATGGAAGTAATAAAATGGTCAATACTCATGGGCATGATGCAACAACAAACTGGATATGGAAATTAGCCAAAGCTCATGCCTGTGCAAATGATGCTGGTGTTCATCAGCTAGTGAACCACTGGTAAGCTTCTATGACTAGAAATATGTACCTAATCCACATATAACTATTTGCTCTTTTGTTCCAAGTATCAAAAAATATATTGTACATCATTCATCAATAATAATGTACATTAACGGACATCTATCTTCTAAAAATAAATTCATTTTCAATCGAAATCTTTATAAGTGAATTATTCCATCATTCATTCAACTGTTCCTGAAATAACTGTATATTAAAATTTTAGGTTGAGGACATCAATGAAATTTGTGACTTATATTCAAGAAATTTGACTTGCTTTATAGGGAAATACCTTAAATTTGTCCCAAAAGAATTCCTTCACATGTGATGGTACTTGATACCAACATGGCCATGCACCCGTGAAATTTGCCTTAATTATTGATGAAAAATCTCGTACTACTTCTGTCTCGAGGAAGCTGCAAAAAAGAATGTTAACAAATAAACACATTATAAATGATGTTAATAAATATCTTGTATTTACAAATGATGGTGTTTGAATATCTGACTACATATATACCTTTTCTTATCAATAATTAGTAGGTGTCTATCATCTGGTGTCTTTGGCGGCTGTGAAGGATGATTTGGTCCTCTTCCTCGACTTTGATGTGAAGTACCATCACTTTGTGTAGGAATAGATGTGTCATGTATAGACGTAGATGGTATAATAAGAACTGATGACATCAAAGGCAAATTCACTGAAGGTTGTGAGGGTAACGATGCTGCCAATGTCGACGGTGTAGGAATACTAGGAATATTAGGTGTTTCTATGGGAATAGTAATAGGTACAGGTACAGATATAGGTATCGTGGGTGCTAAAGAATCAATCACAGGTACAGGTTCAAGTATCATGGGTGCAAAAGAAAAGATCACAAGTGTTAAAGGTGTATCTTCAGATGATGAATGTATAGAAGTGGTAGAAGGGTATTGACTCAAACGAGGACGCCCTCGTCCTCGTCCTCGACCTCGACCTCGACTTCGTGTATTCACCATTACTTAATAAAATAATTGAAGCATATATAAATAATTAAAGATGATTAGAAGGATATATAAACATATAGTGCCATCCAAATTATGATAAAATACCTTATAACTTGTTAAATTCCTATGCAACTGGAGACTATAGACTTGAATATGTACCAAGCTACCTCATGTCAGAACAGTGGGTGTGTGGCCATCTATTGCCATCAACTGGCGACTATAGACTTGAATAAAATACCTTATTCATTGCCATCTATTTTGAGGCAGTGGGATCTATATATATTAATAGCCATTAATTTGAATTTTATGATTACTATCAACACTTTATGCTCTCAACCTTCACTGTCATTTATGATTATTAGTGTCTTATCTCTAGATTAATTTAATTGCTTACCAATTGAGTTAACTATCATTAACTGTCAAGCTACTATTGAACAAATGTCATTAATTTAATTGCTTACTAATGGAGTTAACTGTCACTAGAAATCCTTATCCTTAACTACCTAGCAAGTGTAGGAAAAGTTGTGTTTACATTTATCCTTATCTCTTCTTTGTTATTTCCTTTGACAGGTTTTGAGTAGAGTTGTTGCTTTGAAGGAGTCATGTAGTGTGTTATGTTGTTTTCCTTACAAGAAGATTGTGTGCTCTCTTTGATTTTAATGAGCTCACACCAGGTTGCCATCATAGGAAGAAGTCTTCGGCAGCAAGCAGTGCCACCAATCTCATTGTTGGAGATCTCATTTCAGCCATCTTCCTTGAGATGCAGCAACCCATGATGAGATCTCAAAGCCAAGTCCAACATAGATTGGATAATTGGGTCAGTATTCTCTCTTTAATGCTTGATGTGCTCCTCAATCTACAAAGCTCAATTCTTAACTTAAAAATCAAACATAGTTACTAATTCACTGTTACTAGATGCTTCAGAAGTGCTTACTGACACCATATATTGCATCCTCAAAAGTCAAATTCTCCAGAAGTAGAATCTCAGTTCATACATCAAATATTGTAATGTTAGTTATTCAACATAAATTTCATAGAAAAGGTTCCAACATTGATTGGTATAGCAACTTCTGAAAAACAGAGTAATATGCAATAAATTTACTTAGTCGAAGAGCAAAAAAAACATTTGATGACTAACATATTCACATAAAAAATAGGAAAAGAAAATACCTCCTCGAGACTCGGATCAAATATCATTTTCAAGAGACTAATGTTAGTTATTCACATAAAAAATAGGAAGTTTCCCTTTTGCAAAACAGATGAATTAATAGAAGTTGATGTTGCTTTAAGAATAGGCTAATATCGTTTATAAGAAGGGTGATACTGAGGATAACTGAGAGATATCTCATAAATCATTATACAGTAACTTAAATACAAAATTGGAACTGCCCAACCTCTATCCTGAACTGATCAAATTGATCTCAGCCTAGTGTCTGCTACTGGGTCAGTTTTACCAAGGTGTTATTGACTTAAAGACACAGTTCATTTAGTCAATGACTTTAAAAAATGATACTATGCATGATACCTTGGTTCCCTGAGTTCTTGATACAATTAATTCAAAATGTTGGCAAATCCTTCAAAAGAACTTGTTTAATAGAAGAATGGTTGCAGTAATTAGCAGATAATTATATTGTGGATCACCTTACTTTTAGTCAATGAAGTTTAAAGTGAATGAAAAGATCTCCTGGGGATATTTCTAAGTGAATGAAATGATCCCCCAGCCACATTCTCTTCAGGAAAATTATAGAACACTACTATATTAATTTGATGACCGCTTTTGGACAAGATGCAAATCTTAATTAACTAGGAATTTCTCCACTTCAGCAAGGCCAATTGGCAGCAACTTCCACTTCTTGTAGCTCTGCAAGGATTAATTTTAAGCAATTACAATCCAATAACACCACCTGAACTATGTACCTTTAGAGAAAGTAGAAATTATGAATGAACTCAAGCATCAAGCATAAAAATAATTCAAACATATTAGATAGTCAGTCATGTCTGCATTAGAAATAAATTACAAATAGTGACTCATCAACTATAAGGCCTTAGGGCCCACTAAACACATATATTATATAATTTGAGAAAAGTATAATAGAAGTTTAAAAAATTTCAATCATCATTCTCCTCATTTGACAAACACTCATCAACTTCATCATCTTCAGTATCTTCATCTTCAATGTCAACAGCATTTGCTTCTTCTTCATCCTCCTCAACGGCATGTGTTTGAGTTCTCAAGAAAAATTCTTCATGTTGATCTACCTCATCAACTACTCCAACATTAACTAATGCATTGGATGCATCTAACTCTGTTGTAGGCATAATAGGTTGTACTGCTTCAACCTCATCCTCTTAAAAAAAATCATCAATCTGTGGAGGGATATTATCATCTGTTTCTTCGATGTCTTCATATCTATTTCTTGCTTTAATTTTGTATGCAACCCACCAATCACTCCTTCCTTTTTTCTTTTAGGGGTAACTCGTGTAATAAACTTATTGAGCTTGCTCGGCTAACACAAAAGGAGCATCAATATAAAATTTTAACATGTGATTGATTTCAACAAGTCCATGACGAGAATGTACCCTAACTCCTTTTTTGGTATCAAACCACTCACATTTAAATAACACCACTTGATTTCCTTCACCAAAGTATTCTACCTGTACAATATCAATCAGGATGCCATAGTAATCACGATCATAATCATTGTAACAACTGCCCTTAACACAAACACCACTGTTTATTGTTTTTTTTCCATGTGAATATTCCTTGGTGTGAAACTTATATCCATTAACAAAATAACCCTTCATAGATCGAACAAATCTTTGCAGGCTTTGTGCAATGGCAAGAATTCGACTATCAATCGTGTCAATATTATGATTAACCTATCACAAAAAGAAGAAAAAGAACAATTTATAATATAGTCATGATTATTCATATTGAGAAAAAAATTATTATATTATTCAACTTACATAGTCTCTCAACCATTTTGGAAATTCTCTATCCCGTAACTTCTCAAGCTCTGCGTCAGTCAAGTGTAGTTCTCTTTGCATAACGATATTATTAAACTCACTAAAAAACAATAAAGTTTACATTAATATAAAGTAAATATACAAAATAATTAACACTACTATACGTACTCAATGAAAGGAGAGATCTCTTCACAATTCATAAGTACGTAAAGCTCAATTGCTTTATACTCATTTTCGTCGACCCTCCTATAACGCCCAACAGCCCCACAAGGTCGACGAAGATAGGTAAAGATAGATAGATGTCTCATGATAGTTGGAACTCCACCATCATCATTTCGAGGTACTTGATTGAACCTTGTGTGTACCTTTTGGTCCAGGAATAAAATGAATAAGAAATTAATATTTCTTATATAATACATATATATATGTGTGTGTGTGTGTGTGTGTGTGTGTTTTCACAAATTAATTCAACCTTGTGTGTACCTTTGGTTCGAAGTAAAAAGAACAAAAATTAGAAATTTCCTCAATGATATATGCTTCACAAATGGATCCTTCGACATATGCTCGATTTTTCACTTTTTTCTTCAATTGAAGCATATACCTGAAAATATTCTTAGAAATTAAGACGTATTTTTTTTTCAAAAATTTCAATCAAGAATAAAAAGGAAGATGTGTTACCTTTCAAATCTATACATCCATCTATATTGTACTGGACCACCAATTTTAGCCTCATAAGCTAAGTGAACGGTGAAATGCTCCATAGAGTAAAAAAAACTTGGTGGAAATATTTTCTCAAGCTTGCATAGTATCTCGACAATGTTTAACTCATGTCGTTCTACATTCTCAATTCGCAACACACTTGAACACAAGTCCCGAAAAAATAAACTCAGCTCAGTTAATGCATCCCATACTGGATCAGGTAATAAATCACGAAATGCAATTGGAATAAGCCTTTGCATGAAAATATGACAATCATGACTTTTCATTCCATAGAATTTGCAGTCATCTATATTTACACACCGACTTATGTTTGAAGCATAACCATCGAGAAATTTTAATTCTTTAACCCATTGACATACTGTTTTGATTTGTTCTTTCTTCAACACAAATGAGGCTCTCGACTTCAACATTTTCCCATTAACATGCTCTAATTCTAATTCGGGGCGCTTGCAATACTTAGGCAAATCAGCTTTGGCCTTGACATTGTCTTTTATTTTCCCCTTGATGTCCATCACTAAATTGAATATATTTTTAAATATATTCCGTTCAATATGCATCACATCTAAGTTATGCCGAATTAAATTTGTATGCCAATACGGTAAACTCCAAAAGATACTTTTTTTAACCCAATTATGTTGTTGGCCAAATCCAGAAATTCTAGCATTAATACATTGATTTCCAAATTGAATATCAGGCAATTTATCGACACGTGCCTTTATATCATCGCCCGATAATCGTAGAGGTGGAATATCTCTTTCAATTCGGCCTTTCATAAATTTATCTCTTTGTCGTCGATGTGGATGATCAAGAGGGAGAAATTGACGATGACAATCGAAAAATGATATCTTTCTCCCATTTTCGAGAACAAAAACTTTGCTACGCTCTAAACAATAGGGACAAGCTAACCTCTCGTGTGTGCTCCATCTTGATAGCATAACATATGCAGAGAAGTCGCTGATAGTCCACATAAGTGATGCTCTCATTTCAAAATTTTGTTTTCTAAAGACATCATATGTCAAAATTCCATCAGACCATAACATGTTCAGTTCATCTATCAATGGCCTCAAAAATACGTCAAGTTCTTTACGTGGGCTCTTTGGTCCAGGAATTATCAAACTTAAGAACATAAATTGATCCTTCAAACACATAGATGGCGGCAAATTGTATACAGTAACGAGCACGGGCCAAATTGAATAGGGAATAGAAGAATGCCTGAATGGGTTGAAACCATCGGTGCACAATCCTAATCTGACATTCCTTGGGTCAGAAGCAAATGAATGATTGTGAGCATCAAATTGTTTCCATGCCTCACTATGTGCAGGATGTGCAACAACGTCGGAAGTACGATTCTTAGCATGACAAATCATATGCTTTGCAGTTTTTTCAAACATAAAAAGTCTTTGAAGTCTTGGTGCTATAGGGAGATACCGTAAGACCTTATACGGTATATTTTTTCGTCTACCATTATTTAATAGTCTTGGCTTATATCGAGCATGTTCACACACTGAGCACTGCGTTAAATTTGTTGTTTTTTTATAAAACAATATGCAATTATTCTGACATGCATCTATCTTCTCATACCCAAGTCCTAATTTCTTCATCTTCTTTGTTTTGTAAAAAATTTCTTCCAACTTTGCATCTTCTGGTAGCATATCTTTAATTATTAACATCAGCCGATCATAGCAAGCTTCACTCATGTTAAACTCAGATTTGCAATTAAGCGACTGTGACATGGCTGATAGCCTACTTTGACTCTTACAACCACTCCACAATGGCTCATCTGCATAATTCAGTAATTCAAAAAACTTGGCAGCTTCATCATTTGGTCTTTCTTCTCCAATACCTTCAATACCGATTGCATCCACTACCATAGTTCTATATGGATTTTGAGGAGCATCAGAGCTTTCTGATTGAGGAATGATTGAGGATTCACCAACTTCTTCACTTGTCAACTCCCCATGTGCAATCCATTATGTGTAGCCAGATATAAATCCCTTCGAACATAAGTGATATTCCACCTCATCTTGACAATAAAATTGAAGATTATTACATCGTCGACATGGGCACCTAATTTTATCACCAGAAATATATTGAGTTTTGGAGTATGCAAAATCAAGAAATCCCTTGACTCCTTCCATAAATTCATTAGTCAACTCTCCTCCAATTATTCGACGTTTCATCCAACTACAATCGGTATACATTTTGATTAACTCTTTTCAACCTAGCAACAATATTAAGCACATTAATTATTAACATGCACAACATACAAAGGGAACCTTCGATTTAAAGCAGCAGTTGAAAATGAGGTTGATGCAAAAGTGAAAGTGCTAAGAACTGATAGAGGAGAATTCACCTCTAAACCTTTTATGGTCGTGATGAACATGGAATAAAACATCAGCTTACTGCAAGGTATACACCCCAACAGAATAGGGTTGCAGAAAGAAAAAATCGAGTTTTGGTAGAAATGACTAGATATCTGCTGAAGGGAAGTAAGCTGCCTAAAAACTTGTGGGCAGAGGCTTTTAATACTTCAGCATACATTATAAATAGAAGCACAACCAAAGCATTGCTTGAGAAAACATCATATGAAATTTGGTGTGGAAGAAAACCAAATCTCAGTCATCTAAGAAAATTTGGGTGTGTAGCTTATTGTCACATACCTAAGCAAAGAAGAAAGAAGCTAGATATTTCAGGGCTGAAATTTGGTGTGGAAGAAAACCAGATCTCAGTCATCTAAGAAAATTTAGCTAATAGTTGAAGTTCAGGGCTGATATGATCAGGATGAAGCTGAAATTATGAATTCTTAAATTTCAGGGCTGAAAATTTATCAACTTAATGTAAAATCTGCATTCTTAAATGGAGAACTCAAAGAAGAGGTTTATGTAGTTCAACAGTTCAACCAAAGGGTTAAAGGAAAGGAAGAAATGATCTATAGGCTAAAGAAGTCCTTATATGGCCTAAAGCAAGCTCCAAGGAGCTGGTATGAAAAAATTGATAGTTACTTTGTTACTGAAAAATTTTTTAGAGAAGCGTGAATGAACACACATTATATACAAAAAAAGATGAAAATGAAGATATTCAGGAAAAGTACTATTGGATATCTATTCAAAGTTGGAGCAAGTACAGTGTGCTGGTGTTCTAAAAAGCAAAATTCAACTGCATTATCTTCAGCCGAAGCTGAATATGTAGCAGCTACTTCAGCAAGCTGTCAAGCAATTTGGATGAGAAGAATTTGTTGGACTTTGGGATTAATTTGACACAAGCTACATGCATATAACTTGCAGGAGAAGATGGCAGGCATTGAAGCTCTTTTCACTTTAGTGCGATCTTTGTCAAGGGATGCTGCAGAGAGTATAGAAGCAGTAGGGTTGCTGTTGGATTTGTCTGAGATCGTAAAAGTTCGACAAAGAATTGGTAGAATTCGAGACTGTATGGTGATGCTAGTGACACTGCAAAATGGCAATGACACTGTTGCATCACAATGCACAGAGAGGTTATTGAGTGTCTTATCAGCCAATGCACACAATGTGCTTCTTATGGAAGAGGTCGGCTACTTCGTACCATTAGTACACTATCTAAAAGAAGGTACTTTCAAGAAAATCTTCTTAATTTCTTTCTTAAATTTAATGTACTGTGCTAGCATGCATTGTTTATGTTGTTTAGTTTCTAATAGCATTTTGCATTTAGTTTCACAATCCTTCTGAACTGAATATAGGCAGAGTAAGTTGAACTCTAGTCTCTCGTTTCACAAGTCAGCTAAAGATAAAACAATATCCATATTGCATTCTCTAAAACCAATCAAGAAAAAAACTTAAAACAACACAAGCAGTAGAGTAAGTTGTAACATTCACATTTTTCTGATAAAAGCATTCTTCTTCGCCCAATTAAAAGTCATACCAATGAATTTTCAATACCATAATATACTCTTTTCATTACGTTCTTCGAACAAAAATTCAAGAATCGATGCTAACCTTAGTGCACGATAAGCTAAGATAGTTGGCACCATGCATGCGTACTCATCCTACAATGGTCCAGATTATTTAGTAAATTAACACTCCAACTGTACAATTATGAGCTTGACTTAAATAAATGTTATAACAAGAGGTCATGGCATATTATTTCTCATAGTGTTACATCATTTACAATGCATCAAGTGTGTGAAAGTTGGATCATTTTATTTTGCGTTGGTGATGGCATATCAGATAGCATCTAATTCAGAACAAATGATTGTATGTTCTCCATTTTGATGTACTTCATAACTTCATTTAATCATAAATCCCATCACCAGTAACTTATATGTTATGAATGAGGCAGTTTAGGTCTTAAATATAGGTATTAAGGGAGAATCATGAATCCCTCTTTGTTTTACCTTTGTGGGTTTGGATTCGATCAAAAGGTTGGAACTTGAGTCTTGAGACATCAATTAATTTCCTTTCTCCTTAGTAATTAAGGCCAGTTCATATCTCTTGATGAATGCCTTTTAAAGTGGATGTGTGCTCAATAAACCACAAAAAAGAGCATACGAGTCACGAGTGGCTCTTGATAGCTAAACCTTTTATAGTCTCTATTATAGGAATAGCTTTTCTCATTATTTTATCATCTCTTCCAACTGCATGGGCAATGAAAGTGATGTGCGACACTGTTACACTGGCTATGAACCAATTAAGTCCTATAAACTTAGCTCTTTATATATGTATATGTACGTGTTATGTTTCTATTATAGGATTATCGAGCAGGTTGGTCCAGTACAGTGATATCATCACTTGCAGGACTTGCCAAAAAAATTGCATTCATTGTCGGATCAATTATTGGTTTCTGATTGCTAGAAGTGTTTGCTTGTGTTACGCGATTCGACCTATCATTCAATGAGCAGGAAAACACATCGATACAATTCATGACTCGTCCAATAGTTTCGTCGTCTAGGGGTGTGCAACGATCAGTTCGGTAAATTAACCGAATCGACCGTTCGGTTAATCGAACCGAATTTATACACAACCTCTTAACCGTTTTTCGAACCGAAACTTTCAGTTAACCGACCAAATTAACTGAAAAATTTCGGTTCGGTCCGGTTAACCGACCAAATTTTCTGATTTCAAAACAATTTCATCAGAATAATTCAGAACACACAAGCAATTTAACAAGAAGCAACATCTAATATCATGTATCCACATTCAAAAATGAAAACATTTTAATCTACAATCAGTTAACACTTAATAACAAGCAATTTAATCTACAATCAAAATTCAAAACAATTACTCAAAACAGTTAATTACTCAACTAGTGAACTAGCTAAGCAAATGATTTTATCAGTCTAGAGACTACTTACGCAACTAGCTAAGCAATTCTTTGCCTGTGAACTGCAGTTTATTACTCAACTAGTGAAAAATAAATCCTACTAACTTTCTCCATTCAATTTTTTCCATTCAATTCAAGTCTAGGGTCATCTATCTCAAAGTCTCTAAAAAAAAGTTTCAAGATGCATTCTACTATCTTATTATAGAGCCTTGTTATGTCTGAAATTTCTAGCACATATAGTGTAGTATTTGTTTCTTTTGCACCATATGGCTAGTGATGGATAGATTGACCTGACTGACCTGATCCTATTTGCAAGTGTTCCGTGCTGTATCAACTAAATACTTCGAAAATAAATTCTGGTTCTGATAACTTGAATACGTACAAGCAAGTTCAAACCAAGAATGACCTTTCTTTGCTGCCATTTTAAAACTGGCGGCACAACTAGTTCCTTATTTAGATTCTTTCTTTCTCCTTATAATTTCCATATAGTTAACGAGGTGTATTTTGCAATGTTTACAGGCTTCCTCACATGGGGAGGAAGGAATGACCTTATTCGATGTCTGTTGTAATCCAACTTGTGGCTACAGATGGAGAGAAAACTGATCAGTCAACTCACAAATATGACGAGCTAGACCAGTTTACAAATAATCAAACAACTCCATGCATGCTTGAGTAGTTCATACATGCATCAGGATTGACATCACTTTTCCATCAGTAGCTTGCAGTGCTATTGTTGCTTGTGTAGCAGTACCATTTCCATTCTACATTGTCACTTGTTTTGGACATCCCATTTACTTGCTTACATCTATTTAATCTATTTTTCATTAATCATGATATATACATGCCCTTTGTTTGCAACTGTTACTAAAAAGAGAAGACCTAATGCATGAAGTGTTATCAGGTTAAATTAGATCAAGGGATAGAATCTGTTTCTTAGCCAAAAGATGTCAGAATAAAAATTATCAAGCATCTCATCTTTATATGAGATCTTGTGATTAATAAAAAATGTGGGTAGATGGTGAGAGTGGAGACGAGCATTAACGAAAATTTGACCTTCATTAACTAAAATTAAAAGCATCTCTAATATTTGACTAAAACCGCAACTAAAATCATCTGAACATCATGAAATCGCAACTAAAATCGAACCTCCACAATCGAATGGGAAACCGAGCACTCGAAACCCGTAGAAGGGAAGGAATTCACTCGTCGGTCGACTATCTGTGACTACTTGCGCTTCCTCTGAGCGCTTCCTGCGCTTCGCCACAAAGTAACAAAGGATTAGGGCACGAGGAAGGGAAGGAACCTGTAGAAGGGAAGGGAAGAAATAAAAGCTCGAAGGGAAGAAGGAACCTGCGCTATCTGTGATGACTAGCTCGAACCAATTATTTTGTCGGCTGCGGGGAAGGAACTGGCGGGGAAGGAGCCTGCGGGGAGGGAACCGACGGGGAAGGAAGAAATGGCTTTGTCAGGGCGGCCTGGGAAGAAGGATGACGAGTGGGAGAGGGGGAAGAAAGACAAAGACGATGCTTTGTCGGCGTCGGCTGAGAAAAAAAGAGGCACGAGAAATTATTTTGACGAGTGGGAGAGGGGGAAACTAAAGTGGTCGGCCGAAATGAGAGGGGGAAAAAAAATTTGGTCGGCTGAAACGAAAAAAAATGCTAATTTACCAACAGATTATTTATCCATTGGTAATTTTGTTGGTAATACCAACAAATTATATCCGTTGGTAAAAATTCTGTTGGTGAAGCTATGTTTTCTTGTAGTGAATAATTTACGTTAATTTGGATGGATTTAAACTGACACTGTCATTAGGTATGAACTCCGTAGTGATTGCAGAATTCAAAAATTTGCTCTCCCAATCTGCTCATCTCTTCACTCATCACCTCCTCACCTCCATTTTGATGCTAAGTTTAGCGCATTCAAAGCGATTTAAATTAGATTTTGAACGTTAAAAAGTAATGATTTTCACTCTAATAAATATCAGTTTTCCATGAATATCCCTTAGTAATGCCCACGAAATCGTAACAATAACTTTGTATTATGGTGTTGCCACTACAGCAAATGCATGTAAAATCGACATTTATTAGAGTGAAAATCAACATTTTTTGACGTTCGAAATCTAATTTAAACCATTTTGAATGCGCCAAATTTATGATCAAAATGGAGGTGATGAGATGATCAATGAAGAGATGAGCGGGTCGGGAGAGCAAATTTCTGAATTATGCAACCACTGCGGAATTCACGCTAAATTAGGGTACCGAACGAATAAAAATTGACGCCTAATGACGACGTCGATTTAAATCTACCCAAACTAACGTAAATTACTGTAATGTGCTCAATTTTAATATTTTTAAATATTATAATTATTTATAAATAAATTTAAAAATATATTATGATTATATATATTTATATATATATATATATATATAAGAAATATATAATTTTGGTCTCTATGGTTTACTTGAATTTTGATTTTAGTCCTCATAGTTTACAAAGATGGCCCCTGCAGGTCTATGTCAGCAATGTCCAATCAGCATCTGTTATCCACGTCAGCTCCATTTAGGCCTCATGTGACGGTAGGGACCAAATCCTAAATGGAAATAAAGTGTGGAGACTAAACCAAAATTTTGAAACTATGAGGACTAAAACCAAAATTCGAACAAACTGTGGGGACAAATTGTATGATTTTTCCTATATTCTTCTATATTTTCTTCTAATTCATGCACTAAATAAACAATAGATATTAATCTATCTCTTATAATATTCTCCTTATCTTATGAAGCAGGCGTGCTCTAATTGTAAATCCGACAAAGAAAAAAACTGCAAGTGTGACACATCTTTTCTCAACACTATTACGTATTCGATCACTTCCCTTCAATTATGTCGAGATGGTCAAAATCATTGTAAGTTAATTACTCAAAATTGATAATCGGTAATTCTTCTATTCTTACAATTGGTATCCTACCAATGAAAATCTAAAATTCAAAACTTGGATAACTTTGGGTTAAACAAAAGCTCTAAATCTTAAGGGCAAGCCGCCAATTCACACTACAACAAAACTTGGAAGTTTAGTCGGAAAAATTTCGACGTCTTTCAACGATGTCGAAATATTTTTTTTAATGTTTTTTTTAAAAAAATTTGACGCCTAGCAGTTGGCGTCGAAACGCGTTTAGCGCGGGCTCGCGGGCGTGCAAGCCCACGACGGCGTTCGCCCGCACCGTTCGCGCGGGCTCGCGGGTGCACAAGCGCGCCGAGGGGCTTTGCCCAAGTGAAATCGAGGCGGAAGATTTCCCGCCTATGAAACTTTTTTTATTTTAAAATTTTTCCCTCATGTTCTCTTCTTTAAATATTTCTTTTCTTCTTCTCTACTTTTCTTCTTCTCTTCTTCTCTTCTTTTCCTCATCTTCTTTTTCTTCCTATCTTTTTTTTTCTTTCCTCGTTCTTTCTTCTTTCTCGTATATTTTTTCTTCATTTAATTTTTTTTCTTCTTTTTATAGGTTATCAAAAAATTTCAGGTTACCAAATTTATATAAAGGTTAGTACTTTTTTTTTAACGAGTATTCTTTTTTTTTTCCTAGCGGGCGGAACCGTGCCTGTCCGATTTCCGCCACGTGGCGGAAATCAAGCAGAGCGTAATCACACCGCCCACGTGATACCGCGTGTTGTATGCGGTATTCGAGAATACCGCGTACAGAGCCGCACATGGAATACGATTTAGATACTTAATTGTTATTAAACTAGATGGTAGAATTATTTAACTAAGAACTTGAATGATTTTGCTGCAATTTAAGCTATCAATTTTCTTTGAGAATCTAGAAAGATATTTTCCTTTTTTATATAGAGGAAATGGAGAGAGAAGAGCTGTCAAGTGCCGCAGAAGAAGAACAATGACTGCATTCGTCCTAATGAATGTCCAGGTTAATATATAATCACGGAAAAAGCATTAATTATATTTTATAGCTAGTTAATTAAATAATTAGTTAATATTAATGAATCGAGGCGAGGACAAGAAATGGAAAGGAACACTGGATATACTAAGTGCCTCATCAACCTCAACTACAGTCTTATGTGGCAACATCTTGTATTTTTGGAAGATAGCGAGGCTCTTTTTCAATAACTAAAAAAAGAAAGAACAGGCCAAATTGATATCATTGACAAAATTAGTGAATGTGTCAGAGCTAATGCATGTTTTTGGCTCTTCCCATTCTATTTTGTACATTTCTTCCCTTTTCCCCTCATTTTTAAATCATTTGGCTCAAACCCTAGTTTATAAATTGCTTCTATTTCCTACTAGGCATGGCAATGAATTGATAAATACAATTTCAATCTCATCCGGTCCCAACTGCAATTATTTTTATTTTTTAATCTCTTACTCAAACTTAGACTTCAATACATCAAAGAGATATACTCATCCAGCTATCCACCAATCGAAAGTGACCATGCAATGTATATTTTTTTAAAAATGAGTTTATTACGTAATTACAAAGAGTACACAAACGTGAGAATATACGCACAAGACACATTATAAAATGTACATATAGACATGAAAATAAGTGCATAAAATACTACAAATAGATATCGAACCATGATCTATTATCAATATACTCTGATGTCTCGCCGCTAAATTACTAATGGGTCAACATGACACGTGACATCAACCCCCCACCACCCACCCACACACACAAAGAGATTGACTTTCAAGAGTTCGATTCATCGAAAAGATATACTCATACAAACTAAATATCCACCAATTGAAAGTGATACATAGTATTAACCCTCCACGGAGACACGCTAACGCATTCCACAATCTAATGAGTGTATCTAAGAAAGGATTGGCTTCACAGATCCGATTTATAAAAAAGATACACTAACCCAGCTATTCACTAATTAGAAGTGACATGTGGCATTGATTCTTTATAAAGACACGCCAGACACATCTCACAATCAATAGTGCTAGTCGGTACATATAAGAATAGATTAGCTTTATGACCCTAATTCACCCACGGAAAAGTGTCAATTAGTGTTGTGGCTTGTAAGGTAATGAACAATCCTAAAATTTTACCGAATTTTTTTTTTTGAAAAAAATATATTTGTATTTATTATAAGGAGTGAGAAATACAACTGAAAGGAAAAAAAGATAGATCAAATAGAAGTTTAGCATCAGGTGATCGATGAACAATGTTCACAGAAGCTATGTAGCAACTAATATTAAGTAAAAAATTAATCACATGACAGCGTGAAAACAAAGTAGAATCACTCTAACAATTTTGACATTTACAGAAGCACCCAACCCCCTAGAGCCTCTTTGTTCATGGGTTTGATCTATAGCTCTTTTGATTCAACATGATTTAAATATTGTTCATTCCAATTAAAGAAGATTTTGAAGATGCATCCATATACTTCGAATGACCTCAAATCTCATCGTGCACTCCCCTCAAGCATAGGAGCATATAAAGGTTAAAAAAGGTTAGTGTTTTTTGGAACGATACATTGTGATATGACGATAATACAAACTACATAAGGTTGGGTGGAAGTACCAAGGAGGGGCACTTGCAACTTTTTCCACAAACCTGGTGTCCTAATGGAACCAGGACATGGTGGGACTTGTGTTCCTCCCATGGGTCACTCTTGCAACAACCTTGGCCTCATCAAATGCACAAGACAAGCTCCCCTCTCCTCAAGGAAAATGTTGATGTACAGCACCTAACTTGAGGTTGCTGTCACTGTTGAGTTCTTGATATCATTCATGGGTTCACAAACTCATAGCTTGATCTCATTGATAGCTTGATCTACAGCATTTTTAACTCTGGTTAGTTGGACATTAATCTGGTCTATAGTCCAAATCTTGGGGACCAAATGCCATAAATTACATTGTGATATACACATCACAATGGACCACACCAAGGACTATATCTGAATCTTTTTCAAGCCTGGCAACTAATTCAACAAATGTAAGCAAACCAGAACACAATCCATTAATGCATGAATAGAAGCATGATGTGGATTCATCAAGGTTTGCCATTATCTGTGCCCTATTCAACACAGCATGAAATTTCCCATTTCTCTTTTATTGGACTAAACAGTAAACAGTTCATCTACTGTTGATAAAGCTTATCCAACTCCAGCAACCTTGTGATGCCATTTCATTCATAACCAGTACAATTGATTTCATGTCCAAATTAAATGTGCCACCAAGTTAAAAGCTGACAATCCTGCTTTCTAAATTCGAATTGTATAAACATTTGTTTATGTTATCAGCAAGGGAATTCACAGAAAACCTACTGAAAAGTGCCAACCAAATCATATCTAATCATAACATAAAAGTAATTAAAGAAGCATATGAGTCGCTAGTGAAATAATACAAGCTTGAAAAGTCAATGCCATGTCAGAGTTTGCAGCAGGAAAGAAACAATGAAAGAAAGAGAGTTGCTGGAGTTAAATAACGACCTGCAGCTAGCTAGACAATGATTCATGCTCACTAGCTGCCTTTTAACTAATTAATCTTTTAGTGCATGAATGCCTGAAAAGAAGAGCTAGATTTGGTATTATAACAATTCCTGTTACCAGTCGAGGAAGGAAGATATTGTTGTTAAATGGCATGCATTGGATTCTCCAGAGAAAGAGAGAGGGTAGAAGACAAGAGGAGGATAAAATTAACAATTATTGGTGAAAAGATGGAAGTGATGGGGAGGGGGGACAGAGCTTATGTGATGTTTTTGTTGTACTTAATGGAGCTGCCCATTTGTTTAAGTGTCAGGATGTCCATGTCTTGTAAACTGCGGCAATGAAAGATATCTGCTCGCATGTGCTCCATCTTTTCGCAACAGGAGATGGATTGATTCTCCCCCTTGTGACATGCGCCTGATATCACTGCAGTTTGATTAATTGATTGATTGATGCCCAGTTTATCCATTTCCATCATTCTTTCTATTTCTTTACAACCTTAATTGGCTGGCTCATAATTATACAATTTCACAGGAATATATATACAAGTAAAACTAAGTAAAATAGTGTCTTGAATTTTATCCTTATTTTTAATGTCAGCAACTGTCTTTATAAAGGTGATGGGGGTGAGCATAACCTTTAGCTGATAGGGTTCTTCATTCAGCAACAAGTTGCCCTTGATATGATTTCTTCACATGCATGCATGTCTACAATTAATTAATCTCTAGGCTTTAGGCCTTACACATGGTAGATCATTGCATTAAGATGAATATTGGAAGAACGAAGAATTTGGTTGGGTTATATAGATTATTACATCCACCAAAATCTACTCATAAAGTGAAAGATAAAAATAAAATCCCACAAAAATCTACTCATCACAAAGTGAAAAAGAAAAGCCACCTTCACATGCCTCTTCCATACTCTCCAAATTAAGTATATAGATCTAAACCCTACATTGAATCTTGAAATATAATGGAGATGACATTTCCGACACTAAACAATGCACCTTCAATGATTTTGCTGGAATTATTGTCTTGTAACATCTAAGCATTAATATGACATGGATGAAGCATGAGCTGCTCAAGAAAGCCCAGTATATTCCCTTCATATGTATTATAATGAGACCCACAACTTATCAAAGCCTCATAATCCATCACTCTCATCAGCTTAGTTCATGTTAATATATACAAGTGGAACCTAGTCTTGTTAATTAACGGATAGAGATCAGTTAATTAGATGATAACAATGGTTAAGCTAGTCTTGTTCTCTTTGTTTGGTGTCCCCCGTAAAGATCTTATCCGACAACAGCATATATAAGGGCAAAAGCAAATGCATGTGTTTCAGCCAGAAGTTGATGCATCAGATCCAATAAATTCCAAAAACCGTGTAAGTACTCAATGCATTGCACATAAGTTGGTGGACATCAATATATGTATTAGTGGACAAGACTAGCTAGTGTGATTCTTGGCCGGGAGCTCCACTTTGGATTGCTAAATGACAGTTTATATTACATGATTGTTGAAGCCGGACAAAAGACAGCATGCTAGTCAAGTTTTTTTTTAAATAAAATTTTGACGAAAGAATACTTGTATTTATCATGAGGTTTGATAAGTACAAGTTAGAGAGAGAAAAAAAATAATGCTAGTCTAGTTAAATCTTGAAAAAGCGTATGACTATGTTAATAAGAGCTTTCGATTTCCACCATCCTTGAGTTATATATGTGGAAGGGGTAATGGAATTACTGGATAGAGAACTTAAGCAAGGCAACCCTCTTGCACCATATTTTTCCATCTTGGTGGCCAACATCTTCTCACAGATTCTTACTTGTGCAAAACAAAATGGTCTCTATATACCAGACTAAAGGTGCTACTTGGTTCACAAAAAATGTCTCTCACCAATATCTAGAATTTGCTCGAATGCCCATCTGATAATAGACAATTAATTTGGTTAGTCAACAAAGAGAGCCATTGTGTGATCTAATTTTGGTAGTTTAATATGCATGGTTGACTGATTCGTTTTGTTGAGATGAAACAATAGAGAAAGCTAAGATAAGATCGAACCTCAATAATATATATATATTTATCTTTAGGGTCAAATAATTTTTATTTATTTTTTATTTTAAAGGGTCAGATTAATATATTATTAGAGGCAAATATATTATATGCCCCTAATAATTTTAGGATCGCAAGCATTAGAGGCAAATTTGATTGTCTCTAGTTTTCACTTTTGGTGTCTCACGTGATTTTCTGCAACCATATAATCATCTCCCTGGATTTCTGTCCAGGAATTTTTCAAAATGGTTGTTTGTCTGCAATGCAAAATATAGGATATGAAAATTAGAAATTTTGGTGCTACTAGATAATGCCATTTTCACGTGACAGGAGACGCAATAGAGTCTCCAAGGAAGATTTGCAACACATTCTAAATTTGTTAGTGCTAGAGAATGGCAATTGCCCTAGAGTTTTTGCGGTTTTGGGATGATGGATAAGGACACGATTAGGGCATATGATGAGTCCCTAGGCATAAAACAACACTACAACAAATCATTCATATTTCGATGCCAAATCAGTGTAATATTTCGACATAAACACCAGCCGAAATGGGCATACTGACGCTAGCCAAAGTGACGAAAATGAGTGAAAAATGACAAGAGCCGGTACAGACGTATCGACGACTGAGCAGGCATCGATATGTTCGACATATCGATGTTTGCTGACAGGCGTCGAAAGTTTTTCTAAAAAATATTTTTTTAACATACCGCACCTGTAAGAGGCGTTGGTATGTTTACTTTTTTTAAAAAAAAATTATAATCCTCAAATTCCGCTGCAATGCAGTGGAATTTCAGGAGCTGCCGCACACGGAATTCCAATTCCGCGTGCGGCAAAATTCGAGTAGGCACATTTTCACGCTTGCTCGACTTCCGCTGCGGGGAGGAAATCGAGTAGTTGCGGATTCGCGCCGCTCGATTTCCGCCACGTGGCGGATATCGAGCAACTGCGGATTCACACCGCTCGATTTACGCCGCGTTGCGAACATCAAGCAGATGCGGATTCGCACCGCTCGATTTCCGCCGCGTGCATGGCGAACATCGAGCAGCTGCGGATTCAAGCTGCTCGATTTTCGCCACGTTGCAGAGATCAAGCAACCATGGTTTCACGTCCACTCGATTTCCACCGCATGGCCGAAATCTAGCAAGTGCGACGCGGATTTGCGTCTGCTCAAAACTTAAATAATTAAAAAAATATTAAATCAATAATAATTTTTAGAAATTTTGATATAAATAAAAGCTAAAAAAATTATATACCAACCTGGTAAAAGAATTTGATACCTTAAACAAATTGGATAAACTGTAAGAAAAAAGAGAAGAAAAAATTAGTGAAAAAATAAATAAATAAGAATAGGAAAGAAATAAAAGGGAAAAAATAGAGGAAGAGATGATAGAAGAAATAATAGGTGAGGAAGAAGAGGAGGAAGGGAAAAAAATTTGGAGAAGGAAGTAGTATAAATATAAGTGATAGATAAAAAAAATTTAAAAAAATTACAAGAGGCGGGAAATCTCCCGCCTCCTGCCTGGGCGAGCGCGCACACATACCCGCACCACGCTGGCGTGGGTTAGCGGGTTGGCCTCATGGATTCCGGCACCGAAACATTTCAGTGCCTACTTGACGCCAAAATGTTTCGGTGCCTCCTGACGCACCGAATTTTTTCGACGCCTGTTGTCAGGCCGTCGAATTTTTTTCGACGCCTATTGTAATACGTCAAAATTTTTTGACGCGTGTAACAAGCGTTGAAATTTATCGTATTAATTTTTAAAAAATATTTTTTATATTTTACGCTTATAATAAGCGTCGAAAATTTTGTGCGGATATAAGAAGTTTATGTTGTAGTGCAATAATTATCATTTGAAGTGGGATTTTACATACGTATGAGGTGAGGAAGTAATTATTTGTACTTGCACACTTTACACTCACTTGGCATTCGAGTGTAAAGTCTATTATATGCGCTTAACTAATTACATTGGGAATTGAGTTAGGTGTAAACCTGAGTTAGCATAAACATGATTTGCAAAATAGACATGGATTACCAAGTTAAGAAAGAGGGACCCTACTACTATGATTTTTAAAGTGACTATTTCAAAACGTAAGATTTGCACTCACTCACTTGACGTTTGAGTGTAAAACACTACTAATATGTGTTCAACTAATACAATGGGATTTGAGTTGAGTCTCAACATGGATTAACATACACAATTACCTGCCAACTCTATTATTCTAAAAATAAAATAAAAACATTATTCCAATCAAAAAAATATAGTTACACTCAACCAATATTTGAGCATGGAATTCAGGATAATAATTAATGTTTAGACAAAATTAGTAATTATAAAACAATATCAATTAAGATAAAATATGAAGCAATAATTAGATATTATTATTATAAGAATAATTAGACTAAAAAATCACAAGATTTCAAAAAATCATTCATTCTACTCGCATTTTCAAAATTTGTCTATAAATACACAACCTTAATTTATATTTGTTGATGTCATCTACTAAATCGTCAAGCGTCGTCTCAACTTAGCTGACATGGAGATTAACGATGCTCGCTTGGCCTGACGGCTTCCTACGTGGCCTGCCACCCACAACTAGGTACGGTTAATTTAATATTTTAAATTACAAACCTTTTTTACTTACCCAAACACTAGCTTTTTACCATTTTACCCTAATTCAAAACACTATCACGGACGGGCGAGATTAGGGCTGGCGATTAGGGTTGTTCACCAAACGATCTCTGGCGGGCGAGCGTGGTGGCGACCTCTCGGCGTTCATGATCCAAAATTTTATGGTCCCCTCTTGTCTCTCGACGAAGATGAGTACAGTTATTTAGTTTGCCAACAAATTTTGTATTATTTCTGTATGAGTGTACTCTACCTCTTAAAAATGCAATGTTGTTGTCTTGTACCACTTATCTGTATGTTGTCTCTATTCTTGGCGATAGTAAGTGCAGGTGGTCTAGGTTTGTTTATTGATTTCTACCACAGTTGTGGTCCCGAGCTTAATTGATGTTTGTTCCATTTAATTTGCGTTTGTACTATGGGGGGAAGATGTTATTTCATCCTCAAACAGAATATGTCCACTGGCCATGAGTTTAACAAAGGAGAGCAATGACAAAATATCAATATCTGAGCTCGAATCTATTCTGCATGATTTAGGCTATGGGCGACCTCAAAAAATATGATATCGAATTTCAAATCACACACTCGATACTAGGATTATGGAATTAAAGAATGATAGTCAGGTCAGGGAGATGGTTGAGCATGAGACCAGCCATGACATGATTGATGTGTATGTAAAAGCTATAAAAGAAAGACAGACTGTGGAAGATGCAGCTCTTGAATCTGATGAGAGAATTGGTGTGCAAGATGTAGTTCATGGATCTGATAATTTTGATTATCTCCCGAAAATTGATGACTTTAAGAGTATGGCTGATGATGACAATGCCACTGATATTGATGATGATGTTGACTTTGTGGTTGCAATGGAGAACATGAGAACTTATAAACAACTAAAGAGAAACAAAAGAAAAAGTAAAAGAATGATGAGTGAAGGACAAGGAGAGCACATGAAGGACAACAACAATAAGGAGAGTAGTAGGAACAAGGAGAGCATCATGAACATGGAGAGTAGCATGAAGGTCGGATGAGAATCCTCCTACTCCTAATAGTAGTGAAGATGAGTGTGCAGGGAGCAAGGGAAAGGAGAAGAGAGTTTACTTCAATCATAAAAAGATAAAACCAGGTGATCCTTTTTCTATTGAGATGTGGTATGAATCACATGTTCAATTCAAACATGCAGTACAAGATTATGCTATTATTGGTGGTTTTAACATAAAATGGAGAAGGTCAAGCAAGGATAGATGTGTGGCAGTGTGTACTGAGTGTTGTCAGTGGACTATTAAGGCTAGTATGACACATAAGAATGAAGCATTAACTGTCAAGGAATACACGAAAGAGCACACATGTACTAGGCCTGCTAGGAATAGGCAAGCCTCATATCAGTTGTTTGCAATGCATTATTTGGATAGATTCAGACAAAATAATGCTTGGGGGGTGACGGACATGTCGTTAGATGTTGATAAGGACTATGACGTCAAGGTGAGCACGACCACTTGTTACAAAGCAAGGAAACATGCACTGAAGATGATACTTGGAACTTTAGAAGAGCACTACAACTTGGTTTCCTCATACATGGATTTGAAGGATTGAGAAGTGGTTTTTTACGTGGTTGTAGAATTTTCATCACTAACAAGAAGCAACCAAAGAATGAGAAAGAAGAAAACTTCCTTTGAAAGAGAATAAAATTATGTGGTCCTTTGCTGTTAAACATATGATGTTGTTGTGGATAGTAACTCTGAATGGTTGTTGTTAAACATCTGAATTGTGACTTTATGGTATTATGACTTTGTTGGAAGTAGTTGTAGTATTGTGACTTTGTCGAAAGTAGTCGTAGTATTGTGACTTTGTTGTTAAAGTTTTTTGGTTTTGTGGTCCTGTGGTTAAAATGTCAATGTTTATTTTGTGAATTGAATGTAATTTGAAGTTTTTTGGTTCATACTTTGTCAGTATGTAATCAGAATCATTCATGTGAATTTACGAATTGATGTGTGCTAAAAATTGGTAGATTGTAAAAGTTTATCAAACTATGTGATTTTTTTTGTCAAAGTTTGATAAAACAAAGTGACATACAAACTGAAGCTGAAGCTGTTCTTCATTACTAACAGAAACATGTTCTTCATTACTAACAGAACCATTATACTGACAATAATATCAAATACAATCAAGAGGACCATGCATACATAGCTCTTCATCATTGACTTCATCCTAAAGTCATTTAATTCTTCTTCTAGTGACTTGTTCCTCCTTTCCATTGCTTGAACTTTCACTTCCAAAAGCTCAATTTTCATCAGATGAACTTCATTATTCCATTTTAATAGTTTAATCTGCTCAATCAAACTCTTTTTTTCGGATCTTAAAGAGCGCAATACATCTTTAGTGTGCCCTTGGTCCTTTAGATGATGTCATTCGAAAAAACGACAATCCTCAGCCTACATAAATTTCAATCATTAACACTACAAAGATTAAGATGCATTTACACTAGAAAATATGATGCACCGACCAAAATTTGCAGCCCCAAAATTTTCGCCCCGGATCCTTCAGGCTCCACGAGGTTAAAAGTTTAGCTTTCATTTCATGTTTGCAAAAAATTTCTTCTCCTGACAACGTAGAATCAACAGAAGCTTCGCTGATCTCCATACTTGACATCTTAGCTTCGTTCGGCGATGCCCTAATTGGTCAATCTCTAACAGAGGAAAAATTAGGGTTCTACATTGGGGGAAAATAGGTGACCCCGATTAAGTGGGAGTGAATGGAGGAAAATGACTAGATTGACCTCGTAAAGTAGGAGAAAGTCGAGGGCAAAAATATAATCTCGTAAAGTGGAATAAAGTGGAGGGCAAAAAGTTGTGGGTGGCCGGCCATGTAGACAGCCGTCATGCCAGACGAGCGTCGTTTACCTCCACGTCAGCTAAGTTGAGACGGCGCTTAACGATTTGGTAGATGACATCAACAAATGTAAATGTTGTGTATTTATAGGTGAATTTTGAAAACACGGGTAGAACGAAGAATTTTTTTGAAATCTTATAATTTTTTAGTCTAATTACCTTTATTATAAAGATTAAACACAATAAATATAATTGAGTAGGAGGGTATTTGCTTGAGCGACGATTATGACCTAAATGTTTAAAACTTCTGCATTTGTTTGTTTTTAGATTCAATCCTTTTTGTTTGTTTTCTTCGTGGAATCACAACATATTTAGGAGGTGCGATATGTATATCATAATTCATTCTTCTCATGGTGGTAAATATTTGATTATCATACATCTTGTATGTGTCAATTAAAACTAATGTTTGCATAATTGATAGTAATTTCAGTGTTTGAATCTGATGCTTGCCCTTGCATGAGAGCATAGCATTGCATATATGTCAAAATGTTAAGAACATATCTTTGCATTTATATCAACTATCATAGTCTTAAAATTGGAGTTCACTTGAAAAGATATGACATTATGTGAATAAACAAAAATGATATCGTAATTTTTGTTTATTCTTATCTAAGAATTTTTCCATAGTGGGAGTAAGAAATGAAATTGTTGATTGGTCGTAACACTTACAATATCAATTTGTCAATTTTTTCCATTGTTATCTCTATCATATTTGTGATTGGTAGATTACAAATCTTTTTTTTACCAGAAAGAAAATTGAAGTTCAAGTACACATAGCCAGGAGGGTCCTGAGAAAGAACTACATCAAGCTCTGGAGGCCAGATAGAAGTCCAAACGCTGGACTCTTTCAAACTCCGAGCTTTATTAGCATCCCAATGGACTGCTTTATTACATTCACGAGGACAAAAAAAATTACAAAAGTAGAATTTCTGAGCTATCATCAAAATATGCTTCACTGTAGCTTTAATTCTCGAGGGAATAGGATGGGAGCCCATAACACTTTGAAGCACAGTCATTGAATCAGTTTCAATAGTGAGGTGAGAGACTTGTTGCTGCCAAACAAGTTGAACATAAAACAAAATAGCCAAAGCCTCAGCAAAAGCAGAAAAAGCAATATTCTCTAAGTATTTATTAGCTACAAAAATACAATAGCTTGAATTAGTTCTAGCAACCAAACCAATACTAGCACAAGAGTTAATCCAAGACCCATCACAATTAATTTTGATGCAATTATTTGCTGGGGAATCTAGTAAGAATTCTTAATCCTTCTATTGGTTAAAATGTTCTGACCCTCAGGAACCTGGATGGAAGCCAACCAAGAAGCAAAAGCTAGAATTCTGAGCATGAGGCTTTGAGGGGAATGTTGCCTAACAGAGTGCACTTTCTCATTCCTAGCATGCCAAGTACGTAAACCATAAGGTAACAACAATCAACACCCTGGCAGGGAGAGTATTTGTTCTTTTATATGGCAACCTAAGCCAATCTCCCTCAACCCAATTATGTCTAGATGAAAGGTCAAGACCAGTCTTGGTTTGAAGAAGAGACAAAAGAGCAGAAGAAAAAGAGCAAATGAAAAATACATGCTCCACTGTCTCTTCAGCAGTTAGGTTTGAGCAAAGAGGACATGTAGAAGGAGTATTTATGCCAATGTGTCTTAAGTAACTTCTAGTAGGTAATCTACCATGAAGTAATTTCCAAAGGAAAACAAGGATCTTGGAAGGAAGCTTAAGTTGCCATAAATTGCACCAAAGGATGTTGGAACTATTATCCTCATAGTTACGACTTCTAAGTAATAAGTAAGCAGAACTCGTAGTAACATACCCATCAGCCTCTATATTCCAAATCCAGGTGTCATCATCAGGAATAGAAGGCAACCAGATATTCTTAATGGATTCACATAGAGATTTATTAAATAAAAGCAAACCACAATCATCATTCTAGACATTATCAACTATAAGGTGCTTAACAGTAAAAGAAGATAAGTCCATATCAATATTAACAAAAGTATGCTTGCATATAAGAGGCATATCCACACACCAATAATCCAATAAAATATTTGTTGAGTTTCCAGAGTTAATAAGCTTTTTGAAATCAAAAGAAAGAGATTTAAAAGCTGAGGAGAAATGCTTCTAATTAAGCTTCAGAGCATTTTTTAGGAATACTATTAGAAGATTGATTCAGAATAGCATATTTATTCTTAACAAGACTTACCCATAAAGAATTATCACCATTAATATATGCAAACATCCTCCTAAGCGGTAAAGATTTAACTTTATAATGCAAATCATGAACACCTAACCCACCCATAGACTCGGGCATGGTAATAGTGTCCCAACTGATAAGATATTGGAAGACCAAATGAAATGCCTAAGCATAGTGTTAATTTTTTCAATCATAGACTTAGTGATCCAAGAAATAAAGAGGGTGTGAAGAGGGATCGAATTAAGAACATAATTAACAAGCACAACCCTGACATCTTGAGAAATAAAATTATTTTGCCAACTCCCTAGCCTTTTCTGAATATTATCAACAACAAAATTATAAGCACTAGCAGAAGCTCTTCTAGGAGAAATGATAGAACCCATATACTTAAAAGGGAAGGTACCACTTCTCATACCTAAAATATTATAGATCCTATGCTTAACATGAGGAGGGGTGAACTTAGGAAAAAAAATCTCAGATTTATTGTAGTTTACAACTTGACCAGCTAAATCATGGTATTTAGAAAAAATAAATTTAACACAATTAAGGCCTTTTTCAATAGCCCTAAAGATTAGTAGAACATCATCAGCATACATAATATGAGAAAGATGAAAAGAATTGTCAATTCTGAAAGGTAAAATTCTTTTCCTATCAACAGCATCATTCAAGAAATTTGTACGAGTCTGAGCAACTAAAATATACAAATAGGGGAAAAGAGGATCCCCTGCCTCACCCCTCTATGAGAAGTAAAAAAAAAGAGGTACCACCATTCACAAGACAAGAAAAAGTTAGAGAAGAATAACATGCTTTTATCTAATTAAAGAATTGAGTAGAAAAATTTAAACAATACAAAACATGAGAAATTGCATCCCAGGACAACTTATCAAAAGCCTTATCTATGTCTAATTTGACTAGAATTTAAGGCTTTTGACTTTTAGAAGAGTAAATGTTATGAGCAAGTTCTTGAACAAGCATGATATTATCTTGAATGTTTCTACCCTTAAGGAAGGCAGTTTGCTCTGCGGAGATGATTTCAGGAAGAATAGGTTTAAGTCTGTTAGCTAAAATCTTAGCTAAAATCCTATAAGCCAAGTTACATGGAGAGATAGGTCTAAAATCTTTAACTGTCTTGGGGGATTTAATTTTAGGAATAAAGATAATAATTGTTTGCTTCCAATAATAGGGAATAACAGAAGTAGTATGAAATATATTTAAACAATTCATGAAACAAGAAGAAATGAACTTCCAGTAAGACTTAAAGAATTCTGCTGTAAAACCATCAAAACCAGGAGATTTCCCATTAGGGAGATGTTTCACAACATTCCATACTTCATCATGAGAAAAAGGCAGCACAAGATTATTATGAAAGGAACTTGGTAAAGGATTAAAAATAGGTCATTCATGAGTATAAGATACACCATTAAAAGAAGGAGCCCATAAGGAAGCATAATGAGAAGAAAAAACATTTAAAATATCACTATCCTCGGTGAATAAACTTTCAAAATTATCAACAATAGAAGCAATGTAGTTAGTTCTCCTTTTAGAGTTAACAATTCTATGAAAGTAAGTTGTGTTTCTATCTTCCTCTTCAAGCCATTTAACCTTTGCTTTGGCCCGCCACTTAAGAGAGATTTGCCTTTGAATGACAATAGCTTGATTATAGAGGGATCTAAGAGTAGATTATTGAGCATATGAGAGAGATGAGGTAGAATCAAGATGATCTAAGAGGGCAATGTCATGCTGAATTGAAGTTAAGATTCTCTAAAAGGCCTAAAACATGTTTATTCCATTTTGATAAGGAGAATCTAGTTTGCTTCATGTTAAGAGAAAACTTGGTAAAAGAACTAAGAGAAGTATTTAAGGAATTCCTAGACCAAGTATCTTGTACAATTTGATGAGATTCAGGGTACTCGGGCCAAAAAATTTGGAACTTCCAACCCTTAGTTCTAGACTTAGAAGGAAGAATGTTTAAATTTAAGAGAAGATGACAATGATCTGACCCAACTCTGCTTAGGTGAGAGATAGAGGCTTTGCCAAAAAAAAATGAAGTCAAGCTGGGTTAGCAAAGGCTCGATCCAATCTAATTAAAATCCTATTAGATGACCTCCTATTGTTACACGAGGTGTAACTAGGACCACGAAAATGTAAATCAATTAAACCAGTGTTATGAACAAACTCACTAAACTCATTAACAGATCTATTAACAGTAAAGGGAAGACCACCAAACTTATCAACAGAGTCAAGAATTGCATTGAAATCACACATAATAATCCAAGGGTAGCTAGAGAAATCCAAGGTTTGCAAAGAGTTCCATAAATTAGACCTAACACAGGGATGAGTGCTAGCATATATATTCAAAAACAAGAAAGGCTCAGTATTATCCATATTAATAACAGTATGAATGATTTGAGCACTAGAAGAGAGCACATGACATTTAATAAAATTGGAATTCCAAACTAGAATTAAACTACCAGAAGCACCAACATAGGAGACCGAGAAACCAAGCCAACCACGGCCAAGTTTAGAAATAAATACCTGAGCGTCCTGAGAACTCAAATGAGATTGCTGGACCGGAATAAAAAAAGGGTTATGTAGCTTAATCAAAGAAGATAAACGATCCCTTATAGAGCCTTTAAGAGCTCCACGGACATTCCAACTAATAACTTTCATAAAGAAACTAAATAGGGTTAGAGTGACTTCCTGTTAAGGGGCTGAAGCCTTCAGGAGTATGATTGAGGTTAGGAAGTAATTTGACCTTTGCACGGCGTCTCTTAGTGACAGCAGGGCCATCATTGAGGAGTAGCAGAGCAGTTGACCCCTTAGGGGTTTTTTGGCACGCGGACGATTGGATTTAGGCACCGCCGGGTATTCAGGAGCAGCCGAGAACATCGTCGCTAATTCCTCAGCCATTTGACCGAAGGATCGGGAAGGGGGAGCCGAAATTTCCATCGGAGTAGAAGAAGGCTTCCTCGAAGTAGCCGTCGTCGAAGAACGAGCGGAAAGAAGAGGATTAGGGTTTACCTAAGCTTGAGCTTTTAAGTTAGCAGCAAGCGGATCCGGAACAATCAGATTCGGGTCCAAAGAGAAAGCCCGAGGCACCCTATCGGACTGCTCTGATCCACCAGTCACCCCCGGGTCGGGAGGAGGCTCAACAATAACGGGTCCACTAGCAAAGGGAAAGATCGAGGCATCCTCGCCTGGGTCTGTAGGGTTCGAAGGTCCATCACCTTCCAAGTCAGAACTAGCCCGTCGATTAACATCAGCAGGCCAACGACGAGGTCGACGACGACGGACCTGAACCCATGGACCGCAAGCTGGTTCCATCGACTTTTCCACCACCATAGCTGAGTCGTCAACCGAAGAAGCAACCAAAGGATTCTCACTGACAATCGAATGATCCAAAACAACTGAGGGGGCTTCCTTACAAGAAGCTTCAGAATGACCAACCAAACCACATGAAAAACAAATAGAAGGTAAATTCTCATAAGAAATCGGTTGAAACACAGAATCACCATCAAAGTCAACCCAGATACCTTGTCGAATGCGGGAAGCCAAGTCTAAATCAATACAAACCCTGATATATTTACCTCGTTCAAAGAAAAAACACCGGTGATCTATACGAAGAACATGGCCAAGAGAAGAAGCAATCAAAGAAATGCAGTTTTCATTCCAGAGCTCTAAAGGTAAACCATGAATTCGAATCCAAGCAGCAGCAGAAGTAATTTTTTCCCGCCAAGGATGAAATAACGGTTTCCAATTAATCAACCGTAAAAGATTACCTCTAAAAGACCAAGACTCGGTCGTCAAAACATTCGTAGCAAGAGATAAAGAATCAAATCGGAAAACAAATAATCCCTCATTAAGATCAAGAACTGTTTTTAAGCCACAATGTCCTCAAAAACCTTCAGCCCAAGATCGAACAACCATTACTGGAGGGGTTCGGCCAAGAAACTTCCCAATGAGGATAGAGAACCAGGGTTCACACCAAGCCTCAAGTTGGGTTTTCTGGATCGAAACCCTACTAGTAGGGTTTGAGTGGAATTTTTGAAAGAAAGAAGGGGCTTCTGAGAGAGGAATGTTCATACCACGTAGAATTTGGGACCAAGTAAGATTCTCAGGAGCCGAATTTGAAGATTGAGCCGGAGGCAACAACGATGGAGTGGTTGACGGAAAAGGGTTTTTGGACCTCGATTGCGAGAAGGAAGAACCGCCCTTCTGAGAAGACACAACCGCCGAAGAAGAAGCACCAGGAACACCACTGTTGCAGCAGAGGAAGGCGGAAAGGAGAGGCGAGGGGGGTCGGGGGAGTGGGAAGGGGACGATCTCCGAGGGGCGAGAGATTCGCCCTAGGAGAGCGAGAGCGACTCATGAGACTTTGCTCTTGGGATGGAAATAGGCCAGGTCAGGCTTTCGCCTTAACAGGACAAGCATATATAATAACAAATTGATCTGAGCTTGGCCTGTGGCCTATTATAGGCTTTTTTCTTTGCTTAAACCCGACATGTTCATTAGCATGACCTGACCTGTGGTCTGTTTATAAAACCTGTAATTTAAAATGTTTCATACAGACCAACATGCTAAAACATTAAACAAGCCAAAAAATATATCTTTATCCACAATCAGACCTTGCATATATAACAGACCAAATATAGATCGTCAATCATGTAGGCCTCAAAATAGGTCAGGCCTACTTGTCAGGCTCAATAGACTTTAAATTGAGCTTGTCAATTATATAACATTATATATGCACATCACCTTAATAGGCCCAGGTCGACCTGTCAAACTCAATATGCTTTAAATTGAGTCTAGACCTGGCCTAATAAGGAAAATAAACTTTGAAGTATGTCTGAGCCTTATTTTATGTTTAAATAGGTCAGACCAGACCAAATACAGGTCAGGCCACAGGCCCTTGGCAGGTCGCCTGACCTATTTCCACCCTTAGGTCTAGAATACATTTAATCCTAAATTACAACTATACCCCTCACTAAGTCATATTGATTTAAATTGGTCTTACCAAACCGTGTTTCGAGTGGTTCTCGAACTCGACTCGAACCCAAAGTCCAAATCAACCTAATTTAAGATAAATTCCTCTCGCATAAGGGTCATATCTCCAATCGACCCTTTGAAAATTCACTCAGCCCACTCCGACGTGCATCCCATGTTTTCCGCTGAAACTAAAGTCGATTAAAATTAGTGCGTGTATTACACTTATCTTGTCTAGTCTCGTATCAAATGTACCATAAATATAGAGCATTTGGTCAAGAATAAAAAGTAGGGGTAATCCGGTCATTTTCTAACTTTTGGAGCGCCCCGATTTAAGAAGCATAATTGGGTGCAGAAAAAACATAAATTGGGGGCTTTTCTATGCAAACAGCCCAACTTAATTTAATTGGCGTAATTAAATTTCTGATACTTATATCTGAACCAAACGGGCGTTGAAAGAAATAACCGCTTGAAAGAAGCCCAGATTCTTAAACTTATGGGCCGCGAAACAATCCATATCCATAGTCTCTAACCGTTCAAATCACAGATGCAATCTGGACCGTCCATAATTTTATAAGCTGATCTACTTAAAAAATGAAAATATGAAAGAAGAAAGAAAAGCTGCCCACAGTTTCGTTTCATTTCCTCTCCAGATAAAAAGCCGCTCACGCCGTCCTCCCTCCCTCGCTCGACCTCCGTCCCATTAGATCTACGCTTCGATCTCTTCGTCCTCCCCTCCGATGCCTTCGTCTTCCTCCGATTTCTCCGCCGGGTAATCCTCTCTCTCAACTCCTATTCGGTCGATTCTGGGGTTTGTAGTATGGGATCAATTTATTTCATTTGGTTTTTGTTGTTGAAGAGATGGTGTTCAGAGGAAACGAAACAATGGGCCTCCTATCAAGTTCCTAGTTCCTCTCATATACGCTCCAATTCTTCCGCTTAGTATGTCCTTCATCACTCATCTTCTGATGTTTGCCTTTTGTTTGTGTTGGTTGTACATCCTTCTAAATTTAAAAGCAAAATACTTCTACAGTTCGAATTGGACTGAGGCATAACCCAGTGTTGAGAGAGCGGATGTTCTTTGGCGTCTTGGCCGGTGCCTTCGCTCATGGGGCGTACTTGGTGTATCCTTATGATCAAACGGCGCTTTCCTGATTTACGTTTTGTGATTTTATGCTTTATAATTTCCTTTACCGATTGAAATTATTATTGTTTCTAATTTCTATTGGCAATTGTGTAATTTTTAATATCTGCTTGAGGGTTCACAATGTTGATAAAGTGAAGGTTGGGGTTAACTTCCATTTCCTTCCTTTTCATAAGGAGAACAAAAATAGATATTAGTGCACATAACATTGTTCAACTTTAATCATTATTCATATTATATATTTCATTGTTATACATAGGCTCAAAGACAATAATTACCACATAAGATTGCAAATATTGCTGACATGTTAAATACCTGTATTGGAGTGAAAGAGAGCTCTAGTTGAGAGGACGATGTGACTAAGTTGGGTGAAGTCTACATCTTCCTCTCAACTGAAAGATAGGAGTCAGAAATTTTGACTACCTGTGGATGAAAGCTTTATCATGGTGACAGTTGAAATGAGATGGTACAAATACTATTTGGTAGGATTAGGATTAGCACACTGCATACAGTCTGCATGTACAAATATCTGGAAGTAAGCTTGGTACTAGATAAATATCAATCGTTTAGCTCCAATTCTATTCCCCCCCTTATTTTTTTGTTGTTGAAGAGTTTTCTTTGTTAGTAGTTCATGCTTGGTGTTTCTTTGAGCACCTCTATTGACTGCTGACTATATTATGATAAACAGTTTCATTAAGTACATCTAATATAGTAATATCAGGTAATGTTGATTCATATCAGAACTTGCTGAACAAATATATCAAAGAACACTGTATATGTTTAAAATCTAATCAAAAAAGCATTTATCATCTTTTGAGTGATTATCGATACAATATATACAGTATCCAATCTCTACCTCTATGATCGGCACAGGGTTTGTATCCAGGTTGTAAAGAGTGTATCCAATAAGTATGTGGTTGAGCCACTACATATAGCATGTGCGGTAAGGATGATGCATATGCTGATATATACAGTCTATATTTAATATTAAACATCTTTTATTACTAAAAACAGTATATTCGGTCTATATAGGATATATTAATAAGTGGTGAAATAAAGATTGTATATTAGCAGTGTATAGATTATGTTATGTGTTACGATATAATGGTGCCTTTTAAAACACAGTTCCTATAATACTCTGAAAGTGTCCTATTCGCAGTATGAATGAATTAGATCATCATAGTTGATCTCTCTGTGAAGTCAAATAAAATATGAAGAGGAGTTGATGCTAACTCAATTAGGATGGTTTAGGTTTCCTAAACATGGGATTCAAGAGCACTTTTATAACACCATGCACTATAGCAGTTACAGTACCTGAATAAGTATAATTATATAATTGAGGAGCATAAGCCAAGTTAGTATAGTGTTATGTTATGGCAACTGTGCCCTCTAAATATTAGGAATTGTGACTCCTAGGGAATATATTTATTTTTCTGAGATAATTATTCTTCTGTAGTTAAAAATCAGCTCTTTCTTTTTCATATTGTATGTGCTGTTCTATGTTGAATTGGAGAATGTACAAGGAACCTCATGCCAACCAATGGTCTTTATCCTATTCTTCCGTCTGTTCTGTTGACCCTAAAACTATGATTAATCACTAACGTTCATCATAAGCTATCTAGGCTTACAATTTTATGATATGCTAAACCTTGTTTATTAAGATGGCAAAACTAAAATCATTTGCTTGCTTAGTTGCTTTGTTCTATTTCATTTTAAATGCAGCAAGTTTATAACTGTTTGGTAGTGCTATATGATTGTCATGCTAGTTAAACCACATCCCAGCACATTTCTCATTTATTAGTTTTGATGTTGTGAAATGAGATTGTTTTTCTTATCTGTCATTTAACAATATCTTACTTCTTGCACTTAGATTTCTGTTGGATCATTTTGCACATTGTGACTATCCTTGATATGCCTCCAGAACTGACTTGTACGACGTTGAAAGCAAATGAACTTTACTGGCTGTCTCAAATGGCAATATGTTGTTTTTGGGTGTCCTGCGTAGTACAATTTCAAGCAAAACTTATGTCTAATTTTGTAATTGGGTGACACTACCCTTATATTCTTATTCATGCAAATGATGTATTTTCTCTTGTTTGGTCCGAATAATTGATACGGCTCTGCATTCTCATAGAGCAACTATTTTTGAGTTACAGATTCTTTTCTGATTCAATTCGTTGGCTATTTTCTGCTGATCATAATTTTTTCAGCTGCAGAACCCAATACCAGCATTCTGTTGTAGTAGGAATTCAAGTTTTTTTGTGAAATAGTTTGAAATAAAGAATTATCGGTGTAAGTGTATTTTTATGAGGTATTTGAGGGAGCAGGTATGCATGATTCTGATGCTTACCCAATGGAGTATTGAGGGTAAATGAACATCTCAAACTCGTTAGAAATTTAGTCTATCAATTCTTGATGTGGTGATTTTATTCCTGATGTGGGGATTTTATTCCTGATGTGGGCAGTATCAGTATCAAATCTATCATTCCTTCTCGTCTTTTTTGTCCCTCATATAAGTTGACTTTTGATTATAATATCTCACTAATTCTTGAAGCTGATTTAGTCTATGAAGATGCAATTGCAAGTTTGTTTCGTCAAATATGAAATGTGGACAGGGTTGATATGGTCTTTGAGCATCATACACTCTTCAGTGATGTGCACGTAGGTGCATTGAATTCACATTTCTTTCTTATGTCAGCATTAGGCGAGGGTTTCAGCTTTCATGCGTTGTTGGGGTGTTTGAGAAGCTGCAGATTGTAAATGGGTCTAGGTCGGGAGGGGTCATAGGTTGTGGTGTCCTAGTAGGTGCGAAGGATGATTTTCCTTTTGGTGTTCAGTGGGGTGTATTCGTCATATTTGGGACAGGTCGAGAGGGCGACCACCCTCTTCTATTGATATTCTGCGCGCGGCGATCTCGATCTTCGCCCTTTTTGTCGGGCTTTCTGAACTTCTTATCCTCAGCACCATCTTTGGTGGTTTGCATGTCAGCCTTTTTGATCTCTCAGAGCATATGGCTCATTCCCGGAACTCAGTCATATTTTTTTGTTTGGATAGGGCGATTTTGTTTGCGAACTATTGGGTTTCAAACCATGCTTGACAGAGTACAACTCTACATAGGGGGTCGAGATTAGGAATCTCCATGACCACAACATGAAATTTTTTCAAGTACGGACTCAACGGCTTGTATTGTCCTTGCTTGATATAGTAGAGCGAGTCCTCAGTCTTGGAGTAGGTATGAGATGAGAAGAACGGGTTGGTGAAGGTTCAGGAGAGCTCTTGGAAAGTGTGGATTGACATTAACAGAAGAGTGGAGAACCATAGTAACGCGGTTTTCTCCAAATAGGTAGGTAAAGCTTGGCAGAGGATGGAGTCGGTTGCATCGTTGAGGAGCATCATCGACCTAAACATTGTCGGGTGGGTGTTCGGGTCACCCATGTTGTCGTAAGGTTCAAGAATGGTCGGCAGTTTGAAGTTGTCGGGGAGACGAATTGCCATGATATGCTCGGCGAAGGGTCTCGAGTTGACGGTGAGGGGAGGAACGACATTTGTGACCCTAGTTCCTTTTTCTCTTTGGTGATGTGTATGGGAAACCTCATCTCGAAAAACAGAGGTCAATCTCCCAGTTCTTTCAAGATGACTATCTCCATCGTGTTCCGAGCAGTGATTCTCATGCTCGGCCTTGTGTTTCTCCCTAGGTTGTGTCAATGACTCGACCTGAACTGTTAACATTTGATTCTACACCTGGAGAACATCGATCATGCGTCATAGCTCTCTGGCCATGTTGGGTTGGCGGGCACCGGATCGTGACTCCTCGTCGTGTTAGCTTCTCCAGGAAGCGAGGGGGAAAGTACTGGTAGGCCTATGTGCAGTAGTTGTTGCCTATGTGCAGCAGTGTTCGCTTGTCTCCGGGTAACTACCATGATGAGGCGGGTAAGATTTACTCGGTCCCACGGTGGGCGCCAAATGTTCTTGTTTGAAGCCAGGATGATGCGGTCCTTTACGCCACTTCTCCTAGTTCGGTGTGACTTTGGCGGGGCGACTTGCAAAGACACTCCGACGCTCAAGTAAGAAAGAATTTCAAGTGGTGGGTATGGAATTGGAATCAAGACTATACCCGGTGTACGTCAAATATGGATGTCTCGTGGACAGATGATGTTTCCCTGAATCTCGGCGGGATATGCCTGAAATGGGTCTTTGGTTTGACTTGAGTCTAGTTCATGAGTGTGAGCACTTTTGGGTCTGGTCTGGCCGAACCCAAAGTGTTAGTCCAGTCCACATCTCTCGAGCTTGGTTAGAGTCCAAGGATTTCATGTCGAGCTCTAGTAGTGCGCCGACCTCTGACCTCGGTATGACATATGAGTATCTGATGTGCTCCTTCCTTAGCCAATTTGCTGAAGTAGGAGACCTCGGCGTATGTTGGTTTCGTCGCCTCACGAGTCTTCGATTTCTGTAGTTAATATGGCAATTGTGAGGAGGAAATGGTATGTTAGCCTAAGGTTTTCAACCTTGGTCACCATTTTGATTTTGATGATAACAAACTTATTCAAAAGGGTTTATCGAGTGTTTGATTTTGGTTAGGTGATCGATACGCGTGCGGAGTTCGTCGGAAAAATCGTGAAAAGTCAAGTGTTGACGGCTTCGGAGACGATCGAGTTGGAAGTTAGGTCTAGGCTTAAAATTTGTTGTAAAATACTTCTAGAGCCTCAAAGTACTCCTCTTCATATATTTATGCAAAGTCAAAACCCAATTGAAACCCAAAATCCAACCTCAACTGAAAAAAATTAACAAAATAAGTTATCAAACTGAAATTGGGGTCATCGATTGAACTTTGCCCGATCGTCGGTCAAGTCGATTGACCGACGATCGACCGAAGGTCAACCGAAAGGTTATTGGAATTTCCAGTAGCCTTTCACTTGAATCTCGACCAAACCTCGGCTGATCGACTAAAACTGCCAACAGATCTATTTTAGATCTGTTAAATGGCTAGTTTCAACCCACTTACCTTATGGCCTCTATAAAAGGCCCTGAAATCAACCTTCTTTCACCTCTAATGCTTCACTGAGTCCATCCTTAAAAGATTGAGCCAACTTCCTTGAGTACTAAACCTCTTTCTCTCAATCTTACCTTGCTTGAGCTTCAAGCCTTCTTTGATTTAAAGAGCTATCATCATGAGGCCTTGAAGGACTAGGAGCAAGCTAGGAAGAGCACTAAATTGGTTTTGTTTTTTGTGCTCTTTACTATTGTTATGCTTGTATTTTTGTTCTCATTTGAAGTTGTGAAGATCTAGTGCTTAAGTCTTGAGTGTTGGTGGTTGCCTTAGTGAAAAAGCATAAGTCCATCCTTGTAATATAGGATTAGAGTGTCCTTAGGAGAGAGTGAGGTTGGAAAGTGCTCTCGATAGGAATGCATAGCTTATTTGTATTGGAGTAGGCGGGGTTGCTTATTTGTATTGTTCTTGATTGCTTTCAATATTTGTTCTCTAACTTAGTCAATCATTAAGATAATATTGAATTCACAAGTAGAAATTATAGCAAACACACTATTCATTCCCCCTCTAGTGTGGGTATTTCATTCACAGTGTGCCTTTTCGCGTGCCCGTCCCTATTCAATTTTTAATTTTGACATGAGGGTAATTATGACCTTGGAGATTCGGCTATCGGTTTTCAAGGCACTCAAGTGCTTGTTGTCGATTGGTCGATTTGGTCTTTGAGCATCACACGCTCGTTGGTGGTGTGCCCGTAAGTGCGATGGAATTCATAATTCTTTCTTCTGCCAGCATTAGGTCGGGGTTTCAACTTTTCTGCATTGTTGGGGTGTTTGAGCACCTGCAGGTTGTAAACCTCCCGAAGGATAGTTTCCCTTTTGGTGTTCAGTGGAGCGTACTTGTCATATTTGGGACTAGGTCGGGAGGGCAACCTCGATCTTCTGTTGTCATCCTACTCGCGACGATCTTGATCTTGTCTGGATTTTTGGACTTCTTGTCCTCGACACCGTCTTTAGTAGTCTGCTTGTCGGCCTTTCTAGCCTTTCAAAGTTCTTCCATTTCCTTGTAGCATATGGCTCATTTTCGAAACTCGACCATATTCCTTGGTTTGGACAGGACGATCTGGTCCACGCACTATCCGAGCTTCAGACCGTGCTTGACAGTATACAACTTGACATGAGGGTCGAGATTAGGAATCTCCATGGCCACATCATGGAATCTTTTCAAGTACGCTCTTAGCGGCTCGTGCTATCCTTGCTTGATGTAGTGGAGCATGTCCTCAGTCTTGGAGTAGGTCCGAGATGAGGAGAACTAAATTGGTTGGTGAAGGCTCGAAAGGGCTCCTCCAAAGTGTGGGTTGACCTTGACGGGAGGGTGGAGAACCATAGTATCGTATCCTTCTCCAAGTAGGTGAGCAAAGTTCGACAGAGAATGAAGTCGATTGCGCCATTGAAGAGCATTATCGACCTAAACATTCTCTAATGGATGGTCGAGTCACCCATGTCGCACTATTGAAATAACGAGCTTCAACAACAACTAGATTTGTTACTAAGTTGTTGTTGAAGACCATAGAAGAATAGGTGGCATATTGGGGGTCATTATTTCACTAGGCCTCGCATGTTGCCAATTGAAGTGTAAATAAAGTGGTTTCTTTGAGAACTCTGTAGAGCACATCAAACCAGTCTCTAGCTTGACAAAGTAACTGAATGATTTCTGAAAATTACCACAAAGTGATTGAACAAAAGACAAATTGTAATAAAAAAGTTAACCAAAGACAACCAAGCTAAAGCCTGACTGACAAAGAAAGAGCATATAGCTCATAGCTACTGATAATTACAGAGGACGCTTCAATATAAATCCAACAAGGATTATATTGATAGGCAAGAATAGAAAAGCAAAAAAGAAACAACATTTCAATGCCTCCCTCATCTCTTCCTCCACATTGGAGTTTGTGCGGTAGAGCAAGATAACAACATCGAAGAAGATTCTGTTCAGCCAACCCAACTCCAAAGAGGATAAAAAAATTAATAATAATTTAGTAAACTCAAAAGAGGATGGAAAGAAGTAGTTCTTTTTTACTTTTCTGAAAGCAGCAGCTAACTCGCCCAGTTTATTTCCATATCATCCGCTCCCAGCTGGAAGTGGCCCCATGTTCTGAAGACCCTGGGCACGCTTGGGCCTCCACTCAGTTCTTCCCCTCACAATCTCAGCCCCTGATTCAAGCCGTAGTAGGTGCTGGCACTCGAGGCCGGCCTCCTGCGGACCATCAGCAGAGGCACCACCGTTGCTGGAGACAGCAGTGAGTGACTGCAGCACGCTGTCTTTTCCGCACTCCCTTCTGTACTCCAATGCCATCCCAACAAGCTCATGGCTCTCTAGGATTGTGGTAGGCGCGCTCTGCGTGATAAAGATAGAACAGATGGGATCATATGAATATATCACTTAATCATGTCATTCCATGTGCTTGCACAGTTGCTTGTCCAACAACCTAACGTATGCAAATGGATAGCTCCACCTAAATGCAGCATAACTCGAACGGTTTCTTTAATAGTAATACGGCAATGCAGACCCAGCGTGTCCCGAGAACAAGTCAAAAAAGAACAAGGGAGGCAACATGTCATGATACCCCAAGGACCCAAAACCATGTGCAACTACCCCTCCATCAGCCGGAGGGGCATTAAGATGTTTCTTACATTGTGAAAAGTCAAGAAGATTCTGCCACGTGAAGTTTGGTAAGATGTAGTCAACATTGAGTAATTAAAGAACTTGTGCTTTGAAATAGAAGCAAACGAAAATTCTGGAAGTGCTAAAGGTAGAGCTTTACATAATCTTTATGGCGCGCATTCATGAGATCAAGGCATGGAAAGGTGGTTATCAGGGAAGGAACGAAGAAAACAACGTTTTTAGTGATCAGTTTAACCACTGGCTACAGATCATTCAACTAGTTGACCAGTTGAGCCCTTGACTACAGCTCCAATCAAAAGTAAAAAACTTTAAGTGGAAACAAATAATTTTCTACAGTAAAAGATGCTAAAAGAATAACGCTGGTTATTTCATTTTCTTAGATTTTAATCATTTCGTCCGAGTCAGATAGGAGGCTTACCAAAAGTACTCAATTTGATTTTGTCTGGTGCAAAGTCATACAGTGTGTCACTTAGCATGAACGTAAAGAAAGAATATATCATGAATTCATGTTGTACTAAGATTTAAGCAGAGGAAAGAAGCACACTATGCGGTCTCAAAATGTCAATTTCTGTTTGAACTTTCAAATAAATGTAGTTAACTGCAAATAAATTACCTCGAGTATCCAGCCAATGTATTTCACGTTGTTAACATGTTGATTGATATCTAAATCACCCCATCGAGGCTGCATTTATAGCAAAGAAGATGCCACATAAAACGTATATACACAAAATTTACAGAAACAAAAACAGTAATTGCTAAAGATGCATATCACAGACTTACAGTCAGTCCACTTCGAACATAATCTGCAGTGTCATGTTCAAGCTTTGAAAGCTTTCTGTCATCCTCATCTATTATAGGGCCACGGTCAACAAAATAGGATCCTATTTCTGCTCTCACTTCCTCTGGAATTTTAGATAGTCGCCTAGTTTGTTTGTTCATCATCACCCACACACTTCATGTGAAGGAAAATCAGGAAAAATCAGGTTAGCCACAAGAAAATACGCAAACAAGCATTCAAATATGCATATATGAGAAGAATTTTAAAAAAAAATCTGCTGATAAGATAATGCTAAAGATATAACAGGAATCAACCTTGTCGCTTTCATGACAGTTTTGCCTGTTCCATAGTCACGAACATGCCAATCACGACGCATCCCATTTTTCCCAGATGGAGCCACCCATGTATCTACCTCGACAACATCTTCCCTGAAAATTAAGAATGGATAGAACATACCAAATTTTAAGAGAATGTTTGTTAAAACTGCTACAGGAGAAATAAATTAATAATATAGCTAAGTTTACTCAGTCAGGCAACTAAATAAAATCTTCATTCATAGGCATAAAATTGACGGCTAATCTTAGATATACTGAGTAATTTACTTGAGGAAATAAGTAAAGTTTAGCTCAAGCAACTTGGTCAGAATGATAAGAAGTTTGGAATCTGACATGTATATAAAATTTGTTGCTAAGAGGATAAATTTGTTTATAGAATCTAAGAATTTGAACAACTCAATGCAGCTACAACATATGAGTTTGAAGAGTAGGAGTTCCAATATGTGTAGTTCATATATATTTTCTGGTAAATTGATATAAATGCTCAAAGTGGACAAATATTTAGTAAAACGATGAAATGCAAAGCAAACATAACTAACAACATCATCCAAGATTTAGCAGGAAGGAGGTAAATATTTTAATCAAAATCCAGAAAATGGATATTTTCGTTATCACGACCTAAACTACTCCAGCAACTCATCATAGTTCATAACACCACAGTAATTTCTCAGAGTAACCATAAATGCTCCAACATGCATGATGGTAGGCTGGTAGCACATATCCAAATTTTTAAAAAAATCTGAAAACAGAAATGATCGTTTAGAGAAAGTTCTCCTTATATATATATGTGTGTATTAGACAAAAAGAAACAGAAGCAAGCATACATGTGAAATACAATAGAAAATCAGTTGTCTATGCAAACTTTCTTATTGCAGCAAGACACCAAGGGGGATACCAAAGTCTAATATATTTTTTTAGTCAAGGAGAAAATAAGGTTCTGATATAGAGGAAGAATATACCAGGAAGGATATTGTTCTACAAGGACCTGCATCTTGGTGACAACCCAAATCAAATTTCTCTTACTCATTTCAGGGGTTGAACCAAAGCCATCACCCATGAGCCCAGCTCTCTTCACATGGTTAAGCGCAGTTTCCTGCATAGTAGATGCATGTACATATTGCAGGAGTTATTAAAGATGAAAGCTAAAATACAATAGGTGAGATATGGATTAATAATCTTCCACCAAACCTGTAGATGATTCATTAAAGTCTCTATAGAAGCTGTTCGATCCGCCCCTATCTCGTAGGACCTAATGGAGAAATTCTGCCTGAAAACTAATCCATCCTGCATGAATTTCCCAAGCCCAAATGCATCGGCAAGCATGTCAGGCCGCCTGGGCTTCCAGTCAATAAGGGTAAATTGCTTCTCTGCAGCAAGAAAGATAGTAGTAACAGCAGCAAAAAGAAAGCTCCAGTCAGGCAACTGGTTGTAGAATGTCCTCGGGGCTGAGGGAGCACCTTCCTCAGCAGTTTGGGCTTCGGTTTTCAGTCCGACCTTTGTCCCGTTGACCTTAGGGAGTGCTTGGGCTTGTACCTTAACCTTCAACGCTCCTGATGACGAGGACGGCTTGGCTACAATGCCTCGGACGCTCAAACTCTCAGAGCTTTCATTAATGATCTTGGATCCGTTTGCCGAGGCCACAGATAGTGAAGATGAGACAGGGAAGAAGGCCGAAGTCGCCACGGAAGCAACCATGATGGAGAATGATAACTTTCAGCAGTTCTCTTGATTAACCACAACTAAAGAACAAACCTGAGAAAACCAATATAGCAATCTTTGTCAAAAAAGGCAAATTACCAGCAGATCTTATGAATGAAAAAACCATAATAATTTCCAAAGCAACATTCTTTAACTTAACCTTGTTTATTATTCTTCAGGAAATGCGATCAGGAAATGTTTTTAATCTAAATGGGACAAACATTCCGTAGAAAAACAAGGGGGAAACCTGAAAATGGCCAATGCAGATAGGAAAAGATGACTAAATCATTTACTGACTTCAAAACTAAAACATCAATGTTGCAACAAAGAAACCGCAACGAATTCCACCAAGGACTCAGAAAATACCACTCTTTTCCATTAATAGATCTCAATAACTCTAGTACAGACAAGAAAAAGACCACAAGGGAAGCAGCTATAGAAATCTCTCTTTTAATCCATTAAAGAAACACTACCTAACAGCAACTCATCCTCAAACCATACATAGCTTCACTAAATTCTCCATCAAAACCAAATTTTAACATAAAAAGGGCTTAAAAAATCGATGAAATCAGGGTCAAAAACCCCAAGAAACTGCCGCATAACTCGACAAAGACGGAATACACTCCCAGATCCAATCCGTCTCCGTGGAGTTATGCAAAACTGGCAGAGCAAATCACAGATCATTTCGAACCTTGGATTGAACGCGAGTCCTCGAGAAGTGACAAGATGAGCTCAACCGTGTTCCACTTCTCTGATACGAATCACCTCCTGCCCTCGACCTCGACCTCTTCTTCTTCCTATTCTCTTCCACCTCCACACACACACATACACACAGAGAGAGAGAGAGAGAGAGAAGGGGATAAAAAAAAGCTTTTTTTTCCTCTCGCTTTACCCAAATTCAAAAGCCAGCGGTTCTGCACACTTGCACAGGGAAGGAGAAATCCCATATTTATACACGTAGGCTGTCATGCTCTCCGCCCGCATAAACTTGTCAAAATTACCATAAATTCCTCCGTGCGGCTGCCCATCTGCCGCCCACGTGTCTCCTCTGACCGATCCTGTTCCTTCATCAATGTTCTCGTTTGCAGCCTGCGAACATGAAAGGTATTGAAATCCATTCCCCACTTTAATCAATCATGGAGTTGCAAATTAAGAACTCGGAATTATGTTCTAATTTTGAAGTTGGATTTACGCTACTCCAACATAAGTGCACATGGAATGTGCATCCCAACTTTGTGGTCATAGATTTGATGTGGAGGATAAGGAAAAAAGTATTGCAAGGTGTCATTTTGGAAGGTACTTGAATCAAGGTTGTTCACCAATTCTAACAGTGTTTTCATTCAATAATTTGACTAGAATTCACATCATTAATCAGCTACTGAGATGCTCTAATCATTGACATCATAAAAAAATTCCAAATCTTAACACACATTGAATGGAAATAGATCGATTTCTGCAAGGTATTTAATTCGATGTTACCTAAAAAAATTCAATGTTGTGCATATTTTATATGTCTATTTCACATGAGGAGATATATTAATAGCAAGCATTAATTATAGATATTGAGATAATGGCATGTTTTATAAATAAGAATTGCATTCGATTTATGAGGAAAGAGAAAAGAAGAATGGCATTGGTCTCCCACAATGTTGAGCTTAATTGGTCGAAGGATATGTCCTATGGATAGGGTGTTGACAGCATTTTATGATAAGATATATGTTATATGGATACACAATGAAGCATTAATGTGTTCGAGAAAAAGTAGATGATGTGGGCAATGAGATATATAGTTTTAAATTGGGGAAAAAATGGTGGAAGGTACAGCTAGTTATGACTGTTCCCTATAAGAATAGTGAACATGTAGTGGGAAGTGGGAACCAATTTGCAAATAGGAGAAGAATTTTGAATGTCAAATTCTATAATTTGATAGAGATGATATTTTACCAGATAAATGTTAGGCGCATGAAGTTTAACCCATTATGATTATTTGTTAGACTTAAATTGGATCCGAATCGAATCTAACGAGCTCAATTGAACCCAAATTAAAATTAATTTAATCAATATATATTTGAACCAATTTTATCATACTATTTATCCTCCTCTAGTATAGACCATTCAATCTCACGTTGATACGACGCTTGACGATTTGGTAGATGATATAAATAGATGTAAATATTGTGCATTTATAAGCGAATTTCGAAAATGCAAGTGGAACATAAATTTTTTTGCAAACTTTATAATTTTTTAGTCTAATTTCTCTTTTGAAGGGGATTCAATTTTATTATTGTTCTTACTGTAGTTTTTTTTCTGAAATTAATAAAGAAGTATCATCTTCTCCCCGTGGATGTAGGACCGGCACCTCCGCCGAGTTCAAACCACGTTAACCCTTCGTGTCTTTTATTTTTCGCAATCTTAGTTTCAAATTTGATTTTTCATTTATCTTATCGGGTTTGAATTTTATCGATCCTGCAGGAAATTTATCATAATTTCCTAACACATTAATTCTTTAAATTTGAATCACATAGGTAATTTGAATCAGATTTAATCATGTTAACTAAGTTGGATTCAATTCGGTTAGGTAAAGTGGGATTATTGTTGAATGTTATTAGGATAGTCTGGATGGGATCGGCTCGAGTCGGGTTAGCTTGAGGATGAACTCATCGAGTTAGATTGGATCAGCTTTGACAAGCTTCGATGGGGCCAACCTGGCATAGGAGTTCAATTGATTGCATTAAATCGCATCGGTTCATATTCAATTGGGTCAAGTCAAATCAACTTAAATTGGGTTGAGTTCAGTCCTCTCAATCTCAGCTTGAGACTAGGTCACTCCAATTCAAACCAAATTAACCCAAGTTCGAGTTTACCGCATAGCTATATATAGTATTATATATTACACTTTTTGTTCAAATAATCTCACTCCGTTAGTCTGTTTATTAATAACTTAACGATAAAACTTTCACATGCGCAGAACTCCCCTCCCCAGTGTCACGTGGCAGCAATCTTCACCCCCCATCTCATCTGACGGCTATCACTTCTTCTTCTACCTATTCCCTTGCCCTAGACTCCACCGCTGTCGTCGTCGCCTCCACCACCACCACCACCGCCACCTCCTCCTCCTCCTCCGGCAGATCTAGAGGAGGAGGCGGTAGTGATGGTGGAGGCGGCGACGACAGCAGCGGTGGAGTCTAGAGCAAGGGGATAGATAGAAGAAAAAGTGATGACTGATGACTTATGACCGTCATATGAGATGGAATGTGAAGATTACTGCAACATGACACTGGGAAGGGAGGGTCTGCGCACATGGAAGTTTTACCGTTAAGTTATTAACGAATAAGCTAACAGATGGATGCTATTTGAACAAAAAATATAGTCGCGGGGGTTCTGTGCACACTTGGTAGTTTAGGTAGTCTTTGCGTACATCGATTATAGTCGATGGTGATTCCGTGTAATTTACCCAATTTTATTTATTTTTTTTGAACCAATTTAAAAAATACTTAACCCTGAAAAGAAATTAGGAAGACTTGGACGAGGATCGTCCAAGTCTGCGACGAGCCTAACAGTTAACAAACAGGGGGCCCATTGATCACCGCGTCTGCACACACGCTGAATTAGAAATTAAAGCGCTTCATGATGGCTGACGAAGCATCCACAGTTCATTGCCAATTGTGGGTAGCACAGTTGATGGTAATATATTGTAAGTTGCTTAGAGATCTAGGATTCAATCTCTAATATGATCAATTTTTTATTTTTGTTAATAAAAAAAAAAATCCCCAGCTCATTAATTGCTACGCCTTTGATTGGACCAGATTGAGGATTTAGATTCCGCAAGACGACGCAAGCCACAGAATCCATTCAAAGCCCTGAACTCTAATTTTATTTATTATATATATATATATTTATATATATAGAGGCTTTTTTAGTCTACGCAAACTGACGAAGAACAATAGAACATAGAAGAAAACTGCTATGCTGCTCAATCTAAGGAATTACTTTTGACAAAGATGCTCGAGTCAAAGTATTTGTTTGTATAATTAAATAGAGGACGGGAAGTTTCCCTTGTGTTCTAGTGTGTGGAATTCTTTTACATTATTATAGTAGAGTACAAGTTGTACAACATCAGGACTCAAGAGGAAACGTCAGACTTCGATTTGGGTGGTCTGGTCTTGGCCCATAAAATTTGACCCTTATTCTAATTTGATATCTCTTTTCTTAAAAAATATATATCTATTTTAATTTTTCAACATTTTTTTTAAAAAATATTTGTTTAGGTATGTGTTTGAAATTTGAATGCGAATTCTTTTGGCTTACACATCATTAATTATGAAGTAATTAAAGTATGTTTGAAAAATTAAGATAATTATCAAATTAATTTTATTATTAATAAATTTGTTCATATTCGTATTTTTTTTTTAAAGATATTCAATTGTTTGCTCCAAGTACGGTTAATTTTTGGATTATTCATTTAAAAATTATCAACTTCTAATATATTTTTATTTCTAACATATCATTTAAAAAGTTATTAGGAGAATTTTTACTTTACTAAATGATAGTACATTAATGGTTCATTTTATTTACTAAATAAGACAAAAAAAGTATTGAATTTTTTTTTTAATCCGGTGTACGTCAGATATAATATTAATTTTATATTTTTTTAAACCTATTTTGTTCTAATACATACATTAAATAAATAATAGATATAAATTCATCACTTATCATATCACATTTAGCCTATAAAATAAAGATGTCTTAAGATGATCGAGATCAACGTTTGCCACACTAGTGACCTGCATCAAGATTATTTTGAGTGAATTTTGTTTGATATTGTAATAAAAAATTCAATGTTGGGTATGAATTAATGTGAGGTTGAATGGTTTACACTAGAGGGAGATGAATAGTATGTTATCTAAAATTCACAACTAGATAATATGTTAATCGGCAACGACCATCAGCAACGGCCGCCCATGCCGTTGCAATGACTAACAACATTTTTACGATCGCTCGGGCCATTGCTAACAAGTGGATTACGCGAAAGCGGCACGCAAAGGAAATAACTTATCAGCAATGGCTTACTAAAGGCCGCGTCGGCCGTTGCTAATGATATTATGACATTAGCAATGGCCTACTTACAGTTTTTGCACCATTGTTCTTAGTCGATGGCGCGCTCACAATGCGAATATGAAATACTTATCAACAACGGCTCTACAACGGATGTGTGTGTGATGTGTGTGTGTGTGAAAATGAAATAAGTATAATTATTTTGATGTATATCTGGGTGTATATGTGATGTGTGTGTTAATGTATGTGTATTTGAATAAATGTATTTGTGAGTGTTTGAGTTATGTATCGGGTTATAAATGTATCAATGAAAATTTCTAATTTTGAAATTTCTCGAGTTACAAATTAACATCATCAGCAACGGCCTTCCCACGGTCATTTGTGTGAAAGTCGTTGCTGAAAGTGTATCGTAATACCTGAGCCGCAAACTTAAAGCTGTTGCTGATAAACAATAGTAATGGCTTATCAACAACCTTTCAGCAAAGGCTTTGCAATGGCGTGATGGTCGTTGCTAATGGCAATATCTGCAACAGTCGACGCGCCGTTGCAGAACTATTGCTAATAAAAGTAGTAGCAACAGCCGTGCCTCGTTGCTGAGCCGTGGTTGATGATGTATCAACAATGGGTAAAACTGGTTGCGGAACCGTTGTTGATAATATCATTAACAACGGCGTGAACGGCCGTTGCAGATCCATTGTTAAGTAATCAAGTACGCGATGTTCTGCAACGGCTACGTTGCAATGGGAGTAGTTGTTGCTGGCCGTTGCTGATGGTCTTCAGCAACGGCGTAGCAATGGATCGAGCTGTTGCTGATGCTCGTTATTTCAGTAGTGATTAAGCCTAATTATTGGTTTTAAGCGATTACTTGATTACTCAAGCAATTCACAATTAAACTTGATAAATGCAGAAGTGATAATTAATCAATCAAACACATAAGAATATGTAATGCTAACATGAGATATTTATAGTGGTTCGGTAACCCTGCCTATTCCACTACCTAAGCACTTCGCTTAGAATGTCAAACTCTAGTTTTCTAGTTTGAAGTGTATTATACAAAAGGATTTACAAGCTAAGGCTCCGACCCTCTCCTCCGAGGGTTATCCTCCTCCCGAGAGTACCTCCAACACCTCTTATCCCAAGGACTACACAACTAACCCTAGTAGACTAAGTTTACACACCAATGGACTTATTCCTCTACACCAGCAACCACCAAACTTACACTTTTGTAATCAACAAACGAAGCACAAAATACAAGTATAAATGGAGCAATTTACCAAACAATACCACACTTAGCTTCAAACAACGAATCCTAACTCATCTTGATGCTTTGATGATGAATCGAATCAAGCTTGAAGACAGTATCAATAATAAGGTAAAAAGATAGTGTTTCAACAAAGGCTTGTGGTTATCAAATGATGTCTCATGAAGTAATAAGGTATGTTTGATTAGTGAAACCAAATCTGTTTTCATGATTTTTGTTCAACGTTTTCATGAAACTGAATCGAAATCAGAATAAAAATAGATAAACTAGTTTTTCTTAATAAAAATAAAAACACGAAAAGATTATTTTTTGTGGTTTCGAGACTGTCGATTTCGTTATCAAAATATAGTGGCAACTTTGTAATTATAAATATTTTTTTATAAAAATAAAAATAAAAATTATTATTTTCAACTCAAACTATTATATTAAATTGACACATTAATTAAATCAATTTATATCTAATCGACTCAAATCTAAATTTTAAAATAACTCAATTTTCTTAAAGTCAATCTATTTATAATTTAATCGAAACTAATTTTAGACTATTGAACTTATTTTTTTTTTGAAATTTTATAATATTAATTAATTAATTTTATATCTTATTGAACAAAAAAAAATTAAATCACCAATAACTTAATTAATTAAATCTTACAAATATTTTATAATCTTAATAGCAAATATTTAATTTTATAAACTAACTACAAATACAACATGTGACTTTTTTCTAGACCATATTAAGTTTTATAAATTATTTCATATGAATTAGTTACTATTTAATTAAAAATTAAATTACTATAAAGTTGTTCAAGAAAAATTAATATTATTTTCTATAATCAAATAAATATTCACTGATTTCAACCAACTAAAACTGATGTTGTTTTCATTAACCAAATGCGTTTTCAGAAAACTGAAAACTAGAAAATGTGGGCGAAATGACGACACTAGAGGGGGGTTAATAGTGTGTTTACTATGTTATTCACCTAATTTCCAATTTAATCATTTTCTTAAATCGTTAGATAATTTACAATTCGATGATTGATTGCGGAAGCGATAAATAATTAATCAATTAAGAACAAATTAAATAATCAATCAATGCAAACACAGAGATTTTATAGTTGTTCGGCCCCAATGCCTACTCCACTACCTAAGCATCCCGCTTAGGATTTCCAAGCTAAGTTTTACTAGATTAATTAGTTTCCCATACACACGAGGACTTTTCCCTAAAAAGACTCCGCTCTCCAACCGAAGGCACTTCCACACTCGGAAGTATCCCGCCTTCTTACCGAGAGCTCTTTCCCACCTCAACCTAAGGGACAACTAGAACTAATCCTAGTAAACACTAAGTTTACACAAGTGGTTTTACTCCTTTTCACCAAGGATACCACTTCACACAACAAGACCTAACACCGGGTCTTTACACGCACAAATCAAATAGTTAAAATAATAATAAAATTACAATTGAAAATAGCTTAAAATAAAACCAATGTTTGCAAGCTCCTTTCACAGCCTTGGCACCTCCAACTCGCCGAGGGAATGAGCTCGAGCCAATTTTCGAGTTGAGGCAACAGCTGACGCTTGAGAATGTGTTCGCAGAAGGAGCAGAGCGCAAGCAATCTTTCTTTTGGAAAGCTCAAATCTCTCTTCTTGAAGGCTCAATAATTTCTGTAAGAGTGTGAGAGAGAGATTAAAAGAAGTTATAACATGTATATTTATATCCTACGGAAGAAACGGTTGCTCAACGAATAGTTTTCTATCCGTTGCCCAGCGCCGGTCGAATGGTTGGTTGACCGATTATTCGATCGCTTCTTTGTACTCCGTGGTCGGTCGACCGACGGGTCGACCGATTATCGCGAGCCTCGCGATCCTTAGTTCGATCGACCGCTCGAGGCTTTCTGCGATTTTTTTTCCAACTTGTCACAGACCAACTTATTTGGGCGGAAAATGTCCGTGCGGCTCCTTTGCCCCCGCAAGGGATAAGCCTTGGGCAAGGACCGCCTTGCCAATGTTCAAAAGTCGCGGGCTCCCGAGCTCGCCCGCGTTAGAATCTCGTTGCGTTTGGACGCAAAAACGTTTGGGCCAATGGTCGTTTGTATGAAAAGTGCTTACAATGCTTGAACGGATGCTTGTGCGAATACTTATACGAATGAAAAAGAGAGATGTTTGCCCGGGGGCAATATAGTTGTGGAGCCTAACCCCCAAGTGCCATCCCCAAGGTTCCCAAAAGCACGAGGAGCATGACAAAATTTCCTATGGCCCAACACCCCCGCCGGCCATGCCACGGCTAGGAAACGAGGGGTGTTACCTAGTCGTGCGCGAGAGCGGTGGGCGGTGCGCGAGCGCTTTTACAATGCATAATTACATGATCCGCACACCCCACTGGCCCATGCCACGGCTAGCAAACGAGGGTCGTTACCTACTCGCGGGCAAGAGCGGTGGGTGGTGCGTGAACGTTTTACATAAATGCGAAAGATGCAATATTTGCATATATTTACAATGCACGTTAGGGACCGTCATGACACGTACAGGACTTGACAAACCCGAGGGTCCCTAACAGACTGGTCGACCGATTGGCTTCTGCCAATTTTTGTCGCCATTCGGTCGACCGATCGGTTGACTGAACCTGGGCTGAACAAGGCAGACAGCTTTGTTCTGCTTGGTTTTTCTGCTTCCGTCTTCACTACGTCTACTTTATAACATGATAACTTTAAAACATAAATGTTATATAAGGATTATACCCCATTTGAGTTCAATAAAAATATCTAAAAACTCAAAATCTCTAAGGATCAAAATCTAGTTCTTATGATCTAGTATAAAACAGAAATTTCCTAATCTTTCGGGTCAAATAAGGATATACTAAAGGCTTCCAAAAAATCCTAAAAAATACCTCGTTATCTAGTTTCGACCCAAGGAACAATTACCGCCATTTTTTATTTCAAAAAAAGGTTTGGATCATATAGCCCTCCAAGGAGCTCCCTAGTCTTAGTGAATTTCAGGGTAGTCCCGGAATTTCATGGTTTGGGGATCGGGATAGGAGTTTAGGTTCTTATGCATTATGATGGAGGATTACAATATATCTAGACACCCTAGACCTAAACTCTAACCTTCCGTTTTTCTAATTTCTCTATTTTTTTCAATCGCGGACGTCGCGCGCTAACCGATATGGAACTTGAAAATAAATTTTTCATAAAATCATTAGTTCCATGTTTGTTATCATCAAAACCATCAAAACCGAGATTAAGGCTAAGATTGAAAACCTAAAGCCAATATAAACCAAAACCAAGTTTTCGAAACCAAATTTTCGGTTTCATTGAAACCAAACCAATAAATAGTTTTCTCTAACCAAACAACACCTTAAGAATTCATGGGAATACCCAAAACCAAGTTTTATATGCAGATAACAAGGAGTGGATCGATTCCAACAGGTGGAAACAGATAGAAAAAGATCCGTTGGACATTTCGATCGATCGACCTTGGCCCGAACTTCGACCGATAACTGGTTCAAGGCTGATTTTTTTTATTTTCAAATTTCTAGGTTTCCATGTTTCTGTTTTTAGGGTTCTTTGCATTGATCATAATAAGGATGTACAACATATACTAGATACTCTAAATATATACTCTAACTTCCCGACGAAGATCGAACATCGAAGAGCATCCTTTCGATTTCTCCGATCGCGGACGTCGCGTTCTACTCGACTTGGAACATAAAAATATTTCTCCATAAAATCATTAATTTCATGCTTGTTATCATCAAAATCGAGATTAAAATCTAAGTTAAAAACCTTAAGCCAACAATTAGTTATTCCAAATTTTATTCCTACCTTCTCAAAGGTCTATATTAATTGCCTTTTACTTCAATTTGTAATAAGACTTGGTTAAATGAAAAATTGAAGAATCCTCCTCTAAGTGTGTTTTTTAATCCAGACAAGTGGTTGCTAATATTTTTTTTCTATCCCTTAAAATTTCTTTACCATAAATTTCATAAGATTTCATTATCTTGTTTCTTTACTATGGAACAATAACCTTGGTGAATGTTTAGATGCATGCAATAAAGGTTTTTCTTAATGGTACTTTCTTATCATATGACAGGTTAGAGAGAAATTTAGTCCACGATAAAAAATGATCCCTAAGGGTCATTAATTAATGCTTTTTAATCTTATTTTCTACTTTGACATAATTGTAAGGCCTCCATTAAACTACCGTCTATAAAGTCATCAACTGCATCTTCGTATGAGTACTCCACCAAGCCCTACCTTTTCGCTGAAAAGATCATTCTTTTAGTCCCTCCAAAATTTTAGACCATTATTTAAATTGATAATTGAATATTATATTTATTTTATTATAAATTAATAATTTAAATAAGTTAATTAATTTTTTATAATAATCTCTTTTTTTTATTAATTAATCCATTATTATTTTATCAATTTCTTACTTTCTTATATTTTCTCTCGATCAATCTAATTTTTTACTCATTTTTTTTGTAATATCTCGTTACTTAATTCCCCTATCAACTAAAATGTAATCCTAATTAATTTTTATGATTAATTTTATCAAAAAAAATTCTCTTGATTAATTGAATATTAAAGGTCAATTAAAGCTAATTAGGCAAAACAAACGCATACACACATCTTCTTGTCAAATAAATTAAATAAGCATTTGAATTTTGACATATTGTTACTTTCATCAATTGGTAAAAAAAAAGTCAATGAGCAATTACATGCTAGGGGTGAGCGGATTCGAGTACCCTGTATTTTTTATGATACCTGGATGGCCGGACTCTATCCTATATAGGACTGATTCCTAGATTTCGGATCTGGGCCCCATCTTGTTGGAACCTAGAATCGGACATTGCCCGGAATTTATGGTGTACTACAGGTTCCGAATATTCTGTTGGAACCTGTAAATAATTTCAAGGGTACAAGTTCTAGGCACCCTGTTGGAACCTGTTCATTTATAAGTTCCAGGGTACAAGTTTCAATTTCAATTTCAGGTACCCGATGTGTTGGACCTAGAACCAGAATCGGTTTTAACCAGAATCGATTTTAACCAGTTCCTTAAGTGATCGACCTAAACTGCAATAGGTAGTTTCCAACGAACGGTTCGGTTTGAGATGGTTTAGGGCTTGGTTTGAGTTTGAAAAAGGGTGAAACAAATGGATAATGAGGCCTTAAAAGATTTACATGAAAAAATATATAAGTTCTAAACTTAATTCTTGATACATCATTACTCCAAACTTGGTTTTCGTCAAATTTCTTCTTGAAATCTAAAAGTAAACTTAGTGCACGAATTGTTCTTCAATCTAAAATCAACACTTGATAAACATATTAGAAATATATTTGTGGACTCAACTAGCACTTTGGGCCCAACCGAATTAGGCTAAAAAACGTCCACATTCATGAACCAGACTCAAGTCAAGTCAAATGCTACTTACCCCGGGGGCTCCACCGACCATACAAGGACACTTATGTCCTCATTAATTACAAGAGATTCATCAATTATGAACCCAACATTTATGGGATGAGCCTCGACCCACTTTGAGCACATCCCATGAGATTTCAGGAGTCATTGTCGTTAGACATCCCTTAATCATGTACTATATATAGACACGACACACATTAGGTACATCTAGATTTCAATTCTCTATACCCACATATGGAATTCCTTCTTACTTAAGCGTCAAAGTGTCTTTGTAGCCCCCCCTCCGCCGGAGTCGCACCAGACCATGAGACGCGCCAAACCGCATCACTCCGACTTCAGGAAAGAATATTTGGCACCGACCATCAAGCTGAGTAAATCTTACTTGCCCCCACCATAGTTGGTACCTGAAGTCAAGCGAACGCCGCCGCACATAGCCAACATCTTACCAGCAGCGTTCCCCCGCTACCTGGAGACGCTAATACAACGATGAGTGACGCTCTGGTACCCACCAACCTTACACTAGAAGAACTGCATTGCATGGTCGCTAACCTCTAAGCGGACAACCAAAGCTTAATAGCCCAGATCATGGCTTTGAAATAACCGCGGGGGCAACACCCGGGCGAGCATGAAAACTGCGGCTCGAAACACGATGAAGGCAGTCACTTGGAGAGATACGGGAGGTCAACCTCCGCCTTCCGAGACGAGGTCTCCCGTATGCACCATCAGAGAGAAGAAGATGACACTAGAGTCACATAGAGCGCTCCTCCCCCCTACATCGACTCGGGACCCTTAGTCAAGCACATCATGGTAGTCTGTCTCCTTTACAACTTTAAGATGTCGACCACGCTCTAGTCCTACGATGGCATGGGCGATCCTACTACTCACCCGACGATGTTCAAGTCGATGATGCTCATTAACGACACAACCAACTCTATCCTCTATCGAGCCTCTCCAACCTTCCTGAAAAAGGCCGCGCTGATTTGGTTCTCCACCCTATCACTTGAGTCTATACAAACCTTCTAGGATCTCTCCCGAGCCTTTACCAACTAGTTCGCCTCATCGCGGATCTAGTCCAAAATCGAGGAATCCATTTACTACATCAAGCAAGGACAATATGAGTCGTTAAGAGATTACCTGAAGAGGTTCCATGCAGTGGCCATGGATATCCTAAATCTCGACCCGCACGTCGAGCTATTTTCTATCAAACATGGACTGAAACCCGAGCAGTTTGCTCACCAAATCGCCTTGGCTAAACCATGAAACATAACCAAGTTTTGAGAAAAAGGTTGTATGTCACATGGAGATGGAAGAACTCTGAGAGACCAGAAATATTGACTAGCAGACTACCAAGGATGATGCTGAAGATAAGAAGTCCAAGAAGCCCAACAAAAGTGACGAAGATCGAGATTGCCACGAGCGGGACCACGGTAGGAGATGAAAGTCGCCTTCCTGACCTAGCCCCAGATTTGGTGAATACAACCCACTAAACACCAAGAGGGAGACTATTCTTCAAGAGATCTACCACTGTCATGCCCCAAATCCGGACATGATCGGTCAGAGTACCACTCGTACTCTGCAGCCTAACACAACCATGAACCAAAAAAATACCACAAAACATGTACAGTTTATAAAACCTACCCAGTTTGCAGAAATACATAAACTAAGGAAATTCCAAATCAACATTTAAAACCATTCAAATAGCTGCAGTAGTTCAAATTCTTTTTAGAAAGGAAACCTAGTTTAACAAGTAAAAGTTTGATATCAATATCATTAGTGCGGAAATAAGAAAACCAAACCCAAGTCTACATGACTCAAGAAAAATATAAAACCCTCCATAGACTCGGGTAACACCCAGACCACGACACGTCATGAGATCTGATGTCCCTGCCGCATCAACCGCGCTACTCTATCCCAGTACCTTTCTGGTCCCGCTCAGATGCTACAAAAATAAACACATAAAATCGTAAGTCCAACTAGGACTATGAGTGGCCCAGTCGTCTATCCACCATGTTCAAGTAATATAAGTCCAACGAGTAAATATATAATAGGTAAGCATATAACTCATAAGCAGTACCAGCAATGCGTAATCACCAATCCATATATGATATAACAACACAAGCATGCATAATCACCAAACCATATATGACATACAACACAAGCATACATAATCACCAAATCCAACCAAGCCACCCAGGTCGATCATTAGTGTGGCGGGCTAACGAGCTTCTCGGTCCAGGGACCCATTAGTCCTATAATCTTGGGACACGTCGATACTATATGAGTCGGTCACTGAGCCTGGCTCTAGCTTAGTGAGCTTCTCGCCCATGCCACTTCGGGTCGATCGTCAGTGTGGCCCATTAACAAGCTTCCCGATCCAGAAAACCATAAGAGGGACAAAGAGCAATCACAAGCACACCCAAGTATCCATACATAATCAACATAAATCATAAGGGAAATAAAGACACCATCCACATAACCAGTATAAATGCTCTAGGACCTTTAGGGTCCCTAATATCCCCAATTATATTCCCATGGCCGTACCCCCGTCTTTCCACATCCACATACCAAGTATATCCACATACCATTATATTCACATACTACGTATCCACATTTCAACATATCCATATACCAACATAATTACCTATCCAATTCTTAGCATGGAAATAATATATGAAAATGGTAATTAATCTCCAATATGAAATAAGTCATCCACATCATAATGAATATTGTATCCGTACATGTAAGAAACAACCACGCATAATATTATTAGCATGTCATAATGTGTAGAAATAAAGTCATCTAAATGTCCATCCATTTCATGTCCCTAATCTCATAGGGCCGGCCATCCATACCCCAATATTTCCTAAAGGGGAATTCGGCCTCACCCGGTTCTCTTATTCCTATAGTGTAGCAACCCTATGATGTCGATCTAGGAAATCAATCAAGTTTCTAAGTTAGCATAGGTTCTATATTTCGCTAAGGTGAAGTCTCTAAAATTTATCATGTCCTAATTACATCTAGGTGATTCCCTAAGGGGCGGCATGCCCCTAGGAGTCCTAAAATGAATTCTCAGTGGGGCGGCATACCCCAATCCCATTAATCAACATTGATTTATTCCCTAAGTCATCATGTCCACCCTTCTTCCAAGAACTCAAGATACCAACAAGAAGCTACAAGAACACCAAGAAGGTGGGGCGGCACAACCCCAATTACCCCATTAAACCATGCGGCCAAAGTCCCTAAACCCGATTAGAAATCCACGGACAATGAAAACGACAATCATCCATTCTACAATCCAATTTCGATACGAAGAAAAACCAATACGAATCCAAGACAAAATTCCCACACAAGGTGTGGCAGCATGGGTGATGAACAAGGAAGAGAGAGGTCCAAATTCACTCACCGGAGAAGGAAATTGAAAAGGAAGACGGTCCTCCGCGCTCCTACGTCAATGAAGTCTGGGTGCGCTGCCAAGTTCCAAGTTCTCTCACGCCTTCTCCTTCCCTCTAGTGTAACCCAAAATCCAACCGTCCAAATCCGATCTCCACCGTTCCCATCGAAAATCAAGGAGTGTCGGACATGCTCCCCAAATTTCAGTCCGATCAGCCCTAGGATAGTGTCCCGATCGCTCAATTAGGCAAAACTTAACGTAGTAGAATCCTAGAAAAGAAAACCAAGAACAAGGCTTCGGTAATTCCATCACAGTGACAATCGGCCGTCAAAAACCAATCTCCACCGATCTAAAATTAAATCATGAAGTCTAAAACTTATTTTCCAAATTTCAATACGATCTGACCATAGACGCTCCTTCAATCGCGAAGTTTGATTACGTCCGACGCTATAGGAGCAGTCTACCGAGATTTTCCTTCCTCCCTCTCTATGCGTGTACCTCTTCCTATGGACGCCCAAGGGAGTGTGCGGCTACTGCTATGAGCCACGCCCCCTTGAGAGATTAGGTATCCAATCGTCAAATGACTAAAGTTCCCCTTAACTTAAGTCAAGTCTAAAACAAACCATAACTCGACCAATACAAGTCTGATTCGAGTTTCGTTTGAACCTCCAGACTCGTCTCTAACCAAACTACTCATCTAAGGACTAGTCAAACTTAGATAAATTAATAACTTTGGGCGCAATGGCCAATCTTCAATTCACGCCCTTCAGCGTTTTATCCGGCCGATCCTGACGTACGACCAAATTATCTTGCTAAATAACATTTTTTTTAAAAAAAATTACGGGTATTACAACCACATGCAGCTGCTCAAGCTTCCCAACACACGAGGAGGTTGAAACCCCTGCCTAACGTTGACAAGAGTAAGAAGTGCGAGTTCCATCGCACATATGGGCACACTATCGATGAGTGAGTAATGCTTAGAGATCAAATCGAGTGCTTAATCGGAGAAGGCCACCTGGAATGCTACATCAGCTATAGGCGAAACCGCAGTCGGGACTGATAGGACTAAGTCTCCCAACGTCGAAGTCCGAGCAAGATGTCATCGCCAAGGAGTGTGGCAGGCGACAACGGTGACCGCCAAGCCAGTCAGCCAAGAACTGAAATCCGCAGGATCATCGATCATATCGCGAGAGGATTCACCGAGGAGACGAGACGAGCTCCAACAGAAAGAAGTCACTCTGAGCCATCATGGCGGTCGATGACGCGACCCACCTGTAGAGGCCACACATACGAACCCTGGTACTATCATTCTATGAAATTGATTTCGAGGGGATTGATAAAAATTTACATGACCTATCGTCATTTCTGTAATTGTTGGTGATTTTCTTATCAGGAAAGTCCTGATAGACCAAGGGAGTTCAACCGACATCCTGTTCTACTCAATGCTCAGGAAGATGCACATCGATGAAACTTCGCTCCACCCTTACCATGGAGATCTCGTCGGCTTTTTGGGAGAACGAATCATCGTTTGAGGCTACAACTGGCTAGCAACAACATAACAACATTTGACTCTCCACCAAAGACCAAGTCAACGGACGTGCAATACTTGGTCATCAAATGCTTTAGCCCTTATCATATGATCCTGGGGCTACCATCACTGAATAGCTTGGGAGCCATTGTTGAGTCCCCACCTAGCAATCAAATTCTCCATCTCAGAGACAAAAGTGAGAGTGGTCCACACGGACTAGAAGGAAGCTCGCATGTGCTAAAATGAATGCCTAAAGCTGAGACTAGCCGAGCTCGAAGAAATGTCACACACCTCTTCCTACCTAGCACTCTTAGTTCTTCACACGGAACAGCAACCCCAGATTTTTCAATTGGACCCCAGAGGAGACGTCCAGGGGCAACTCTAGCCCACCGACGATCTTGAGCCTGTACAAGTTGGGGCCTCCCTTGAACAGGCAACTTACGTTGGAGCTCGTCTCCCCTCCAAGCTCAAAGCTCAACTCGGCACTCTTCTTAGAGACAATGCCGACTTATTTGCATGGACGCCAGCCTACATGTCGAGGATAGATCCCCAAGTTATCTACCATAAGCTCGCCATCGATCCCCGTGTCATGCCCGTTGCACAGAAGAAAAGAAAACTTAGGGCCAAGCGCCAACAAGCATCCCTCGAAGAAACCGGAAAATTGCTGAAGATAAATTTTATCAGAGAAATAATATTTACAAACATGGGTAGCAAAATATCGTGATGGTCAAGAAGTGTGGGCGAAATGGCGACACTAGAGGGGGGTGAATAGTGTGTTTACTATGTTATTCGCCTAATTTCCAATTTAATCATTTTCTTAAATCGTTAGGCAATTTGCAATTCGATGATTGATTGCGGAAGCGATAAATAATTAATTAATTAAGAATGAACAATCAATCAATGCAAACACATAGATTTTATAGTGGTTCGGCCCCAATGTCTACTCCACTACCTAAGCACCCCGCTTAGGATTTCTGAACTAAGTTTTACTAGATTAATTAGTTTTCCTTACACACGAGGACTTTTCCCCGGAAAGACTCCGCTCTCCAACCGAAGACACTTCCATACTTAGAAGTACCTTGCCTTTCTACCGAGAGCTCTTTCCCATCTCAACCTAAGGGACAACTACAACTAATCCTAGTAAATACTAAGTTTACACAAGTGGCTTTACTTGTTTTCACCAAGGATACCATTTCACACAACAAAACCTAACACTAGGTCTTTGCACGCACAAATCAAACAATTAAAATAACAATAAAATTATAATTGAAAAAAGCTTAAAATAAAATCAATTTTTGAACGCTCCTTTTACAGCCTTGGCACCTCCAACTCGCCAAGAGAATGAGCTCGAGTTAGTTTTCGAGTTGAGGCAGCAGCTGGCGCTTGAGAAGGTGTTCGCAGAAGGAGCAGAGCGCAAGCAATCTTTCTTTTGGAAGGCTCAAATCTCTCTTCTTGATGGCTCAATAATTTCTGTAAGACTGTGTAAGTGAGATTAAAAGATGTGTATGAGGTGTATTTATACCCCTAACTGAAATGGGGCATCAACGGGATTATTTTTTACTGTTACAGACGCCCGGTCGATGGTCCGGTCGAATCGTCAGTCGATCGGTCATTCGACCGCTGCAATTTTCTCTCTGGTCGATCGATCGACGGGTCGACCGCCAGACGCAAATCGCACGATCCGCGATCTTCGGTCGACCGATGCTATCTGTATCTTCGACTATTCGCAGGTCGGTCAATCGACTGGTCGACCGCCAAGCCTATTGCCCTTTTTGGGCTTTGGTCGGTCGACCAACAGACGCAATAAGCTTGTGATTTCTCTTTCGGTCGACCGACGCAAGATGCGTTTGCAGCTAGCCTCAGTCCGGTCGACCGATCGGTCGACCGCTAGGGCTACTGCCCATTTCTTATCCTGTTCGGTCGATCGCTCGATCGACCGAATTTAGGCTGAGATTGTTTTCTTCAGCCTTTTTCTTCCGCACTTCGTTTCCGGTTTTCGGCTTTCAACGAGCATCATGACGGAGAGATTTTCATATGATCTTTGAGCTTGTCCGGATGTGACTTTGGTGCACTCGTCGATCTTCGATAAAGTTTTGCGATGAACCCGAGCGCGACGATCAATGTCCTTCCGATTTTGCGATTTCTCTGATTTATCCGATCGAGGACATCGAACGCTGGTCGATATGGAGCCTGAAAGATATTCTCAATGAAATCATTAGTTCCATGTTTGTTATCATCAAAACCATCAAAACCGAGATTAAGGCTAAGGTTGAAAACCTAAAGCCAATAATCTCCCCCTTTTTGATGATGACAAACATCATTTAGAAAATATATATTCATTAAAGCATTAAGGATATCAACTAAGGGATTTCTCCTCCTATCATCATGCATATCTATAAGAATAAACTCCCCCTATCTATATACATGGATTTTCTATATTTTCCTCCCCTTTACCTATACATTTTTCTCCCTTTTGACATATATTTTCTCTATAGACTTTTCCGAATTTTCTCCCCCTTTTGACATTAATAAAAAATGGCAAGAAATATCTATCTATTCAAAGGGATGAAACACAAATAAATTTTCATGAAGTTGAGACTAAGGATTTTTCATGAAACATGACAATCTCAACCTTAGGGATGGAAAATAAGTAATGATATGAAACAAGGTTCATACATGATATGTTCAAAAAACCAAGTATTTGAATTCAAAAATAAATCTTGTATGTTATCAAAATGAATATTGTTTCTTCTTTTTTTTTGATATTTTTAGATTTCATTCAAACTTTCAACATACAAAGATATAGGTATTTAAAACATGTATATTAAGTTTGAAGTGAAACTAATATCATTTAATCCAATTATGAACTTAGCATGTTTTCATTTGAAATAAACATGAAAAATATGAAAATGCTAAGTTTCAAGTTTTGCTATCTACTGATATTTTTCTTTTTTCAAACTTAGGCATCTAGACATCAAACATGAGATATTGTAAAGGCTATGAATTAAGTTTAGGCTTAAATGAGATTTTTAAGTTACTTTGTTGACTTGGGTCAACCTATACTTCAAGATTTGAAATACTAATTTTTTGGATGAAAATTTTTGATACCAAATATTGAATGAAAGTTTTGATACCAATTGTTGAATGAAAATTTTGATACCAATTATTGAATGATCATTTGAAATGCATGTATCAAGATTCAACTCAAAATGAATTTAAAAATCAAAGTCCATTTTTCATCTTATATTGATTCCAAATGGATATTTCTATCTATCATCCTTGATATCAAAATCATTTCTAGGAATGATTTTACTCAAGAAATTATGTGAATGATATTAGAAATAGAATCCAAATGGTATACATGAGTTTTTATTTGAAGATTTTGAAGATAAAACAAAGTATCAGAAAGATTGTGTTTCAAGAAGGATGATATTTTGTGTTTTTGAATTCCAATTTCAAAAATTCACCTTAAATTAGATTCTTGATGAAACTTTTTGAAATTTTTACTGATAAAATTAGATTTTTCAGTGAATGTGAAGTTTCAAGAATCATCTCAAAATTAATTTTCTATATTTTTCTAGAAATAACTGAAAATGATATTAAATGTAGGTTGAAATGATATTTTGGTAATTTTCAGTTATTCTTAAAACTTTTTTCAATTTTTATTTAAACTTTCATGACACCACATGATGGTCATGTAAAAAGTATATGTCAAGTTTGAAATAAAAATTAAGTCTTTAAGTCAAGATATCAACATAGCATGGTTTCATTTAAAACTAAACTAGTTTTTATGAAACATGCTAAGTTTCAATCTTAACATTTACTCATGATTTTTCAAATTTAACCCTATGGATACCTAACATGAGTAGATCTAAATATGTTCCACAAGTATGGATTGAAAATGAGTCCTTTAAGTCAACTTGTTGACTTGGGTCAACATGATTCAAAAAGATTTGCATGAATTAACCTCAATTGTCACTTTATTCATATCCATAAGAATTTTCACTCTAAGAGCATGAAAACATGTCATACATATTCCTAAACATGTTTATGTAGTTTTGAACTTAAATCAAATGACCAAGTCAATGGATACCAATTATGATTTGTTGACTTGGGCTAAGCTTTTCAAGCTTAAGTCCCCTAAGGTGAATTAGTTGTCACTTTCTTCATCTAGACATGAATTTTCAATCTTGAGCACATGACAACTAATCATTAACACACCTAAACATGTTTATCCAATTTTTAACTTAAAATAAAGTCTCTAAAGAATAATTTTAACCTAGTTCAATTTCATTGATATCATGATATCATGAAATGAGCTAAGTTATCCAAATTTTTCTTACTCATGAAAAATCAAATATTTATCATGCATAATCAATCATGAGCATATAGAGACATCATTAAAGCATAAATATTCAAGTATTTTTCAAAGATTTTTGCAAAATAAAATCATACCTTATTTCTTAGAAATTTGCCCAACTTTTTCATTTCCTTTTTTATTTACTTCTGGATAGCATAACTTTCCAATTCTTAACTTGCAAGTAGACTTCATTAGTATCATAATGAAATAATAAGACTACTAGCAAGCTAATTTACTAAATAGCATAGGTTCAATACAAAGTTCTATTTAAAACCTTAACATATGCTAGATAGTTAAGATTCATTTAAAGAAAGTTTCCATGATATCTAAATGAATCTAAGAGATCCTAAGATGTGAAACATTTGAGGAATAAGATCTCTACCTATGTTTAACTAGTTTGGACTTAAAGAAATGTGTCTAATAGCAAGTATCAACCTAGAGCAAGTTTCATTTGATGAAATTTGCATAAGTGCTAATATTCTACCTACTCATGAGAATTCAAAGATTTTACATATAATTCTAGTCATGAGTATAGAGACATGATTTTATCTTAACCAATGAGGTGTAACACTTAGATTTTGAAATTATCAAGGTTATACCATATTCATGATGATTTAGCCAAACTAATATTTTTCTTCCTAAATAGTCTTCCTAAAAACTTATAACTTGCAAGTATACTTCTTAAGTAGACAATGAAATCAATTCTACATGCAAGCTATTAAACTAAATAGTGAAGAGAAAAAAAAAACAAATATCATTTATCAACTTCAACTTCACTAAATAGCATGGATTCATTTTCAAAGAAATTATTCATGATAACAAAATGAATCAAGAGATCTCAAAATATAAAATTTTGAAACATAAGATCTTCAACTCTTCATATTGGTTGAAAACCGAAAGACCACAATGTGCCTACGATTTAGAACCACAATGTCGCTTAGACCCATTACAGGCCACTGGGGTCTCCGAGGAGACCGGGAAATTAAAATTAAAAAAGTTTTTAAAACTTATCAAGAGCAGGCAAAATCAATCAATTTTAAGCATGTATCATAACTACAACTTAGATAAAGCAAATGGATGTAGGAGATGATACCGGAATAGTTTTGATGCCAACTTTATCTAAGGCATCAAGGTGATTTGAAGTTGCAACCTCTTGGAGATTTCTCATTAAGATCTAAGGTTAACTTCAATCCTTCAATTTCTTTACCCTTGTGTGGTTCCCCCTATAAAAGAGCATGATATCATTGGTACCCAAATAGCTTTGGGTACTTGGGGGTTAGAGGGCTTAGGAATCTAAAGTATCATAGCAACACTTGGATTTCTCTTTAATGCGCAATCATAGATGGCATGCCCAAATATACCACAACAAAAGCAATGTCCATTAAATTTCTTTTTGTTTTTGTTATGGACATGAGATTTATCTTTAGAATGCTTGTCATTTGAACTAGATTGAACATGAGCATTCTTAAAAGATACATTCTTCTTTTGAACATGAGGTTTAGGTGTAGAATACTTAGTATGAGAATAATGATGAATCTTAGCATTCTTTACATGAGCATTTTTATTTTTTGAGTTCTTAAATGAGACATTTTGATTCTTAGAATTATAAGAGGAAGTGTTAACTTTTCTACTCAAGGTCAACATCTTATTTTTCATATTATTCATGGATTTATGAATAGCATGCAATTGAGTTTTCAACATGCTATTTTCATTCTTCAATATGTCATTTTTATTTTTCAACTCCTTAGTGTCAATATTTAAAGTATCATGGCATGGATTGGGGACACTAATTTTTAGCTTCTCATTTTCTAATTTTACATCATGTAACTGAGAGCTAAAAGTTGAATTTTCTTTCTTCAATTTTTTGTTTTCCTTGTTCTTTTTCATAAGCAAGGCATGCAATTTTTGACATTCCTCAACTAGTTCTTCATATGATATATTGAATGAACTAGAATAGCTAGTACTCTTATTATCATTATTATGACTAGAAGCGAAAGAGTGTACCTCATCATTAGCAATTTTGAGGCTCACTTTGGAAGTAGCTTCGTAGTCATGAATAACGGATGCTTCGAATGAATGAGACGTGGAGATGGAAGCACTTGACCTCTTCCTTGCTTTGTTCATCATGCTTGGATAATTTTTCTTCACATGCCCATTTTCTTTGCAAGCATGACAGATTACTTTTCTTTTTCGGTTCTTGGTGCTACTTCTTTGACTAGAAGAGCTATGGACATCAAAACCAATATTAGTAGTAGGTGAGTGATCATTGTCATCACCACCTTCATTAAAAGTGTCAATCTCTTCGGTTTTGGCATGATCAAATAAAATATTTAAACTAATCCATAAATCATGAGCCGAAGAACAATGCATGACTTTTTCTAGTATGCCATTTGGTAATGTGCAAAGTATTCCATTCATGGCATCTCCATTATACTTAAACATTTTCTTATCCATTTCACTCCATGCATGCATATCAACCTTAGGTTCAATAAATTCCCAATGTAACATGTTAAATACACCAAAACCTTTAGTCTTCAGAAATGTGTACATCCTAGATTTCCATAGACCAAAGTTTGATTCATCGAACCTAGGGGGTGAAGACACTACACTCTCTAGAGTCATTTCTAGATCGAGATGAATTGTAGAAGGGATGGTGAAATTAAAATCTACGACCCGCTCTGATACCAAATGTAGGCGAAATAGCGACACTAGAAGGGGGGTGAATAGTGTGTTTACTATGTTATTCGCCTAATTTCTAATTTAATCGTTTTGTTAAATCGTTAGACAATTTACAATTCGATGATTGATTGCGGAAGTGATAAATAATTAATCAATTAAGAATGAACAATCAATCAATGCAAACACAGAGATTTTATAGTGGTTCGGCTCCAATGCCTACTTCACTACCTAAGCACCCCGCTTAGGATTTTCAAACTAAGTTTTACTAGATTAATTAGTTTTCCTTACACACGAGGACTTTTCCCCGGAAAGACTCCGCTCTCCAACCGAATGCACTTCCACACTCGGAAGTATCCCACCTTCCTACCGAGAGCTCTTTCCCACCTCAACCTAAGGGATAACTAGAACTAATCCTAGTAAACACTAAGTTTACATAAGTGGTTTTACTCCTTTTCACCAAGGATACCACTTCACACAACAAGACCTAACACCGGGTGTTTGCACGCACAAATCAAACAATTAAAATAACAATAAAATTACAATTGAAAAGATCTTAAAATAAAACCAATGTTTGCAAGCTCCTTTCACAGCCTTGGCACCTCCAACTCGCCAAGAGAATGAGCTCGAGTCAGTTTCCGAGTTGAGGCAGCAGCTGGTGCTTGAGAAGGTGTTCGCAGAAGGAGCAGAACACAATCAATCTTTCTTTTGGAAGGCTCAAATCACTCTTCTTGATAGCTCAATAATTTTTGTAAGAGTGTGAGAGAGAAATTAAAAGATGTGTATGAGGTGTATTTATACCCCCAGTTAAAATGGGGCGTCAACGGGATTATTTTTGACTGTTACAGACGCCCGGTCGATGGTCCGGTCGAATCGTCAGTCGACCGACGCGATCTGCGTCTTCGGCTATTCGCAGGTCAATCGACCGACTGGTCGACCGCCAAGCCTACTGCCCTTTTTGGGCTTCGGTCGGTCGACCGGGTCGGTCAACCGATAGACGCAATAAGCTTGCGATTTCTATTTCGGTCGATCGGCGCAAGCTGCGTCTGTAGCTAGCCTTAGTCCGGTCGACCGATCGGTCGACCGCTAGGGCTACTGCCTATTTCTTACCCTATTCGATCGATCGCTCGGTCGACAGAATTTAGGCTGAGATTGTTTTCTTCAGCCTTTTTCTTCCGCGCTTCATTTTCGGTTTCCGGCTTTCAACGAGCATCATGACGGAGAGCTTTCCATGTGATCTTTGAGATCGTCCGATGCGACTTTGGTGCACTCGTCGATCTTCGATAAAGTTTTGCGACAAACCCGATCGCAACGATCAATATTGTCCTTCCGATTTTGCGATTTCTCCGATTTATTCGATTGAGGACATCGAACGCTAGTCGATATGGAACCTGAAAGATATTCTCAATGAAATCAATAGTTTCATGTTTGTTATGATCAAAACCATCAAAACCGAGATTAAGACTAAGGTTGAAAACCTAAAGCCAACAATAAGCACTCAAGAAAATAGCAGATGTGTGTCGATTTCACCAACCTTAGCAAGGTCTGCCTGAAAGATTCCTACCCGCTACCAAGCATAAACAAGCTCATCGACGGCTCCTTGGGATACCAGTACCTGAATTTCATGAATGCCTACTCATATTACAATCAGTTTCGAATGCACTCGGAAGACGAGGAAAAAATAACCTTCATCACCGAGCATGCCAACTTTTGCTACAAGGTAATGCCCTTCGGGCTAAAAAATGCATGGGCCACGTACCAACGCCCAATAAACAAGGTTTTTGAGCAACAGATTGGTCGAAACATGGAGGTCTACATGGATGACATGGTCGTCAAAACACCGACCACCGGAGACCACTGCAATGATCTCATCGAGATCTTCAACCAACTCGGACATTACAACATGAGATTAAATCCGGAGAAGTGCGCCTACGGGGTTCACAGCAGCAAATTCCTCGGTTTCATGCTTAAGAACCGGGGAATTGAATCCAATCCTGAGAAGTACCGGGCTATCCAAGAGATGCGTTGCCTGCGCAACATAAAAGAGGTGCAGCAGCTCACGGGAAGAATGGCCACCCTGGACAGGACGTACCCTTCTTCAAAATCTCGAGAAAGAAACAGGACTTCTAATGGGACGAGAAGTGAGAACAAGCATTCGAGGAGGTCAAGAGCTTTCTCGCCAGCCCACCATTTCTAGATAAGCCACTACAGGGAGAGACACTCTTCCTCTATCTCACGGTCATGGAAAACATACTCAACTCGGTGCTAGTCTGAGAATAGGGAAAGGATCACAAACCGATCTACTTCGTCAGCAATGTCCTTCAAGGACTTGAAACTAGATACCAAAGGCTAGAGAAGCTTGCCTTCGCCCTGGTCATCTCGGTCAGAATATTAAGATCGTACTTTCAGAGTCACCACATCCTGGTACGCACAGAACAACCGATCAAGCAGGTCTTGGCCAAACTCGAGCTCACCGGATGGATGATATCTTGGTCAGCAGAACTCTTAGAGTTCAACATTGAATACCAATCCAGAGACCCCATTAAGGCCCAGGCATTAGTGGACGTTTCGGTTAATTTACCGAATTAACCGAACTATACATTGAGTATAGTAAAATATAGAATTATATCACAAAGTATTGTTTACTTTATTGGTTAAGTTTGGTTGCTATTAACTTGATGGCCATGGTTTAAATCCCAAGAAGGTTTTATTTTTAATTTTAATTTATAGTTACGAATCCGAGCAAGGTTGTATTTATTGTTTTAATTTATAGTTATAGATACAGCTACATTAATAAGTAATATAAATTGGTAAAGGCTTATCAATGTGCTTGAGATGTCTATAGTTTGAACCTTATTAGTGTATATTTATTTAAAGTTTTGTTCGGTGATTTTGGTCAGTTTGAATATAGCAATAGCTTCAACATGACACAAAAATAGCGAGATAGGCCTATATTCTGTCAAAACCTGAAAGGCGAGAAGTCCCTGTGTTAGCGACAACCCAATTGATTTACACTACTAGCTAACTCTAGCCAGAGAAGAGATGAAGTAGTTGTTGGTGGTGGTTTACCCTGCTCGGTTAATTTGGTCGGTTAACCAAAAATTTTGATTCGAAAAATGATTAATAAAAAATATGATTGATCGGTTCGATTAACCGATTGTTCGGTTCGATTAATCGATTGGCCGATTCGATTAATTTACCAAACCGATCGATGCTCACCCCCATACTCTAGAAACGAGTCATTACAATCATAGCACACTTCATTTACATCATGTAGGGAGTCTCTCTCACAGCTCCAAATTCCAGATATATTTTTGTATAACCTCAGCCTTGCAACAGCATGAGCTATTACATTATGTTTTCTCCTGATGTACATCTATTTGGTCACTTTTTATGTCAATATGACTTGACATCTTTTTATATTAATCGATCAAAATCCAGCTATCATTATCCATTTGGTACGCAAATTTTAAATTCTACTCAAGATGCAATTTTCAGTTTCAACATGATTGCTTGTTTGGTTGTTGAAATAGGCCACTAACGAAATAATTATTTCTCATCTATTCTTATTTCCATATTTAATTGTTCTTTAAACACAAGAATAATTATTCCTTTTCTATATTTATTCTTGGGGAATACTTGTTCCTTTAGTAATAGGTTTTTTTTATCAATTATAATTAGTTTTAAATGCATAATATATATTATATTATACGTAGTTGTTATATTTTTAAATTACACAATAAAATATTTAAATAATTAAAACTTATATTTGTTTTAATTTATTATTATTATTATTATCATCATTTTGTCTCTATTTTTATTATTTTAAAATAAATTATAATATTATCAAAAACCAATTAAAATATTAGAATATTATTAGAATATATAAAATATGATGTGTGGATAAATTATAAATTAGTATAAGCATTAATATTATTTAGAATGATATTTTATCATTTTGTCTTCATCCCTTATCTATTCATTATACTAATCAAATAAAAGAATAATTATTTATGATGTATTAATGACGCAAACCAAATTATTTCGGACACTAATTCGTAATTCGTACAATTTTTATATTGGGGTAAAATAAAATTAAAAAAAAAACTCTAATTTACGGACTGAATTAGTTGATTGGTCAATTCGATTTTCCAACCCCAATTGTCGACAATTTGAATAAACTTCTCGATTACAAGATTCTCACCGCTCGATCTTCAATTAGATGATGTTGGCTGATATCTAACAACTAAATCTTCTGCATGACATGATTCAATGCACTCTTATCATAATGAATATGAAAATTTTCTAAAACAAGAATTTAACCTATGCCTAGAATCCTACCTGTCAAATCATTGAGAAACGTTAAATGCGGAAGCGTATCTGAATCCATTGCTAAATTTGAGAAATAGGGGCGACCTTCTAAGTCTATGCACCGACCACAAGACGTCTCTAAATAATAGGGCTTCAAAAATTGGAATCAAGTGCATGACCTAGGAACCATAACTCTTCTATTTATAACAAAAATTTGAGGTGATGATAATTACTATTTTGCCCATCATAAAATCAGAAATTACCCAAAATGATATATATATTATTAAATCACATATATTATTGAGATGTCACGGACCCACAGATAAATATCAATTAGATCATTTAAGATCTGGACCATTAATTTTTTATAAAGACGGATGTACGTCTATTGATATGTGTTGACCACGTGAGATTATTAAAAATTAATCTAACATGATGATTCAATGCACTCTTATCCTAACGATGGATTTAATTAATTAAGATACTTTTATATGATAAATCATCTAAAAAGAAATTTCAAGGTCGTATCTGATATGAGTTCCCTTCGTCATGTCAGGGATTTAATATACTAATAAATCCTGTCATTTTTATTCTCTTAATATGCTACTGAACACATTGTCTTCACTTCATTGGCAGATCAAACATGGGCAGATTAAACCCTTTGAAGTCAAATAACACAGAGTAGGAATGAGTTGTTGAACCACCATAGCACTTGACATTGACAGGAACTATTCTTAGTAGTTGACCCATAAATAATATAAAGATTAAGGGTGATTTTTATCCTCGAATTATTAAAAATATGATAAAAATACTTTAAAATTCTTTTTTGATTGATTTTTACCCTTAAATAAATGAAAACGGTTAAAAAATACTCTCGAGCTATTAGAAATGGGTAAAAATATTAAAATATTTTTTTGATAAGTTTTTTACTATTAGACAAATAAAAATAATTGAAAAATATAAATATTTTTACCCTTGTCTAAAGATAGAAAGAATTTTTTTCCTTACTAATGAGTTAAAATACTAGTATTTTTTAATTATTTTTGTTTATCTAAAGATAAAAAATCTATCAAAAAATAAGTTTAGGAGTATTTTTACTCATTTCTAATAGTTCGAGTGTATTTTTTAATTATTTTTGCTTGTTTAAGGGTAAAAATCAACCAAAGAAGATTTTAAAAATATTTTTACTCTATTTTTAATAGTTTGAGGATAAAAATAACCCTTAACCGATAATATAATAACACATAACGATGATACATATATGAATTATTAAGTACCAATGAGTAGCTAAAAATGACAGACAACATGTTATCATCTAAATAATTATACAATAGAGGCTATTGATTCATTGGTAGCTAGCTTAGTAGTGAGATATTCAAGTATATATATTACCAATAGATTATGATTCAATCTTTAGTTATAGTATTTTATGTGTTTATTTTTACGTCCATGTGTATATCTTGTAACGTGTCTACCCATATAATTTTTTTTCCAAACAAACTAAATTTGGAAACAACTTCTTCCTTGGGCATGTATATATATAAATGAAAGATACATCAAAAGGAAAAGGAAAAAAAAGAAGATAAAATGCACTCTAAATTGAATAATTTATTGAAAGGATGATCTCTCTTTAGTAGTCCTTCCCTTCTTCCGTAGTGTATATATCTTCATTTGTTGGCATTAAAAACATTGTAATTACGCTAACTCCATCATTCTATCATGAAAAGCCATCAAGTCTTCCTTCCTCACACATTGCGTCATCAACCGAGCACCAAGTTTGGGCGCAGATGGCTTCACCAAAATGCAAGTCGCAATGTAATCGCAGTTCGATAATGGCACGACATGCACCGGATTGCCCCACCCATAGTCCACCTCAGCGAACCCGAGTCGAGTCCAATCCGACACCAACAATGAGCTGTAGGATGACGTCAGCTGGTAGGGATCCTCCTTCAGCTCGCCCTTGGCCCACTTGGTGAACTCCAATGGCAGCTTCTTCTTGGCGTCCTTGATCATCTTAACAATCTCCACCACCGAAGAATTCGCAATCTTCTCACTCGTCGCCGTCACCTTCATCAAGTAGTAGCAGTTGCCGTAGTAACCTTCTTTGGAAGGCAACACCTGGTGCAACAGCTGACGCGTGTTCATGGCGAAGCACAGATGAACATCCGCGTATGAATCCAGCCGGATCGCCTGGGTTCGGCTCTGCCAAGCTTTGGCGATCAGGACGTCGAACGTGGAGCATCTCAGGCCGGTTTGCTCGACGCATTGGCTCTTCAGGTGGGTGATGTACTCCAAAGATACGTCCATGAAGAGGTACTGCATGTGGACGCCGGACGGCACCGGGGGCGGCCCCGACGTGAATCTCAGTGGCACCGGGAGAGCATCCCGGCCCCAGACCGGCTCGACGGTGGGCTGCTTGCGGCCGCGTGCGAGCTCCCCGACCGCCGTCATGAACTGGGCGGCACCGGGGCCATCTGCGATGGCATGACTCGACATTAGGCCGACGACGAAGCCACCACATTTGAACTGTGTGACCTGCATCAAGTCAGTCGCAAATGGTCAAAAGAAAACAAGTAATGACACAAGAGTAGGAATGACATAGTTCGGTTAATCATCTTTTCGATGGTTAATCAAAATTAAAATCGAGTAAAAAAATTCGCTAACCAAAATTGAAACCGAAATCGTATTACCGTTCAGTTTCAAAAACCAATATCCGAAATCGAAACCGTTTCATCATCGGTTATCCGTCGGTTTTAGATTGCGGGTTTAGGTTTTTTAGACTAAGAATATATATAATCGAGTAAACGGTTAGCAAATTTAGGATTTTGGGGTTAAAAATATATATAATAAGTTATTACCAGTTCTGGTTACCGATTAACCGCGGATATATAACTAATAATCGAAACAGAAATATATAACTAGTTTTGGTTACCGATTATCCGCGACCCGGTAACCGAAACTAAACATATCAAAATCGGTTTTTGAACTAACCGAAACCGAAATGGAACTGCAAATTTACTATCCAAAATTAGATTTTGTGATTTGGTCAACCGGTTAACCACGATTAACCGGTTCCGATTGCCACTCCTACGTGAGAAGAATCTTTGCTAAGTAGTGTCTATCTATTGAAAGTGAAACTTAGTTGGTTGAGAGTGGAATTGAAGGATGCTGGGAATTGCTAAAACAGCATCATGTATTTAACGTACACAGTTGATTTGTTCTTCTTCTCTTTCAGATTTATACTTGGTTTCTACTTAATCTTTACAGCTGTCGACGCTAAAGCTTTAATTCTTCCGATTAATTCCGAATTGTCATCAGAAGAAAATATGAAATCTTAGAGAAAAGCGTTCTTAATTAGTTTACCTGAATCATTATCAGCAAAGACTGCTCCTCGGATTTCTCCAGCTTGGGCTCGGGATGAGGCAAGAGCTCATCCTTGGGCATCATCAGCGGGTACTCCAAGTAGCCCACGTCGGCGAGGCGGCAGCCAGCGGCCGCCTCGACGAACCAAACCCCGGCACGGTTGCAGTCGACCTGCAGCTCCCCGCCGCCCTCCGCCTCCACGAGCCGCCCGGCCAGGGGGTAGTAGAGCACCAAGGCCCTGGCCAGCGCCTGATGCATCGCCGCCGCCACGCGCTCGCCGCCTTCCTTGAACACGTGCAGCGACTCGATGAGCGCGCGCTGCGTCGGGTAGCGGTCGAGCCAGGAGAGGCGGAGGAGGCCGGCTGGCGTCGGCTCCGCCGGCACCACCAGCTTCTGGGAAAGCTTCGCCACTGTGCCGACCACTGTCATGGTGAGAGATTGTTTTATTGGGCAGATATTGATGTGAAGGCGATGAGGAATTTATAGAGCACCTGTCGATGTCATTGGTTAAAGTTAATTAATAATTAATTTATGTTAAGTTGGATTAATCTCGTCTTAATGAGTTGAGATTAATTAATATTAAGAAGCGTGTGAACTGAGCTGAGCTAGGTTTTATGAACTGAATTGACATCATCAATGAGTACTCCGTTTTCAAACTACTTTTTTTCTTTGTGCAGCTACTTTATTCATTAATCTAAAGATACTTATAATATAGGGAACTTTATTCATTAATCGAAAAATCGGGACAAATATGGTCCCGGTTCAAAATCGGGATGGGACCGGAACAAATATGTTCATCCCGATTAAAAACCGAGATGGTACCGGGATGATACAAAATAAAATCAGGATTGTCCCGTTCCAGTCCGATTTATAATATAGGGAAAATCATAGTTTTGGTCCTCACAGTTTTCTCCAATTTTAATTTTAGTCCCTATAATTTTAAAATTTTAATTTCAGTCCTCACATTTTACTTTCGTTTAGGATTTGATCCCTACCGTCAAATAAGATTTAAACGGTACTGACGTGGATAATATGTGCTGACTGAACAATGCTGACGTGGAGCCTGCAGGGACCAACTTTGTAAACTATATGGATTAAAATTAAAATTTTATAAACTATGAAGATTAAAATCAAAGTTTTATAAGCTATAGAGAGTAAAACCAAAATATAATTAATTATTTTTTCTATTAAATATAAAAAATTACATAATATTTTTTAATTTATTTATAAATAACTATAATATTTAAAAATATTAGCAAAATTTTTATAAAAATATTTAATTTTAATATTTTTAAATATTATAGTTATTTATAAATAAATTAAAAAAATATTATGTAATTTTTTTTATATTTATTAAAAAAAAATTAAAATTTAATTTTTATCCCTATAGTTTACAAAACTTTGATTTTAGTTCTCATATTTATAAAATTTTGGTTTTAGTCCTTGTAATTTACAAAGTTAATCCGTGCAGGCTCCACATCGGCATTGTCCAGTCAGCACATATTATCCACGTCAGCACCGTTTAAATCTTATTTGACGGTAGAAATTAAATCCTAAACGAAAGTAAAGTGTGGTGATTAAAATTATAGAGATTAAAACCAAAATTGAAGAAAACTGTGAGGACCACAACTATATTTTTCTCTTATATTTATTATATATATTGATGACATGGCAACCTAGTCATTCCACGTCAGAGTCATGTCATTTGAAGGTTAATGGTTGGTGGTGTGGGTAGGTGGGTGTTCGCTGTTTTGAATTTGACCGTTTTGAATCCAATGAATTGACCGAACCAAAGAGTACTAGCTAGTTGACAACTTTGTAAGCAATTAATCATTTAATGCAAATTGCTGACCACTTCACCAGGGAATTAACGTGTGCAAATAAGCTCTCAACAAAGTTTCTTAATTTTTTTCCTTTGGATTCTATTTTTCGAAAGTCTTTCAGCAAGCTTTAAAATTAATCCTAGCTATATATATATATATACATTCAAATGCAGTAAGTAGCAGTGGTTAGTTGACTAATTAAGAGGAAATTTAGCCAATTATACACTACACGGTGGGAGTAGGTGGGCAATATCATATTATATATATATATATAATCGAGTGTTGTTTGCCTAACAAGCAATAATGAATACTTGCCAACTCTGAATACCAGAGTTGATAATAATATTTTGTATATTGTCTAAAAGTCTATGATTCGAATTTTAGTATGATCATCTATTATAATTTTTTATTTTTGTTAAAAAATAATAATAAAGAGTACTTGAGTCATATTTTAATTGCTATCCAAAATAATTAAGAATTTAATAGGACGTTTGGTTGCCTGCAAATGCAAATATTGTAAAAAATATTTACATGCATGCAAAAGCAAATCCCACAAATAAAATTTGCAGCCCATTGTTTGGTTGCTCGTAAGTAGAGTTGCAACTTCTATTTGCAAGCGTTTGGTTGGTCGTAAATAGAAGTTACAATTTACAATTGCAATTTGCATCTTCATATCTAAGTTTGGCAATTTTGGCTCGGCCCGATAGGCCGACATGATAAAATCGTGCTTGGGCCGCCCGTTATCGTGTCGGACCAAGGGATGTAGGTCTAACTCAACCCGATAGCATGATAATCAGAGTCAAGAAAGGGGCGGTCGTTTAGTTGTTCGTAATCGTGCTAACAGGTCGAGTTGTGATGGCTCGTTTAGTTCCCGTGCTATGTCGCGTGCACGCGAGTTCACAAGCCCAAATTTTTATAGGGCCGTGTAGGACGTCATCAGGTGAGCCGCCCCAAGGATTAACAACGCCGAAAATATCCAACGTGATAGAGGAGTCTAGATTTGCCGCTTCAAGTGGTGGTGGGCGCTCGCATGAATGTTTGATAGGTGTGATCCAGAATCCCAATTCTCAAGCACAAAGCGATCCACAAATCATCAAAGGAGCAAGTAAGGGGCGAGATGAGTGCCGAAAAAAAATGTGATCTAGCCGAAAAAAAAGGCCGAAAAAATCACCCAAATTGATCTAGTAATAATATACAATAGGAGTTTAAAGAAATTTAAAAGCAATAACAGGCAAATAAAGACAAATATGTAAATCTGTCATTTTATTCCAACAATAATTCATCGCTACAACAGAATCGATTCAACCTAGAATAATATTATTTTATACTCTAAATCACCATTTAGTTTAGTATAATATTATTTTATATTATTTAATTATTTATCAAAATAAATTAATAATGTTTAATTATTGTATAATAATGAAAAATATAAAAAATTTACCAAATGATATCAGATCTAAAATATGACACTATCATCGTGTTCAACACACTAAAATCTACAACTTTGATATTTATCATATCTCATTCCTACGGCTTTAAATCGTCTAAATTAATTATTTTTTAATACTTAAATTATTACCTTGCAATTTATAATCTTCTATTGTGGATTTTTGGATGTCTCTCGTAGCTTACAAATAATATTAGAAATATAATTTGTAAATATTAAATATTGGAAGATTTTTTTAAGGAAAACTAAAAAAATTTATTGATCTATTAATACTACAACTAAATATTTAGTTGCGGACAACCAAATGCCACTAATTGAAAAATACATATATTGCAGGTTAACCTATAATTTTTTAGGATCACTAGCAATTCTACCATGAGTAAATTCTGTTGAAAAAGCAAGTTTCAGCGACCGGCTGAAAAGATTTTTGTATTCCTTTAATTCGCATTACTTTATCCTCAATTAATTTCAACTATTTCATACTTAGGTTTGAATTGTTCAGGGAGTTGGTGAGTTTTCTAGCTTGCAAATTAGTGTGTGTGTTGCTATTGAATGACCCAATTACTTTTTAAAGGGTTTAAATCAATGTGCTAATTAAACTTCATTTGAGTGCAGTAATATTCCTTAATATAATTAAGTTACAACAAGAAATATTATCATTATCACGAGACCATCTCTAATTAAGTTACAACAATAAATATTCCTTAATATAATTAAGTTACAACAAAAAATATTTGGCAGACGAATTGTCCTCCGACCATCTCTGTGCACAATTGATGGTGGAAAGACAAAGACTCATCACGAAAGACAGATTGTCCACCTGACATATTTAAGTTGATCGGAACTATATCCTCGACTTACACAATGAGACTCATGAAAAATATTTTCCGGAGATTCACCTAGCTATATACAAGAAGGATAGTCACTTTTTCCAAGATTTTGTCGTTCTCCACACTTCGGCATCGATTTTCGCCGATGAGACGATCGAGCGACCCAGCACATGCACAAGAATCTTAGAATGTTCAAGCTAGTCATGATTTGAAAGTCGAGAATTTGGCAGGAACTCAACTCGCACTATTTTGATGATGCGAGGAAATTTTACACGAAACTTGCTATTGAGGCTTCTGCTCTATGTCTCTAGTTGCATGCGCATGTGTAGTTGTAGCTTCGGGCCGTGGGTTGTGTCTGACCCTATTTTCTTGTATTTCCCCCTACATCGCCCACTCTCCCTTCCCATCTCTTTGTATTCTTTTTAGCTCTCATAAATTGGATGCAATCTTCTTCATTTCAAAAAAAATATCACATCCTTGAGGCCGACAAATATATAATGAATTTGGATGTATTTAATATATATATAAGGGTTAATTTTAGTTTGACTCAAAAAATTTACAGTAATTCTCATTTTATCCTAAAGTTTAAAAAGTTTTATTTAGGCACTAAAGTTCTCTCCTAAAATTTGATAAGTCTCACTTTACATCTTTAAGTTTGTTTTAGTTTAACTTTAACTCTTACGATTAAACTATTATTAAGTAATAAGAAGAAACATATATTACAAGAATACACTCAAGGTCAGGTGTCTTCCCTTGAGGCCATATGAAGGATGGTCGGCTTCTCTTGAACCCATATGAAGGATGGTGGTTGTTTGTGAGCTTCATTTGTTGTCCAATGGACAATTTTATTGCTATGCTTTGGAACAAATGAGGATTTGATAGTGGAATTTTCATGCTGAAAGCTTCAAATGTGTTGGATAATTGCAGCCTGTTGCCATGATAAGTTGTGGTTTAGAGTTTTTATAGGACTACTGAAATTATTGTACCAATAAGCATGCTACATGCAAGGCCATGCTTCTACATGTATTGGAGATTGAGCAGCTACATATTTTGCATCAGCAACATGACAGATTCTATTGTGATATCTGATAATGATGCCAATACCTATTGCATCCACCTTCCTGATCATGATCCATCATAGTTAACCCTAATCCATGGGTGCATAGGGGGACTTCATTTAAAAATATTATTTTGTTTGATCTTAGGTCCCTCGGACAAAGATAACTGAGAATGCATAATAGCATATGATAAAATACCAATTAGCAATTGCTCAGAGAAAAATTATCGAACATCATGCAATTTTTCATTTCAAGATAACCAAATGAACCACAGAGTTACGATAACTCAACTGTTGAAGGAACTAGGACTAATGTTCTTATCCAACAACAAGATCTAGAACCTATGCTCCATGATATTTTCGGCGTAAAATCATGGTGCGGTTTTGGCCAAGGAGAAACCAAACAGACTGAAAAATCACAAAAAAATTTAAAACAAATGCTCAATTGATTTCATATGCAAATCTTAGAAAACACAATTATAACATTACTTATTAAACTCAATTGATAAAATCACAATCGATTCAAAAGTCAAGCTCGCAAAAAATCTCCATAAAAAGATAAGTATTTTCAGAGAAACTTCGAGTTTGGGTAAGGCCAACCACACATTAGCTCTATTAGAAGAATCAATTTGATATTTAATTAAGAAAACAGGAAAAATGGACGTATAGTAATATTTCCCTTGATTTCATGCATTTTGATCAATTAAAAAAACATCTTATTTTGATATATTAAATATATTTTTTACAAAAAAAAAAAACAAGTTAGTGGTAAAATTCCATTCACAGAATGTGTACAAGAGAAGCTCAAACACAATTCTAGTATGAGAAATAGTCACACCCTCACCTTCCCCATTCCCCAATGTCAACCAAACGTAGAAAATAATTTTCTTACCAGTCTTTTCGCAGCTGTGAATATACAAATAATAGTAGTCGATAAGGTTGATGCATCAAGAAAGCTTTGATTCATACGTTTGCAAATTGTCAACATAAATGTTGACATGCACTCCAACAAATCCTCAATGAATAGTCTTTTTAGAACAGTTAATTTGTTTGATATGCCTCGGACTTGAAACGTTGAAAGCCTGCATGTGTGAATGCACCATGTGTTCAATTCCTTCTCTTCTGTGTGCATGTAGCTCATCATGACGCGATTGTTACGTGACACTTAATTATTAACGAGCAAATACTCAAAATCATATATATATTTTTTTTAAATTCATAACATTCAATTGGATATTCCCGAATTCATAATTTAAAGCTTATATTTCTGATTTTGCCCTGACGATTGGTTTGAACGCTGGTCGATCGGTTCAACAAGGTTTGAACCGATTTAACAAGGTTTAAGCAAAAAATTGATTCAACAGGTTTTCCGCTCATCTCTACTTTTTACCGTTCGACCTTACATTTTTACATTTTTACCGATCGCCCTTTCATCTTCCTTTGTCGCCGTTGTCGCCGCTTGAATCGCCGGAAGAAAACCGTCGTCCTCTATTGTCTTCCCCGCCCGAATCCCTGGAAGGAAATCACCACCCTGTGTCCTCGCATCCCGCACAAAGCCCTTGAAGGAAATCGCCACCACGTGTTCTCGCGTCCTCTGTTGCCCCCCAAATCGCTCCAATCGCCACCTCATACCTCAGTGTTGCCGTCCCATTCTTCGGCTAAATCAAAGTTCTTTAAAGCTCCTAACCCCGCAAGTAAGCTCATCACCGCAACTTTGATAGTGTGCCCTAATTTTCCAAATTCAAGTGCTACAAATTTCAACTTTTATTAACTGCTTCCTTAGTTTTTATTTATTACCTTGAATTGTTACACATTACACATTTTGTTGTTTACTGCTTAAGAATAGCTCACCAAAAGTATAATTTCAATGCAATTTCATACTTCTGCAAAAGTATGAAATACTATTTGATTATATTTGAGTCATTTATGAGCTTATGCCATAATTTCAAAATTTCAAGATTTCTACAAATGAAATAGTATGATTTTAATGTGATTCCATACTTTTGCAAAAGTATGAATTTATCAAAAATTATGGTAATATTGCATTAATTGGCTTTATATAAACTTATATATGCATGTATAGGGGTGTAAGTGAGCCGAGCAGCTCGTGAGCTACTCGAGATCGACTCGATGAAAACTCGAGCTGGAGCTAAGTAATACTCGACTCGAGCGGCTCGCGAGCCTAATCGAGCTTCATATATTTATATATAATTATATAAATATTAATATTTCATATGGGGTTGAGCATAAACCCGAGTCGAGCCGAGCTTGAACGAGCTCGGTCACGCTTGAGAAAAATAAATGAGCCTAAACGAACTTAAATGAGCCGAGCTCGAGTTACTTGAGTCGAGCTTGAGCCGATCTCGAGCTTGGATATTGAAGCTCGATCTAGCTCGAGTTCGAGCTCGAGCTCGACATTTCTTAAACGAGCAGAGCTTGAGCACAAGCAAGCTCGGCTCGGCTCGGCTCAATTACACCCCTATGCATGTATATGTTGATTCAATATTTTGAATGAAATTTAGTTTTTTTTTTTGTGTGTTAGTTATAGATTTTTAAAGAAGTATTTGTTTTATTTTAGTTTTATTTGAGTCCAAGTACTGTATTTACATGCTAAAATCCTATGACCCTATTACAGACATATATGTTGATAAATTTATGAAATAGTATAATGTAATTGCAATTCCATACTTTTGCAAAAGTATGAAATTGCCATAAATTAGGGTAATATTGCATTAATTAGCTTAATGTTGACTTCAATATATCGTTTCTTGATAAATTTATTAAAATATTTTTGAAATATTATAAATTCAGTTCCCTTCCACACTTTTGAAAAAGTATAGAATGATCATAAATTGGATCAATCATGATTTAATAAGCTTTATGCAAACTTTTTTGTATATTTTCATACTCTTCTTTTGTAAATTAGTTCACTTCTATACTTTCGCAAAAGTATGACATGATCATATATGGGTTATAAATTAGTCCAATATTGAAACATTAAGACTTATATAGACTTCTATATGTCATTTATCCAATGATTCATTTATTTTCAATGAAATATGGTGTTTAGGTTTTTTGGAATTACTTTTGAAATATGAGGACCCGACAAAGCACTCGCAAGGTTAGCTTTGCAGGTATGAGTATGTTGTTTTCTTTGTTTATTAACGATTAGATCTTATCTATTTTTTAAAACAACAAACTACTTATATTGCAGACCTAATTGATGATAGATGTCAGCAAGCTCCAAATCAACAAGATGAAGATTTTGGAACACAGTTTGCAAAATCCTTTTATGCACCACCCTCAACAGTGCTAAAAGGATATGGACATGTCCTTCAATGGACTTGCTATGTAGATAGATTTAGAAGGTTCCTCCGACTAGGTTCAGAGCACAATTGAGGCAACCTGCAAAGCATTCACATAAGTCCACAAGAGAAAGCTCTGATACAGACAACCCCTTTTGGAATATTCCTGGACATAGGAGAATTTCCAATGTCTAGGAATTTGCTTCTCTTAATTATGAAGCAGTGGGTGAAAGAACTAATTTTTAACTTTAAAGGAAAGGAGGTGAGATTTTTGGAATCTGACGTGGCTCTCCTCTTAGGTCTGCCTAATCATGGAGAAATAATTTCAACTCCAGAGGAGGCAAGTCAAGCCACTTGTGAGGACTATATAAAGGACAATTTTTTTCCTGATGGAGCAGCACCTAGTAGGACCCAAATTGAAGACATAATGATTCAAGTGCATGACTCCAACAATCCTGAAGATATAGAGGATTTTTGTCGTTTGTACATTTTATATGTATTTTCTTGTATATTATTTTGTACTCCCGGATATCGTGTACCGGATTATTTGTTAGGTTATGTAGATAACCCGGATGACATTAGTAAGTATAATTGGTTCAATTGTATATATTGATTCGTAGCCGGACAAATCCTCTCCATTGGGGAAAGAATCAGATTAGTAGTTGAACAATAACAAGCTAACTCAGCTGCCACATACATGTGTGATTGTGTTATTCTTTTGCTGGTCAGTATGATATTTTTTATGTCAATATTTTGTTTTATATTGTTAATAACCTGTTTTATGGATTATATTTTCTTTGACATTGTTGGTTTTTTTGAACATGTTCCTATTTTGGTTCATAGAGCCATACTAGATAAGTTCATATTGTGGAAATGAGTTATTATAAAATGGCAAACAAGGACACTCGAGTCCAAATGAGAGTATGTGACCCATCATGGACTTCTTGAAAATCTTATTCCTTCACCCGAAGAACAACTTCTGTTCCGGCCACGCACTAGGGTATGAAGTTATATATTGAAGTTACATATCTATTCTAGTTCAATACTTTCACCAAAGTATGGAATGATTTATTCTGATATCAAGTTGACTATTTTGGAATTCAGTATACTCTTTAGAAATGACATCCAAAAAATGATACATGAACATGTATCCAATAAATTGAGTTCCAAAATAGTATTTTCTCTAATTCCATACTTTCACCAAACTATGAAATGACTTTTTATTATGTAATTTTTTTCAAACGGCCAAATATCTGTTGATTGATTTTGTAACAGAATACTGCCAAGAGCACATTAATAGATATTTGCGAAGGTAAATGAGGGAAAAAATAAGGCATAAGAAGAGATCGGCCCCTGATGTATACCCTTTGACACCAAGCATTGTTTATAGAAATATTGTTATGAGGGCATCAATTCAAAAGAATACATATAATCTGAGGGAAAGGAGGGGAACCCCCCTATGACAGAAGATAGATGGCAAAAAAGCCAAAAAATTTCAGAAGAATGTTGAAGAAATTATTGTTCCCAGTCCGAAACCAACCAGAGTTATTGTTGCAAGCCCGGAACCAACCATAACTGTTGTTGCAAGCCCGGAACCAACGAAAAGAAAGAAAAAAAGCTATTGCAAAGAGATACTATAAGAGGTCAAAATAAGAGAAAAAAGATACTACAGTAATTTTTTCATTGAATTTAAGTCTGGATGATGATGATCAAGAGAAAAAAGATGAGAAAACTAAAATTATTAAAAAGCATGCAATCAAAAAAGAAAAAATTCTTCGAAAGGTAAAAATTGAATTTTTCGAAGTATATAAGGATGCAGCCAAATAACTATAATGACAATAACTCTCTTCTTATTTTTGGTGCAGATAAGAACTGAATTCAAGATGCAGAGGAGGACATTGTCAATTTACTTCTATCTTTGAATAAATTAGAGTGAGTGTTATTACAATTTAAATTGTTATTGCGGGATGATAATTGTATTTATGAGTGAATACATTAGAAATTAGAGTGAGTCTAGTATTTATTGCGGGACAATAAATTAGATTGAATATGCTAGAACTACTATTTAATACTTATTAATATTTTTTATTTGATTTAGGTTGAGCAATGAATATATTTAGAGATGTGGGCACTACTATTTAAATTTGGATTGTTTATGGAATATACTAGAGTTTGATGCGCTCATTGACGACGACACGATTGATGGCTACGCTTCAATCTTATTAATGAATGCTTGTAACAACCCAACTAATCATATATATTTGGGCATAATTTTTGAGGTAAATTTATCATAAACTAGTTTATGGTAATATATTGTTGCAAAATTTTAAAATTTCATAGTTTTGACAAAATATGAAATCATTACTTTTGCACTTCTAGAGTATGAAAGTTGGCTTCTTTTGTGTATTAATGACATTCTATAGTTTTGATAAAGTATAGAATTTGGTTAATAGTTTATTTTTTGGAATTCCATAATTTTGATAAAGTATGAAATCATTACTTTAGCAGTTCCAGAGTATGAAAGTTGGCTTCTTTTTTGTATTAATGACATTCTATAGTTTTGATAAAGTATGAAATTTGATTAATGATTTATTTCATGAAATTTTAGAGTTTTCACAAAGTATGAAATTTGGTTAATTATTTATTTTTTGGAATTTCAAAGTTTTGATAAAGTATGAAATTTTGTTAATGATTTATTTCTTGGAATCTTTTCTTTTGCAATTCCAAAGTATGAAAGTTGGCTTATTTTGTGTATTAGTGCATTTCTAGACTAAACAAAGTTATTTCTTTTTTCCAGAGATATTATAGAAGCCATGAGGCGGTTGCATTGAATTTCATTCAAAGGTCATCGGTCGTGTCTTCTATTCCTAAATATATTTTTATGCTCATTAATAGTAGTCGCCTCCGTAATTTAAATCAAGAAAAAGATATAGGAGGACATTGGCATCTCCTTGTGGTGGACGTTGAGCAAAAATTATTCTTTCATCTAAATTCAATATCGTCCTACCATGGCTCCTCGCAAGATTTCGAAGACAATGTGAGTGTTTTGTCCATGTTATAGTACGACTTTAAACTTCAATAATAACTGCTTCCAACCAATACATATGTGACATGCAGGTTTCAATGCCTCAATCATTGCCAAATGAGCATCTAGATGCCATGTCCCCCAACCTTAGCTCCCACATAAAATCTGAAGGTTGGAGGAAATAAGTTTATGAATGTCGTCAACGGGATTTGAGTGTTAATTGTGGTATCTTTCTGATGAAGTACATTGAATATTTGATCAAATCAGAACCAATGGAATTGAATCAAAAGAACATGAAAAGGTTTTGGTTGGAGCTTGCAATAACTTTCTTCAATGACACTTATTCAAATGTCAAGTTATAACGATACTGCACATGTTGTAGACGAAACTATTTATAATCCCCTATTTGATAGAGGATTATCACAGTGTAATATATTGTATAGGGTTTAATTTGGCTATTTGTATGTCTGTATTTTATCATATTCTAAACTTCTTCTGAGTTGTATGTTAAAAATTAGTTGGCTCATTGGCATTCTGAGTTGTTTAATTTGACTAGTTGATATTTGACAATCGAAAACTAGTATTTTCACAAGTTACATACTTTCACGAAAGTATGGAATGACTTTTTCTGAGTTTAACTCATACAGAATTCAACTTACAGACTTTAAAAAAGATATCTAATATGGCTAGTTGGTATTTTGACAGTAAAAAACTAGTATTTTTATCAGTTCCATACTTTCACGAAAGTATAGAATGACTTCTTCTGAGTTGAACTCATACAGAATTTAACTTACAAACTTTAGAAAGGTTATCCAATAATATATTAACATATAGTAATTGTGATACAGAGTCCAAAACTAGAGAATTCTCTAGTTCCATACTTTCACGAAAGTATGAAATGTATTCTTCTGAGTTTAACTCATACAGAATTCAACTTACATACTTTAGAAAGAATATACAATCATATATTAACATATAGTAATTGTGATACAGAGTCAAAACTAGAGCATTCACAAGTTCCATACTTTCACGAAAGTATGAAATACCTTCTTCTGAGTTTAACTCATACAGAATTCAACTTACAGACTTTAGAAAGAATATTCTATATGGCTAGTTGGCATTTTGACAGTCAAAAACTAGTATTTTTACCAGTTCCATACTTTCATGAAAGTATGGAATAACTTCTTCTGAGTTTAACTCATACAAAATTCAACTTACAGACTTTAGAAAGGATATCCAATATGGCTAGTTGGCATTTTGACAGTAAAAAACTAGTATTTTCATCAGTTCCATACTTTCACGAAAGTATGGAATGACTTCTTCTAAGTTGAACTCATACAGAATTCAACTTACAGACTTTAGAAATGTTATCCAATTATATATTAACAGATAATAATTGTGATACAGAGCCCAAAACTAGAGAATTCTTTAGTTCCACACTTTCACGAAAGTGTGGAATGCATTCTTCTGAGTTTAACTCATACAGAATTTAACTTACAAACTTTAAAAAGAATATCTAATCATATATTAACAGATAGTAATTGTGATATAGAGTCCAAAACTAGATAATTCTCCAGTTCCATACTTTCACGAAAGTATGGAATATCTTCTTCTGAGTTTAACTCATACAGAATTCAACTTACAGAATTTAGAAAGGATGTCCAATCATATATTAACAGATAGTAATTGTGATATAGAGTCAAAAACTAGAGCATTCACTAGTTCCATACTTTCACGAAAGTATAGAATGTCTTCTTTTGAGTTTAACTCATACATAATTTAACTTACAACTTTAGAAAGGATATTCAATCATATATTAACATATAGTAATTGTGATACAGAGTCCAAAACTAGAGAATTTACTAGTTCCATACTTTCACGAAAGTATGGACTGTCTTCTTTTGAGTTTAACTCATACAAAATTCAAAAATGAAGTATGGTTATACATCAAATGGTATCCAAAATATGATATATACCCTCAAAATTTTATCCGACAAAAATATTATCAAAAATGAAGTGTGTTGTCAGCTGGGTGGGGGAGCTTTGCATGAACGTTTGTTGTGCCCTACTTGCTTGCATCTTGAGCACTTCCTCTGAAGTCTGCCACTATGTCTTGATTTTCTTCTATTTTTACTTTTTCTACCAGGTTGTGCTAAAGATTAGGGTGGTTTCACTTAGGTATTATAAAGTTCTCTATGCCAATATTGCTTGCTTCTTGTCGGATGAATTTTATCCTCATATATTTTTTTATAAGTCTTAACAGTGAAATAAAACTCACAATACTGATAAGGGTCAAGACTCCAATAACCAATAACAGCCATGGCATATGAACAAGGAATATCATAAAGTTGAAACTTCCTGCAAGAGCATGATCAATTAGCTAAATCAACAATAACTATTTGGTATGATGTTTGTACCTGGTAGCAATGTTCCCAATGTGGATGCACAGCATGCCAACGATATTTGTGGCAATAATTCTCTGCTAAAATTGTTTCCATTTTTCCAGTCAAAGTAGTGGTCAATGTAAGAGAAACTTTACGTCTCTTGAAGAACCACTTCGAGACCTTGCGTCTTGTCATCTCAATCAATGTTGTGATTGGCAACCCATGAACTTCCCTAAATAATGCATTCAAGCATTCCACAGAATTAGTTGTTATGATATCATACCTCCTAGCGGCCGGAAAAAAGAAATTAGCCCATTTCTCCTTCTCCAATTGAGATATCCATTGGTAACTTTGCTCATGAATAACCAATATCTTTTACATACATTCATTAAATGAATGTTCCGTGATTGATCTTGCAGCTGCCCAAAACAAGGGCACAACATCTTTTGAACGAACATTATGTACTAAATTTTTTGCAAAATGAACCATACAATATCCATGCGCAGCATCCGAAAAGACATTTCTCACAGCAGCTATAATGTCTGGGTTTCGATCACTCATAATACTTAATCCTCTATAACCGGGGATACATCTAAAAAGTTCATCCAAAAACCACTCCCATGTTTCTATTTTTTCAATTTCAGTCATAGCAAATGCCATAGGAAAAAGCCTATTTTCTGCATTAATAGAAGTTGCAAGCCTCTCAGATGTGTTGCATCAATACATAATATAGGACGTATATATTCTCTAAATCCACGCAAGCTTGCTCCAAAAGCCCAGAAGACACGTAGAAAACGGTAGGTCGAGGAACAACTCATCAATTTAACTTTTGATTCAAAGTCATGAATCCTTAATTCCATAAGATGTGCTGGCAAATCTTTGTAGCATTGATCATAGTCACCACGAACGGAAACGAGAGCAATTTGGAGTGTATTGTACGCTTTCTTATAAGATATACGCACTCTAAATATTTTTCTTATCTCAGAGATAACGAAACTACTATTGATTTTCTCATTGCCCAAAAGATGCTTCTTTATGTGATTCGCAACAAAAGTGGCAGTGCATTGTCGATGGTCCAAGTTCAGCCTTGCAACAGTACAATTATGCTCTTTAACAAAAGTCACTATTTAAAATTTACCCCTGCCGGTTGCTGACAACGTCCAACAACAATTGTGCTCTTTGCATCCGACTTTGATATAGTGACTATTGCTTTGGATGCGTCTCAATTCAAAATTTTGCTTGATGCAATAATTGGTAAGAGCTCTCTTGAAACTATCTCTATCAGAAAATACCTGGAATTAATACAATACTGGTATTTATTAGACTGATATCCAATAAATGATAACTGGACTGATATTTCATCTAATTCCATACTTTCACAAATGTATGGAATGTCTATCAACGAATATGACTATTATATGGACTTATACAGAATTCAAATATAATCATTACAAATGGTATCTATTAGACTGGTATATAAAAAATGATACCTGGAATGATATTTTCTCAAATTCTATACTTTGGTGAAAGTATGGAATGCCTTATACTAGTATGATTATTGTAGTTTTAGAGAGGTAACATATACAAGTATATGTTACAGACTACAAAACTAGTATTTTCTCTAGTTCAATACTTTCAGAAAAGTATGGAAGACACCTTATTATTTTCAAATGAATTACCTGAGGTAGATACAATTTTGAAGTCTGTGAATCATCATCAATTGGATAAACATTCATGGAGTTTACTAGGGTGTCATCTTCTTCTTCGACTTGTAAATCATGATCCCCTATGTCATACTGACCGTCAGTGAAGTCAAAATCAATGCAATTGACATCTTTAGAAATGAAAACATCATAGGATTCAGAATGAATGACATCTTCATCATTGTTCACATGTGTTTCAGTCTCCTCGTCGCTTGTGTGGATATTCTCCACACCCTCACCTGCTCCATTATTCTCGTACATATGTTCCTCTAATGAAAATATCTTCTAATTACATCACTAGAAGTAAAAATTGAATTTGGGAATTCCTCAATTGCCTTCACTTCTTCTCTTATCCTCTCCTCAGCAAGCTCTTCCTCAATATAGTCATACTCATCATCATCAAATGTCAAAGGGAAGTTCAAATCTAAAAATGATTGACTTGCATTTTCTTGAGCCTCTTGAGCTATAATGACAATGGCAGTTATAGTTTCAACCTGGTTTGACGCTTGTTGTGTAGAAGTTTGTACATTGGCATATGTATCAGGCATAATAAAGTCATCATTGTCAAGATGCTGCGACCTGCAATGAGGATGAATGACATATATTTCAATAACTCACAGGATATTATTAATATCATAATCTTGCACCACAAAACTATGTGCATCAGCCATCACACATGCACCTATAATCAAATGAAATCAGAATGAGTATGGAATAGACTATAGAATTACATACTTTTACAAAAGTATGGAATTGATAAAAAAAGATAATATCATGATTCTACTAAATTAAATAAAAAACCAAGGACACCGATGATACAAACCATGGGTACATACTTACAGACTTTTGCGAAAGTATTGAAACAACTCTGAAGTTACAACTAGGGTTCCTATTAAATAGAGTGTAACAATCATTCTTGTTTAAAGTAGCTAATAATGAAGAAACTTTACTAATAGAATTGTATGTGTATGAAATGCCGCTAAGTATCCAAAAACTAATGCATTAGATACTTTCATAAAAGTATTAAATCAAACAAAAAAGAGTATATCGTTGGAGATTTGTTCACTAATATAAAATATGTCTATATAATAAACCAAAAAATAAGTGAAATAGTAGGTACAAATCTGTGATAGCTAATTCCAGACTTTGCTGAAAGTATATAACTGCCAAGGTATTAGTCGAGGTTGTGAAGGAATGAAGAGAAAACCTCGACGTCAACAAAGCAAACCGCCAGCAACAACAAGGTCGAGCTAATATAGGGAAGAGCACGGGGAAAGCAAACGATTAAGCAGAAGTTGCACTTTTGCTTATGACACGTCCTAGCACGGTGAAGACAAATGATTCGACGTCAACAAAGCAAGGCGCCAAGAAAGCCTCGAGTCTCCATAAGCTCTAACGCCGGCCGGAGAAGAAGAGCAATAATAGAATATGAAGATAAAGTTACGTGCTCCCAGCTCCACGTCCACTACTTAATTGTGTTTAAAGCCTGTTGAACCGATCGACCAGCGTCCAAACCAACCGCTAGGGCAAAATCGAAAATATAAGCTTTAAATTATGAATTTGACAATATCCAGTTGAATGTTATGGATTTGGGAAAAAGAGAGGAGGAGAATATGATTTTGAGTATTTGCTCATTATTAATTACAAGAATGATTTTTCTCTTCTATGTCCTCTCTCTCTATATATATATAGAATCTACCCGGGACGTTCATATATAGGAGTAACAATTGAAATCGGTTAATCGTGGTTAACTAGTTAATTAAATCGTGATCTGATTTCGGATAATGAATTTGCAATTTGATTTCGATTTCGGTTAGAGAATATGAAAAATCGATTAAATCCAGTTCGGTTTTGATTATTGGCTCGTGGATAATCGATAACTGATACCAGTTATATATTTCAGTTTCGACTGTCGGTTATCCATGGATAACAGGATCCGAAACTGATATAATTAATTATTTTGATAATTTTAGATATTTCAAAATCTAGTTTACTTTACCCGGTTAGTAAACGGGTCACTGGTTCTATTCTAATCAAACTAACTGGTTTCGGCCCAATTTCGATTTTGGATACTAGTTTTGGAAATCGAATGGTTTCGATTTCAATTTCGATTAATGAGTATTTAATCAATTTTGATTTCGATTAACCATAAAAAATACGATTAACTGAACCGTTATCATCTCTAGGTGTTCATTTGGTTCAAACCGAACTAGACCAAATATTTGTTATTTTGTAATTGAGCAACATTTATTATTATTATTATTATTATTATTATTATTATTATTATTATTATTGTTATTATTATCATAAATTATGTGATTTATGTATATTATTATGTGATTTTATAATATAGTCACTACAAGCACACATAGACACGAGAATATACACACAATGTGCATTACAAGATATACATAGACACGAAGATAAATGCATAAAATATTATAATTAAGAATTAAACTCATGACCCACTGATAACATACTTAAATATCTGATCACTAAACTAACCGTGGATCAATGATCTTGTTGTAAATAATTCATAACATATTGATGATATTTGGACGTTAGTTGTACTTATTTTAATTAGCAAGACAACAGACACTGACCATTTTGTCCAGATTAGGCAAGCAATAAAATCATTGTTTTTTTGACTCTACAAATTAATTTGATTGACTTTAATATTGCTAGGTAGGAGACGCTACTTAATTAAGAGTCTCACTTGTGAGACTTAGTTTCTTTGAGCAACTTGCAATTAAATTGGCTAATAGAAAAGGTATAAATAAGTTACATATGTAGTAGTATTCAAACATGGTATGCTACATATTTGGTATCAAGTGACTTCATGCTTACCTAATCATTACCGTAAATAAGCTACTGTTAGTCAAACTTAATTTTCTATACTTTATCAATTAAAGACTTGTAGCAGTTTCTAGCTAATTTTAATTTTAATACCAATACGAAACACGTCAGAATTCATCAAATAATTATCATTCAAATATTATAGAAAATACCAATAAGCAAATATATATGATTATCATTCATCATCGAATTCCAACTCTCACAAAATAATTACTTCAAATTAATCTTAATTATTAATCGATTTTTTTATTTTTTTACCAAAACAAAAAATAAAACTTTATCAACAAAAGTCAATGGACTAAAACGGTCCTCATACAAAATGTCATTCCGTTCCGGAGGTTCGAACAAAGACCAAACGTGCTCTTTTGGCGGTCCCAAGAAATCATATTCAACTTTCAAAGTTTAACCTAGGGAGCTTTTATGCAATAATTTTCAAAAAGAAAAAGAAAAAGTTTGACTTCGTTTTAGCAGAAACTTTTTAATTTCCAAACTGATCTTCAAGAAATATTAGTCTCAGTAGGGCCAGTGGTCATGACTTCTTAGAAAAATGCAGGTTGATTTCGTGGTAACACCGCATTATCTTTCATATTCAAATATAATTATCCTTGCAAGGAATTAAAGATAGATATATTTTTAGGAATATAAATTTCACCAACGGCTCAATTCGTTGCTTAATCATAGGTGATGCATATCATGGACGACAAACACCGTTGCAACAAACGGTGTTGCGGAAGAGCGTGTCGCTAATAACTTGCGACGGCACAAATAACTTATCAGTGGCGACCACTAGCGACTAGCGACCGCCACTGATATATAATCATCAGCAACGGCTGCTAGGGTCGCCGCTGAAATGTTATTATCAATGGCCACAGCGGCCATTGGTAATGCGTCACTGAACAAGTCGTCGCTTAGCCGTTGCTTAGTCGTAGCTGAAGGTTATTAGCAACCTTAATAATTAACCCATGTTGTCCAAGCCATCAATCATTTTACGATACGCTTTCAACGACGATTTACTGATGATTACCGTTGGTAGGTCATCGCTGATGTTTTATCGTGAACTTGAAAAAAATAAAAAATTAGAAAACTTCTGTTTACATCGATTTATACACAAACCAAATATACAAAATATAAAGTACCAACATCACATCATACACAAAATATGAATCAATTTATACACATATAATATATATCGTCAAATGTAATCAAAATACAAGAAGTAACCTTCAAATTAATGGAGGCCATTAAGTATCAAAATTAAACTATATCAAGTATCAAGTATATCAAGTATCAAATATAATCAAAATATACTAAAAAAATGTCACGACTGCGGAGGCTCAAGCGACAAAGTCTAGAGACGAGTGTTGTGTGCCCTCGAACCCTCTACCCCGAACATACGATTTCTAGCCGCAGTTCAGGAGACCTCTTGTCATTCCTCCTATTGAACAAATACCCCCACTAGAAGGGGAGGTTGAATAGTGTTGGGTGAATTTTAATTTCTATTCGATTTCTTTCGAGTTCGATTTCTGACGCAACCAAATTAATCCTGCAACTAAATTACGAGGTTTGACAAATATAAATAGCAAGGTATATCAAATGAGAAACACAATGCAAACACAAGCAATTAGAGTGGTTCGGCGAACCGCCTACTCCACTACCTTAGCTCCACATCAAGGATTTCTAACCAATATTTTATAGACTATGTGTTTCCCTTTGAATACAATCGAGGCATTCCTTCTCAACCCTTTGAGAATGCCTCGAACCTATTCACCTAGGCAAAATACAATTCTACAAATCAAATCCTAAGTGTTTACACTAGCACACATAGCAAGCTAACAATGAAGAAATGAGTTCAAATAACAAGTAAACTTACAATGAAAATAGCTAAAGAGTAAACCACAACTAAGAGCTCTTTTCCAAGCCTTCAATGCCTCTAACTCCACAAGATGTTGAGGTTGAATCGAAGCCGGAGTCGAGGGAAGATGAGCGCTTGAGAGAAATCGTTGATAAGAGAAGCAAGCACGAGCAAATCGACTTTGGAAGGCTCAAATCACACTTAAGAAGCTTTTAAGACTTCTTAGGAAGGCTTAATGAAGGTTGGTGAGGGGTATTTATAACCCCTCACTCGACAGTTCACTCCAACGGGCATTTTTCTGCCCATTGGACGTCGTTCGATCGCTTGTCGGTCGATCGCCCAGCGACCGCAGGGCTACTGCCACTTTTTGGCCACATTCGATCGATTGACTAGTCGACCAAATTGGCTACTGCTAATTTTTTGCTTTGTCGGATCGACCGAATTAGCCACTGCCAATTTTTGGCCTTGTTCAGTCGATCGATCGATCGACCGAACCTGGGCTGAGGCTATTTTTTCCAGCCATCTTTTTGCGCATTTCGTCTTCGAGTTCCGTTACCAAGTTTTGACTTAGATAATATTACAAATTAGCTTGGGATAATATTCCTACCACTACTAGAAAAATGGGCATCAACAACGGCCGGGCCGTTGCAATAGAGCCGTGATAGAAACTTGCGTTGCTGATAACTTAGCGACGGATCGGCAACGGCCGCTCGGGCCGTTGCTAACAATATTATCAGCAACGGTTTTGCCAAGGACACGGAGCCGTTGCTGATAACATTAATAGCAACGGCCGCTGAGTCCGTAGCAACGCCGTTAGTAAAATCCCGTCACTAAGCCGTTGCTGTAGGTCATCAGCAACGGCTTTCGATACACTTTTAGCAACGGCTTTCCCACGGATGGCCGTGGGAAAGCCGTTGCTAATGATGTGTACCTGGTAACGAAAAAATTTCAAATTTCAAATTTCCATTGATACATTGATACATTATCTGATACATAACTCACACACCCATACACTCATACACACATTCATTCACACATCACAAACACACCAAGATATACATCAAAATAATTATATTTATATTGCTAATTATCCACGATAGTATAAAAACAATTCAAATGCAAAATTGAAGTATCAATATCTCAGTAACAAAGTCAATATAAATTAAACAAGTTCAATATCTCAGTAACAAAGTCAATATATAAAAAATCTCACGATGACGATGGAGGATGGCCTGGATCATATGGCGGGGTCTGGAGTGCTTGAGTGTACACCGGCGTGGACTGACTCGAGGACGATGGATTAGATGATGCTGAAGAGATGCCTGCTTCGGGATGACCTGACATGTTGCGTAGCATAGCTTGTATATCCGCCATCATCTGACTATGGTGCTCCATCATCTCAGTCTGACGCGCGACCGTGTCCTCTAGAGTCCTTATTCTGCTACTATGATCATAACTGGATCTAGAGGTGGACGGCCGCTCACCAGCGACCGGAGGGGTCGGTGCCCCAAGTGGCCCTAATACGGCTCGCACATGACCACTATCTGCAAAGCCATATACGCGGCCATGGTCCCAGCCACCTGCGGCCTCGACCCACGATGCTGCGTCAAAGTCCTCGGGGGTACCCCGCGCTGCACCACCGTCTGGCTCTAGGTCTCCTACTCGAGTTTGATTTTTTGTTTAATATTTATCATAAAACTTAAATTATAAATATATAATGAATAATTTAAACAAATATATAATTACCATAATGTATGCAGTGCGGTTGTGGATGTACTCCCCCGTCCCATGTGCTCGACGGTGAGTCCGCTCAAACACCGCCATCGGGGAGGGTCGCTGGACAGTCCCGTCATCCGACACCGTCGTCTACATTTAAAAAACAAATACATTAATTAGTACACATAGTAACAAATAAAATATATAATTAAAAGATATACTTACCATATGGTTCGCGTGCACTGCAAATGCAACAGAGCCGCCGGTGTGACGCGCTGCTCCCCCCGACATGCGATTTCTAGCCGCATTCCGAGAAATCTCCTGCCATCGATCCGTCGACCATATTCCCACGAGCTGGTCCCATATATCCGGAGTAATCCAACCGGGGCCGTATCCCCGAGTCTCCGCGATGTTAGTGGTCCCAGCTCGGACCATCGCTTGGGACCGAGCCTGCCCCAACTACCCGTTGTACCTTGCCCGGGAAATAGCCTCCCAGGCAGCGTAAATGAAGGGCCTTTGGTCCTCGGCCCATGTATAGCGAGCCTGCAAAATAATAATATCAGTACCAATATTAATCATCATGCATGTAAAAAAATAATAATACATGCCTCAAACTCGCGCCATAACATGTCGACGTGCTCGCTAGGCACGTGAGACCACGTAGGCCATGCCTCGTGCATGTATCGTCGAATAGTAGAAGAAATGCTCCTCGGCCCTTCTTCTTGCTCGAACCTGCACAACAAAAATAAATTTTAATATTATATTATGATATAATGAATTTGTAATGATTCATAATTCATGATATATTACCGCTCCCCAATCACGCTAATAAATCTACGTGACTCTGTGGCTGGTGGAGGCTGCCATCTGTTCGGCCCGCGTGGCCGCCTGCGTCTGGATGTACTAGCCTCGGCAGTATCATCGGCATGAGGCTTGTGGAGATGCTAGGAATGACTCTTTGAGGCTTAGAAGCATCAATTTTTAGCTAGAGAAAGGATTGGGATGAGTATTTATAACCCCCCATGAGAAACAGCGCGTCAACGGGCGTATTTTGCCCGTTGGCGACGCTCGATCGATTGTCCGATCGATCGTCGATCAATCGATCGATCATCGATCATCAGTCGATCGGTCGATCGACCGAAGGCAAAACTGCTATTTTTTGGCACACTTCGATCGACCGACTGATTGACCGAATGACTACTGCCAATTTTTGACCAACTTCGGTCGATCGATCGGTCGACAAGTCGACCGAATTGGCTACTGCCAAATTCTGGCACCGTTCGATCGACCGATCGGTCGACCAAAATTCCTTCTCCTTCGGTCGATCGATCGAACCTGGGTAGGGTGCATTTCTTGGTTTTTTCTGCTTATTTGCTCATTTTTTGGTTCCGTCTTCGCTAAGTCTACTTATATAACATTTATTAACTTTAAAACATAAATGTTATATAAGGATTACCCCCATTTGGATTCAATAAAATATCTAAAAAATTAAAATACTTAAGAATCAAAATCTAGTTTTTGGGGTCTAGTACAAATTTTTGGAAAACGAAAATTTTCTAATCTTTCGAGTCAAGTATGGGTAGGCTAAAGGCTTCCAAAAAATTCTTTAAAATACCTCGTTATCTAATTTCTACCCAAGAAACAATTACCGCCATTTTTTATGTTAGAAAAATATCTAGGTCATATAGCTCTCCAAGGAGCTCCCTAGGATATTTCAGGACGATTTCCGGATTTTCATATTTTGGGATTCGGGGATGGTTTTTGAGTTCTTATGCATCATCATGAGGATTTTACAATATAAACTAGACACCCTAAACCTAGACTCTATTTTCCCGACGAATCCAAGCGCATCGACCAACGTCCTTCCGATTTTCTGATTTCTTCTATATTTCCGATCGAGGGCGTCGAGCGCTAACCGATATGGAACCTGAAAGATTTCTCAATGAAATATTAGTTCCATGTTTGTTATCATCAAAATTGAGATTAAGACCAAGGTAGAAAACCTTAGGCCAACACGTCGAATCATCCCCGCTATAGTGCAGGAGACGTCGTCCTGCTCGAACCTGCATAAAATAAAGTAAAATACATCTTACTTAACTCCTCGCGCGCGATTTCGCCTTACGCTCCTTGGCGAGCTTGGCCTCAACCCCTGAGTGTAGACTTTGTCGATCACGCTGTTACTTCCAGCCTCAAAGCTTGTACATAACCAGAATTCGACCCTCACCAAGCCTAGCTTGTCAAGTTACAACGTCACTACCTCCAATCTTAGAACCCTTATGCAACTCCCCGCGTACAATCTCACCCTACGCTCCTCAGTGAGCTCGGCTGAGACCCACAAATGCGGGCCACAAATACAGGCACACGAAATTACTACAAAGCAGCTTCAAAGTCACTACAGAAGGTTGAGCCTTGAACATGATTTCAGAAGGTTCAACCTCAAACAAGATTTCAGAATGTTCAACCACGAACAAAGATCTCAAATGGTTCAACAAAATATTGTAGAGCAAAACTCTCCATTCATAGGGAACCAAGTGGAAAAAATCAAAACCACAGAACCAACAAGAGTGTATTGAAAAACAAAAAGAGCCCACGAATGGGCAATTGTCACACCAAAAGAGCCCATGGAGGGGCAATTGTCAAACCAAAAGGGCCATGAATGGGCAATTGTTAAACAAAAGAAGGGGATAATTTACCCCGGAAAGTTCTTAAAACCAGTACAAAGCGTCTATTGAGGAGAAACCACGCTAGCTTTGGTGCGCTCGACAGGAACATACCTCCCCAGAACAATATTTCCTCATGGAGAAAAAGAACATTGACGTGGAGTCGCGATCGGGCCTCCTTCGACGGACCAAGAAAAATCATCTTCAACCTTAGGGTTTATCAGAACACCATCCTTGACCTCATTGAGGAAATTCATCCCAGAAAGGTCAGCATAAGGGGCAAGGAGCTTAGCTTGTTTCGTCGCCCTTTCAAAACCCTCCACGTGCATAGGAAGAGCATGGTCCCGAGGGCATTTCACCTCCTCTTCAAGGTTCTGCCTAGCCAGGTTGCACCTCCCGATCTCGGCCCTATCTTCCTCAACTTCGGTCTTCATATAGGAATCGCCTGCCACTACCACGAAAAGGTCCAAGTAGACCATCTCCAATTCTACCCTGGTCTTGTTTTTCAGCTCTGCTATTAGGGCAACGGACTCAGAGACGACAGCACTCAAACGAGCAACCTCATTAACCTTCACCACCAAGACTCTCTCCATCTCAACCATTTTAAGCCCTAAGGCCTCAAGTTCTCGGGATTGCGCCTTACTCTCTCTCTCGACGAAGACTCTTTTATAAGTTGCCCAACAAAAGCTGAACCTGCTCCCAAGGATCCACCCCCTCAGGATAAACGGATTGGTTACTGGCACGAATGCACACTACAAGAAAAATTAGCATTAGTGACGGAAATTTTATGACAGTTATAATCCGTCACAAACTATGACAGATTTGTCATGGCGTGAAATGAATTATTTCTTTTTTCCAAAACAGTGATGGATTTATGATGGAAAATCCGACACAAGATGATTACGTCAGAAATCAGTCACAAAACTTTTGATCAATTTGGCCTAGATATTTTAATAAATAGCATCAGTGACATAATAGTGACAAATTTTATTTCCGTCACTAATTTTTTGACACTAATCCGTCACTGAATTTTTTTCTTCATATCCGTTACAGATCCGCACTGAGCCACCACATAACAGTGACAAATCAGTGACAGAAATAGAATTTCGACACAAAATTAAACTAAATATTAGTAAAATAAATTTTATCATGTTTAGTCCCCACATGGGTTAAAAATAGTTTTTTACTCATTCTTAACCATTATAAATATAACTTTTTTAGTCCCATATGAATCAATTTTTTTCTCTCCTAATTTTCTTAAATTTTATAAATTGACACACCATAAGACCAAAAATTTTACTACCATGCTATCTTTTATAAATTTATTAAAAATATTATAAAAGAATAAATAATAATATAATGTAATATCATTATTGATTATTTTAATTACTATTATAATATAAAAATCTTTAATATAATATAGTTGATATATTTTTATTAATAAAAATTATAATTAATATCTTAATTAGTGACGAAAAAATTATTTTTGGTCATCGACATCAGTGATGGATTTTGTGACAGAAAATTTTTCGTCACAGATTTTTGTGACGGACACATTCGTCACAGAAGAGCAAATGAAGCATTAGCCACGAGACTTTCGGCGACGGAATTTGTGACAAAAAATTTCGTCATTGATACTCTTCAGTGACGGATTTTCAAGCATCAGTGACGAATTTTTCCGCCACTGATGCCTGTTTTTCTTGTGGTGGCATAAGATCGAACCTGCCCGTTGAACTCATGTTGATGCACAGGCCATCACCGCCACCTCTAGATGAACAAACTCGTTTCCTTGCGAACGGATGCCCGCTTCAAGAAGGAAACTTACCTGCAAGAGCTGACGACGAAGGAAGAAAGAGACCGACTAAGAAAAACACCAATGGAACTTGCGAGGGACGACAGCCAAAGAACGCAAGGGAAACTCGAAAACAAGAAGGGAAAGAGTCACTTTATAGGCAAAGAAATGACAACTTCTCCATCAAATGGGCAACAATGAAAAAGAAATCAAATCTCCACCGATCAGTTCAGCGATCGATGGCTCTATGGAAAACCCCCATGGCACGAGTGGACATTTTTTTCGCCATGATGTCTTCCCCAAAAAACGAGGGGACAAACACCAATCATCGGTCACCATGTAGGATGAGAAGATCTTCATTATTAAACTTATACGCCAAGCGTGGAAGTCGAAAGGGCATATGGATAACAAGGCAAAAATATATCGATTGGACTTGCTTTGAGGCGACGCGAAGAGTCGCTACGTGCCAACTAAAGGTGACGCACGGTTACCCACCCCAACTTGGCCTTAGCAGCCACCTGCTCGGCCTTTACGGACGATTACTTCAGCATGACTTCCGTGGTCGTCCACCTCGACGCGACCTCTGCGATGGTTCGACCATCACGGCCTCTCACTCCAATTTGGCCATCACGGCCTCTCGCTCCAGCTCGGCCTCCTCGGACACTTCCTTCAGCTCAACCTTTGCAGTTGTCCACCTCAGCATGGCCGCCCCAGCTACCTGTCTTAGTTCGGCCTTCACAGACACTTGTTCCAGACTGGTCCCCACGGCCAATCCTTTCTACCCAGCCTCTGTGGCCGTCCATTTCAACACGACCTCTATGGTCTCTCAGCTTGGCTTTAGCAGCCACCTACTTAAACCCTACGGTCAACCGCTCCAAAGCGGTGTCTAGCTTGGCCTCCTTGGCCACCCAGCGCAACTTGATAGAGCATTCTAAAAACTCCTCAGAGTTGCTAAAAGATAAAAAAGTTAACTCTACTTAAGAGCTCGGTATATAGTCCTTCAAGCTCCAACAGAGCTCAGGGCTGTGGACTAGACTAAAATTATTGGGCTCAATCATATTAGACCCAACAACACCACACCACTTTTTCCAGGCCGAACCAAGCGGCTCCATCCAGGAGGCTCCGCCCAACTACACCATTTAATCAGACACGAGCTAGACCAAGCGACTCTACCCTGGACCGCACCCCGCTGAACAAGAATACCCACATGCATCTTACCTTATCAGGAGAGATACGTCATTACGAGCCCGCCATCTCCGGGATCAACCTCGACCCATTCTAGGTAATATCACCACGAGATTTTCGGGCGGCGTCATCACTTCCACCTGCAATAAATATAGACACGGCGCACCTCAGGTAACTCTAATTCCAATTTTCATTACCTCCATCTTGGAGTCCCACTGATTTGATCGTCGAAGTGTCTTTTGTAGGTCCCCTCATCCCTCCCCCCCGGCGTTGAACCTGACAAGGAGAGACACCAAATCGAATCAGAAGGCCCCAACCCTCAGGCAGGAATATAAATAAATTTTAGTTTTTAATTAATTATAGTTGTGGAATTAATTTAATTAATTATAACAGATTAATTAAACCCTAATTTAATCAATAACATACATTATATTAATCAACATTTAAATTAATATTTAAATTAATCAACAACTAACTAATCAATCAACAACTAACTTTAATCAACATTTAATCAACTAACATTTAAATTAATTAACTAACATTTAAATTAATCAACTAACTAAATTAATCAACATTTAATTAACCTACAATATAAATTATACATCAAATTAAACACAAAGTTAAAGAAATAAAAATTTACCTCACTACTATTGGGGCCGAAACGGCGTACCTCGACAACGGGAACTAGCGGCGAGCGGGCGACGATGAGCGACAGAGATCGGCGAGAACTAGCGGTGAAGAATGGCGAGTCCGCCGGGAAGAAGAATAGGAGGGAAGGAGAGGGCGTAGCTGCATGGTGAATAAAAAGACTTATTAGCGACGATCGTCACAGCCGTCATAAGCCGTCACTGATAAGTTTTTTAATTTGGTGTCGCGCTCGCGCTCGCTACCTATCAACAACAACTTTGAGCGATCGTCACTGAATCGCCACACATGTTTGTGTAGTTAGCGACGATTGAAGTGATTGTCATGCAATCGTTGCAGATGTTATATCATTAGTGACGACACTACAGCCAAAGGCAAGTCGTAGCCATTAACTACGATTATGTCGGTCGTCACTAATACCCGTAGCAATTGAACTATTTTTTAATAGTGATGAATTCCCCAGAATTGGATCAAACAAATCAAAATAGAGACCATCATTCCACTATTGATTATTTATTAAAGAAGACTTCATATAAAGTGACAAATCCAACACCCAATAATCATGCATAATCAAGCAAGAAGAACCAAGATGGACCAAGTTCAAAATCTAGGAAGTAAGTTGAAAAAAGTATTGGACCAGACTAGTACCATTGGGCCTGGCTAGATTCGGCCCAGCAGCGCCCACACTTCTGAACCCGACTCGACTCAGACCAAATGGCTCCGCCCGGGGGCTCCACCCGGGGGCTCCACCCGACCATACAATGGCATTCACATCCTCCTTAATTATGAGGGATACGTCATTACAAGCATAACATCTTTGGGATATATCAGCCTTGACCAATTCCAAGCAATATCCTTGTGAGATTATCGGGCGGCATCATCACCTCTGCCTGCAATAAATACAGACATGACATGCCTTAGGTAACATAAGATCCAATTTTTATTACCTCCACCTCGATCTTCTATTGCCTCAGGTATCCTTCAAGCCCTCAAGCAACTTCAATCTTCCATTTTTCTTTACACTTGTGTGGTAGATCCCCCTACAAGAGAACAAGAAATCTTTGGTACCCAAATGCCTTTGGGTCTTAGGGGGTTAGTGGGCTTAGGTACCCAAAGTATCTTCACAACATTTGAGTTTATTTTAAAAGCACAATCATAGATGACATGCTCATAAACACCACAACAAAAACAATGTCCATTAATTTTTTTTATATTTTTGCTATGGACATGAGATTTATTTTTAGAATGCTTGTCATTTAAACTAAGATGAGCATGAGCATTCTTAAGTGAAACATTCTTCTTTTGAACATGAGATTTAAATGTGGAATGCCTAACATAAGAATGATGACAAACATTGGCATTCTTTACATAAGCATTTTTCATTCTAGTGATCTTAGGAGATTAAGCATTTTTTAATTCATTTGCTTTCTTATTCAACAAAATAACCTCACCTTTCAAATCATTCATGGATGTTTGAATAGCATGCAATTGAGTTTTTAACATGCTATTTTCATTCTTTAAATTATCATTTTTATGTTTCAAGTCCTTAATCTCAAATTTCATATCATCATGGCAAGAATCAAAAGAGTGAGTATTCAATTTTTCATTTTCTAATTCATGCACGTGAGAGCTAAGCCTTAAATTTTCCTTCTTTAATTTCCCATTTTCCTTATTCTTTTTCATAAGCAATTCATATATCTTTTTGCATTCTTCTAGTAGTTCTTCATAAGACATGTCAAGAGATTTTGAGCTACTAGAATCATTATTTTGATCATGACTAGAAGATGGTAAATATACCTCATTCCGAAGACCCATGAGGCAAAAGTTCGATGTAGCTTCATCGTCATGTCTAGAAGAGGCTTCACTTGATTGAGATGTGGATGGAGAAGCACACTTCTTTTTGGATTTCTTCTTCAATAGAGAACAATTCATCTTCTTGTGTCCCATCTCTTGGCAAATAAAGCACCTAAGTTTCCGTTTCCGATTCTTGCTTATGCTTCTTTGACTAGAAATGCTTTGTGCATCAAAATCAAGATTAGTACTAGGGGGATGACAATTGTCATCACCACTTTCATTAGAAGTGTCAATCTCTTCGGTCTTGGCATAATCATATAGCATATTTAAAGTTGCCTAAATATCAAATGCCGATGTACAATGCATGACTTTATCAAGGATGCTATTAGGTAAGGTACAAAAAATGGAATACATAGCATCTCCATTAGATTGAAACATTTTCTTGTCATGTTCACTCCAATCATGCATGCTAACCTTAGGTTCAATGTATTCTAATTTAATCATGTTATACACATCAAAACCTCTAGTATTTAGGTAGGTGTACATTCTAGACTTCCAAAGACCAAAGTTCGATTCATCGAACCTAGGAGGTGAAGACACTACCGACTCTAGTGTCATTTTAGGATCGAGATAAATTATAGAATGGATGGTGAAATCACAATCTACGACCCGCTCTGATATCAATTGTTGGGCGAAATGACTACACTAGAGGGGGGGGGTGAATAGTGTATTTACTAAATCGATTTGCCTAAATCCGATTTTAATCATTATCTTAATATACTTAGGCAAAATACGATTGAATAATTAAATGCGGAAGTGATAAATAATAAAGCAATAAATACACCTAATAAATCAATGCAAACACAGAAATTTATAGTGGTTCGGCCCCAATGCCTACTCCACTACCTAAGCACCCTGCTTAGGATTTTCAAACTAAGTTTACTAGATTAAATTGGTTCCCTTACAAAGAGGACTTTGACTCGAAGAGTCTCACTCTCAATCTAAGGCACTTCCACACCCGAAAGTCTCCGTCTTCTTACCGAGAGCACTCTTCCACCTCAACCCTAAGGGATACCTCAACTAATCCTAGTAAGCTACGTTTACAACGGTGGAATTAAGCCTCAAATACAAAGGCAACCACCAACCAAATCAAACCTAGCAACCTAGGTTTACACAAGTTTTAATACACTGAAAGAAACAAGAAAATATACAAGTAATGGAGCAAAAAATACAACAGTACATACTTAGCTCCAACACAACGAATCCTAGCTTCTCTTGATGTCTTGAAGATGAATCAAATCAAACTTGAAGGCAAACTCTAGGAATGAAAGCTCAGATTAGGATTTCTCTATTGAATGGCTCAATGAAAGCTTAGAGTTGATCAATAATGGCTCAATAAAAGTTAAGAGTGATCAAAAGTTATTTAAGGAAGACTGTGTTTGGGTATTTATAACCCTGTAATAAAAACAACACGTTAACGGGCGGAAAACTAGTTATTTCAATCGTTCGGTCGCATGCCGATCGACCGCCCGCAATCGTTGCGCCTTCTTTGAATAAATCGCACTGTTCGGTTGACCGACGGGTCGACCGAATGAGTCGTGACATCATTGATCCTAAATCCGATCGACCGATGCAGTTAATCAAGAGGCGCGATTCTGTGATCCTCAATCCGGTCGATCGACTGACGCACTGCCGATTTTCCACACACTTCGGTCGATCGATCGGTCGACCGAATTGCCTGTTGCCAGTTTTTGGCAGCATTCGATCGACCGAACCTAGACTGGATTGGGCAGTTTGGTTTTTTTTGTTCATTTTCTGGTTCCGTTTCACTAAGTCTACTTATATAATATTTATTAACTTTAAGTCAATAACTTTAAAACATAAATGTTATATAAGGATTACCCCCCATTTGGATTCAATAAAAATATCTAAAAAATCAAAATCCTTAAGAATCAAAATCTAGTTTTTGGGGTCTAGTACAAATTTTCGAAAAATGAAACTTTTCTAATTTTTCGGGTCAAGAATGGGTAGGCTAAAGGCTTCCAAAAAATTCTTAAAAATATCTCGTTATCTAATTTCTACCCAATGAACAATTATCGTCATTTTTTATATCAAGAAAGTATCTAGGTCATATAGCCCTCCAAGGAGCTCCCTAGGCTTAGTGAGTTTTAGGGCGATTTCCGAATTTTTATATTTTGGAGTTCGGATTTGGTTTTAGGGTTATTATGTATCATCATGAGGATTTACAATGTAAACTAGACACCCTAAACCTAGACTCAAACTTCCCGAATGATTCGAGCACGTCGACCAACGTCCTTTCGATTTTCTGATTTCTCCGATTTTTTCGATTGCAGACATCGTGCGCTAATCGATATGGAACCTGAAAGATTTCTCAAAGAAACATTAGTTCTATGTTTGTTATCATCAAAGCCGAGATTAAGACCAAGGTTGAAAATCTTAAGCCAACATGCCCCGCAATAGTTAGTACCCAGAGCCAGGCGACCACCGCCGCATGCCAACAGCAACGCCCCAACGACGATGTTCCCCCACAATTCCTCGTCGTCTACTGTCTGAGCCCTTATCGAATAATCCTGGGCCGAGCTTCCTTGAACAGTTTGGGAGTCGTGGTCTCGACTCCCCACCTCGCCATCAAGTTCCCTATCTCATAGGCAGAGGTAAGGGTGATACACCCGGATCAGAAGGAAGCCCTTACGTGCTACAACGAATGGCTAAAACTCAAGCTGATCGAGCCTAAAGAAGTACATGACACTCCATCCTCATCAATGGCCATAGTTCTTCATGTAGAATACCAACCTCAAATCTCAGATATAGATCCTTGAGGAGACATCCAAGAGCACCCCCAGCCCGTAGACAGTCTAGAACCTGTGCAAATTGGGGCATCCCCTAAACATATAACCTACATGGGAGCACACCTCCCCGCCGAGCTCAAAGCTCAACTCATCACTCTACTAAGAGATAATGCTGACTTCGTATGGACACCAGTCGACATGCTGGAAATAGATTCCCAAGTCATTTGCCACAAACGAGCTATCAACCCTTGGGTCAAACCCGTGGCCTAGAAGAAAAGAAAGCTCAGAACCGAGCGACAACAAGCATCCCTCGAAGAAATCAGAAAATTACTGAAAGAAAAATTCATCAGAGAGAACCGATTTACCACATGGCTCACAAACGTCGTGATGGTCAAAAAACATTCGGAAAAATGACGGATATGTGTCGATTCTACTGACCTCAATAAAGCTTGTCGGGAATATTAAAAATTAAAGATTTTTTAATAAATTCAAAGTATTGTTTAAATAATCCAAATAAGAGAAAAAGTATATATATAGATACTTTAGGCAACGATACGTAAAGTTTAGATTAGTAGTGAAGATACGAGATCTTCACTTAAAAACCGCTTTTTCTTTACGGAATTAAAATCTTCAAATAGATTCCTCAACTCTTATTATTCAATCTACTTAAAATTTTTACAACATTAATCCACTTATTAATAAAACATTGATCCACGTATTAATGAAATATAAATATTTAAAAAAAAAAAAATCCCATATTGCGTAAAAAAGAAAATTTTCTTTTGATATTGGTGCCTCTACTAGAGGTGTTGGTATCAGTGAAGTTGCTTTAATATCGATGTTTTTTTCAATTGATTCTAGGGTAAATTACACTGACTTTTTCTGAGGTTTAGTGAAATTACATTCACCTCTCATCTATTTGTAATCTTGTCTTGTAATCTCTTGAGTTTTGTAAAAGATTACACAGACCTCTTCTACTAACGAAAATTGTTAGTGAAGTGTTTGTCATGTGCACTGCACATGTTTACTAATAGTATTTTTGAAATATTTGCATTTTTTTATTTCAAATGACAAAAATATCCTTATGTCATTTTTTATTTCTCTCAAAATTTGTATTTTTAAAATATTTTTAAAATATTTATTCAATTATTTTATGCATACATTTTAATAATTTTTCAGCAAGGGGCATAAGAGAGAAATTATATTACTAACGGACTCCATTTAATACCGTTAGCTACATGAGAGATAAGTATCACCTGGACAAATAGAGGAGGGGTCATTGTAATTTCACTAAACCTCAGAGAAGATCAGTGTAATTTATCCTTGATTTTAAAATATATTTGTTAGGTAATTAATTTTTACCTCGATTCAAGCGGATTCAAAAGCATCTAAAATGAAATTTAGACTTCAAACTAACGCCTATTTTTTAATTAAAGTTGGTGCAAGACTTTGATTGATTTTTGTATTGTAATTTTTTGACTTATTATTATTATTTTTCTCTTAATTGAATTAGCTTAACTAAAGGCAGTGTTTGATAAAAATGCATATGTTGACATTACATGAGCACCATCATTGTGTTTAGATCTATGTAGCACGAAATCAAAACGGAAACGCGATATGACATAAAACTAAATGAAGAAATACTAATCTGAAAAAATATAGGACACGATAATATCAAGAAACGCTAAGAATAAATATACTTTTTATAATTAATATAATAGAATAATTCTAAAAATATAATTATTTATAATAATATTTTAGAATATTCATAATATGTTCGATCATAAATTTTACCATTTTTTTTTCTTTTACATCAATTTTTACACATTTATCAACTTTGTCATCTTCTTCTTCTTCCTATCAATTTTTTCACTGTATCATATTGTATTTTCATTAATTTCTGCACTATATCATAGTGTATCAAGTCATCAATTTCTAGAACATGACCAGAAACTCCCTCAACAAATTTTGATACATTTCATCAAGGTTTCCAAGGATTTTCGTATCTAAAACTTTTTTGACACAAAACGATAGGTCATAAGAAGTTTTCGCGTTTCATATTTTCTTTTGCGGCCTTAAAATGGGGCTAGCAACTAGGGCTGTCCGTTTGGTTCGAACCGAATCGAATTTGTCCAAACCGAATTTCTTTTTATACCCGAATTCCAATCCGAACCCGAACCGAACTATACCTAAACTGATTTAACCCGAATCGAAATTATTCGGTTCGGTTCAATTTTCAACCCGAAAACCAAAATTTTAATTATTTTAATTAAAAATTAAAAATTAAAAATAATTACTTAATACCTATTTAAGTAATTCTATTAAAAATTTAAAAAAAATTATTTTTTTAATTAATTCGGTTTTCGATTCGGATCGGTTCCCGAATTCCAAAAACCGAATTCGAACCGAAATTTAAATTTCAGTTCGATTCGGGTCAGAGAACCGAACCTACAACGGTTGAAACCGAATCGAACCGAAAAATTCGGTTCGATTTTTCGGTTCGATTCGGTGTGAACTGAACCATGGACAGCTCTACTAGCAACATGAAGTGGTATGCACCATGACCATGACGGTGGTGATGAGTTTTTGACCTTGACTATATTCAAGTGAAGTTTTACCTAACTATTGCCATATATATAGGTTGTGAGCAAAGCCAGGTTGCCCTTTTTACTTCATGCAGTGATAACTCCTCAACCATGTAGGCAAAAGTAATATATACTCTTCAGCATTTATTAGGTCAGCTGAAGGGTCTAATTGATGGACTAGTGTTTCAACCGACCATCAACTATATGTGGTGGACTTTTGTGCATGAGATTGATTAGAAATTTCTATCAGATGTGATATTTTGACAAGGTTGTAAACAAGATATGGTACAAGTTAAAATCATAAGCAACACCTCACCTCGCACCTCGGCACATTATTCAATAATGTGTACTAATAGGGGAGGCAATTCAACCTTACTTTGATTTCAAATTATGGTTACTATTCGACACTAATGAAATGACACTAATTTATATTCAAAAAATAAAAAATAGAAAAGATTCATCTCAGTTCTTTTCTCCTTTATTTTTTTACGTTTGTATGTATAATTTTTTCTCTTGGTCCTTTTTCCTCTACTCATTTTTTCATATTTACTTTATCTTATTTCTTACTAATTTTTTTCATCTCGTTCTTTTCTCCCTTACTTTTACACTTATAGGTACAATTTTTCTCTTGGTCTTTTTCTCTCTTCCCATTTTTTCATATTTACTTTATCTTATTTCTTACTCTCTTTTTTTCATCTCGTTCTTTTCTCCCTTACTTTTACGCTTGTAGGTATAATTTTTTCTCTTGATCCTTTTTCCTCTTCCCATTTTTTCATATTTACTCTTACTCCTTCAATAATATTTCTTCATATTAAGATATTTATTTATTTATTTTTCTCTTTTTGTTATATAATTTACCCATTTCTATTTTTTTATTTACTGAATGCAATTTTCTTGGAGCTATGGGAGTGTTGTTGGAATTGATGAAGTCATTGAAAGAGTGGTTTAAAAATATTTTATTTTCTTAAGGTTAGTATTTAATTTAGTTAAATTTTATATGATAATATTGTTAATATTTTCTTTTGCATTAAGCTAACATGGTTAGATTAGTATTTAACTTAAATTAAAGTTATTTAATAATATTATTAATATTTTCATTTGCATTATATGTTAACATGCTTAATATAAGATGTTAGTGATTATTTTTTTATAGCATGATTATCATATTAAAAATATGTTTAATGTAGATTTACAAGATTGCATGATTTTGAAAACATGTTTTGCATGATTAATTAATTTTTGTTATAATAATGTTTGATATTTCATATATAATATAATTATATACCATTAGTTGCATCATTAACGTATATATATACACATTTATGTATTTTTGTGCCCGAATTTCCATTATAATTTTTTTAAACCTTTTCAGATTTATTTTCATAGATTAAGAGCATTTATGTAGATACTAAATTTTGGAGGTGTTTGGTTATCCGCAAATACAAATGCTGCAACTCTAGTTTCAACAAATAGATCAATAGATTTGTTTGGTTGGTTGCAAAAATTTCATACAGTATTTAGTATTTACAAATTATGTTTCTAATATCATTTGCAGCCTGCAAAAGAAATTGCAGCCCCAAAAGCTCGTAATACAAGATTGAAAGCTCCAAATATAATAATTTAAGTATTAGAAAATAATTAATTTTGACGGCTTAAAGTCCTCAGATGGAAACATGATAAATACCAAATTTGTAGGTTTTCACGTGATGAACACGATGGTAGTATCAGATTATCTAATTTTGTTTGGTAGAATTTGTTTATATTTTCAATATTATACTATAATTAAAAATTATTAATTTATTTTGAAAAAAAATGATATAAAAATAATATTGTACTAAAATAAATGATGATTTAGAGTATAAAGTAATATTATTCTCGGTCAGAACGATTCTATTGTTGCTTATGAATTATTATTAGGGTAACATGACATATTTACCTTTTTACATCTATTTACTTGTTATTGCTTTTAAATTTTGTTGAACTCTTATTGCATATTATTGTTCGATCAATTTGGACGATTTTTCGGGTCTTTTTCTAGCTAGATCACAAGTTTTTTCAGCGCTCGTCGGCCCTTGCTTGCTCCTCCAGTGATTCGTGGATTGATTTGTGCTCAAGACAAATTTTGGGTCGCACCTTTCAAACATCAATGCGAGCACCGTCGCCACTTGAAGCGGCAAATCTAGGCTCCTCTACCACGTCAAGTATTTCGGGCGCCATCAATCCTTGGGGCGACTCATCCGATGACATCCTGCCTCGGCCCGATAAAAATTTGGGCCTAAGAATCCGAGCTCAACATGACATGAAAATTAAACGGGTTATCACGGCCTGACATGACCCATTAGCACGAGTACGAAAAATTAAACCGAATGCCCCTTTCTTGACTGTGGTTATCAGGCTGGGCCAAGCCTACATCCCCTGACCCGACACGATAATTGGCGACCTAAGCATGATTTTATCATGTCAGATTGAACTATCGTATGAATTAGTTTACTATTTAATCAAAATAAGATTACTACTAAAATCATTCAATGAAAATTAATATTATTTTATATAATCAAATAAATATTCACTAGTTTGAATCAACTTATACTGATGTTGTTTTCATTAACCAAACGTATTTTCAAAAAACTGAAAACTAGAAATTGAAACCAAATTTTTGAAATCCAATTTTTATTTTCATTGAAATCAAACCAGAGAATAATTTATGCTAATCAAATGTCACCTTAACCTCCAACTTATCTCGCTATAGTTCTATTATTATTATTATTATTATTATTATTATTATTATTATTATTATTATCTCACTTCATCGTCAGTCTCATTTTAGTATGATTATAAATATGAATAAAATTTATTCATTTATTATATATTATATCAAATTTACTAATGTCTTATTTGGTTGAAATCTAAATGTGTGCAAATGATTGGTTATTAAGTCCACTTGTTGCAAATGATTTTACGATATAACACGTATTCCGCCATAAATTGATCCGGCCCACGTAGGGATGTTCAATCGGTTTAATCAAACCAAACCGATATAAATTGAATCGAATCAATTTTTGTTTGAATGAAAATTTAAATCGAAAACCGAATCGAATCAATATGGGCTGAACCGAACCGTCCTAGGCCCAGGTGTGAGAAAAAAGATTCCTTCCATGTAATATTGCAATTGGGCAATAAATTTTTTTAGTAGGGGCGGCCGAAATTGATCCGGTCCAACTTGTGAATCGACCCGGTATGAGCTTGGGCGATTGGGCCATGAAGCGATCCTTTTTCTCCGAATGGCTTCCTCCCGGCGTCTCAAATCCATCACCCGTCGTCGGCAGAAGACCAATTCCTTGCCTCCATTTCTTCCTCTCCGTTGTTGGACTACTTTTTGCTCTCTAGGTTCGCTCAACGATTCTTCAAATCTTTTTTTCGCTTAATCGAGATCTAATCACTTCTTGTTGTCAATATTCGATCAACGCTTGATTCGCTGCAGCGTCTTTGCCTGGATCGATCCTCTTTCGGATCTCGAAATTGATAGGATGGGTTGCTGGACAGAAAACCCAGATCCAGGGTTCTCTTTCTCGTAAAAGCATGGATTTTTTTGTTGGTCTTACGTTGATTTGAGTCGCAAAAGATTAGTTTTTATCGGTGAATTCAGATCTGGCTAGCGGATTCCGTTATTACTTTTCGCAAGCAATTGCCCAAGTAAATTGATTCGGAAACGTAAGGATCTCGTTCGGTGGTCTTGAGGTCGATTACAGCGATCATGAGTTCGAGAACGGGGCAAGCGTCTTATCGTGACCGCACGCAAGAATTCGTCAAGGCTGTTGAGAATTTAAAGAAGACATTTCCATCGACATCAGATGCACCGAGCAGTAGTGATATATCGAGCTTGGAAGGAGCGAAATCGGCGGCCTCGAACCAGTCCGAGTTCAATAGAAGAGCTTCGAAAATTGGGCTCGGGATCCATCAGACTTCGCAGAAACTTGCCAAGCTTGCAAAATGTAAGTATTTAAGTATTGATTTGTTACACTGGTCTCTTTATAAGTATTAAAAATTGTATTCAAAATTGTTTCATGAGATGAAAATTTCTGGTTGAATGAACTAGTATGGGCTGATGTAAGAATTGGATTGGCAAACACTAGCTGTATAAATTTCATAGCATTAAGCAATCATAGATCATAACAACTTCAATTTAGTCTCGCATCAGGAGTCTTATTAGTTAATATCCCTTGATATGTCCACTTTTTTGAGTAAAATGGAGGGATGTTAATCCTGCCTATTTATTCAAAATAATAACAAAATGAAGGTAAAATGTATGACACAAGGAGGAGAACAGAATAGTTCAGTGTTTAGAGAACTTAGCCCTTTTCTTACCCTAAGATTTCACTCTCTAAAATCACAAAATTCTTGAACACATGCTCAGAATTAGTTATGGTTTGATCAAATACTCGTTTGTTCTTTTCCATCCACCAGCTGTGCATCCAATCAAAGATCAGTCCACTTCGTTTCAAGGCTACATCTTTTTTGAAGGTGTTGTGAATCCATAGATCAATGACATCCTCAAGAGAGTTGAGATCTCCTAGGATGGGTAAATTTAAATTACACCATCCTTGTTTAGAGAACCCGCAGGCCACGAACAGGTCTACCTCATTCTCCAGTGCAATCACATAAGACAGATGAAGTGTCTTGGGTTAGCCCGAGTTTTGGTTAGGAAACCTCTGACATCATCTTGCGCTTGAGAAGTATCGAAGCAAAAAGTCCGGTTCTAGGTGATGTTTCTGCACCCCAAATGATTTCCCACTTAGGGAAAATGATGCCATGAATATCTATAGTCTGGAAGATGGAGGGGATTGAGAAAGTACCGGTAGCACTTGGTGAACCTTTTACCTCATTTGGTCCTGCAGTGAGCTGTTGGTCTGTTAGTTCTGATAACAATTGGATCGGCAGGATGGTGTGGTACTGGAGCTCTAAAGTCCAACTGTTGTCTCCATACATTTGACATACCTTAGCATATTTGTTCCTTGCATCACTAGGATAATGTGTTCTGAGAGTTGTGTTTGCTCTCCATTTCCTTCAACAAAAACGATGTGGATTCGCCATTCCAAACATTGAATTGGACAAAGGGGTAGATAAGCTCTCTGCAAAGAACCATGTCTTTCCAAAGATGATCACGAGCAGTCGAGCAGTTCGGGCAAGCCAAAGACCAGTGGGACACGGAGAACCATGTGTTCAAGAGGAGGGTTTTCCAAGGAGTATCATGGTTGGATATGAGTCTCCACCACCATTTGGCCATCAACACCATGTTATGGCGTGGTAGGTCAATGATTCCCAACCCTCCTTCATTTATGGAGCAACAAACTTGTGGCCATTGGACCTTACACTTGAAGCTGGCTAAGTTTCCAGTGTTGTCACCGGCGCTCACCTAGGCGGGACGAGGTGAGCCCCGGGCGCCTCAACACCATGTGAGGTGGGAGACTGAGATGAGGCGCCGCCTAAGGCGGCACATGGTTCCAGGCGGCACCTCATTAAAAAAAAAAGAGAAGTTTAAAGGCTGTGGTACAGTTTGAATCAGGCCCTTTTGGTGGACCAGTAAATGTCCCACCATTGGGCTGGGGTTATTTTTTTGTTTTATTTTAAGAATTACACCTTCATAACTGTTATCTACTGCAGTGCTTATTAAAAAAAATAAAACTGGAACCTTACGGTCCCAGTTATAAACTACAAAACTATTTTAAAAAACCCCCATTCATGTCATGTTCAGTTGTTGTTCACTATATTATTTTTTTAAAAAAATCTTGTTCTGAAATCAACTTATCATTTCAGAACTGTCAGAGCTTTGATTTCAGAACTTTCCGAAATCAAGATGAGAATTCAGAACTTGATTTTAGGAAGTCACATAAAGCATGAAATAGCTCATTGCAGCCTTGGACCGTTTGCGTCCTGAGAGACATTGCGGATCAAATATAATATGATATGGCACAAATCCTGATAGCCAGTAAAAGATATTATTTGCTCCTTTTTCTGAAGGCCTAGTGGTTTTTAGTAGTGACAGTTCATAATGAGTAGCTCAGCCATTTGATTCATGTTAGAAGAAAATAGCCTTGTCTAATTTCCTAATACCATTCTAATGTTTATCCCTTTAACAAATAGAAGCTTTATTTTTGTTGATTTAACAGTTATGTTGAAGTTCTTTATGCTCCTTTTGTGGTCGCCTGTGTTATTTGATTATATTGTCTCTTATTTCTAGAAAGAAAATTATAATTTTCTTTGTATAAATATGGATAACTTGATTATACCAGTATAAAACAACAGCAATAGTAATTTGAACTTGATCCATAAAGTACATGGTTGCATAATTATGAGTATAATATCTAGAGTTATAATGGTGAAGATCATGATTCATGTGATGTGGTGAGGCATTTTATCAATCCTTCCCCCATTGCATGTTCTCCCTGTTGTGTTGGAAAGTGAACAGCTTTTGTTCCAAATTACAATTTTGTGGATTTGGTGAACTGCTATTATAGTTTTTGAGATTCATAGCTACCATGATTCATGCTACACTAGTTTCAAGTGTCTTGGCAAACCTTTTTTTTTGGAGGAATATTCTCTCAGCATCATTCATCGTAATTTACCTTTATAAATGAGTTGTGACAGAACAAAGTACAATTTTGGATTTGTTTAGGATTGAATTAAGTCTGAAAAAAAAAGTGATGTTGAAGTGTAAGATGCTGCTATATACATAACATCCTTTTAACCATGTATTGTCTTTGTAGAATGTGCAGATAACAATGATTATATTTTGAAAATGGACTATAAAAAAATTGTATATAATAAGACATTTGGTCAATAAATAAGAAAGTTGCTTGAATTATGTAATAGTGTGGCGTTCATGACTGCATGCATATAAATTGTTCAGATTTCAGATGAAAATTACATAGATATCTTTTAGATGATTGCACCTTTGCAAATGAAGGGATGTATTTCTTTTACTGATGGCCTTCTTTATTACTGAATATTGCAATCCTCTTTTACAATGAACTCCATGGCATATGTTATATGCCAATGATATTATTTTGATTGATGAGAGTTTAGATGGAATTAATTCTAAATTTCACTTATTGAGGCAAACTTCAAATGAAGGTTAAGTGGCACCCATACCAAATATATGAATAATGATTTTAGTAAACCTAACAAAAGGAATTAGAAAGTATATTCAAGATGGATGGGCGTGATGTTCCAATAACTAAGACTTTTGATACCATTGATCTATTATCTAGCAAGAGGGAAAATAGATGAAAACATTATCTATTGAATAAAAGTTGCATGGTGAAAGTGGAGAGAGGCTTCAGGGGGATTATGCGGTAGTCATTTTCCCCTTAGATTAAAAGGAACTTTTATAAAATGGTAGCAAGACCAGCTATGCTTTATGAATCAGAATGTTGTGTACTTAAGAAAGCAACTTATAATTATACACGCAAGGTTAGTGTAGAAAAAATGAGAATGTTAATATGGATGAGTAGGACTTTAAGATTATTAAAAAAGCAAGAAAAAATATTGTAATTCATGGACAACTAGGTGTAGCTCCAATAGAGGATTAATGAGAGAAAATAGATTGAGATTGAGATGGTATGAGCATGTCTAATAGAAACTTATAAATGTCATAGTTAGACCAATGTTTTCATCAGGCCTGCCTGAACGCCATTTTTTTGGTGAGGTGAGGCTCAAGTATTTGAAAATACATGAGGCAAGGCAAATCGAAGCGAGCACTGTATGAGGTAACGGGCGAATCTAGGCAGGCACCTTTCAAATAAATAAATAAGTTCCTTCTCTATGTTTTCAGCCTTCACATCTTGCTATTTCTCTAGGCAGATCATGCTCTTGAGTATCATCCCCTTCTTGAAAAGCATGGTGAAAGAGGATATGTAAGAGGAGTTCTAGTGGGGTAGAGCTGTATGCTTCCAGCTAGGTCTGTATTGGAGCCAAGCCCTCAGGTGTTTGAGCTCTATCACAAGCCGAGCTTTATGCAAGCATGAAGAGTTTAGAATCGAGCTTGAGCTTAATTTATAATCAAGCCTATTTGAGCTCAAGCTTGAGCCTGGTTCGCGAGCTTATTAGACTTATGAAAATCATATGTAAACATTATAAAGGCTTGCAAGTCAGCTGGTGAACCTAGCTCACAAGCCTAGGTTCATAAGCTTACGAGTCGAACCCTTGAAAGTTGAAGCTCGAGCTTGATAACCTAAATGAGCCTAGTGTTAGGCTTAGGCTTGGCATGTTTATTAAACAAGCTCCAGCTTCATGCAAGCGCTTGGCTCATTTACAGCCATGCATAGTGTTGTTTTACTCCTATAACTATGCATTGGTTTTGGGCCTAGGACTCTTAAGGAAAGAGAGTTGTGTGTTTGCAGAACTCTAAAACTTATCAATTTTTTAGTGCCTATAGTAATACAACTATGGAACACTAATTTTTATCTTGCACATTCTTCTCTCCTAGTATGATCTCAACCTTTCACATTAAGGATGATTTGTTTAGAATTATTCCCTTAAATAGGCATGTTTAATCCCTCTCAATTTGCATGATCAGTATTTAATTCAATGAAATACCATAAATATTATTTATATTATGTCTCCATTAAATATTAATATATTATAACTTATAAATTGTATAATTTATGATAACTCACATATATTACAATATGGTATAATAGTTCATATCTTTTATTTTACAGTTTATAAACTCCAAAATTATTTATATAAAATGAAGAAATAGATAAAATCTTGAAAAATTTAGAAAAACACTAAAGAGCATTGGATTGATATAAAATATTCTGAAATATCCAAATCTCATACATAAAAATTGTAATACTTTCACATTTTGATAAATAATACATAAATAAGATTATGTATTTATAATTAGTTTACTTTTTCTTCTACTATTTAAATGTGAGGGAAAAGACATGTTGCATATGATCATGCCAAAGTCATTCTAACTTGTATACCAGATAGTTGGGACTTTATGGTTGGTTGTTCTTTTTATTGCTGTACATTGCTATCTTTTTTCACTAAGTTGCATTGTTAAAGCTTAATTGACTAGGACTCTTTTGTGTTTGCAGTGGCCAAAAGAACATCGGTATTCGATGACCCTACTGTCGAGATTCAAGAACTGACAACAGTCATCAAGCAGGACATTACTTCTTTGAATTCTGCAGTTGTAGACCTGCAACTCCTCTGCAACTCCCAAAATGAAGGTGGAAATATATCTAGAGACACTACTAGTCACTCAACCACTGTTGTTGATAATTTGAAGAATCGCTTGATGAATGCAACAAAGGAGTTCAAAGAAGTTCTGACCATGCGGACTGAGGTAAACTAGATGTAGTTATCCCTTATGACTATGTGTTGGAACATTCCTGGAATAATTAACTAGGGAAACTTTTGGTTATTGTATCAATAGAACTTCAAGGTTCATGAGAACAGAAGGCAGTTGTTTTCTTCATCAGCCTCAAAGGATTCAAGCAATCCTTTCCTTAGACAACGCCCACTGGCTTCCAGGGTAAATAATGACTCTTCTGCTCCCCCAGCACCATGGGAAAGTGGCTCAACAAATCCTTCTCCTTTTTTGAGGTAATTCGGTGAAATATACATTTAATCCTTTAATATTTGAGTTTGAGAAGTTGGATGAGTGCGCATTTGCATATTGCACTTCTTTTTCTTCTTTGTAGGTACCATGCATCTTTCTCTGAATGTGTCTTGTAAAAGGTCACTCGACCTAGAGCTAAATGGTCTGTTTCAATGTGAAGTGAAGCATTTCTCTGTCCTAATTTCAAATGTCAGTTTATTACACCTTCCCACCCATGATGGAGAATTTCAGCTTAATGCCTAGTTGACTATGTGCCTAATTTTTTAGTCGATCCACTAAACTTGCCTATTTGATAATCAGCTACTAATTAATTCTGATGCTGCTTGATTGACAGGACGAAATCGAATGGCAACCCATCATCATCATCATCAACTCAACCTTTGATGCAACAACAACAGCAACAGCAAATGATTCCAGTGCAGGATGGTTACATGAACAGTAGGGCAGAAGCTCTTCATAGTGTTGAATCAACAATTCATGAGCTGAGCAATATTTTTACACAACTAGCTACAATGGTTTCACAACAGGGGGAGCTTGCAATCAGGTTCCTTTTCTTAATATCTTAGTGTTTCTTTTTTTGAAAATTTATTTTAATAATTTAAATTGATCTTGAATCATCTCATTCATGTTTGGTATTGGAAACTCAAACATCTTAGTCATAGCCGACGTAGAAGTATGGCATTTTAAAATTGAATTGTTCGCCAAACATTTTTCTTATATGCATATTACACAATGTAAAAAAAACAGTAGTTATGTGCAGTAGGATTGTGTACTGGAATTGTCTACATATTTCTCTTTTCATAAAAAACTTTAAGGTCATGCATATATCTCTGACTTGATACATATGATAACTAGCAGAAATTTCATACCCCATCATTCTTTGATTATTTTCCAACTATTTAGTTATGGCATTTGAAGAAACTCTTGTAGCTTTAGGTATTTGGGTCTATAGTATTTACAATTAATGAACATATGAATGCAACAAAAAAGAACAAGATGCTATATTCCAATTATTTATGTTATAATATCTATGATTTTAGAGAATTAGTTTTTTTTTCACTCGTCTTATAGATTCCTTACTCATGATTTACATGATGTTTAAAGACCTCACTTTGGCCTCTCATTTTTCATATTCATAGTATTTTTTACTTTTTCTTCTGAGAAAAATGAACTACTAAAAATCATCAGTGTAGTAAACTTCATAAAACACTGTTGCCGACTACTAGCAGAAGGGCAAAAGGGTAGGTACCGTAGATTGACAAAGTGGTGGTAAAGAATAAGTATAGCTGAAACTAACTGCTTTAAAGGTACTAAGTTTTTAGTTCACCACTGATTAAGTGGCATTACCATGGAAGGATTGATGAGAACATGGATGACACATTGGCCAATGTGGAAGGAGCACAAGGCGCACTGCTTAAGTATCTCAGCAGTATATCCTCTAATAGGTGGCTGATGATCAAGATATTCTTTATCCTTATGGTTTTCCTTATGATCTTCCTGTTTTTTGTTGCATAATTTCCTCCTAGTTTTAGGTGAACCATCTTTGGTATCAATAATATGTATTTTTGGTTTTTTTCAAAATTCTTTTTACACATTCGACCAGTTTATTGGTGGATTTGCTAAGGCCTTTTTTTAGAGTGTATTCCACACATAGGGCACATGTTCTGTTACTCTTCTAGCACAAGAAGTTGTGAAGGTTCAGTGGCAACCGGAATTGCAGAATCTATTCCTTCATTCCTGAAGGGATCTGCTAATGACATGTGTATCTATATTCTTGAATAAGAGATCTTAATGTTCAATATTTACAGCATAAAATCATCAAATGAGATATATACATATCAGATGGTTAGCAAACCTTAGTCCTGCATTTGTGTACGTCCTGAGTGGCGATAGTGTTCTTGACTGGTAAAGAGAATGATATTTTCTTAGGGATATATATGAATCATTTAGTCGCGCACGAATTATTTCTAAATTAGAAGTCATGAAAGACGCACACTTATGGCATGTTTGCTTCATATGATAAAAGAATCTATGATAAGGGATGAATTAATATTCATTGTTTGTTTAGTGCATAGATTAGAAAAAAAAAAGAATATATGAATATAAAATTTGATATTATATCCGATGTACATCATATTTAAAGAATTCATATACAATCCCCCTCATTTATTCGTCTTGCTGATTTCTTTGTAGATTACCTAAATATATGGTGTTTTCTTTTCTGAGGCAATAGACATATATCGTGTTTGTGATAGTAAAATTTGTTCATGTTTACTATATATATATATTCTTAAAATTGTCCCATTTGTTTAATTTTCAAGCAATATCTTCAATCACAAGAAGATAATAGTTCCATCAACCATCATTACTCAATATGCTACCATAAAACCTTTTTATCAAAATATATGATCTAAATGCACAAAAAGTTGTAAATAATTGCAGAAAAAACATGATTAATTAACCTTACTGCAGTGTCAAACAAGATTAAATCATATTATAGTCATATGGAGAGTATTTTAAGAATAGAAAGGTCAAAGTCAGTACCAAAAATGATAGGAATTAGATATGGTGCGGACACTACATCATTTGTATTCTAACATTTCACATTTGCACTGCATCCACAATGGATCCATATCCACATCACTTGAAAGTGCGGATATGATATCTACATTGTATCAACATTCACAATATTTTAAATAAAGTAGTTTAATAAAATCTATAAAAATCTTTACAAAATGAATGAAAAATTGTAAAAACACTTGTAAAATTACTTGTAGATAAACAATATGTGGGTTGATCACTTAACATTATAAAGAACTTGTAAAATTACTTGAATATATAATATGTTATAGGTTATAACTTATTAAGGTATTATTGTAATTATATGTATGTGGTACGAATGTAGATTCACATCCGTGTAGATATAAAAATTTCTTCTCCATATGTGCATTGGTATTCATTTTTGTGGTGCGAATACGAATGAGCGATGTGAATGTGATGTTTACTTAGCAGATGTAGATAAAATTATCTAACCCTTGTGATCACCCAGAAAAAAGGTGAGGAATTGAGTCAACAAGCAACTATTAAGATGCAACTGGAAATATAGTTTCAAACTTCACATCCTCTGAGGATATGTTTGATTGTTGGAATATACTAAATAGAATAGCTATTCCTCTTCTATTTCTAGTTTGTATTAGAATGTTGAGTTTAATTGTTTACTGCATCTGATTCCGTTAGTGGTATTCTTAGAAATTTAACAATAATATCCTTAAGTTTCAATTTTGTCTTTACTTATAAAACAACAAAATGCACATGTTCGATCTCAATTTGTATTTATTTAAATGAATAATTTATTTTTGTTTATGCTAAAAATATATATTCACGCAAACTTAGTCAACAAATTATAAATTACATCCACATAAATAAAAAATTGATCTAAGTGGGATGCAAAACAATCTACCTAGTTGCAGAAGAAAAAGAAAAAAAATAACATTGCTCTACTCAAATATAATATTCAATAATAGGAGACAATTTAGCTAATTAATTTTAATTGAAGATACTCATTAGATGATAATATAAAATAGATGCGTTCAATCTTAAATGCCTCAAGTATTTAATCGAGAACACATGCCTCGAAATACAACTTCACAAGAGGATCTTACATCTAGGGGTGAGCGGGTCCGAATATCTTATATTTTTCATGATATCCAGATTTTATCCTGTATAGGATCGGTTCTTAGATTTTAAAATCGGATCGTACCATGTTGGAACCTGGAATCGGACCCTACACGGAATCACAGGTTTCGGTTCCAGGTCCGGGTACCCTGTTGGGTTCCAAAATAGGTTCCGAAACATGTTCCAACATGTTCCAGAACACGTTCCAACATGTTCCAGAACACGTTCCAGAATAGGTTCCAATACAAGTTCCAGTACCGGTTCCAATTCCAATTTCGGGTACTCAAAATGGTGGAATCGAAATCGAAAATCGGATTTAACCGGTTCATTGATTTGTTATTCGGACCCTATCCGAATTTTTTTGGGTCTACCCGGAATCTACTTGACCGGGTAGGTTTCAATTGGTTCTGGGTCTATCCGGTACCCATGCACACCCCTACTTACATTTTGCCAACCAAATGTCTCCGAGACAATGTTTGACAATTTGGTTATAGGCATGTTTGACAATAATATGTACTATTTTATTTGAGGAAAAAATTGATGAATCTATCTCAAATCATAGACTAATTAATGAATATATCATAAACTTTTGAATTCATATCATTATATCTGGTCGTTAAATGTCTATTAATATAATTGTTATTTGCTGACATGACAACTTAGTCAGCATCTAAAATATATTTTTTATTAAGGTTTATCACGTCAGTAAATGCCAACATATATAAATGATTTTATAAAAAAAATAAACCTTAGCAAACGAGAACACAATATCGGGTAGAAGAGAATGTGGGGTTTAGGATTATTTTTTTTAAAAATCATTAATATATGCTGATATTTGCTCACATGGCAAACCTTAATAATAAAAAAATATTTTGATACTAACAAATCTACCACATCAGTAATTAACAATTACATTAACATACATCTCAACGTGAGATATTTGCGATAGATTAGATGAAAAATAAAAGGGAAAATGATCAAATTTGCCCTTCAAGTATTGAAAAATTGTGCAAATTTGCCCATCAACTATGTTTTTTACCAAAATTATCATCGACGTTACATAATTGGATCATTTTTACCCTTCTCGTTAACGGAAGTCCACGTCAGCAAACGAAATTCCACGTGGCAAGTGTAGCTCGGCCACATAAGATGCTACGATGAAAAATGACATGTGACAATTTATGTAGTGACAAGGGTAATTTTGGCCCAAAACATATTTAAAGGGGCAAATCTAAATCTTTTTCAATACTTTAGGGGCAAATTTGCATAATTTTCAATACTTCATGAGCAAATTTGCACATTTTTTAATACTTTAGAGGCAAATTTTGCCCGTTGGAAAAGGGTGCAAATTTGCTCCTAAAGTATTGAAAAAGATTCATATTTGCCCCTTTAAATATGTTTTGGGCCAAAATTGCTCTTGTTACTACATAATTGCCACATGTCATTTTCCATCGGCATGTTATGTGGTCGAGCTGCACTTGTCACGTGGGATTCTGTTTGCTGACGTGGACTTCCGTTAACGAGAAGGGTAAAAATGATCCAATTATATAACGTCGAGGGTAATTTTGATAAAAAATATAGTTGAGGGGTAAATTTGCACATTTTTCAATACTTCAGGGGCATATTTGACCCTTTTCCCAAAATAAAAAGATAATATAGTTTTGTTAATTAGTCTATAGTTTGAGATAGACTCATCAATTTTTCTTTTATTTGATGGTTCATTAAGGAAACAAGATTTTTTTTGTTTAGAACGTAATCTTGTACTCACTTCAAAATGGATGAAATGATACTAGTAATTCAAAAGGAAATAAAATAGTAAACTCATCTAGCTATTAAACACTAAGGACGTGTTTCATTGGATGGAGTGAATTCACAAGGAATAGGAATAGAGAATGAATAGGAATATAAAAGGAATATGAATAAACAATAAATAAAATAGATAAAAAAAATAATATTATTTTATTTGATTGACATTATAAATAGGCCAATAATATGATTATTTTATTTGGTTAGCATAAAGAATAAATAAGGAATAAAAAATTAAATGACCAAAATATCTTTCCTAATAAAATTGAATATATTTACTTTATTTGCTTAACATAAGGAATAGACAATGAATTGAGAGAAAAATGACAAATGCCCCTCTAAAATATAATAAATTATATTATAATTTATTTTAATTAGTAACAACATAATTAAAATATGGGTTAATATAAAATAATTTATTAATTTAAAATAATAAAATATTATTATTTATTTTATTTTTATAAGAAAATAATTAAATCTTCAAAAATAATTATTAAAATATTATTTAATAATAAAATAATTATTATCTAGTTAAAATATGCAATTATTAAAATTAATTTTATATTCTTATTATAAATATTGAAGGATGATAATTATTAAAATGACCGAACTAAGCTTCCGCTTTGATGTCTATGTTGATTTCGTATCCAGATTCCCCACTTTTGTGCCCAAATTTTTCAGTTCGGTGCCTAGATTCTCCCCATTTGGTGCCTTGATTCCCCGTGTTCAGTGTCCAGATTCTCTCATTTAGTGCTCGAATTTCTGTTTCATGCACCGATTCTCTCGTTTGACCATTAGATTCCTTCGTTTGACCACTTGATTCCCTTGTTTGACCGCTTGATTTCCCCATTTGAATGTTAGATTCCCTGGTTTCCCAGCCAATCGAACTAAGCATTGTTATGCCTTGATTGATATAGGTATTTGTTATCTAGATTCCCTCGTTTGATTGTCAAGTTCCTATGTTAGACAATTTACTCAACTAAGCATTTGTTTTTATAGCTATGTTGATTTGGTGCCTAGATTCAACCACTTTGATGCCCAAATTTTTCGGTTCGGTGCTTAGATTTCCCCGTTTGGTGCCCTGATTCCCCTCGTTCGGTGTCCAAATTCCCACATTGGGTGCTCCGACTCCTATTTCATGCATTGATTCCCTCGTTTGACCATTTGATTCCTTCGTTTGGCCGTCAAATCCCTTGATTTGACTATTTGATTCCCCTATTTGACTGTCAGATTCCTCTATTTGACCATTTGATTTTCCTATTTGACCATCGGGAAATTGGAGAATCTCATTGTCAAACAGAGGAACCTAACAGTCAAATGAGTGAATTTGGATAACGAATACTTACATTGATCTAGCAAAATAGACACCTCGTCATACGGGGGAATCAAGCAATCAAACGAGGGAATCAAATGGTCAAAAAGGGAATCTAACGATCAAACAATGAATCTAGGAGTCAAACAGGGGAATCTTGACACCAAATATGGGGAATTCAGGCACCTAAAGGAGGAATCTGAACACCAAACGGGAGAATCCTAGCACCAAACAGGGAAATCTGGGAACAAAACTAAGGAATCTAGAGATCGGACGGAGGAATTTGGGCACGAACAACTTACATTGATCAAATCATAGTAGATGCTTATGTTGGTCATCCGAAAATTTGAGAAATCTATTAGTCAAATGAGGAATCTTTTGATTAAATAGAGGAATCTAGGGCTCAAACGAGGGAATCTAGGCATCAAACGAGGGAATATTGGCACCAAACTAAATTTTTTGGATAACAGACAACCTACATCGATTAAGGCAGAATAGACGATTAGTTTGGTTGACTAAAAAATGGGGAATCTAACTGTCCAACAAAGAGAATTTGATTATCAAACGAGGGAACTTGATAGTCAAGCGAGGGAATCTGGGCACAAAATGAGGGAACCTGACAGTAAAACGAGGGGAATCTGAGCACTAAAGAAGAGAATCTGGGCACTAAAGAAGAGAATCTAGGTGCCCAAATTACAATGTTTGATTATCATATTCCCTCGTTCCCGGTCGGCTTGATTGATCGTCCGTTCTGTTAGCTGAAGGACTCTTCCTTCATGCTATATTTTCTCATAATTATTTTGATGATAACAAACTCATTTAACAAGTGTTTAAACATGAAAATTATAGGATCGATGAAAGATTCGTCAAGTCTAACGTATCTTGATCAATCCTCAAAATAGGTCAACGTGTGCATCAAAAATGTGTTAGGAAGCATGGACAATCCTTCAATCATAAAGCACGTTGAAGAACGAAGCCGAAAATCGAGCGCAAAATGAAAAATCCAAGGTAGAAAAATTTCCAGCTCTTTTTCGGTCGACCGACGGGTCGACCAAATGGAGTAAAAGCATTGGCAGCGGCCAATTCGGTCGACCGAAGTTGGTGAAATCATATGGCTATCGCTGCGTCGGTTGACCGGTCGATCGACTGACTAATGCCAAAAATTGGCAGAAAGTTCATCTGTCGACCGGATGAATTAGCACGAGCGGCATCACAGAGTCGGTCGACCGCGCCAAATCGCGCGACAATCGGCTTCGGTCGACCGGGTATGAAGTAGTCATTTTTTTGTCGAGCGATCGACCCGTCGGTCGATCGATCAGAGGAAAAACATTACAGTGAGCCAATGATCGAATGGTCGATCGACCGATGGTTCGACCGGACCATCGATCGGGCGTCTGTAACAGTCGAAAATAACCCCATTGACGCCCTGTTTCAGCCAGACCTATATATCTCCCTTCTAATCTTTTTTCTCTACTTTTTTCTCCATTAGATCTTTGATGATAAAAGGTTCAAAAGAGTGATCAAATTGCATCTTCCAAATCTTCAAAGCGCAAGTGTTCGTCTGCTAAGTCTTGATCCCTTGCTGTCAAAAGTAGGGTTGATCAAGCTGATTAGGCGCGTGAAGAAGAGGCGTCCAATAGTGATAAGAATTTAATTCTTCTTCTTGTAATAAGCTTTTGTTTATTTTATCTTTCAACTCCTGTATTTGCGTCTGTAGAAGATCAGGTGGGTCTTTTGTGTGAAAAGTGATTTCCTTGTTGTGATGGAGTAAAGCCACCTGTGTAAACTAAATTTTATTTGGATTAGTTAAGTTGTCCCTTAGGGTAGAGATAGAAGAGTGCTCGCGATAAGAAGGCGGAGACTTTCGGGTGTGGAAGTGTCTTAGATCGAGAGTGCGACTCTTCGAGTCAAAATCCTCGTTGTAAGGGAGACTCAAATTAATCTAGTAAAATTAGTTTGGAAATCCTAAACGGGGTGCTTAGGTAGTGGAGTAGACATTAGGGCCGAACCACTATATATCACTTGTGTTTGCATTGATCTTGATTTGTGTTTAATTATTTATTATTGTTTCCGCATTTAAATCGCATAATTGAAATTCGCCTAATTAATCAAGAAAATGATTAAACTGAAATTTAGGTTAATCAAATTAGTAAATACACTATTCACCCTCATCTAGTGTCGCCATTTCGCCTTCACGTTCTGCCTTAATTGGTGTAAGTTATATGCTATTTTGATTCCCTCGTTTTACTTTTAGATTCCTCCTGTTGCTAGGTCGATCAGATTAATCGTCTAATATGATGACTACATTGTTTTGTGCACATATTCCCTCATTTGATGCTCACATTTCCTCGTTTGGTGCCTAGATTCCTTCAATTGACCATCAGATTCTCTCATTTGACCATTAGGTTTCCTCTTTTAGCCTTCAAATTCTCTCATTTGATTGTCAGATTCTCTTGTTTGGTGGTTAGATTTATTGATTTTGTGGTCAGATTCTCTCGTTTGACCATTGGATTCCCTTATTTGACCACATGATTTCCTCGTTTACCATTCGGTCGAACAAATTTGCTCAGCCGAAATAAACACTACGGGTCAAGAATTACTCTCCTAATATATGAATCAAACGAGATAATCTCGCCACCAATCATGTAGTTAAGTATATAGTAGTCAAGCATTTATAGGTGAAATTCTCTCATTGGACTTTTAAATTTTCTCGTTTATCGGTTGATCAAACTGAACAAGGGTGTAGGCTGTGAATGTAGTCAAGTACAAAGTACCTGAGTATATTGAAAATTAATTTTTTTACTTTCTATTATATTTTGATTATTTTGAGGATTCTGTCGTAATATTTTGGAACAGAGAATGCGTAAACTCAGAATTAATTTGCTTTTTACCTTTTTATTATTATTATTTAAATGTGAGATCCAAACCAGAGGTCGGATCACACAGCTTCATATATTAAATAAGGTGCCTTATAAATAGTCCTAATCCTAATTGCCTAATCAGAGGTCAAGCACACCTAATTACAAATCAGCCATCTATCATCTATCCAATAAGCCATGCATAGAATGGCCAAAATCTCACACGGCTAGGCTGGCAGTCACCACATCAATAAGATCAACTTTTTGATAGTGGAAGATGACCAAGTTTCTATAGAACCAAATGTTCCTGCACCAGATCATGACGAGACATCTAATATGCTTATCCTGCTCCATGAACCGACTCACTTCTCCCAACTGGAATTCAGTCCAACAACTCTCCATCCATCCTTGGAAAACAGGCATCTAGTGAGAATATGTTCGAGGTCCTCCGCCACTCCGTTGCACAAAGCGCACTTGTCGTCAGGGAGTTGCGAACAAAGCCCTCATTGAACTCTGGAGTCCCAATAAAGCTCAGCAGTTTTCTAACATTCTCGCTATCTACCTGCGCAGTTCAGTAAAAATCTCAAGATCCTATATTCTGGTCAAAGCACCGTTTACCGTAGCGTTTTTGAACCTTTGTGCTTGGAATAGATCAGGAAATTCTGTAGCCAGTCTCGAGTTTCTACACCATCGTTCTTTCCAGAAACTCGTAGACCTACCGTCTCCAATATATTTTTCCGTCCCTTGTTCGAATAATTCTCTTGCCTTGTAGATGCTTTTCAAACTTGCGACCACCTCCCACTACACGTCGCTTCATACCATCTTTTTCTTTTGAAATAATTTACTTTCACAATGTCAACCCAAACAAGGTATCTCTCGACTGATAGTTCCCACCACCAACAGCCAAGGCGTGCTAGGTTGTGCATCTCCAAGTCCTGAATGCCCAAACCCCCATGAATTGCAGGGCTAGTCATGTCATACCAATTGATCAATCATCCACTTCTCCCATCATTATTACCACCTTCCCAGAAGAAATGCCTTCATCTTCTGTCGATAGCACAGATAACCCACTTTGGAGCTTTAAAAATTGACAAACTATAGCCCGAGATGGAACTTAAAACACTGTTAATCAGAACTAGTCCCCCCCCTCTCGAGAGAAGCTTTCCCATCCAAGAGCTAAGCCTATGGTCCACCTTTTCGATGATGAAGTTCCGATCCTCTCTCACCAGCCGTCCGTCTTTGAGGGGAAGGCCTAAGTGGCGAATCGGAAAGGCCCCCGCTTTACACCCCAGACAAGTCGTGGCCTCCTCACTCTTTTCCTCATTTCCTGCCACGTGAATTGCTTCTGGCTTTGAAAGGTTCGCTTTTAGTCTTGTCATTAATTCAAAGCCGGAGAGCAGGAGCTTTAAATTTATAAGATCGTTGCAATCTCCGCTTGTGAAAATCACAAAGTCATCCGCAAACTGCAGGTGCGAGACTTCAAGATCACTGTTCATCCTGGCCCCCTTTATAAGATCCTTTTGTCCTGCTAAGTTCATCATCCTTGCAAAGATATCTGTGACTAGGAGAAAAAGATAGGGGGAAAGAGGGTCTCCTTGTCTTAGACCATTCCTGTGTCTAATCCATTTTCCGAATTCGCCATTTACTAACACCGAGGATTCTCCTGATCTAAGCAGAAGGGAGAGTCCTTCAACCCATGCCAAAGGAAAACCACGTGCCTTAAGGAGCTTTATTAAGAAATCCCAACTCACACTATCGAATGTCTTATACAGGTCTAATTTTAGCATGATTGTATCCAACTTGTTTATCTTACAATAATGAATGAGCTCCAAAGCCGCCATGAAGCTGTCGAGCGTGGACCTCCCAAGAAGGAAAGCACTTTGAGTTTTACCAATCAGACGTTCCATGAACGGCTTGAGCCGGTTGGCCATCACTTTAGAGAAGAGTTTTACAATGCTAGATGTGAGGCTAATAGGTCTGAAGTCTGAAAACTTATTAGCCCCTTCAACCTTCGAGATGGGGACAATGAATGATTTGTTCAATCTGCTCATGTCACATCTGCCTACTCTGATGTCTTCGAGGACCAGTCTTATATCCTCACCCACGATATCCTAGAAGGCGATAAAAAATTCTAGAGTAAGACCATCGGGACTCGGGGCTTTGTTTTTCCCTTGGCCCTTCAGTCCTTTCAGGATTTCTTGATTTTCAAATCTTCTTGTCAGATCTGAAAGGTCAATACTGTCTCCCGCGTATAACTCATTCCAATTCAGTCGAAGCATGGATACTGAACGGGTCCCAATAGTATTACGAAAAAAATCAAAGGATTTTTCAATGTCTTTCGGCTCCCTAATTGTTCTCCCATTCACAGTCACCGATGCAATCGAATTCTGTTGTTTTCTCTCAGAAGCAATTTTGTGGAAGAATTTCGTATTTCTGTTCCCGTCGTTGAGCAATTTCACTTTTGTTCTATGCTTCCAGTAGGTATTTTGCGCCTCATAACACTTGTCTAACTTACTCATGATCTCTTTAATTCTAGCTTCAGTTCCCCTTGGGCCAGATCCCCCATCTTCCCCTTTGCGGATTTCGATCTCGAGTTCTCTTTCTAATCTTGAGATGATCGACCTCTATCTTTGCATTCAAGATATTTTTACTCCAAGCCTTCAAATTATGACATAGCCTTCGACATCTACTCATCCATCTGGTCATGTGTGATAGTTGTGAATCTTCCCCATCAACTGGCCCCTCCCAACAGTTTTTGACAACATCGCCACATCTTAAATCCAAGAGCCAGTGATGTTCAAAGCGGAAAGCTGGCCTCCTTAGGGGTAGTTCCCCCGATAACGACAAAGAGTAATGATCAGACAGACGAGGGTTTTCCACCTTAGCACACTAAGACCACGACCATGCAGCTAGCACTTCAAAGTTGAATGATTGTTGCACCATATAAACGACCGTCCTGACAACACCATGTCCAAGTAATCAGAATTCGCTAACACTTCAGAGAATCTGGCAGACTCCTTCTCGTTATCTATACAGTTAAGTCTTTCTGATTTTTCCCTAATAATTTGCTTTTTACCTGTTTGACTGATATCATCTTACTTCAAGATCTGTGCTGGGACACGTGGCATCCCAGCATTAGCACCAAAGTTTTGTTCTTAATTTCATGCCATGACCTCTGGGAATTAGAAAGTGTATCATGTGGATTACTTTTCCCATGATTGTTCGCTTCGACTGCAACATATGTATATACAACTCATATTTTCCTTATAAATGGGCATGTCTGTAGCTCATCCAATTGTTCTCTCTGTGGTTGTGACTTAAAGTCGTCTTTTTTGTTATGCTAGTACTGCGTGCATGTCCAAAGTCAATGAACCTATGTCACTTCAGTTGAAAGTTAGGGAATAATTCCTCCTAAAAAAGTATATTGGATAACATCTGCAATTAGGATTGGAAAATCATCATGATAGCAATGACCGTGCACGAATCAAAATTCGAAGGGCAGACTCAAATAAACTTATTCAAATCCAAAGATGTACCATCTTTTATATATATATATCTTACAACAATACAAAAAGTGTCCTTATCCGTTACTCAAATGGATAAGGAAAAGAAAAGGGTAACCTACGGTGGAGGACAAGACAAGGCAAATAGCAAAATAATACCTACAATTCTTGTCCTCATTAGATCTCCAGGCTGCAACCGGCATGGACATGGCCGGAATATTCCTCTGGCACCTCCACCTTCCTCCAAGCCGTCGCCCCTTCTTCCATAACGTACCCTGCCTGCATCCCTCCGTGGCTTTCCGACCCCATCACCATCAGCCCGCTCTCCCACGCCACCAGCTGCGGAGCCACCCTCGCGTCCCCCGGCACATCCGCCACCGCCCGCCACCCCGTCCCCTCCATCACCGCCAGCTGCACCACCTCCCCCCGGCACATGTACATCCTCCCGTCGCCGCCCTCCACGCACGTCCTCGGACACGTCCCCTCCTCGAGCCTGTCCTCCGCTGCTCCCCATCTCCCCGCCGCCACATCGAGCGCCTCCGCCGTCCTCGAGAACTGCCCCTGCTCCGTCGTCGAGTACCCGCCGATGACGTGGAACCGCCCGCGGAGGAAGACCCCGCGGCACTCGTCCCGCTCCGTCGCCATGTCCGGCAGCGCCGCCCACGCGTCGCTGGCCACGTCGTACGCCATCGCCGATCGCAGCGCATTCTTCTCCTCGTCGTGGCCGCCGGCGACGAGCACGGTCGCGGACCGTCCCTCGACGGCCGGGGCCGAGGCGCACGCGAAGAACGACCGGCGGGGGCCCGGCATGGGCGCCCCACGGCGCCACGACCCAGTGGCGAAGTCGTACACGTTGACCCCATCGGAGGCAGCCCACGTGTGGGGGTCCCACCCGCCGACCACCACCAGCTGGCGGCTGGCGACGGCGAGCCGGCAGAAGAGCGGGAGCCCGCGAGGGAGGCCGGGGACGGGCGGCAGGCGGCTCCAAGAGCCGGAGGCAGGCTCGAACAGAGCGATGCGGTATTGAGGAGCTGTGTCTCCGCCGCTCTTAGCCGCTGACGAGCTGGAACCGGAAGCGATGACTGATTCAGCTTGAGCGAAGGCGAGGACCGACCGGCTCAAGCCGGCGGATTTCCTGCGGCGGTGGAAGTAAGGAGAGTCGAGCTCTCGCCTCCACGGGCGACAAATGGATCGGGCCGCCGGGAAGCTGCGGTAGGCAACGCGGATGAGGCACTCCCGGGATATGTCGTCCGGTAGCCCCGGTATCAATTGTTGGCTCATCACCGTATATGCCACCACGAACACTTCTTCTTCTTTCTTCTGTGATGACGATGATTGATGAGTGAAGAGGAAGAAGGGGTATTTATATAATTAATTAAGGATAGAGTCGAAATCAGATATATATGAGAATAATGAGATAGGAACGCAAGTAAGGCATGCGATGCAGGAGAGAAGAGGCAATAATTAGTAATGGGGAAAGAGTACACGAGAAATCACCATGGATTCTCATCAAGACGAAGACCTGACGTTGATGTGGTTAGTTAAGCTGGAAAATCCTGGGCTCGAATTCTTCACTGCAACGCATGATTGGTTAATAATTAACAATTAAGCAAGCGGAGGAAAAGGGGAGCGTCGAACGAAGGGGGAATCTGATGGATGAGGAGGAAACCCGACAGGTGCGGGTCCCGAGAGAGCGACATGGATGGGTCAGAGAGTTTGAGTATGGTACGTGGCGGGTGTCAAATGGAGGGTGGACGTGGTCGGTGGGACAGCGCGATGGAGTTTTGGACTTTTAGCTGATATTTGAGTATGGAGGGTTTGTTTCTTTAATGTGTAATTATTTGAATATATCTTAAATGATGTACTTTGTCTTAATTTTATTTTAATTTTTAATTTTTTTTAATTATATTCTTAACTATCATATTTGTATTAATTATATTTCTCCATTAAAATTTTGTCAGCTGCCCGTTAATCCCGTGATGTGGCATGTATATATATATATATTAAAAAACTATTTTTTATTTAAAATTAATTTAAAAAATAAATAATTTTTTTTAATATCCACGTGTGCTGCACACATGGATTAAAAAATTAAAAATTAAAAAAATTAAAAAAATTAAAAAAACTATTCTGACTTATCGTATGAAGCACACGTTGACAATAAATATAAAAAAAATATAATTTTTAAAAATATTTTTTATTTTTTATTTTTTTAAAAAAACCAATTTTTTATTTTTTAAAAAAATAATTTTATTTTTATTTTTTTTAAAACAATAATTTTTTAATCCACGTGTGCAGCACACATGGATATTAGAAAGATTTTTTTAAAAAATAAATTTTTAATTAATTTTGAATTAAAAAATAGTTTTTTATTACACATGTACATGCCACGTCACAAGATTAACGGGGCAGTTGACGGAATTTTAACGGATGGATGCAATTGATGCAAATGTGACAGTTGAGGATGCATTTTGGAGAAGTCAAAGTTCAGAATAAATTTGAGACAAAGTTCATAATTCAGGATATATTCAGGTAATTACCTTTCTTTAATTGAATAAAGTTGACATGTCTCAGAATCTACCTACGTGGCAAGGTAATTGTCACTTTGGTCCCCTAACTAAATTTAATATATCAACTAACTAATTATTTGGAGGGTCTGGTACTAGCATTTGGAAGCATATCTATCTATTGAATATAGATATTGCTTGAGACATATCTATGCCAATATGAAAAAATATTATGAAGGGACTACAATCCTAAGAGACAAACTTAAAATTTGAAGGCGGTAGCTTCCGCGACTCCGCCTTTGGAAATAGTCTACCCAACTTGCTCAAGAACAAGGCGAGCAACCACTTGATGAATCTTTTCCTCACCCCTCATATTAGTATTATATTATTATTATTATCATCATCATCATTCTCTCTTTTCTCTTTGGTATATAACTCCTCCCTCGTGCATGTACGATCTGTGTTGTCTTCTCCCTTGTCTCAATTCTTTCCTTCCTTGCCAAATCCTCTTCAGCCTTCAAATTAATTACATGCAAGCATCATGGGCACTCTTAGCTCGAAGGAGGTCGACAAGATGCAACCGCCTTCGTCGTTGTAGTCGCCTTCTTCTACGACGCCATTACAGCGGCTCGGCAGCGGGCCGAGCATTGTGCTCGACCCAGAAGAGGCGGAGTCGCGGAAGCTACCATACTTGTAGTACAATAGATGGATATGTTAAAATTTTAAATTTGTCTCTTAGGATTATAGTCACTCCGTAATATTTCTTCATATTGGCATAGATATGCTTCAAGCAATATCTATGTTCATTAGATGGATATGCTTTCAATGTTGGTACCCAGTGATAATTAGTTAGTTGATATACTAAATTTAGTTGATGGACCAAAGTAACAATTCCAAAAAAGTTGAGGGAATTACCTTGCCACATAGGTAGATTATGAGACACGTTAGCTTTATTCAACTAAATAAACATGTCATATCGTAAAAAATATTTGTCATGTAGATAATTTTTAACGACATAGTGGGGTAGGGACTAAACTGGAAACGACGAATATAATTAGGAATTCATATGAGCAGAAAAAAAATTATGGGACCAAAGTGAATATCCTCTAATAGTTTAGGGACGATTTTAGGCATTTCCCCTATTATTTTATTGATTTAGGCTTTTTATTTTTCGATATGCTCCACTTTTTTGTCGTTGAGTTTATATTATTACAATTTATCATTTTTTATCAATGGTAAATCTAGGATTGTCATCTTAGATATATGGTACTTTAAGATGGTCTAGACTCCTTCTCAATAAGATGTAAGTGTGAGAGTTTTTCGGTAGATATTTGTAAAATTTGAATTCAAAATTAAAATAATTTTTTTTTTTGCAAGAGGTGCGTTTGATATGCAAACCTCTTGCAAAACACTAAACCATATCTTACACACACAAAGTCTACATGAAATGGTTTAGTGTTTTGTGAAATGTTGGTGATAAAATTTGGGGTGCGTTTAGTATGCATACTAGATATGGTGTGTGTAAGATATGATTTAGTATTTTGTGAAATATTGGTTATAAAATTTAGGGTGCGTTTGGTATGCATACTAAATAGGACATGACATGACACACTAGTACAAGCTATAATATCGGACAAGAAGTTATATCATGTTTGTTTAGGATAATACTGGACAATACATATTGAATAAAATACTCTTTTGTGTGCAATTATCAAAAAAATATTATTCCATAAAAAAATAATCAAAAGAAAAAATAAAATGGTGTAGGTAATTTTATTCTAGAGTTTTATTTCAAGGACAAACAAATAATTTTACCATGGACCCCACCATTTTTGTAATGTAGCGTAGTGTATTCTATGCAACAAACGTGGGACAAATTGAATAATCTGGTCAATACTTTATTTTTAGTGGTACCAAACACACCATTGATAACTCTTTTTTATGTTGTCCATGGTAGTATAGACTTGTAGTCTTATGATTTATTCAATTAGCAATATCTTGGCCGGTTTGATACAGTTGAAAGCTTCTAGATCCCAAATTTTGGACCATTTTAAATTTTAATGTAAGTTGAGTTGGAACTTGATTTATTTCCCAAAACATATCTCATCCCAATTTGATTGGATTTTAACAACAATAATTTATTTGCTCCACTGAATTGGATAAGATATGATAGAATAACAAATGAAATATAGAACGAAATAGAATTCAATACTTATTGAATATAATATTATTTTTTTATTTTTTTTATTTTTTTATTAGTTAATTCATGCACTCAATAAATAATGAATAAAAATTCATATTTTATCTTATTCTCTTCTATTCCCTGAAGCAAATAATCTCTAATAATTTTGTTTTATGCAATCTCCTGATAATACCCAAAGTTCCTAAACTAATTATTAAATTCACAAATTTTGGTGAGGTTGGAGGTCTTAGCATTACATATATATGTCAATATAATATCACGAAGAAAGTGCCGCCTTGACACTTGCTATAAATTGCCCCTTGATAATAACTTATATTAATATATACTTTTCCTTAATATTGCCAATTTCCACTTTTGAGGGTTAAAGAGTTTTGTATGATTGCATCCACACTTTGGTAAGAGTTTAAGAAGTTAATTTGGGCTAATATAATGATTTGAGTTCCATAATGTTGATTTTTTAAAAAAGTATTCCTGATTTTGACCCCATAAATGAAGACCTATCCAGTTTAATCAAAATTGAAAGTTGGAGGGTAGAAAAAAATGACTTGCCCCCAATGATATGCATTGTAATTATCCGCATATGTTATGATATGCTATGATTTTTTTAAGTATTTCATTTATTGATTTCAAATAGATTCTAATTTAATGCAGTTTCAATTTTGGTTAATGTGTATGCATATGTTGAATATTGAAGCTTCTTTGTATATATGCTTCAGTTTCAGTTTTACAATTTTCAACAATGTAGTTAATTCTAGTTTCAATTTTAATCTTTTTTATAAGGTTTTTTAGATTAAAAGAGATTGAATTATATGCCTCTCGTGCAACAAGAGCAAATAATACCAATTTAAGCTAATATTACTTTTAAGAACAAATAGTACATTATTAGTTTTAAAAATGATATTGATATGGCCATATAAATTTTATATATTTGAATCGATATTGATATGACCAAATATTTAAATTGATACTATATCTGCACCAAAAATGGAACTTTATATTTAAGCTGAGTGATGACCATACTTGACGATCTAAGATATACTAATCACAAGTATAATAGAATTATAGTAAATATCCTCCTTAGTACAAACTAAGAATTCTGGTTAATGTAACCACCAAAAAAATCTCATATTTCTTCTTCTTTTTTCTTCCCATTATCTATTTGCATTGGTTAAGAAAAATACATTGATATTCCATTGGTTATTTTTGAAGTAATCATCTTAAATAAATGCTACAATGATATAAAATAAGAAAACCAAAGTATCATCATATTTTTAAACTGATATTGATACTATAAATTGATAATGATGTTATAAACTCATCATACTAAAAAAAAAAAATCTGTTAGGACTTTCAAGCAAAGTCCCTAATTGGGGTTGTACTCATTTACCACCATTGATTCTTCGGGTTTAAAGTATTATGGACTTTATGAAGCCAAAAACCTAAAAAAATGAGTTTATTTTTTTTTTAATATGGCTAGTTAGGGACTTGGTCTAAGTTGGGTCATTTTTACGTGAAACTAATAGATATAATTAAAGTCCAAATACTAATTTGAAAATTATATTCAAAAGTATCAATGCAACACCTCATTCAAAACAAGAACCTTAGTATCATCACATATTTAAACGGATACTATAAATTGATAGTTGTACAATAAAATGATAAAAAAATCAACCAAGGACTTTCAGACAAAGTCTTTAATTAGGTTTATATTCATTTTACGATCATTAATTCTTCGAATTTAGAGTGTTATGGACTTTAGTAAGCTAAAAATGAAAAAGTGGATTATTATTTTTTCTGTACGACTAGTTAAGAACTTTGGTCTAAAGTCTCTAACTACGTAATTTTCATGTGAAACAAGGATATATTTAAATATAAATAAAACTAACTTTCAAATCATACTTAAAAAACATAAATGTAAAAACTCATTGCCAAAAAAGAACAAAAGTATCTTGCATGGTTGGTTGTATGTTCATCTATGAGCGGTTAGGGACTTTCGATCAAAGTTCGTAACTGAGGTTATATTTATTTTATGATCGTTGATTCTTCGCATTTGATGTAGTATAAACTTTAGGAAGCTAAAAATCAAAAAATAAATAATATATTTTTGTAATATGTCCAGAATACCCAACTAGGTGATTTTCATATGAAACTAAGGTATATTTAAGTTTAAATAGGACTAACTTTCAAATCATACTTAAAAGTATCAATGCAACAACTCATTGCCAAAAGAAAACCAAAGTATCAATGCGAGGTTGATTTTGTGTTCATTTCAAGGGTAGTTGGGGACTTTCATGCAATGTCCATAATTGAGATTATATTCATTTTACGGCCACCAATATTGAAATACTTATTACAAACTAAGTTTTTTTTGCATACCATGATACAAAAATACTAATTGTAAATAAATATAAAGTTGTAATACCGTAATTCTACAATATATGTACTACAATTAGTATCTATTTAGTACCATTAGTATCAATGATAGTAATATTCGTCATATATGCTAATGGTACTAATGTTTAATACTAAAAACATGCAACACATATTTAGCTTTTACTTCATAGCATACATGATGAATATGAAACAATAAATATCAAAAGTATCGATTATTGGCTTAATATTTTCAACATTGATCTCAATTTTTGTTTGATGATAACAAACTAGAAACTAACGTTTGATTGAAAAATAATTTTATGTTTGATGTTGGTAAGAACATAACATTGGCGATGCGAATGATCAAAGTGAGATTGAAAATTCTAAAGAGGATGTAGCTTGATGCTCAAAAAAGAAGAAAAACTTTGAAGATTTGGTTTAGGGTTAGAAAATTATATTATCCTTAAGATGCATGTTGATGATGATGATGAAAATAAATCATATGTTTAAAATCTTATCCAACCCTGAATCGAGATCTAAAACTATCCTTTAGATAATTTTGGTTGATGGTTTTGTTGAAGGTAGAGGTGAGTTCGGGCCGGGACGGGCCGAGATTTGATATATCTTGGTCTCGTCCTAGTTTTGATCGTTGGGACGCAAATATGTGTCCTGATCTTGATCCCGAATATGAAACATCTTGATTTTGTCTCGTCCCGAATTTTTTGGGACGGGACGGGACAGGGACGTCATGAATTTGTTAATGTTGTTTTTTCCTACAAAATAAAAATAATATCTACATTAAATAATTAATAGTGCATTATATTACATTGTCCCAAAAAATTAATATTAAATAATTAATATTGCTTATATTATAAACCGGGTTGGACCGGGACAATCCCAATTTTTTTTAAGTCGTCCCGGTCCCATCTCGATTTTTAATCGGGACAAACATATTTGCTCCGGTCCCATCTCGATTTTGAATAAGGCCAGGATTTTAGCCTGAACTTATGGATCGGGTCGGACCGGGACAACCCCAACCGAGACATCCCGACCTATTCTCACACCTAGTTGAAGGGTCAATCAGAACCTACAAAAGATACTCCAACACTCAAGTTAGTGAGACTCCAAGGTGGACATAATAAAAAATAAAACATAGGGCACCTGAGGCGTGCTGTGTCTGTATTTATAGTCAGTGGAGGTAATGATGCCGCCCGACAATCTCGCGGGGATATTGCTCAGAGGGGTCGAGGTTGATCCCTGAGATGATAGACATGTAATGACGTATCCCTTGTGATAATGAAGGACGTGGCTGTACTTTTTTGGCCAAGTGGAGCCCCAGGGCGGAGCCGCCTGGTCTGGCTCGAGTTAGGTTTGAGAATACAGTCGGGTGGAGTCCCCGGGGCAGAGCCATCTGATTTGGCTCGAGTTGGGTCGTAGGGCACTACTGAGTCTGATCCGATCAAGCCCAATATTACTAGTCCAGTCCAATGTTGATCTGCAATATTTAAATATGTTGTTTGCTCTCCGCATGCATGGTCAATTACATTTTCGTCTTTACTACTAATATGAACTTAATTGTACCATATAATGATAACAACTACGTATCAAATATACATTATATCAATTATGGACTTAACCATACAGAATATATTCAAACATCTATGAACTTATTGACGAGGAAGTTGATGGTCTATATCATTGTGTATGTAGAATGGTCCTTCGATGTCGATTTGATCATCGAATCATTTCATAATGTTAGCTTGATATTTGAGGTTTAGGGTTCAAGTTTATGTACCTTCGAAATATAAGCTATGTCGAGGCTGCAAGAGGCTAGGGCAGCTTGGAGGTGGGGTTGCAAGAGAAGCTATCTCTGCCGTCGAGAGGTTGAGACGACCTAGAGGTGGGCGCGGTAGAGAGTTTGGCTGAGAAGGTTATTAATAGATTTGGCGGAGAAGCTATGCTCGAGTGATTGATATGTGGGGGCAAAGTGCTACAAAAGAAGGGCTTCGGCCTTCGGGCGATAGCCGACAAAAGCTTCACACGATAAAAAGCTTCAATCTTCGAAAGATTGGGGCAGAGAGTTCGGGCAAGAGGTGACATGAGCAAAGAGTTTGATTGAGATTGCTTTAGGCTTCGAAAGAGGGGCTTTAGGCGATAGGCGACAAAGTTTCGAGTAGGGGTGAGCAGGATTCCTCAATTCACCGAAACCGATTTAACCGACCGAATTAATTTCGGTTCAGTTTTCGATTAAAAAAATTTAAGATTTCGATTTTCGGTTCGGTTCGATTCGATAAATTAATCGACTATTCGATTAATATACCGAATTAACCGAATCCTATATAAAGTATAAAAAAATATAAAATTATACAACATTGGGTTATTTGTCACATTAGGTAAGTTCATTTGCTACTATCTAGAATACCAAGGTTTGAATCTTAGTAATATTATTTTTTATTATTTTAATTATAGATATAAATATAATAAATTTAGTAGGAGATATTCACAAATAATAATCACTGGTATAATGGTTAAGATGTTGCATATTTATTTGGGAGGTTTGTAATTTGAATCATGGAGTTGGGTTTGGTAGAGATTTTCAGGAATTAGGTTTTTTCCTCTGTGTTGATGTGGCTATCTGAATAAAATAAAAAAGTTATTTTTAATTTTTTTTGTCTCATTCAATTTTGATACATGGTAGATTGAAATAAAAAAATATTTATTGATGCTTACGTGAGATTCCACGTCAGTGTATAATGATTGCAATAGCAGTTAGCTAACGGGAGAATAAATTTGACGCAAAATTTAACGTTGATGTATATAATTGTTTTAAATATAAATTTAATATATTTATTAATAATCCTATATATAGAAATATATTCATTAATTTTTCATATTTGAAACAATTTGTCTTTTCCTTCATCTTTTTCACGAAACGCGTTATATTATCTGGCATGCATTACGAAAAGCCCGGCTGTTAACCACGTTGTTTTCCTCTAAATGGGCAATTAGTTGATCACAGGTTGTAATTTGTAAACTTACCCATCGACCTTCACCGGTCTGTGACAGTTAAATAGCCATCCTGGACCCGCATTGGTCCCGTTGTTAACCCAATTACAACATCGGTAAAAATGCGAGTGAGTTAGAGGAGTAGAAACACATTTAATCTAATTTCCGGTTCATTACTCGTGGTAATTCGACTTGACTAGAGGCTCTAGAGCAATTACGCGCCCGCCACGGCCTACCGATGTGGTGGCGCAAGTTTCAAGCCACGAGCGACATCCCTAAAACTTAAATCTCTCCCAATCCAGAGGATGGGTCCCATAAAAGAAACTGTCACCGCTGGGCCCCGAGACACATCATTTTGGTCGATCTTTTGTGTAGAATTTTGGATGTGGGTCCCGCTCGAAGTTGGATCCTGTCCTGGTCCAGACAGCTGAACCGCGCCCGTCGGGCACCGGCAGCAACCCGTCGTCCACCGGCAAAACCGGCGAATGCTTTTTATCTGCATCCGCCGTACAGCGTGAAGAACAAGAACGTAGATAAAATTGATACAAATAAAAATAATTTTCTCTCTCTCTCTCTCAAAACGCTGTCTTCGGCCAATCGTCGTCTCGATTCCTCTCCCGTCCCTGGTTCCCCCAATCGGGAGCCGAATCTCCCGTCCCTGATTCCCCCAGTTGGGAGCCGAATCAGGTACCGTCTTCACCCCTCCCCTCTCTTCCTGTAATGTGCTTCGGATCTTGGCAATCGATGCTTAAAATCTTAGATGGTCTAGTTATCCGGATAATTAATCTTGCGTTTTTGATGCAGGCGCGCAACATTTGTCCGCCAATTGAAGCGTTTCTGTGCTTCTCATCTCCTCTAGTCGCAGATCCTGAGCGGAAACGCTGCAGGTAGTGGGGAATCTCCATGGCAAGTCGGATAAAAGAGGATGAGAAGAATGAGAAGATAATTCGAGGACTTTTGAAGCTTCCTGCCAACCGGAGGTGCATCAATTGCAACAATCTGGTGAGTTTCTTTTCTTTTCTGATTTCGTTGTTACATATTGTCTTAGATTGTAAGGAGAGACAGAAACCCTCTCTCGTGGTCAGTTATTGGATTTCTTTTTGTTTTGTAAAAAATAAAATTTTTCCAGCTGAACTTGATTGTACTTTCTGCAAAAACAATGATTTATCAAATGTGATGATATTGAAATAAAATCTTACAAAATTACAGCCCTTGTTTGTGCAGACTCCTGTTAAACCATGACTATATAAATAGGGTTATTTCCTAAGAGTTTAAGATTTTGTGATAATTGGTAATCTAATTAACTTTTACATGATATCAGAGCTAAGTTCAATTCCTAGATCGCCACCAATTATTTTCAACAACCCAATTGCATTTACATTGGCATACTTATGCATAGTCTTTCTGTGTTTGGCTTGCACGTCCATGAGTTGTTTCCATGGGCTAATCATATCCTAATTTGGCTTGCTTTCATAATATACACATTGAGCCCTTTCCTAATAGCTCAAGCTATTGGGATAATTAGTCAACAAATAATCTTTAAATATGGTATGTCTCATAATGTAGAACTGTAATGAAAAAAAAGTTTGGATTATCTTTATTCAAAGATTCAGCTTGCTCAAATAGAATTCCTCTCAAAGCCAATTTTGGTTTCATCAGTCATCACTTTTATGAATTATGACCCACTAAAAGTCCATAGTCATTTAATGGTCATTGATTCAACCACGATTCATCCTTGTCTTCTATTAAACAATGCAATTATGAATGAAGCTGTTTGATGACAATATGATATGATATTGACTTTTGTCCTTGATTTTCTAATTTCTGTTGTTGTCTAAGCAGATTATAAACACCATTTAGATGGAACCAATAAGTATATTCAATTTATTCTTCAAGCAAGTTCTCTACTATGACTCAAACACATGCTACATTGTAGGAAAATAATTTGCTGAATCTGATTATTTAAGTTTTAGGCTATATAGATGATATTCTAGCATATATGTACATCAATTTTGACCGTTTCTATGAGCATGCTTCAGGACTTACACAAGATCATGGTTTATAAATCTTCTTAGTACTAGCTTTCCATAAAGCATAATTTCATATAATGGCTAATCCTGCACATGTCGATTAATATTTGCCAGTTTGACTGAGCACTAATGTTGGATTATACAACTTCATATCTCTTGTATCAGAACACCACTTGCCGTCTTGGTATCATAACAATTCAAAAAGTGATTGACTTATATTTTTATCCAGCCGAAGTATTGATGGATCAAAAGGAAGGGCTATATGTTTAATTGTATCATTCAATTTGTATCTGAACAGTAAAACAGGGCATCCAATGCACAAAGCTTTTGCCAATAGAGGGTCTTGTATACAGTCTTACCTTTGCACGTATCGTTTCTCTTATTTGAACAATTTCTTCTAGTTAGAGTAGCAATATTATTGTGCCAAGGCTTACTTCCTAGTGTGCGGTTGATTACGTTTAAAATGGAAAATTTGTAGGAAAAAATAAAATAGATACTTTTGTTTAATGGTTTATCTAATCAACATTTGTTGTTATTGGTCAATATTCCATACCATGAACAAGATTATGCCCTCACAAGTGCTACAAGACAAGTAACCAACGTATCTACCACTGTATATATTGGTTTGATAATAAGCATGCCCTATTTGGTTGTTTAAGTCATTAGTAGAGAGAAAGAGGGGGAAAATTCTATAGTATTGTTCAAATATTTTACAATGCTTAGCTTCTTAGACTTATATCCACAAGTGAGTTAAGTTATTAACCCTCCAAAAGGATATTAATTCTTTTTTTGATAATGATGGGATGAAAACATTAAAACAATATATTTTTCTCTATCTAACCTGCCAATAAGTTTCAGCTGGTAATTAGCATGCCCCCAGGGGAAGGGGAAGGGGAAGGGGACTCAACAGGCTCCTTAGTGGTTTCAGGAACAAGGAACATGAACATACTCCTTGGTTTTAGGAATAGTTTCAAAGTCAGAAGTAGAAATGGACCCAATTGGATCGGCTAGAATGGACTTGGTTGACTGTGACCATCATGGGTGGTTCACTTAGGAAAAGGGGTCCTTATCCCATATATGATCTCTCCCCCTGAAGAGAAGGACTTGAGAAATAGCTTTCTTGTTCTACAAATGTGACATTTGCTGAGAAATATGTTGTACGAGTGATAGGGTTATAACACTTATACCCGTTTTGAGTGGATGAGTACCCTATGAAAACACACTTGACAACTCTAGGATCTAGTTTGCCCCGACCATGAGAGTGGACATGAACAAATGTGACACACTCGAAAACTTTAGGAGGTAACTGAGTTGGTATGTTAAATTGTGGATAATATTGAGACAACATCTCCATTGGTCTTTTGAAATTAAGAACACGTGATGGAATACGATTTAATAGATGGGCAGCAGTAAGAACAGCTTCCCCTCCAAAAAATTTTTGGAACATTTTTTTTTGGAAACAAAAGGGCACGAACAGTGTTTAACAGATGACCATTTTTTCTTTCCGCAACTCCATTTTGTTGGGGTGTATCAACACAAGAGGATTCATGAATAATTCCCTCTTTTTGAAAGTATGGGGACAAAGATTGGTTGAAATATTCTCTACCGTTGTCGGTTCTCAGCCTTTTAATACCCACATTGAATTGAGTTTTGACCATAGTATGAAAAATAGGAAAAATGTGACTCACATCATATTTTTGTTTTAGCAAGTAAACCCATATTACCCGAGTGCAATCATCAATAAAAGTGACAAACCAACGAGCCCCTGAAATGTTATTGACTCGAGATGGGCCCCAAATATCACTATGGAGCAAAGAAAAAAGAACAATGTTTCTTTTATTACTCAAAGGAAAAGAGACATGTCGGTGTTTAGCAAACTCACAAATATCATATTGAAATTCATTTACATTAACATCTTTAAATAAATAAATAGAGAGGGAAACATGGTACTCAGTATACTAAAAGAGCAATGTCCAAGTCTAAGGTGATGGAGCCAAATTTGTTCTTTATTGGATTGAGACATGCTTGACAGGAATGAGAGGATTGGGTTATTCTCATTGTTCACCTGGCTGTTGGGTAATTGTAAATAGTAAAGCCCGTGTTTCTCCTTAGCAAGTCCAATCATCCTCCTCGTTGCTTGGTCCTGAAATACACAAGAATGACAAGAGAACATTGCATTGCATTTTAAATCATTTGTGAGTTGATGAATGCAAGGTTTGTAGAAAGTTTAGGCACATGGAGGACATTTTTTAGGGTTATAGGTGGGCTTAAAACAATATTTCCTTGACCAGCCACAGTGGCCAAGGATCCATCAACAATAGATATTTTCTTACTGCTTGGGCTAGGTTGATATGTGCTAAATTTATGAGGAATGGGTCATGTGGTCGGTTGCCCCCAAGTCAAGGACCCAAGAGTTTGAGAAATCTGAACTTGTAGCACTTAGAGCATATGAGGAATGGGACTTACCCGAATTTGCCAAGGAACATGTGCTCGTTGATTTTTCCAATGAACTAAGAAGTGCCTTCAACCTTTCAATGTCCTCTTTGTTTAATTCATTGTGTTCTCTACTACTTGCATTTGTAGCTTCAGGGTTCCTATCTTCCCAAGATTGAGTCATATGCACTTGACTTAGCTGACCATTAGGTCCTCTATTCCATTTGGAGCTTGGCGGTTTCCCATGCAACTTCCAACATTGGTCCTTTGTATGGCGAGGTTTCTTGCAGTAGACATACCAAAGGTTGTCTTTGTTTGAAGGTCGTGGCTTTAATTTTCTTGCCTCTAAATCTGCTGTACTTGAGACGTGTTCTGTCCATGTTGTATCTCCGCTCTCATCAGTGGTTTTTCCTATCATCGCCGACCCTTCAACCGGTGGTGTGTGAAGCATAACTCCCCTTCGGCTTTCTTCTGCATTGATAATGGAAATGGTCTCATTCAGTGAAGGTAATTCCTCTTTACCTAGAATTTGAATTCCTGATCAAAATCCATATTTAGCCCAGCAATGAAATTATAAACTCGGTTCCTCTCAATAAAGTTCTTCAATGTTGTCGCATCCTCACTACATCTCATCTCAATACATTGGCAATGATCCATCTTCTGCCACAAACTTTTCAACAGGTTGGCATACTCCGTGACTGAACGTTCTCCTTGTTTTGTGGTCGAGAGTTTAGTTTTGATCTCAAATATACGTGCTGCATCCTTCACCTTAGAGTAGGTTTGTTGTGCAGCCTCCCAGATGTCCTTAGCTGTAGGTAAAAACATGAAAGTATTGGAAATTTCTGGTAACATGGAATTCCAAAGCCAAGTCATGACCATGGAGTCTTTTTCATCCTAAGCATCAAATCTGGGATCTCCCTTCTTGGGTCCAAGTACCAAGGAGATGACTTATTTTTCCTTTCCCCTTCAAAAAGGTTCGGACTAGCTGAGATCATTTCATGTAATTTTCTCCATTCAATCTGTAGGTAGACTGAATACTTGGCCAATCTCTCATTGAGTGTTCTTCAGACTGGGCAACATAACGGGATTGAGATGACTCAATTGTAGTTGACATGTTGATTTGAGAGAGGAAAATAGAAGAACAGAAACTAGATAAACAGCAATGAAGGCTGAAGTTTGGTGGAGGAAAAGAAACTGGAGCGAAGAAGGAACAAGATGTATCAGCAATGAAGGCTATGAAGGCTCTAATACCATGAGGAAAACTGGAATACTTTTTCCATTGATCAACATCTGGTACAAACATGTATATATATACAAATTAGATTGCTAATCTATTCTAGGAAATTGACCTATAAATGGAAACACAAAAATTGGAAACAAAATATCTTCCCTAATTACATTTCCCTAATTACAACAATTTATTTCATAATTACTGCTCCCTAATTACAGCAATCATTAAAGCAATTAACTCTAGCAATCAATCCTGGATTGCAATTATTTCTCAGAATATTTGTGATTTCCAATTCCTGATTTCTAGCAATCAATCTTGGATTTCCAACAACCTCCTTACTAGAAAAGAGAGATATGGTCTAATATAATATGTATGCATAAGCTATTTTGCTATGCATCATGCTGTAGTTTTATTTGACTTATTTGTTCTTTTTTATGTTGGGAGCATATATTTGCTCCAAAGTGCATATTAGCTGTAACTCTTATGTCAATTTCATATTAACTTTGGTGTTTGTTGTCTTCTTCATATTTCTTTTTATGTTGATTGTTAGGATATATGAAGCTAATTTACATATCTTGGCAGGGGCCGCAATATGTGTGCACAAATTTCTGGACCTTTATCTGTACAAACTGTAGTGGAATACAGTAAGTGATGAGCTCTTTTGTCAGCGTGTTCTTTCTCCTTGTGTTCATCTGTACAATTTTTATCTTCAACATTGAATTTCTTGCAACAATCTTTTTGTTATACAGTCGGGAGTTCACCCATCGTGTTAAATCCATATCGATGGCTAAATTTACTTCTCAAGAAGTTGCAGCCCTTCAAGAAGGAGGAAACGAGGTATGTGCCTAAATTATTCTACCTTATCCCAATTATTCTTGGCCTACTCTTTTCTAGCATGCTTTATGTGCTCTCATACAGCGTGCAAGGGAAATTTACTTCAAGGAATGGGACCCACCGCGTCATTCGTTTCCTGATAGCAGGTCAGTGCCTATTCCGGGCTTTGGTTTTCTTTAGTATAATATAATATATTGTAAAGTTGATCTCTTTTCTGTTTCTTTGAGTTCCAGTAATATCGATAGACTCAGGGATTTCATTAAGCATGTTTATGTAGACAGAAGATATGCCGGTGGTGGGCATGGAGACAAGCCTCAAAGGATGAAGGTGGTTACTGACTGAAAAATTACTTACTCTGAAAGTTCTACATCTAGTTAATTTAGAATATAAGGATATCAAATTTGGAAAGTATTTTAGTTCCTTGTCTCACCATGAATGTGTTGTATGTTGTGAGTCTTGCAGGGTGATAGGGATGATAATAATGAAAACTTAAGGGCGGAATCTTACAGAGGTGGTTCAAGAAGCCCACCATATGAAGATCGATATAGTCCTAGTTATGGTAGCAGAAATGATGATCGTAGCTTAAGATATAACTTTGGTCAAAGAAGTCCTGGATATGGTCAAGGTGATAACAAGAGAAGTCCAGCTCGTTTTGAGGTGGTGGATGACAGGTTTAGAGAAGATAAATTTGCAAATGGAAGCCAAAACAAAAGACTCGAAGATCGTAGGCTGCCAGATATGCCGAAGCCGGAGGGGAGATCACCAGATCGCCAGAAAAATGTTGTTAAGTTGAGTCCTCCAGTGGTGCGCCCCGTGAGGGATATCTTGGGTGATGATGTACCACAACTTCAGGTTGGTGGCAGCCCTAAATCTAATGGAACCAGGGTCTCTGAAGATTCTGCTAAGATGAAGGTGGGTTCATGTAGTTATGAATTTGTTCCTATTCATGTATCTGGTGGATGCTGCACATATCTCATTTCTTGTGGTCATGCTTGAAATCATATATCAATTAGTATATTTTCCTCAATTTGTACTTATCATGGTGGGTGTTGCTTGCATGTCTGTTGGGTGTATTTCTTGCCACATGAATTTGATAATTTGGATCTACTAGATATTTTCCTTTTTGGCAAAATCTGTTGTTTGGTTGATGTTGACATGTTCATATCTTTTGTTTGTCGAAGTAGAAGAATTTTTTGAAAAAAGGCATGCTAATTTTCAAAATGATACATAACTATACTTTGTTCCCCTAAAATCTCTTCAGGTTTACTAATTATAGTGAAAACACTTTTTATATAATGATTAAGATGTCCACCCATGGTTGATTATTAGGAATTCAAATCCACTTAAGTTAAACTGATATTGAACCATGTAGGATGCATTTAGATGATTTATTTTGTCAATTTTCTCTAGAAAAGAGTCAAATACTGGTTGGTTCAGTGGTAATGTTTTGGTAGGAATTCCGTCATGCATATGTGGCAGATTTTTTTAATTAGAATTGTATTATTTTCACCCTTGATTTAACACATTGACACTAAACTGGTTTAGTCACTGTCCATTTATATGAGAACCCACCATAGATGAATTGACATGGAGTATACCAAAGAAAATTGGTGTTATTTTTTATTGGGTGGTCAACTTTTACAAAAGCTTAAGTTTTTAGGAAAGACCAATCTATTCATTTGTATTCTTAGTACTCTTCCTTATATATGAGTGGACAAAGTAGACTAGACTTGTCCATACTCAACACGTCACTAACTTAACTGTGAGTATATACACATATACATTTAGTTAGAAACAAGATTTAAATTTGATGTGACTGACAAACTTTTGCAAAAGCTTCATTCTATTTATTTATATTTTTAACAATAGGAAGTTAGTTGTGATGAAAATAAAATTTGTATCGACAATTGCATAGGTAGACTGGTGTTTGGTATATTGCCAGGTAAGCTTGCAAGGTAATCATGTATTGCATTTGCAGCATTTGGTACACCCAGTAATATTATTGCAAAATTGCTGGGAATTTTGATTGTCTTATTTGGTACTTTGGTATGATAACAAGATTATTGGGAATTTAAACTAGTTTACCTAATTCACCTATGTTTGTTAACATGTTTTTTCTAAAATAGTATGCATGATGTGTTCCAAAATTAATTTTCAAAAATCACTAGTTTATAGGAAATTATAACAGTAGCAAATTGTTTAACACTTTAACTTTACAAATTTTAAAAGTGGTGATAAATTATAAATTAGATGATAAATGATAATATAAATAGCATTATTTTAAATAAATAATAAGATAACATGATAGAAATCAATATAGTATAAAATATCAATACAACTTTAATGATTAATAATAAAATACAATAAATATATTAGAAAAGATAAATCAACAATATAATAGATTTTATTAACAAATATAAATCAACAAAAATATTTTTTTCAAAAATAATAGAAGTTATTAACTTCATACTAAATGATGATATTAAGTTTTTAAAAATTTCAATAATTTATCCTTAATTGTATTATCTTTTAATGTTTTTTGTTTTTATATGTATATTGTATTTATGATAAATTATCATATGGCAATAATAATAAATAGTATCAAAATTATACTTAAAGTCTATTAAACTATAAGGACAATATTGGAAAGTAAAACATATTACATTGGCATTTGCATTGAACAAAACAGGGCAATGCTACATTTCTAGGAATTTAACAGTACATTCCATGAAAAATAAACATGTCAATCTTAGATTCTTGGAATGGGATTGATGAGAATCACTTGAGAATGTGATCTGAGAAAGGAATCTTTGGTGTCATTTGGTTCATGGAACAATTTCATTTTCACATCCCACTTTCTATTTCATGGAAAACATGTTGGGTTTCTTATTTCCACTTTCCACTTTTCAGTATTCATACTTCACTGTCCACTTTATCCAAGAAAACTAGAAAAGTACTTACCTCGGTTTTCTAGTTTTCATTTCTACTTCCAACTTTCCATTGGAGAAGTGAAACATTGTTTCCACCAACCTAATACAGTGTACATTTTGCATGGCAAATGGCCACATAGTTTTGTGTATAGCTCAGAATATTCTTCAATAATAATACATTTGGTTGTATTTACAAATAAATGACAACAATTATAGAGCTACTCGTGTTGACAATAAGGATTCTTAAACATTAGTTTGTGCGGCAGCATATGCATCTAAATATCTAAGTTGCATAGTCCAGTGAAGTACGGCGTGGAGTGCAGTTGTATCGTATGGCTACATATGCAACTATGACATTCTGGTTTTCACTTCTTTTGCGACATTAAGTGCTCTCCGGAAATTTGAGACAAAAGATTCAGTCAACTGAGAGTTGTACAACCATGTAAAAGAATCTTGATTGAAATATATTCGTAGCACTTTTGTTTTAAGATGCTCTCCTTAAATTTTATTTATTTGTTCCTAGTCATAAACAGATTGGTAATGCTTCTGCTATCACAAAACCAGTTGATATAGTGCTCATTGTTTATAGTGTCATATGTTGCAGAGTTCTTTATCTTCAAGCAGCATAGGCTCAACTGATGGAAATTCAGCTCAGCTGAATCTGTCGTATTCAGAAAGTCTGATAGATTTTAGTGTGGATCCTGAACCAATAGTTGCTGCAACCTCAGAACTACCAGTTCATCAAAAATCTAACCCTGTTACAGGTACTGGCGGAGAGTGGGCAGCTTTTGGTGTTTCTGGACAGCAGAATGTACCTCAAGTGGCTCCCAGTGCAAACCCATTGGAATCTGCTCTTTCCCAATTACAGGTTTCAGGATCAGCACCTTCAGGGAATATGTCAACCTTGTCTTCTGTTTCTGGACAGCAGAATGTACCTCAAGTGGCTCCCAGTGCAAACCCATTGAAATCTGCTCTTTCCCAATTACCAGTTTCAGGATCAGCACCTTCAGGGAATATGTCAATTTTGTCTTCTGGTATTGATTCCTCTCCTAAAGTTGCTGATGGATGGAACTTACAGACAATTCAACACCAAGAACTATTAGCTTTTCCATCCAATGATAATCTACATACTAACCAGCCATCCAATGCACCTGCAGTTGGAGGTTCAAGCAACCAGGTAGATATTTGCTTTTTCTGTTTGCCTGAAAAAGTTCCTTTTTTGCAAGGTTGCAATTTGTGCATGCTTTTCCTTTTTCTAGAATTGGATGTCATCACCAGCACAAAATGGGCAAGGATCTTTCACTCTCCCAACTGTTAACCCAGCTAACCCAGCTGGACATCTTCCTAAGATATTCACTAAACCCCCTCAACAAACAAGTGCTGGAGTTTCTTCGCAACCATCATCTGCAGAGAATAGATCTAGTGGAAGGAAAGAACTGCCAGCGGTAACATATTAGTAGTTATTGTTCAATGTGATCCCTGTTCAATGCTTCCATTATTCCTTATGAAATAATATTTGCAGGATCTTTTTGCTTCTTTGTATCCAACAACACCTGTATCAGCTCCAGGTTGGCAAAGAGTGCACTATCCTAGCATGGGATATAACATGCAGTATCCTACCAGTGTGGTATGTGCTGTTCTTAATAACAATTAACAACTGCATATTTTTAGTACTGTTCTACCTTCCGAGGATAAATAATTTATTGTTTTGCCTTCAGGTTATTCCTGCATTTGCCCAGTCTCCAAAATCTGTGAATCCATTTGATATTACCAATGATCCAGCTTCTATGGTAGTTCTCTCTTCTCATTGCAAATTTGGAACATTCAGTACAGTATAAGGCAACTGTATAATTGTCCTGTGTTTTCCTCTGTACTTCTTTCTGTCATTTTTGTTAATTCCTTTCACTGCAGTTCCAAGCCCAGAAAAAGGATGATTTTATTAAACAGCTAACTTCTAGCATAAAAGATCAGAAAATCCTATAAGCTTGATGCATATCTTTTAAAACATTTGTATCTGTCTTATTCCCTCTTAGCCTAGTTTTTTTTCTGAAGTAAACTATTCGTAGTCTTGTAAAGACTTTGGACAATTGATCAGCTGCTGTCCATTTTTTAATTTTACATTAACAGTTAAGTGTAGTAGTTCAAATACTTATACTATATTCATGCTCATGCTTTTATGTTCTCTTATGATAAATTTAGTCCTGAGTCAATTTAGATAAATTCAGCTATATAAGAGCTTCAGATACATTTATATCTCATAGGAAGTTCTCAAATGATATCAGAGTAACATTTTATGATTATTTTAGCTCCTACTTTTTCGCCTTACCCTTTTTTGACATATCTGACCTTTTACTTAATTACATTAATTCGTTGAACTGAGGTCTAAAAGAAGCTTAAACTTTCAACAAACTTCAATATGGGAATGTGTTCTGTAGATGTTCTTGTAATTTCTGCATAGGTTGTATATTATCTGTTATCTTTTGATGTCATATATACTTAAAACAGATTTTCTACTATCAGCTTTCCTGTCATATATTAATATTCTTTCATGTTTTCCTTCTTTCATGAGATAGTTCCCGTCGGTGGCACCCCCATCATTACCGAACATGGCTCCTCCAGCCACCTTACTTCGAAGTTCCAGTTTTGGAGCCCCTAATTCAAATTGGGTTCCACCACAACAATTGCCCTATGCACATAATGCCCCTTCAAGTAAAATAACATGTTTCACTTCGCGTTTCTATTAATTGAATCCTTGACTACATCTTTGTTGCAGTCACTGTCACTAATATAAATCATAAACATCAGGTCCATTTGCAGTGCCTCAGCTTCCGAACATGTCTCAACAAATAGCTAATGCCACGTTATCTATGAGGTAAGCATTCTAATACATCTAATATTAGCTGATATCATGCTGTTTTTTTTCCTATATCATAGTGCTTAGCATATCATTGAGGTTGACATTAATGTAATTAAGATTGCAATACTTGATTTATAATTTCCTAATAAGTAGATGAAAAGTTTTTAGATACCTACTTTTTGAAATGGTTATCCAATTTCTTCAAATGAATTGGTAGCCTTTTCTCTTCATATTGTCTGGTACAGTTGGGTTCTTATATAATCCTGTGCTCTCTAAAGAGAGGAAAAGAGTAGAGAAATATATGGATCCATATTCTTTGTTCCAAGTGCATTTAACCTTCAAACATTAGTCATGTCATGGTTTACAGTAATATTTGATGGGGATCTCATATCTGTTTAGGGATTACTTCTGTCCAGCAAAGCCATTGAAAATTTTACACTAGAATCAGTCAAATTGAAAATAATTGAAGCTTAATTTCAAACATAAAAAAATTCATTTCTAGAACCAATAAAATCCAAGCTATCAAAATTTGATGTTCTTTTGGTGTTTGAAACTTTGACCAACATATGAACTTTTATCAGAGTACATTTGCACAACAGGGATCAAATTGGATACGGTTAACTTAATACTTTTCTTGCTTCAGACATTACACAAAAAAGCACAATTCTTACATGCACTTATAAGCACTTAATATACCTTGTTGCAGAAATCAAACTATTTCAACTAGTGGAGCTGCTTCTGGTACTTCAGGCACTGATCAAAATCCAGCTATAAGATACAACCAACCAAGTACCCCAAATTCCTTTAGTGCCACTGGAGGAAATCCATTTGGATGAATGGAAAAACTGGAACCATGACTTGATATTTTTTCTGAAAATTTTCCATTTTTCCCTGCTTAGATTAAATTTTCGTTGAGAAACTATGGCTTGGCAAAGCAAAATGCTATACAAGGATTACAGTCATTTGATTGCCATGATAAGACTGGAACTTCTAGTTCTTTGTTGTAAAGCTAGACTAAGAAGGACAACGGCGATTAGATTCTGATTGCAAGGAAGGTGCGGAGATCTTTTCCAAGCATTCTGATTAGTGTAAATTATTGTTTTTTGTTCTAAGATGGTTACACATGTTGAGGTTCTTTCTGTACCAGTTTCTGCCTGTTCTCCTTTGACTGTTGAGTGTTGATCATTTTTCCTTTCATCTGATTTGTTATTTTCTTTGACTTTTTCACTTTTAAGTGTGTATCATATTGCATTGTAAATGACATGTAAACCAAGGATTTGTATCAATGAGAATTGTTCGAGTTGTGATTGGTTAAATTTGGTTTATATGATATGAGAATAACATATTCATATAGTTCTTTTAATCATAATCTATATTTTCACCAATTAACATATCGGATGATAAAAGTGGTAATGTTTCATTCTTGAGTATGTAACGTAATATCTGTAAATAACATGTAATATAACTATGTTTGTTTCATTGGATAAGGGAGGATATGATAGGGGATAAGATTATTATTTATTGTTTGTTTAGTGCATGGATTAAAAAAAAATATGAATAGAATAATATTTATATCCAATATACATCGTTTATATCCAATTCTCCCTCATTTATTATCCAATCCAATTATTTTTTATCCAACTAAACAAACATATCATTAGAGGATTTGTGTCAATTAGAATTGTTTGTTATATTATTGCTTAGATTTGGTTCCTATAATATGACAATCATATAGTTTCTAGGGTTAATTAATGTATTTATCCCAAATTATGAATTTTTTCACAAATTTAGCTCGATTTTTAATTTGTATCAATTACATTCTGAATGAATTGATATCAATTTTAGTCCAACATTAAATGTTCGTCAATGCAACCGTTAGGTGCTGATGTGATATCTGACTCAACAAATTAAAAAAATATTTTTATATTATTGCTTGTGCCACGCCAGCATGTAATAAAAAATATTATAATATTATACAAATAAGAAAAATTAATGTATCTATCACAAACTTTGACCATTGTAATAAATCTATCACAACCTTTAATATTTCTTCTTGATCTATTACAAACATTGAGATTGACAACAATTATCTCATTTGAAATTAAACTTGAAATTTAGATTATATTAAAATTATAACCAATCTAAAAGTTTGAATTATATATATAATTATTAAATTCGACTATTACATTAAAAAAATTAAAAATTAAAATAAAACTCATATCTTTTTATTATTTATTAAATATTTAAAATTTAAAAAAAAATAATAATTATCTATTGAAATTATATTTTAAAAATTTTGATTCAAATTTTGATTTTCTTATTTATTTTTTATTTAATTATACTATTGCATGCAGAGCAAATCAAAATGCTCAAATTAAACTAATAACTTTCTACGTAGTATTATTATTTACCAAAATTTTATTTTAAATTTTTTAATTTTTTAATTCAATTCAACTATTGTATTTTATAAAAAATTCAAAACTTTCAATCAAAACAAGACCTTTTTGCTTATATTATTATTTATTAAATATTTAACATTATGATTATATTTTATTTGGTGTCTAAAAATTTGACATTTTAAATTTGATTTTTTTTAGTTTTGTGTTGATTTTTTTATTCAATTCGATTATAGCATTTTAGAAAAAAAAAATTAAAAATTTGAACCAAATCAATATATTTTACTATAATATTATTATATATAACGACTATAAATTAATTTTGGTGAAACTAGACGTGGGATTCTTCGATGTGTAAAAGGTTTTTCGTATAATTTTTTTAAAGGAAGAAAAAATTAGTGAAACCAGATACAAAATTATTGGATAAAGTGAGAGTTTTGATGGATTTTAAAAGATCATTTGTCTTCAAGCATTATAATTGTTGTCGATCCCAAAGTTTGGGATAAATTATTGAGAAAGATTAAATATTGGAAAATATTTTTTAATTTGTTGAGTCAAATACCACGTCAACACCTAATGATTGCATTAACGAGCATTTGACGTCGGGCTAGAATTGATATCAATATGATAGTTTGAAATATAATTAATATAAATTAAAGATCAAATTAAAATTTTATGAAAATGATCATATTTTGAACTACGTACACATTAATTAACCCTAATTTTTAACACAATCTATATTCGAACATATTGACATATCAGATCAATAAAGCTGTTTCTATCCACTATTTGCTGGTTGTTTGACCTTTTCACTTTATTTTTGCACCACATTCCATTTGTAAATGACAATGGCAAGCAATAAAAGAGGATTTGTAAATGTTGAACTTATTCGAGTTATTATTGCTTAAATTTGGTTCATATGATATGTCGGATCATTTAGGTTCTTTTTTTAAATTTATATTTTCACTTAGGGCATTTGGTTTCTTGCAAAGGCAAATATTATTTTTTTTATTGGCCATAAATAGACAAAAGGAAGGCCGAGGAAGGCTGTTGCAGGCGTGAGAAAGATTATGGTGAGCGAGAGGAAGACTGTCACTAGCTTGAGTAAGAGAAAGACTGTCCCGAGTGAGAGGAGACTTTTGCGACGTCGGTAAAGAGGCCGAGTTCCTCGGGGATATACTCCGCGACGTCGGCTACGACCACTAGCGACTCGTTGTTGGGGTGCGGGGCGCAAAAGACACCTCGGTAGGAGCAAACGTGGAGGTCGACCCAACCACCAATGAAGTTGAAGGGGTCGGAGAGGATGACCTTCTTCTAGCCCTGGAGAGCGACATAGGCGTCACGGAGGCGGGGGTTGTTGAAACAAAAGAAAGGGTCGATGCTCACCCGCTCGCCGCGGTTGCTGGCATTGTGAATGTAGTACAACAGCTGCCGGCCGCGGATGTAGCGGGCCTTGATGCTAGTTAGGCCACGACCGCTAAATCCAGCCGCTGTGGAAACTATAACAGCAGCAGCACAAATCAAAAATTAAGGGGAGGCAAATGCAAAGCCTTCTCTCCATTTCATTCCCCAACAAACGGAAGCCTGTGCGAACCAGAAGATATTGGAAGATTGAAGCAAATAGAGAACGCAACAAGAGATCAAACCTTTGAAGAGAGGAGTTGGCTCCTCAAATTTCGCTTTCAATAAATGGGATGAGTTCGCTCATCGCTACCTTTGTTCTTATTGGCGACACGGCCGCTTCGTTTCAATTTAAAATTAGATTTGTTGGGGTCGGCTAAATCACGGTGGACTTTTCTTTCCTTCATTTGTTTTTAGATAGAAGGATTAGTTGACGGAACTTAGTTAAGTGTTGTGTCTCATTGGGCGGTAACGAGACCGACGGTGGTGGAAACGGCAAGAGGTTCCGCTGAAACCGGTTTAAGTGAACATGGATTGCGGTCCGGTTTAGGTTTGAAATGAAGAGTTAGGGTGTATTTGCTAATTAAAGTTGGGTGTGTTATTTTTCTATCTATACACTAGAAATGAAAGAGAATTGAGAAGTAATTCTACGTGATTTCAGGATCAATTCATAGGTGAGATGAAAAAAGGGTGGATTAATAACAGAATATACTCCAAATCTCCTTATCCTCTATTAATAAGGGAGCTTATCCTTGCAGAGAATAGACTATGACTGGAGAAAATACTCATTGATTCTTTTATTAACAACTCAATGATATAACTAATTAAGAAAGATAACATAATGATGTGGCATGGTAATGCTCGTTAACACTCTCATAGTTGGAACTTGGAGTTTTGTGAAATAAAAATCCAACATTTTGCAGTGAAAAACAACTGCACAATTACTGAAGACAAGATATGTAATCTTTTAGCTAAAACTTGCTCAGTTTCTCTTTGTAAAACTTGCTCTGGCATCAATTTATGAAACAGAAAGATATGGACATATTTGCCACTTATTCAATAACTTTTACATCCATTTGTTCAACCCTGAAACTACAGCCAAGGAGAACCATAGATGGGAGTAACCACAGACTTGGTTTGGAAATACTTCTCCAAACCCTGCATTCCGCCGTCCCTTCCAAATCCACTCATCTTATATCCGCCGAAAGGTAAATTTTCTAGCACAAGGTAGCAGTTGATCCATACAACGCCGGCGCGAATCGATCTCGAAACGCGATTGGCAATGTTTATGTCCTTTGTCACAACTCCAGCTGCCAGTCCATATCTTGTGTTGTTGGCTCTCTCAATGGCCTCATCTATTGTCCTAAAAAGAGACAATTGCAACTCAATCAGAATGCTTCTTGGTAGTGTATATTTTGGTTTTCAGAACTCTTCTACTGCTTTTCAAGTGTTAGTGTGACATCAACTACATAGTTTTATTCTCTAAAAAGTACACTTGATGATCAAATTCATGCAATAAATAATCTATCAATAAAAATAATATTCAGAAGACTTACTTGAACTTCATGATGGACATAACTGGTCCAAAGATTTCATCTTTGGCTATCAGCATATCATCCTGTACAGAATATTTCGTGAACAAGATTAAGCTTTTCGTACACATAATAAATCAATAGCTGAAGAAATTTACCTCCACATCTGCGAATACTGTGGGTTCAATGTAGAATCCTTTCTCACTACAAGGCTTTCCTCCTGCCAACAATGTTGCTCCTTCCCTCGTTCCGTGATCAATGTAACTGAGAACTTTCTCAAACTGTTTCCTATCAACCTTCAATGCAGTAAAAGATCAATCATTAATCTATGAAGAAAACAACACATTCGCAAACGAAACCCAGGGTTGAGAGTTTCTTCAAGAAACCTACCTGAGGGCCTTGATTAACATGGGGTTGAAAAGGATCTCCTACAACTATTTTCTTCGAACTTTCTGCGATCCTTCTTACAAATTCATCGTAGATCCCTTCTTGTACGAAGACACGAGATCCCGCGATGCAGATTTCTCCCTGTAATAGCACACAAACACCAATTAAGAGTGTCATCTTTCAATGTAAATTCAACAATTAATGGGGTAAAGATTGGGTGAAAGAATCATCCATACCTTGTTAAAGAAAACAGCATTTTGAGCAAGTCCAACAGCCATGTCGACGTCTGCGTCATCGCATATAATGAGGGGCGACTTCCCGCCCAATTCAAGAGAGACTGGCTTCAGATTGCTTCTTGCTGCTGCTTCCATCACAAGCTTTCCTACTTCTGTAGATCCTGTGAAACTAACCTACATAATTCCAACTGTTTTCCATCAATTCCCCGTAATAGTACTAAGATTGTTTGTGATATGTTTGTCATAAGTCAGTAATACTTCACCATGTCGACATCCATATGTGAAGTAATTGCAGCTCCAGCTGCATGTCCATAACCAGTTACAACATTAAGAACTCCATCAGGAATCCCTGCCTGAAAGATTTGAGTTAGTTCATTTGCGTCTTACATCATATATATTTCCCAATTTTGATACTTTTATGATCAGATAAAATTCAATTTATACATTTATATTCTAAACAAGTTGTGATTCGAGACCTGTTTAGCCAAGTGGGCGAAGTAGAGAGCCGTGAGGGGGGTTTGTTCAGCTGGCTTGACGATCATGGTGCAGCCGGCGGCCAAAGCAGGGGCGACCTTGTAGAAGAACATGGCCGTGGGGAAGTTCCACGGTATGATGTGGCCAACAACTCCAATGGGCTCTCGTAGTGTATACCCCTGAAACTCTCCTGCTAACTTCAATGTTTCGCCGTGGATCTTGTCAGCTGCACCGGCGTAGTACCGGAGCATGTTCGCGGCGATGGGTATATCAAAAAACTTGTTGAATAAGAGCAGCTTTCCGGCATCCAGGCACTCCAGTGCAGCCAGTTCATCTACGTTCTGATCAACCAAATCTGCATATTTCATCATGATCCTCCCTCTTTCCTGCTCAAGAAGGGAATCCATATGAGCATAATTTGCTTGAATTGAGGCAAACGTGAAGGGAAAGGAAAAGAAACCTACAAAGGCAGACATGCGAGGCCATTTGCCATGGTCGAAGGCTTCTCTGGCTGCTTTCACAGCCAAGTCGACGTCCTCTTTATCGCCGGCGGCGACCGTGGCTATCACTTCCCCTGTGCGGGGATCTACTGTCTCGAGTGTTTTCCCTGTTACAGTAACAGCGGTTAATTACTTATGCAAAGCGAAAGGGGGAGGAAGAAGAAAGCAATCAAGAACTAAGCTTCTTCAGTACCTGAGACGGCGTCCACAAAGTTGCCATTGATGAAGAGCTTGGTGAACTTGACCTCGGGAATCTTGCTGCCATTGCACTCGGTCGCCATGGCTGGTGAAGTGAGGTGCTTGCCGATTGCTGCTGCTGCTGCTTCTATGGGGTTTCGTTTTGCGGAGATGTGTAGGTATCAGCCGTGGATGGCGCTTTATATAGACGATGAATCTGCTCTGGGAAATTGCAGACGGTTGGTCAATTCAACCAAAGCTTGTTCTGAGATTTCTTGCCGCCTTGCTGTAAAGCCATACGTAGTTAACCATTTTTTTATTTCTCCATCTTCTTTTTTCTTTTTTTTTAAACAAAAGATAGAAAGTCACTTTTCTTATTTCTCCTTTCTTTTCATCTCATGGAATTTTATAGAAATAATAAAAATATAATATTTTTAACTCTCTAACCTTATAAATTAATTTCAGAAATTTGAGAAAAATTTTCATATCCGGATTTTGAGAAAACCCAGTGGATTTGATATTCATTTTACTCCTTTTATCTATTTTAATTAATAAAATATTTTTTTATTAAAAACTTTCTTGATATTAGAGTATAAAAAATATATACTCCTGATTTTATTTTTTTAAAAAATTATTAAAGACTTACCTAATATATCTTTTTATTAAAGATTTTCCTAATATATCTTTTTAAAATTCATGTTACTAAAGTATATATTTTTTTAATTTTTAATCAAAGCCTCTAACGAACTACAGAGACTTTGGCCGGATCTAGGAATTTCTCTCTCTCAAAATTTGATTTTGGGAAATTGCTGAATTGATTTTCTTAATTTTTTTTTTTCAATTACAAAAATACTAATTGTTTCCTTGAATATATTGGATAAAATGTTGAATTTATAATAAAATAATAGTAACCGATTAGACCCGGCGGTGAGGGTTGACTAGGTGCATCCGAATAATTAGCTTCTAGTCAATAATGCACAAAATCTCGTCAATAACTTCTTGTTAGTGGAGAAAAGTTGGTGCCGTCGTCTTCCTTCCAATGTATAATTTAAATAATTAAATATCTAGCAAGTATATATGAACGGAAATCATAAGGTGGAATTCCCAATTTCTTGTCAATTAATGTTTCTACAACTCGTCAACTTGACATCGTCGCAAAATCATTAAATCACGACGTGCTCTCTTTTTTTCTTTTTCCACATCATTAAGCTGCAATCCACATTTGGATTTTCACTGTGAGAAGACATTTGCACTTCCATATACAAATACTATAAAATTTTAATAAAAAATCAAGGTGTTGGTAGTTTAGACGCTTTAGGAAGGCAAATAAATTGGAACGAAAACTTTGTGCTCGATAAATTAGGGTAATGGCATCGGTATCCAAAATTTGTTTATGGCATCAGTATATTAAACACGGTGCCAATAGTAAAGGCGTCGGTATCAAAATTTTGATTAATTTTCTTCTTCTAATGTTGTGGGACTAAATAATCGATGATTAGATCAAAAAATATTATTTAACTTTGATTTGGATCAATATCTCAGATCTCATTTAGTAACACAACTAATAAATGATTTTGCATGTGATATCATTTATGAAACTTTCATTAGGCTGAAAAAAATTACAGCGATATGCGATTAATGAGAAAATCGGTAATACCAATCAGCAATTGGCGTCAATTTGCTGAAAGTGTTCCCTCCATTAGCGTCATATGGTCATGTCATCATTATTTGTGAGTTTTATCCATCCTAGAAAGTCGGTCAATTCTTCCACACCCCTTTGGTTAATGGTGCTGCTCCAAATGAGTTTCCATTATATTATTGCATGTACACATTATAGAGCTCGAAGATGGTGGCCTTGATCTTGTATAATCTCGAGAACAACTCAGACAACTTGTGGTTATTAAATCATCTTTCATCCGAAAATTTAGTAGTCCCCCCTTATAAATTGGGCCTCAAGAGATTTTTAGTTGAATAAATTATCTTCTAGACATAGTATAACTCAAGGTATTGTGTCTGTCAAACCACTTGTTGTTTCTAGCGAATTATTTCTTATAGATAATTTTGACCCAAAAATAATTTTTATTGGTCGCAATGCACCACCGTCACTGTTCAACTAATTACTAGTCATTTAGTTATTATTAGTTTATTATAATAAAATTATAATATAAATTTAACATAACATAATCAGAAAAGAAAAATATAAATAATAAATATTATATTGTTTTTCAAGTTTATATTTTTGTTAATTTTATTATGATCAAATTAAAAATTCTACGAATTTCCATTATATTTTTAAAAAATAATTACATGAGAACGTATATAAAATTCACGAGTGAAATTTCTTTTAGCATGATTTGGAACTACTTAACTAGTAGAAATTATATATTTATGATAGTTTCATGATGTCATATTATGTTTTTACATTTTTAGTCCTAACATTGAAGAATTTGAAGAGAAATTCTTGTTGTGCTCTACTTAAGAGGATATTCAGACAAATCTTTGCCCTTCTAAGTATTTGAGGTTGTACTATGAGAAGTAAGCACATTATTTGTGCAAAGTAAAATTCAATATAAGCTCAAACTAAAATATTAGTTGTCTTAAATTTTACATATGGGCCGGGGCGGAGGTCCGTTAGGGTTATTTTTGTTCCTTGTTCCTTGTTCCTTGTTCCTGAATATATTCTCCTAGGCATCAAAGAGAAATAAGAATTCTGATTTCTTTCAGCCATGTAATTGGCACACCATGAATAGTGAATAGAGATTTAAGAGACAATTTTTTTTCTTCTTCAAACAAAACTAATACATTTTTATAAAATCACGACCACTGAAATTAGTCCCCAAAGCAATGCTCACAGGAAACTGAAAAATACTTGCATTCTGAACAATTTTTGAATAACAAAAGTAATATTTTAGCTGGAACATGTTCAGTTTCTGCTTATAAAACTTGTTTATACATCGAATTAATTTACTTCAGATAATGTATTAAGAGGATGAAATATTTGCAATTTATGATATAGTATTCAGAATTTTCTGTTAAAACCTGGCACTACAGCCAGGGAGAGTCATAGATGGGAGTGACTACTGACTTGATTTGGAGATACTTGTGCAAACTATACATTCCACCATCCCTTCCAAATCCACTCATCTTATATCCACCGAAAGGACAATTATCGAATGCAAAGTAGCAATTGATCCAGATGATGCCGGCACGAATTGATCTTGAAACTCGGTTGGCGATGTTCAAGTCCTTTGTCACTATGCCAGCTGCCAGGCCATATCTTGTGTTGTTAGCTTTCTCAATTGCCTCCTCTATTGTCCTAAGAAAAGAAATAATGGTAACTTAATTAGAAAAGAATTTGACAGCAAATAGTTTTGGTTTTGGGTATTCTTGGTGTTCCTGTGATGATGTTGTTTCCTCATCTTTTGTGCAGGTACACATTATAATGATTCAAAATAAGATGTATTTGAATCAATCATTGCATGCATTTTGTTTTTCTTTCAAAAGCTCAATATGGGATCACTATTTGACTGAATTTTCCTAAAGGACGATAGTAGTATAGTACTCTTATAAACACTTGTTGATCAAAATAATAGTGAGAAGACTTACTTGAACTTCATGAGGGACATAACAGGCCCAAAGATTTCATCTTTGGCTATCAGCATATCATCCTGCACGAAGATTACATGATGTCATGGAATAAGATTGCTATTTTTCCATTCTCATAATTCATCAACAGCTAATGAAATTTACCTTTACATCTGTGAAGATTGTGGGTTCAATATAGAATCCTTTATCGCCGCAGGGCTTTCCTCCTGTCAACAAGGTTGCTCCTTCTCTCTTTCCATTGTCAATGTAACTGAGAATTTTCTCAAACTGCTTCCTATCAACCTTCATTAGAGTAGAGGTCATTAATCTGTGAGAAAATGAACACATTAACAAAAGAAGTCCAGGGTTGATAATTTCTTCAAGGAAGAATACCTGAGGTCCTTGATCAACTTGGGGATTGAAAGGGTCTCCTACAACCCATTTCTTTGAACTTTCAGCTATCTTTCTTACAAATTCGTCGTAGATTCCTTCTTGTACAAAGACACGAGATCCAGCAACACAGATTTCTCCCTACAATTGCACAAAAACATCAAGAGTATTATCTTCTCATATAGATCCAAGGATGAGCTAAAGATTGGATGAAAAGATCATTCATGCCTTGTTGAAAAATATTGCTCTACGTGCAAGTTCAATAGCCATGTCTATATCTGCATCATCGAAGATAATGACTGGTGACTTTCCGCCTAATTCAAGAGAGACCGGCTTCAAATTGCTTTTTGCTGCTGCCTCCATCACAAGTCTTCCTACTTCTGTGGATCCTGTGAAAGAAACCTATGACCAAAGTGAATTGCATTAGCAAGCTGATCGACTAGAGAAAATTCTTATTACAAGATTGCGTAAACATGATTTATGAAAATATTTTCCATTGTCCCAACAGAAGTAGAAAACTTGTCTATGATATGTTTGTCATTTGTCAGAAACTCACCAGGTCCACATCCATATGAGAAGTAATTGCAGCTCCAGCTTTAGAGCCAAAACCAGTTACAACATTAAGAACTCCATCAGGAATACCTGCCTGCAATATTTGAGTTAGCACAACAATTATTAGTTCTTACATCATACTCTCCTTTACTTCACCGCTATGTTGTCTCTGCTGCTAATAATTCCTCTCAGTATCGAAACAGCATAAGATGTGCCATGATCAAGATAGCCAAATCTGAAACTATCTATCTTTATTGTGGAGACACAATCACAGTTCTTTTATACATTTAGCCTTATAATTTCCTCTTTGTATATTTAGTATCATCTGGTTTCCTTTTCTTTTGAGAAATATTATACCTAAAAACATCAATAGAGGATGCCAAATTACACAAATGATATAATTCAAACCTGCTTAGCCAAGTGGGCATAGTAGAGAGCTGTCAGTGGTGTTTGTTCAGCTGGCTTGACAATCATGGTGCAGCCAGCTGCCAAAGCAGGGGCAACCTTGAGGAAGAACATGATTGTAGGGAAATTCCAAGGTATGATGTGACCGACAACTCCAATGGGCTCGCAAAGAGTATACCCCTGAAGCTGTCCCGACATCTTCAAAGTCTCACCATGGATCTTGTCAGCTGCTCCGGCATAGTACCGAAGCATGTTTGCACCTCCAGGCATATCAAGAATCTTATTGAGTAAGAACAGTTTTCCTGCATCTAGGCATTCAAGTGCGGCCAGTTCATCTACATGCTGCTCAATCATATCTGCATATTTCATCATAATTCTTCCCCTTTCCTGCTCAAAATCAAAAAGGGTGTCATTGTATCATTTTTAGCTTGGCAATTATATATTTAAATTGGTGTGTAATTCGTTTAATTTTATCCAAATTTCATGATCCAATGGTCATACAAAATATATATTATATATTTTTTAATAATACAAAAAATTAGGTTTTCGTTTCTGAGGGCAAATGTGTGATTTGACGATATAGTACTGCTGATTTTTTTTTCGGTACACCAAAATGCCTCGTAGTTTAGTGCCACTTGCTCTCTTTGTCTAGTACCATACCCTTTGCAAAACAAACGAGGTACAAGCCCTCATGTCCAATCCAAAAGAAACACATAAGTAAATCTTAAGCCAATACTGTTGAACCAAATTATATGGTCAACACCGAGTTGACTGTGAGTCATGATGTCAGTCTTATTTGTCGTTTAGTTTACTTACTTGCATGCTTTGATTGATGTAATTAAGCTGATACATATAGTCTTTGATTGTTTCTAGAAGGTATCTGTTAGTTTGGGTTACTATATAAGCTGCTGGTATACATTTGTAATTTTTGAATTTCAATGTGTCATCTTCCTCTCGAGTACATTTCCTCTGTGATAGATCTAGATTTTCTGATTCAATAAAGAGAGTCTACATTTCTTCCTTTTTTGTTCAATTGAGCCAAGATTACATCAGCTATTTCAACAATTAGTATCAGAGCTGTGAAATAGCTCGGATGGCGTCAACTGGACAGTTGAATCCTTCAGTTCCGCATTTTGACGGAGTGGAATATGAAGATTGGTCGCTGATGATGCAGACCTTCTTCATATCTCAAGATTTGTGGGAGATAGTCTCAAATGGGTTCATCGAGGATAATCTGAATGTTGGAGCATTGCGAGAGATCAGGAAGAAAGACGCGAAGGCGCTGGATCAGAAGGTCTTCAAGAGGATCTCTGGAGCTCGATCAGCAAAAGCTGCTTGGAACCTACTGATGAATGCTTATTAGGGCACAACCAAAGTGAAGAAGGTCGAGATGCAGACCATGCGTCGAAGATTTGAAGATTGCTTTATTAAAGATGAAGAGGATGTGAACCAGTATGTTGCTAGGGTACTCGATTTGGTGAATCAAATGATTCAATACAGAGAAGATGTACCAAAACGCAGGATCGTGGAGAAGATTTTGCGAAGTCTCTCAGATAAGTATGACCATATCTCTGCGGCAATTGAAGAGGGCAATGATACTAAAGAGATGACCACCGATGAGCTTCTCGGATCTCTTCTGTCTCATGAGGATCGGCTAAAGAGACATGAAGAGAGAAGAGAGGAACATGCGCTGAAATCCAAGGCTGTGGATTATCAAAACAGAGGTCACTGGATCAAGAAGGAAGCTCGTCAGAATGCAATTCATCATTCCAGGAGAATGGAGAAGAAATTTGGTGATACCAGTGATGAATCTGGCGAAGAATCAAATACAAGAAGTCAGGTATCTTCTTCTTCGAATAGATCAAAGCATAAGACATTTAAGAAGTTACAATGCTATTATTGTAAGAAATAATATTGAAAGGTTATGTAAAATTAAAGCTAAGCATATGAGCAACTTAGCTAGAGAAAATGAAGAGGAAGAGGAGTCTGAGGTTGTGATAAACTGATAATGACTAGTGTGAATAACAAAATTGGAGAATGGTTCATTGACAGTGGTCGCAGTCAAGGTTTAAAATACCGATACCGGTTATCATCTCGGTGGATGACCGGTATCGGTACGTACCGATACCGTACCGTACCGACACACGGTACGGTCCGGTACGGAAATTGCATACCGGTCCCTTTTTTTTTTTAATTTTGCTGTTAAAAATAACTCCAATAATACATCATTGATCAAGAAATACTTAAAATTAATATTCAAATGACAAATACATGAATGCAATGTGTAAATAGCCGTTGGGTACTGTTTTGATATTGTATTAGGGTTTTTCATAGATACAAGAGAATCATTACATTGGAGTTTATATAGTCGTGTATATCCTCAAGATATGTACGAGTACGACGGACTAAGATCAACACCGTATGTTGGGATGTGTAGCGACTGATTTGCCCTAAGCGCCTTATGTTGCGCTACGCAGAGTTTTCGGCGGTCCCGAAAATTTTTTGGGCCCTTTGGGTTGTGGGCCTGTGTCGGCCTATATAAATTCTAATGTAATGATTCTCTTATATCTATGAAAAACCCTAATACAGTATCGAACAATACCCAACGGCTCTTTTTAAGAGCTGTTGGATCATACCGGGCGGTATCGCCCGGTATGACAGCAAATACCGCCCGGTATTTGCTAAATACCGGAGCATACCGGGCGATATTTACCGAGATACCGGTATTTTCCAATACTCGGTATGTTGCAACAGTACACAATGTCATACCGGGCGGTATAGCCCGGTATGATAGCAAATACCGCCCGGTATTTCATAAATACCGGGCATACCGGGCGGTATTTACCGAGATACCCGGTATCTCGTATACCGGTTTTTTCAAAAACCGGTATATACCGAGCTTACCGCCCGGTACGGTACGAGATTTAAAACCATGGTCGCAGTACCCACATGTCGAATGAATTAAATCTGTTCACTGGTCTACACAGAACTCATTTGGCTGAAGTGAAGTTTGGAGATGGGTCAGGCAAAATGGCAAGAGGAAAGGGGCATTTGAGACTTAATCAAAGCAATGACAAGCTGATCAGGAATGTGCTATATGTTCCTGAACTTGATTCAAACTTGTTGAGTGTTGGACAATTGATGAAAGAAGGGTTCTCATTGGTGTTCGAAGGTGGAAGTTGCATAGTGTACACTGATCAACACAGGAATTGTGAGTTAATGAGGGTTCCTGTAGCTCACAACAACTTATTCAGTCTTAACCCTCACTCAGCTGGCCATGCACTCAAAGCAAAGGTTTCAGATGTTGATTGGCTGTGGCACAACAGATTGGGTCACATTAACATGGAGTATATCAAAAAAATTAGTTCAAAAGGTATGGTGCTTGGTCTGCCTAAAGTCAATGGCAATTTAGAAGAAGTATGCGATGGATGTGCTTTGGGGAAGATGCACAAGTTGCCCTATCCAACTAAAGCCTTAGCAAGATCATCTAAACCACTACATCTCATACATTCTGATGTATGTGGATCCATGCAAGAAATGTCATTGAGTGGATACAAGTATTTCATACTGTTTATAGATGATTGCACCAGGTATGTATGGATTCGGTTTCTGAAATTAAAATTTGATGCATTCAATCAGTTCAGAGATTTTAAACAAAAGATTGAAGATGAATTGGAAGCCAAAATCAGAGTACTGAGGACTGACAGGGGAGGAGAGTACTTAAGCTCTAAGTTTAATGATTTTTGTGCTGATCTTGGTGTAAGAAGGCAGCTGACAGCAAGTTTCTCACCACAACAAAATGGTGTTGCGGAGAGAAAGAACAGGGTACTTACAGAAATGATTAGAAGTATGCTGAAAGCAAAAAATATGCCTAAGAATCTATGGGCTGAAGCTGCACAGACTGGGGTATATCTAATGAACAGAACATATTCTTCAGCTTTGAAAGATGAGACACCTTTTGAAGCTCTATTCAAAAGAAAACCACATGTTGAACATCTGAAAGTTTTCGGAAGTGTAACATTTGCACATATACCTCAACAATTGAGGAAGAAGCTGGATGACAAAAGTATGAAATGTTTGCTACTAGGATATAGCACAGAATCAAAAGCTTACAGGCTGCTAAATCCAAAGACCATGCAAATTATTGTTAGCAGGGATGTTATTGTGGATGAACATCAAATCTGGAATTGGTCTGAACAGGATACTCATAATAATCAGTTGTCAGCTGATATGCATAGACAAGAAACTGAAATGCTAGAGCAAGTGGCTAATAGAGATGAAGTTTCAGTGAAGATTGAGGCAGATAACAATCCAGAAGATGTTCCTGAAAGTTCAACTCTAGAAGAAGCACAAATCACATATAGCAATTCTGAATCAAGTGAGGAGGACTCAGTACCCAGAAAGTTCAGAAGCCTAAGTGAAATTTATGAGCTAACACAACAATGTAATGCAGCTCAGGTTGCAGAACCTCTTAGCTATGCTGAAGCTTGTAAAGACAACAAATGGGTTGAGGCCATGAACAAGGAGTTGAGTTCTATAGAGCAATACAACTCTTGGGAGCTGGTTGACTTACCAAAAGGCAAGAAACCAGCTATTTGGGATTTGGGTCTTTGCAAAGCGCCGGGTCCGGATGGACTCAATTCGGAGTTCTTTCGTTATTATTGGGATACGGTGAAAGAGGACTTGCTTCAGATCTTCAATGATTTATTTTCGAGTCCTGAGGCCTTGAGGAGATTCAACTATGGTCACTTAATCATGCTTCCGAAGATCGACGGAGCCTCCAGGATCAGGGACTTCAGACCTATTAGCTTGGAGAACAGCTTGATTCGTATTTTTTCCAAGATGCTTGCCCTTCGGCTTAGACCTCTCATGGGCGACCTGATTTGCAGTAGCCAGAACGCTTTCTTGACAGGCAGAAGTACCTTGGACTGTTTTATGGGAGTCCATGAGACGGTTTGGGCGTGTCATCGAGATCAGGAGGATGCTCTTCTTTTAAAGATCGACTTTGAAAAAGCATTCGACTCCTTGGATTGGAGCTTCATCTTGCGGATGTTGGAGGCTAGGGGTTTTTCGGATGTATGGATTGCTTGGATTCATTTTCTGCTTGACACCGAATCATCTATTCTGCTTAATGGTTCCTTGGGTATTCCTATCCGTCACAAGAGGGGTGTTAGGCAAGGGAACCCCCTCTCCCCATATATTTTTAATCTCGCGTTGGACTGCCTTTCACGCCTGCTATTTAAGGCTTCCCGGGATCATTTTATTGAAGGGGCTCTTGCTTCGCGCATAGAAGGAGGAGTTTCTCACTTTTTATTCGCGGATGATTTAATCCTCTTCAGCAGCCATAAAGAGGATTGTTTGAGAAACATGCTCCTTCTCTTGAAGTGCTTTGAGCTTGCGTCTGGTCTTAAAATCAACCTAGGCAAATCTGAGGTTGTGAGCTTAAAGGATGATCGATCTCAAGCGGAGCAGGTGGCGAGGATGATCGGTTGTAAGGCTTCGTCTTTTCCTTTAAAATATCTGGGACTTCCTCTCAGGATAGGAAGATTATGCAGGGCTGATTGGCTTGGTCTTATTGCAAAAATTGATGCCCGTCTCTCCTCATGGCAAGGAAGATTATTATCCCGGGCTGGTAGATTAGTGCTCATAAATAGCACTATTACTAGTTCCGTCGCCTACCTTCTTTCCATGTTCAAAGCCCCTGGATGGGTGATTAAAACGATTGATAGGAAGAGAAGAAGTTTCTTCTGGTCCGGTGTGGAGGGGTCCTCTATTAATGGTAAAAGTCTGGTTGGTTGGGATTTTATTGCTTGTCCTAAGGAGGATGGAGGTCTAGGTGTTCTTGATCTCCGGTCTCATGGTTTGGCTCGTCGGAGAGGATGGCTATGGAAGGCCTTGCAGGGACGGGATGTGTATTGGGTGAAGATTATGGAGAGGTTGTATGGGGACTTTCGGATGTGGTCTAGAGCTTCCTTCCATCGGCGGGCCTCTCCTATCTGGAAGGATCTCTCGACTCTCTTTGAGCTGTTTTCTTCGGGGGTTTCATTCTCTGTTGGTGATGGCAAGCGAACCAAGCTTTGGATTGATAAGTGGGTGAATGGATTGAGACTAGCCGATCTTTTTCCTTCTTTATTCCTTCGTGCCCAGCTTCCGAACTGCTCGATTTATGAAGCTCGATTGGCCGGGCCTTCTGGGGAATGCATTGGGTGGAATATTCCCTTCTCGGCTTTGATAGATGTTGATCAGTTGGTCTCTCTGGAATCTGAGTTGGAGGTCATCCGACGCACCTCCGGTGAAGATGTTTTGGGTTGGAAGTGGGGATGCGATGGTTCCTTCTCTACGCAAAGCGCTTATCGGCTTCTCATGTTTAGAGGGGTGTCATGCTCTTTTTTCCAGGCACTTTGGAGGAACCATCTGCCACCTAAGATCTCCATCTTCGGTTGGCTTCGATTTCGAAAGCGCTTGCTTACTCGAGATCGACTCATGCACTGGGGCGTTGCCTTTGAGGATGCGTGTCTATTTTGTTCCGGGGGCAAGGAGTCTCACCGTCACTTATTCCTTGCATGTCCTTTCGTGTCGGACGGATGGCGTTCCTTCCTCTCGATGCTCAAGCTGCCTTTCGCTTCGCTCTGCATTTCGCAATCTTCAAATGAATCTACTAGTTATTGGCTGGCCCGCTTGAGATTAATTCTGATATGGAGCTGGTTCATCTGGTTTGAGCGCAACTCTCGCATTTTTCAGGACCGGCGATCCTCTTTGCCTGTTTTGGTTGCCTCTGCGGCTAACTTCTATTCATTATGTACTTCTCCTTAGGAGCTGGTTCTGCTTCGGTTGTTGTGTGGGATAACCTATGTTGGGGTTGCCTGTCTTTTTATGTTTTATTTTCGAACCTTGTTTTCTATTCTCCTTCCTCAACTATTGCTGTAACCTATCATTTCTCATGAATGGTATACAGTTTTCACGTTTCACAAAAAAAAAAGGCAAGAAACCTGTTGATTTAAAATGGATCTATAAGGCAAAATATTTTTCAGATGGAACTTTGCAAAAATATAAAGCTAGGTTGGTAGCAAGAGGATTCATGCAGATTGAAGGTGTGGACTTTCAAGAAATCTTTGCACCAGTTGCAAGGATTGAAACAATCAGAGTGCTAATAGCTCTTGCTGCTCACAGGGATTGGAAAGTCTTTCAGTTGGATGTAAAATCAACATTTTTGAATGGTGAACTCACTGAAGAAGTATATGTTTGTCGACCTGAGGGCTATGTTGTACAGGGAAGTGAAAACAAGGTCTACAAACTGAGAAAAGCTCTGTATGGTCTGAGACAAGCTCCTAGAGCTTGGTACCAAAAGATTGATCAATACTTTATTGATCAAGGTTTCAGGAGGAGCATGAATGATCACACTTTATACACTTTGATGAGTGAAGAAGATATTCTATTTGCTTGCCTATATGTAGATGACCTTCTGTTAACTGGTAGCAGTGTTAGCACTGTACAAAGCTTCAAGTTGAATATGTTTAACCAGTTTGAGATGACTGATTTGGGTGAAGTCAGCTACTTTCTTGGATTTGAAATTGGAAAGTCAGATGAAGGATTCTACATGTGTCAAAAGAAGTATGTCAGAGACATGTTAGAAAGGTTCAATATGTCAAATTGTAATCCAGTTAAGACTCCCATGACAACAGATTTGAAGTTAAGTAACAACATGAATGATGAAAAGGCTGACAGAGAAGTCTATCAAAAAATAATTGGTTGCCTAATGTACTTAACAAACACTAGGCCTGATTTGATGTTTGCAGTTGGAGTTCTATCAAGATTCATGAAGGAACCTTGTGCTACACACATGATTGCAGCCAAAAGAGTGATGAGGTACATCAAAGGTACTGCAGAACTTGGTTTGGTGTACAGAAACAGTAATGAAATACTACTAACTGCATTCGCAGATGCTGACTGGGCAGGGTGTACTGATGACAGAAGAAGTACATCTGGATATGTACTTAGACTGGGTTCATCTGCAGTATGTTAGAGTTCTATAAAGCAGGATACAGTGGATCTTTCCACAGCCAAAGCTGAATACATGGCTGTATCAGCTGCAGCCTGCCATGTTATATGGTTAAGAAGGGTGTTAGGTGAACTTGAATAACCTCAAACAGTAGCTACAACACTATGGTGTGATAATTCCTCAGCTGTCAAAGAATCCTGTCCAACAGTCCAGATCAAGACACATTGATACTAAACACCATTTTGTTCGAGACCTAGTAAATTCTGGTGCAATTGAGTTCAAACACCATTCCTCTCAAGATCAATTGGCTGACTTGTTTACTAAAGCACTTCCTTCTGAAAGCTTTGAAAAACTTAGAGATAAACTGGGTCTGATGAAGATATAATTTGAGGAGTGTTGAACCAAATTATATGGTCAACACTGAGTTGACTGTGAGTCATGACTCATGATGTCAGTCTTATTTGTCGTTTAGTTTACTTACTTGCATGCTTTGATTGATGTAATTAAGCTGATACATATAGTCTTTGATTGTTTCTAGAAGGTATCTGTTAGTTTGGGTTACTATATAAGCTTGGGTTACTATATAAGCTGCTGGTATACATTTGTAATTTTTGAATTTGAATGTGCCATCTTCCTCTCGAGTACATTTCCTCTGTAATAGATCTAGATTTTCTAATTCAATAAAGAGAGTCTACATTTCTTCCTTTTTGTGTTCAATTGAGCCAAGATTACATCAGCTATTTCAACAAATACAACATTGGTTGGTCATGTTTTGGTTAGCCTATCCAAAATACCTGCATGGAACTTTTTTAAAGATAAAAGGCCTCTATACAACTCTCACTAAATTTAAATAGATCTTAAAATTGACTCAATAGTGCCCATTTCAGTACCCTTTCAGCGTGCACTATGGAAATATTACGAGTACTAGATTGTGCTTTATGCCAATCTAACACAACCAAGACTAACTTGATAAGATCTCCTCAATAAGAAATCTTTAGATATCATGTTATCATCTCCAGGGATCATAGGATGTATCAGTGGGTTAAGTTGGTAACTTGTCACTATTGAAACTTGCCTATCATGCTAATTCAGGTGGGGCATCAAGTGGTACAATTCAGTACGTTTTGCATTTTAAAGGGAATCCACCGACTGGCACTTGAGCTTTTCTTCAACAGTTTTCAAGGTTTCGACATCATCATACTGTGCTCAGATACAGGTAAACATCAAGGGAAAGGGGAAGAAACCTACAAACCCAGACATGCGAGGCCATTTGCCGTGGTCGAAGGCTTCTCTGGCTGCTTTCACTGCCAAGTCGACGTCCTCTTTATCGCCCGCAGCGATCTTGGCAATCACTTCCCCTGTGCGTGGATCTACTGTCTCAAATGTTTTTCCTGTATCAGTAACAGTGAAATCAATTGTTTTGTTATGGGAAGTAATAACATTAAAGTATGATTGATGTAATAACATTCAAGTATGATTGAGCAACATGATATGTCAGACTCGTGCTCACTATTCTCCCAAGTAAAGCTGAAACATGCATGCATGATTGATTCAACAAGATAACCTTTTCTTTACGTGCTTTCTTTTGCAAAAGGTTACTTATTCATATATATGCTTTGGTAAAAAAGAAATCCAGAAGATGCTTCCTAAGCAATTGGTGCGGTTCTCCATGCCTTGACGAACACTCTTCCTAAGCAACTACTGCCATGATTAATCTCTTTATATAGCAAGAGGTGAAGAATTCAGTAACCCTCAAATAAAAAAGTTTCCTCCACAGATTTTAATCCTCCCCCAAATATTAGTGAACATTTGCATGTTCTGCAAAAGTCCAATCCCTAATCCCTTATGAAACGCGATGTTTTGCAGAACTCACTGTAACTGGACACAAACGAACGAAATAAACGAGTTGAAATAGTTGGTTTCTTTGTGGAAATCCCTCCCCTTTTCTTAACCACTACTTTTGGAAGTGAAAAAAATGGATGTAAACAATCGAGGAAACAACAAAGACAACCAAAGATGTTAGCTTGAAAGCCCTACAAGCGAAGGAAACCGAAAGGAGGAAGAAAGAAAACGTTTTGACAAGTTCCTTCACCTGAGACAGCGTCCACGAAGCTGCCATTGATGAAGAGCTTGGTGAACTTGATCTCGGGTATCTTGAGGCCATTCCCGGTGCTGCCATTGGACTCGGTCGCCATGGCTGGTCAGTCAGGCGAAGGGCTTGCACTTGCAGTGGTCGCGGCGACGACGACTCCTGACTCAAGGGGTCGCTGCGGCGCTGCTGCAGCTCTGCTCTGCTCGGCTGGGCTTCGGCGTGGCGTGGAGGTCACGGCTGTCACAGTGTCACATGTTATACTTATATATATAGGAGGGAGGAGGATTCTGCGGTGGAAGATTGCAAATAGTTTAGCGGAAGGGACGAGGAGTAGGCCCGAATCTTGCTTTGAATTTCGTGTATTATTTGGATTCATGCCTTATGTTTGTTGATGTCTGTGCATTTGCTGTAAATTTGTCGTGAAGCTTCTTCTATCATTGCACATTTGCACTCCATAATTAGTCCGATATGGAAGAAAAAGAAAAGAAATAACATGCGTCTCACACTTCATCAATTGTAATGGTTTTGATTTTTTAATGTTTTTTGAAGATTTGATGCGGACATTCCATCAGTTGAAACATAGTTGTTGGATTTTGTCACACCCCTCTAAGGTTTTTTTTTTAATTAAAAAAAGTGCAATATATTAAAAGCTGGCAGAAGCCAATCGCAAAAAGTCATCGGACAAGATGATCTCCAAGTCCGGAAGCCAAATAGATGACCATATCATTCGGTCCTTACAGACGCAAGCCATGTTTACTGCTCAATGGGCAACTTTGTTCTCCTCACGATTATCGAAAATGAACTGCAGACAATTACAATGTTCCTTCAAAAGGTTAATATCCAAAACAAAAATTTGAGAGTCTGTTTCAATCTCGAAAGGCGGCAAGTCGACATTGGCCGCATACAGAAGACCTTCTTTGACTGTCAAAGTCTCCATGGCTAACACCGAGTCACCAGAGCAAAAGGTGCTAACAGCACCTAAACAAGTTCCATCATGCGTCCGGATAACCAAACCAAGACCACCTACAAAGGAATCAAGTGAAGCATCACGTACAATTCATTTTCAACAAACCATTAGTTGGCGCCACCCACCTACCCGAGTTTAGATGACTCCGAACAAACCCCTCAGACACATGAATTGACGAATATGGCGTGGAGAACACTAAAATTTGGTTCACTAAGGGGGTTGCGGAATGTTGCCTAGCTTCGTGCAGCAAAAGGTTCCTGGCGTACCAAATAAATCAGCAAGAATTGGTGACCACAGCCCTGGTAAAGCTAACATCACCATTAGCAAAGAAGTTGGAAGATAATCAGGCGCCACTAACCCAGGTATCTCAGTTAGACATATTAAGGTGGAGCCTGTCAGCCAACAGGTTCCACACAGAAGTGGCAAAAGGACAAAAGAAAAATAAATGATCAATGATTTCATCTGACGAGCCACAAAAGGTACACGTGGTCAAAGTAGAGAGACCAAGATCGTTCAATCTAGAACGTAAAGGCAACCTAAGATGAAGGAGCTTCCAAATGAAAGTCTTGACATTAGGTGACCGCTCTACGGTTATAATTTGAGTTAATTACATTATATATTTCGAACTTTAGATTTTTTTCTCAAAGGTATTTCAAAGTTTTTATTTGGTTCAATATTATATTTAAACTTTAATTTTATTTCAATATTATTCTATCATCAATTTGATGTTAATTTTACTGTTTAATTGTTGGCCGATGCTGATGATGTGAACATCAACCTAGTTAGCAAATTGAATCATAATAAAAAAATTAAGAAATAACACGTCGACAACTCAAGCTTTAATTGCTGATGAGATGGGTGCGACTTGTCGAGGTGCAGAGATTAGAGGCAAGTATGATGTCACGTCGATAACTCAAGCTTTAATTGCTGATGAGATATATGGGTGTCACTTGTCGAGGTGCAGAGATTAGAGGCAAATATGATGTATGTTTCGGAGAAAAAATGAAACGAAAATATGTATGTTTTAAATATTGACATAGGCAAGAAAGGAGAGTTATTGACGCATCATTTTTTTAATTTTTTTATATATATAATTTGATGCGGACATTCCATCGATGTTGTTGAGATTTATATTTTGTATAAGAATAAATGTTTTACTTTTGTAATTGAAAAAGAGTTTAATAATTTTTAGTTTTATGGTTGACTTACGCATCAAAAATAAAAATTAGAATTTCATTTTTGATATTCTAAGGGATAACTGTAATTATCATTTTACTCACTTGCCTTTATATATACGTTAAATGACATAAAAATAATTTATACAAGACATAAATAAATATAATAATTTGGATAATGAAAAGTATATTAGTAAGTGATGTTAAAATAAAATTTTCATCTTATATACCTACTTTTGAATTGGAATTTTGGTTACAACTTCCTTACTATTAAATCTATAAACAGAATTCGCTTCGAGCGGAAAAAAAGTCAAATGAAAATTATATAAATATATAAATAATTATTTCGCACATTCTTTTTGTGCCTCCAAGATTATCTTGTACAGTAAGAAATTATAAGAAATTAAATTTAGTAAATATGCGAGAGACATATTATAAATAAACAAATATAATATTTATATAAAATATTTTAATAAAATTAATAAGGGACTATAAATGTATTTCGATATTTCAAGCAAAATGAAACTTTTTATTTTCATAGTTTTAAACTCATTTAGAATTTTAATTATCCTATTATCACATTTTATACATAAAAATAAAAATAAATTCCAAATAAACTGTGAATCAATTCGGGACGAAGAGATTAAAAAATAATAAATTGCATGTCTAATTGTTTCTAAGGTTAGTTGATGTAACATTCAATTTAATTTCAGATTGTGAGTATATTGAATGTTATGATTTATAAGACTTAATGAATATACTAACATCAATTTCAACTTAAGCATTTTAATTATGTTAATAATTTATGTCTAAAAAGTTGATATGTTAATTATCTCATCAAGCAAATCGCCACCCTTGATAGAATTATTCCTCCTATATTTGAGTAATGGTTTAGGCCAATGGTTTGGCCAAGAAATATTTGTTGTTTTTCATTAGCTTTGATGAGTTATTGATCTATTTTGATTGAATGATACTTCAATAATCAAAATTTTTAATTGAATTAGTTCAATTTTATTTTTTTAATTAATTGGTATTTGCTCTGATTTGATTGAATGACACCTCTTTTTATAAAATTAAAATTTTCAATTAAATTAAACAAAATTTAATAGTCTCGAAAGAAGAGATAAATGCAAAGCAGCACCCTCGTAAAAAATGAAATAAAAAATAATAATATTCCTAAAAATAGTAGAAAATAAAGTAAAACAAAACATATGTCTATTTAATTAGGGGTGAGCAAAATTCTTTGATTTACCGAAAAAACCGATTAATCGAACCGAACCGATTTATTCGAACTGAATTGACTGAACCAATTTAAGTTCGGTTTTCGATTATTTTTTCTGAAAATTCAGTTTTCGGTTCGGTTCGATAAATTTTCCGTAAAAAATTGGTTTTAATCGAATTTATCGAAAAACCAAAAAAATTACTATTTTACCCCCAACAATTCATTTATTTACCTATGTATCTTGACCTAGCGGGTTTAGGACTTAGGACCAAACCCAGTAAACCCACACCCGCCACCCGCCACCTGAATCCACTAATCCAGCCTTCAGCCCTTCAGGACTCGAGTCCAAAGTCCGACCCTAACCTAGCCGAAGGCCCGAAGCGAACACTTCTCCTCCCCGACTCCCCCCCCCCCCCAGCTGACTCTTCCGCCCTATTATTGCCCTAATCATGCTCATCTCCGATCCTCATCCGACATCCAACGCCCTACCTGCAGCCCTAACTCCTTGAATCAGCTTGAATCCAGTGCCTACTCATCTCCTCCGGTCATCACCCGGCAACATCGCAACAACTCAGCTGAAATGTAATTTCTGGTTTAAATTTATGTATTCAAATGTTGGTTTAAATAATTAAATTTATGTATTCATATGTATAAATTGCTGGTTGGTTTGTTTTCATATGTAATATGTTATTATGTTGGTCTCATATGTATTAAATTTATGAATTGCTGGTTTCATATGTATGACAGTATGAATTGTTGGTCTCATGTGTTGGTTTCATTATTCATATGTATGTGGATGTGAGGATTTTCTCAATCTGTTGGTTTCAAGTATCAAGTATGAATTTTGGTTCCATGTGTTGGTTTCAAGTATCAGAATAATTGCTAACATGCTAGTTTCATAGTATCAAGTATGAAGTTGGTTAATTCGGTCGGTTAACCGATCCGAACCAAAACTTTTCGATTAATTCGATCGGTTAATTGAAAGTTTTGGTTTTGAAAAACGGTTAAATAGAATTTGTGGAAAATCGATTCGGTCAACCGACCGGTCGGTTCGATTAATTTACCAAACCGACCGATGTACACCTCTAAATTTGACCAAGTTTCTAACTGATTCCAAGTGGCAACAACCTGTCCTTTTGAGTGATGAGGAGGAACCCCTTCTTCAAATATAATAATAATATTTTAATCTGCATCTCTTTCAATCTTTCATGTGCATAATGTGGATGTCTACACCTACAAATGCTCTCACCACAATTACAACATTTGTTTATCTTATCTGCATCAGCATCAAATTTTAAATAAAGCTAGGTTTGGCATAATGCATTTGGTAGTAAAAACAACTAAAACCAGTTCACACTCTCCCCAGCGTTTGGATTATTCTGAATTCTAAAATGGTGATTCACCAACTGATTAGAAAAAGACTGCCATTGTCTCGTAATTTGGACTGATTAATTATTACAATTTGGACATGTTTAGACCGCATTTCCTTAACTTTGACTAAATATTACTTAAATATTTAAATCTAACACATGCTATAAATATTTTCGAGTGATGTTTGTGCAAACACGTACCTACAAGGGAGTCCCACTCTATCTATCACATTATTTAACAACCCTTCATCAATTGTAATGGTTTTGATTTTTTAATGTTTTTTTAAAGATTTGATGGGGACATTCCATCGATTTGTCCAACGATTATAATTTGAATTAATTACATTATATATCTTGAATTTTAGAATTTTTCTCAAACGTATTTCAAATTAAAATTTTGGTTCACTAAATTCTATCATCAATTTGATATTAATTTCACCATTTAATTGTTAGCCCACGCTGATGATGTGAACATCAACCTAGTCAGCAAATTGAATCATAATAAAAAAATAAGAAATAACACGTCGGCAATTCAAACTAATTTAACTGCGTCATCAATCCTGGCAAAGAGAGTATTGCCTTTCTTAAATAATAAAAACAGGCTTTGGGTAATTAGATATATTGTTGATGAGTAGATATGGTGAGCTGTCTTGGTCATTCAAGAGCTTGGTGGAGACAATAAAAAAGCTTAGAGGAGATTTGAAAATTAAAGTTGGTAATAGAAAGAAGACTAGCATTAGAGGTTACCCCTGGATTGATATATAGTATACCGCTAGACAAGTGGCCCACTTACCATCAACATGAGTAGTGATTTCAAGGGTCTGACAGTGGACTCACTTATCAGGAAAGGTGAGTGGAATTGGGAGTTGCTGAACAAGGCGTTTGGGATTGAACTAGCAAAGAGAGTCTCTCAGATATATCTACCTAGGAGAGAGGTGGAGGATAAATGGATATGTGGACTAAATGGGAAACAAAAGTTGAATAGCAAGCTAGATTGCCTATAACTACTTAAATGAAGGAAACACACTGATGAAAGATGATCAAGGGAAATGGAAGAAGTTATGGGAGATGAAGGCGTTACCAAGAGTGAAGGTGTTTACTTGGAAACTGCTACTAAAGAGATTGCCTATTGCTGATTAATTTGCTTGCTAAGATAAGCAAGATACAGAAGCAAAAATGCTATGTACGTGTGTAATGAGGAGGAGGACAATGCTGAACACATTTTCTATAATTGTGCTATTGCAAATGAGTTTTGGGTGAAGCTTGAAGCTGATTGTAAATATAGGTTTGAGGCATGGAATGAGTGGAAGGATGGGAAGTGGATGGAAGAGGGGACCAAGCTGGGAAGTGAGGAAAGGAATATACTGTTAGGGATGATTGTTACTGGGCAATGGGCATTAGAGTTTTGGCCGACTGCAGCAGTTTTTTTTAAAACAACAGGTGCATGAATACTGATTGCAGAATGAAACAAAAAGTTGATAAGAAGGATGAGTATTGGCAGGCACATGACGGTGAGGTGAATTCAATTGATTATGATTACACAATGCATGGAAAGAGAAAACTCATGAAACTGGTCTAGGTGTCTATATATGTTGAAGATAATTTGAGGAGGAAAGTGTATGAAGCATACTGTTTCAGATTAACTGAAAGTCCTATAGTACTGGCTGAAGCTTGGGCAATCTGGTAAATGAAATGTATGAATGTGAAGCATTTGAAGATCTTTTCAGATTGTTCGAATGTAATCATGATGCTGAATAGGGAGAGAAAGGCTCCTTGGTTCATGAAAGATCGATCTGATAACATATTTAGGTGACATTGCTAGGGAGCTAAAGGTCCTGGAGTGGAATTACATAAGTAGAAATGAGAATGGGAAGGCTCATTTATTGGCAAGAGCTGGACTAGTTGAAAGAAAGGAAGTTGCAGATTCTGTAATTAAGGCCTATTAGTTGTCCACTGGATGGTTATAAAAATGATTAAGTCTTACCCGTAGAAGTAGTGGCTAAAGGGTATGATAATGTAAATAATGTAATAGGCCGGGTTGATAATAGTTTTAATTCATTGGTTGGAAAAAGTAGGGCTGTTCATTTAGGTTGGGTCGGGTCGGGTATAATTTGACCGAACTTGATCATAATCGGGTCGGGTCTCGGATTTTAAAATTTGAAACCCGATGACCCGATTATTTATATTTTTTAATTATTTTTAAAATATTTATATTTTTTAAAAAAATTAATTTTGTTAAAAAAATATTGTTAGAAACTCATTTTTTTACCTAAACAGGTAAACCCGACTACCCTACCCGAACTAGGTCAGGTTGGGTCGGGTCGGGTCGGGTTTGAGAGGTGAAAATTTTTCAATCCGACCCGACCCGATTACACTTGGTCAGGTCGGATCGATTTTTTCTCTAAACCCGACTCGACCCGACCCGTGAACACCCCTATGAAAAAGTAGAGATAGTGATGTAAGTATTGATATTGAAACTTCTGTATTTTCTTTGAATGAGTCTAGGGGGAATATATGATGACATGTATATTTTCCATCTTAAGTTGTTTATTTTCATGCTAAATTCGAATTAAATACTTCATAATATGTGGTTATTGTTATGTTTAATGTTTAGACAACAAAGTATGGAAAGAAATAAAAAAGAAGCCTCCTTACACGTTTTTGGAATCTGAAAATCGAAAAGAAAGCTGAACCTGATCGTCATGCCTTAGACTTGCCCACACCTTAGCGAAGATACATGTGGCATAATCAGAAATTACCAATTTCATGGATGAAAATTTATTTCTAGCTTATCATACGAATTTGGACTCTCCTTTTGTGTCTAATACATTAAATCAAGATATGTAGTTGTTAGTTTATTACCTTGTATGATTTATTTGATTTTTCTTTCTATTTTAGTTAGGTTTGGAATTCTCCTATAAGAGGAGAAAAATTGTAATGAACAAAGCATTTGAGTTTTTAGCTTTAGTTTTTATGCTTTGTTTTAGTTTTTTAATTTTAGTTTAGAATTAAGTTTTTCAATTGAGCAGAAATATTTTAAAAAGATGTTGGTCTTTGCGATGCGTGGCTAATTTACTTCTTTCTAGCTAAATGACGATTCGACATTTCGGTTCTACGGATTGTGAGATCTCTCTATGCTTAACATCTTTTGCTTTCTAGTATTCGTTTATTTCCTGCAGAAATTTATCTATTGTTTCTTTTTAATTATTGGTCTGTTACCAGGTTATTAAGACAATATTTAGCCTTTCGGTGTGACTGTTCCATGCTGAATTTAGAGGCAAATTAGTTGAGATTGTTGTTCAATCCGTACTAAGAAAATTTATGAATTAATTCGACATATGATATTGTTATTCAATTCATATTAGTCGATTAAAATTAGTGATCCCAAGAACTTTAGCTATTGATAGTTCCGTAAAGTGTCTCTAGGAATATTAATCATTAAGGGTTTAATCACAACGCTTATTTGGGTTAACCATAGATTTAAAGAAGATCATGGTTCTTAGCACTTGTCTACGATCAAATCGATTTGCTAAAAATAAAGAAACTCATCCTTTGTGTTTATGATCAATCATACGAACCAAAATTGAGAACTTACCTTTAGCTAGGCTTTTCTCTAATTGATTTCTCCTCAAATTTTAATTACTGTTTTTAATTACGTCTTCTTGCATCTAATCAAAAGCCTCACTTTTTTTTTTCTTTTAATTTTGTTTTGAAAGAATTTAAAACTAATCAGTCTCTGTGAATTTAACCCTACTTGTCACGATTATAAAATCTCGAGAAAGTAGGAATTTATTTTTGATAAATTCGACATTCATCAATATATCCCTACTCTTTTAGGGGCGAGGAATGCACGGTTAATAGCCCTCTATATCCTCTGCCCTCTCATTTGAGTAGAGAGCGATCTATCCTTTGAGTTTGATTTTTGTTTGATTTTTTTTTAAAAAATAACTCAAGCTTTAACCGATGAGTAGACTTGCGAGGTGCAGGGATCAGAGGCACATATAATGTTTAGGAGAATAAATGAAATGAAAATATGAGTGTTTTAAATATTGACATAGACGAGAAAGGAGATACGTTGACCTATCATTTTTTTTAATTTTTTATTATATATAATTTGACGTGGAAATTCCATCGATTGAGACATCGTTGTTGAGATTTATATTTTGTATAAGAATGAATCTTTTACTTTTGTAATTGAGAAAGAGTTTAACAATTTTTAGTTTTATGTCTGACTTAGGCATTTCTTCAAAAAAAAAAAATCCGCCTTAAGCATCAAAAATAAAAATTAGAATTTCATTTTTGATATTCGAAAGGATAACTGTAATTATCATTTTACTCACTTATCTTTATATATACGTTAACATAACATAAAAATAATTTATACAAGACATAAATAAATATAATAATTTGGATAATAAAAAGTACATTTGTAAGTGATATTAAAATAAAATTTTCATCTTATATACCTACTTTTGAATTGGAATTTTGGTTACAACTTCCTTACTATTAAATCTATAAATAGCATTCTCTTCTAGCGAAAGAAAAGTCAAATGAAAATTATAAAAATATATAAATAATTATTTTGCACATTCTTTTTGCGCCTCCGAGGATTATCTTGTACAATAAGAAATTATAAAAAATTAAATTGAGTAAATATGCGAGAGACATATTATAAATAAACAAATATAATATTATATAAAATATTTTAATAAAATTAATAAGGGACTATAAATGTATTTCTATATTTCAAGCAAAAGTGAGACTTTTTATTTTCATAATTTTGAACCCATTTAGAATTTCAATTATCATATTATCACATTTTATACATAAAAATGAAAATAATTTTAATTATATATATAATTCCAAATAAATTGTGAATCCATTCGGGACGAAGAAAACTTTTTTTTTAACAAAGATAAAAAATCACAATAGGTGACCATACTAAAGTTCAAATCCTAAATCTCTAGGCAACGATCAACATATTGCCACCAATTATGCTATCCACAATTGGCATTCAAGATGAAGAGATTAAAAAATAATGAATTGCATATCTAATTGTTTCTATGGTTAGTTGATGTAATACTCGATTTAATTTCACATTGTGAGTATATTGGATATTGTGGTTTATAAGGCTTGATGAGTATATTATCATCAACTTCGGGTTAAGTATTTTAATTAGGTTAATAGTTTAGGTCTAAAAAATTGATGTGTCAATTATCTCACCAAGCAGATCGTCACCATCGATAGAACTATTCCTCCTATATTTGAGTGATGGTTGTTATTTTGCATTAACTTTGATGAGTTATTGATCTAATTTGATTGAATGATACTTCAATAATCAAAATTTTTAATTGAATTAGTTCAATTTCATTTTTTTAAAATTGGTATTTGCTCTGATTTGATTGAATGACACCTCTTTTTATAAAATTAAAATTTCAATTAAATTAAACAAATTTAATAGCATGGAAAAAGAGATGAGGAACTCCATCTTCAAATATAATAATATCTTTCAATCTTTCATCATGTGCATAATGTGGATGTCTACACCTTCAAATGCTCTCAGCACAAGTAGAACATTTGTTTATCTTATCTGCATGACTGCATCAGCATCAAATTTTAATATTAAATAAAGCTATGTTTGGCATAACTGCATAACGCACTTCGTAGTAAAAACAACCAAAAACAGTTCAGAGTCTCCCCTGCGTTTGGATTATTCTAAATTCTAAAGTGGTGATTCACCAACTGATTAGAAAAAGACTGCCTCTGTCGCGTCATTTGGACATGCTTATGAGGCTGCATTTCCTTAACTTTACTAAATATATTACTTAAATAGTTAAGAATATTTTTGAGTGATGCTATGCAATCACCTACTAGAGAGCCCCACTCTATCTGTCCCCCTATTTACCTACCATTTCTCACACCCGAGATGGTCTTGCATCCTCCTCCGTCACTTGGAATCACATTAGAGGTATAGGTCACAACTTAAAAACTCTAATATCAAAATACCACTTCGTGCCATGACTGTCTCCCGGTTGTCCTGGCCGCCCATTAGCAAAATTGAGCAACTTTTATATATATATATATATAAAGTTTTTGATCCAACTCTCCAAATACATGTTCTATGCACCTCCTAGGCTAGGATGTGGTATCCCGTCCAAATCTTCTCGAGGACGGGGGATTCATGATCTATACACCAAGTGCTTGGCTCTTCAAATTAAATGTTGTTATGACTACCTCTGCAAAGTCTTTTCTTTATGGTACAATTTTGTTAATTCTAAATATTAGGATCTTAGGCTTCTCGATGTCTCTCGGGAGTTGGAGACTATCCTATAATGTTTTTTGTGAGTTATCTTTTGGTTTTCTGAAAATTGTGAGCTCTGGCACTTCTACTTCCATTTGGCTAGATAATTAATTGTTTGAGATACTTTTGTGCATGAAGCCGACTTTTTTTTTAATATAAATGCATTAGATTTCTCTACTTTAATAAGTAGTTTAATTATTAATCAGAGTTGAAACTCGAGCTTGTGTTTAAGTGCTTTTAGCCAATTGCTGTTGGAATCCATTAATAGGTTGACCCTGCCCTTGAATCCCGATGAGGATAAATACATTTGAAGGAAAGATTTGAGGTTGAGTTACTACCAAGTCGGTATACATGTTCCTTAAAAGACATGAACCGGCCCTTCCCTCCCCTGACCCGGTTTAGAAAGCCCTGTGCAGGTTGTCTATGGCCCTAAGGCCAAAATATTTGACTGCAAATTGATTCATTGTCCACTGCCTACTAGATCCCACTTGCTTCACCTAGGATTATTAAATATGGACAGCTGTCTGTCCTGGGAGCAGGCCTTCGAGTCTATTGATCACCTCTTTTTCCATTGTCATTTTGCAAACCAAGTCTGGTCACTCTTAGCCTCAAAACGGGACTTGATTTCTCCCAAAGATCAAACTAGAAATTCGATGCCTGGTTAATTTCCACCATCGTCCCCAAACCCACCTTCTACAATGCCCTTATTGTTAACACAGGTCGGTTCATCATATCTGGCACACCATGTGCAAATTATTGCACGAGGCTAGGCAACCTACCCCCATTGCCTAATGATTAAGATTTTATCCTTCACTAACCATTACCTTAAAAATCATGAGTCTAAGAGAAATGCAAGCATCATTCATACTTACATTAAATGGATTCCTCTGGTGTTGGGCTTCCTCAAAATTAATTGCGATGCATCGTTCTTGAATTGTGTAGATGGTGTTAGATTTATTATTCGAAGAGACGATGGGTCGTGTCTTGCTGCAACAAGCCTCTACAAGGAGTGTAATACAACTCTAATTGTCGAAGTCATTGCCGTTAGAGAATGTCTACTTTTTGCATCTTCCAATGCATTATCGGCAATTTACTATGGAATCAGACTCTAAAATTTTGGTGGATGCACTGAATGTCTTAACTCAGTCCTCATGATCAATATTTACCGTGATTACAGATATTTTGATTTTCAAATTTAAATGTAACCTTTTGGGGTTTAACTTTTGCTATTGTGAGGCTACAAAGCTGCCCATTAGGTCTCCGAACCTAGAGTCCCTTTTATACGCAAATACTGTCTTATATTTTGATTTTTTTTTTTTTAAAGAAATATTGATGGCCAAGAGGAGCCACCTAATCATAGCATAAAAATTCTAATGCTAAATCATTGTTGATAACCAACAACAACCATAAATTACAACATAAAAAGCTCTAATGCTCATATGTCATTGATGATCAATAACGACTACAAAATCATAATATAAAAACTCTAATATCAAAACATCATTTATGATCAACAACCGTCGTAGCAAACACTAAAACAATAACACCTCAACCAAATGCAAAGAAAATATAACTAATATCACAACAAAATAGTGGCCACAACTAATAAATGTAGGGCTATAAAAGGTTTGCATATTGCATATATTTAGGTGATCACCTCTAGTTTTTAACCTAGCAAAAATTTATTTTTATCCATCAACTCGTTAACTACAAGATGACACCATAAAAATAATAATCATAATATTACATCATAAAAATAATATTTTCAATAGTAGCCACAATATTACATCATAAAAACAACAACCACATCATCTAGAGATAGTAGTGGATTGTGCTCGAGCTAGTTCATTGTTCTCCGAGTCGTGCTAAGCACAATCCAAAAATATGAAGGGGTGGCCCATCACAAACCTACGATAAACAATATTAAATAACCATAATTCATCACAAAACATGGTAGCCTAATATTGTAAATAACAAAAAATAACCACATAATTTGGTAGTGCATTGAATAATAATGCAAATAAATGAAAAAACAAACAAAAGCAACAATATTTTATTTGCTACAACATAGATCTCACCTAATATAAGCCCCAAATAGAAGGGCTTAAATGTTGACCAAGCAAATGTTAAACCAACAAACTTATTGCACAAGTTCATGGATATCATTAATCATGAAGACGAGCTTTTAAGGTAGACTCTCACATCAAAATTTGAAATAGACTTTTGGCATTGTGACGAAGAGAACTCAAAACTAAAGATTTTTAACCAATTTCATGGGAAGCCTTACAATGGGGTCACTAGAACATTGTGGTAGAAAATCAAATATATTAACTAATAATGTTCTAAGTGGCCCTTTTTTCCACGCTTTTTATGGTTCTCTTAATTTTTTAATACATGAAAGAAAAAAAAACCATAGTAAAAATATGTAAATAAACGAGGATGGTATTGAAATACTAAACATGTTATAACCCAAAAATTTGAATAATTATTTTCCTAAATTTTTCGGCGAATTTTCAAATTTTTATTATGATTGAGGGGTATTTTGATAAATTTATGTAATTGAAGGGTTTTTATATAAAATATTCAAATCGGATTAAAAACTAAAATTTATTAGGTCTTTGATGGGGGAGGTGGCAGACGTCGTGAGAAAGAGAGATGGCAGCCGTCGTGAGAAGAGGTCGGTTATCAGAGGGATGATTGGAGCGATTCGAGGTAGGATTCTTTTCTCCGTTCCTTGTCCTTCGTTTAGGGTAAAAGTCATGTCCGGATGAGATCGAGATCGGTGATTCGTGAAAATGATTTAGATTTGGATTTTTGGAATTTTTGGGATTTTTGTTGATATTTTCGGATTTTCATCATTATTAGACTGTTTTGTTTGTCGGAAGCTTTGTTCGTCGGAAGCCTTGACTGCAGCCTTGCCGCCAGCCATGGCTGGGCTTGTAGCACCAGCGATGGCGTTGCCCGGCGCGGCAGTGCTCTGCCAGGCGAGGCAGCGGCCGGCCGAGTGCAGCAACACCGCCGCCGCCTAGCAGAGTCGATGCAGCACCGCCTCAATTGCCGTCGGGTTCAGGCGGCGTCGCCTTCCTGAGGACCTCCGGTCGCCGGATCTAGCGGCGGCGGCGACGGGGAGTGAGGGGAGATGGAGGTAGATTGACCCTAGGTTGAGGATGGGAGGTAGGGGAAGAAGTTTGTATATATATATATATATATATATGGATGTAGCAGTTTTATCATGCATTATAACAGTGATATAACGATGTTATCTTGGTAGCAGTGTCATTTAGTTGTAGCAGTAGTATATAGTATATTGTAGTGTTATAATAGATGATGACAGTGTTATAATCAAGGATATAGGTATATGGTAGATGATTATTTTTGGTGCTTTCTTGTAGAATTATTTGAGGACCCTTGGATTGTCGAATTTGCATAAATTATATATGAATCTTTACCTAAACGACGTTCTGGATTCATTGGTCACGTCCATTTCTTCAAAAGATGATCGGATTTCAAAAATAGTATTAGGTGGATTGTCTCGATTTGCGTGTCAAGCCTTAAATAATAATTTAAGTATTTTATTATGATGGTACATTTGGGTATGGTTTTAAAGGTGGTTGATTTTTGTTGACTCTCATCGATTCTCATCCCGACACATGTCTGATTATCCTAAACTGAAGTATTTATCTTGTTGTTCCTTCTGTTGATCTTGATATTTGTTATTGTTGAAATTCTTGTTGCATGTTGTTGGCTCATATACATGTTGATATCATACTATGTTGCCTGAATTGCATCTGTAATGATTATGATGATTAAGAAGCACATGTAGGTGTTAATGAGTTGCATAATGTTAGATTCAGATTGTTGGTTGGTCGCATTATTGATGTAGTTGTTGTCGTATGCATTATATTATTGACATCAGGCTGATAGCATTTTATGCATGTTGCTTCTATAATTGTAAGAGTATATTGGCATGATGTGCATCATGACCCGTTGTTGGGCGCAAGCCCGGACACTGTTGATTTATTGCCCGAGGTGTATGAGCAAGTGACACCGGTGATCACTAAATATGTGAGGCGTCGTGGTGTTAGACGTCGGCAAACTATCCTTTAGATAGTCGTACCTCTAGCTGGAGCGGGCTTGAGGTGCCACTCTCGAGGTGCGAGAGTACAGGGGAAACCCAATTATCCTTTATGCTCTTGATTGGGTGATTATTATGCATGTACGCATTATCGTTAGGATATGTATGATTTGACGTTGTGCTAGTTGACATGAGTATATGATAATAGTTATGAGGTGCATACATTATTATATAGGGTAAATTACACTGACCTCTCCTGATGTTTAGTGAAATTACACTGATCTCTCATCTATTTGTAATTTTATCTTATAACCTCCTGAGTTTTGTAAAAGATTACACAAACCTCCCCTATTACGAAATAAGATTACACAAACCTCTACTAAGTTTTGTAAAATATTACACAAATATCCTCTAAAAAAATACCTCAAAGATTACTCAGGAAAAGTGATTGTAACTTGGACAAATAGAGGGGGGGTCAGTGTAATTTTACTAAACCTCAGGGGAGGTCAGTGTAATTTACTTTATTATATATGTATATAGTGATTGTTAGATGCATAAGTGTTTATCTAAGGATGACATCGCATTGGCTGGTATGAGTATATAATATATATTAGTTGTGGTATGTACATAGTTGAATATCATATCATCATGGCATCATGGATGATCATCTTTACCTCTTGACATATTGTGATATCCTGCTCAGCTTTTCGCTTATTTTTGTTGTTTTTGCCTCAGATCTGCAGGTTCGAGTGGTAGCTGAGAAGGTCTAGTTAGATAGAGTAGAGGAGGTAGACTCTGATATTGATTTCCGTAGAAATGTACAAAGTTTCTTAAATAATATTTTATTATTGTAATAGATATTATTCTAATACAAGTGGTTGAGATTCATGTTGCAAGCTGTTCATGAAGATTTTGGAATGTTAGTTGATAGTTGGTTGCGCTTCTCTTAGGCGATGTTCCTTATTTAGGGATGAACCTAAGCAGGGCGTAATAAAACAACTATTCCATAGGATTTCATCAACATCTATTTTATCACTGTCAAGATTTCATACGACTCCGGTGTGATTAGTTAATTCCTAGAATTTTCAATAGATTTGATTAATACAATTTTTCTTGCCCTTATATTTATCGCCCTGGTATTTAACTTAAAATTTCTCCTCCAATTGGTCGTTGATTTCTTCCTAATCTTGCTTTGAAAATTAAGCTTACTTTTGTCAACATATGGATGAGGTTTAAAAATTCTTCTGTATATTATTAGGCCAACTTTCACCTTTCTCCCACAACAAACGAGAAGTAGTCAAATAACAAGCATTGATATAAAACCGCAAATTATATTTATAATATTTAAGTTATTTTAAAACCTTCATTAGAAGATAATTAAGGTATATATTCTACATAAAATATTTGATATAAATAAAATTAGGTAGGACGTGTTTCTCGATAGCAAATAACTAACTCGAGTTAGAACTACATGCATGATTGAATCTCGGAAAGAATAAGACAATAAATTAAATTAAGAAACAATAATAGCTGATTAATTAAAAAAACTCTAAAAACCCATGCCATAGAAAGTTAGAAACTAGATCTTGGTGATATAGGTCTTCAATTCAGTCATTGAGTTCTTAGCATCTTTGTGGGTATTTTTACAGCTAGTTTTCATTACTTATTTTCTTAATGTAAATTTTCAGAGGAAGTTCTCAATGAATCTTTGTGCTCAAATTAATACTTGGTCTTCAGACTACTGATTTTGCAAAATTTCAGTACTTATTGCATCACTGCTCTTGCTTTTCATCTCAATACATTTTATTGATTTGATAATTGAAAAAAAGAAAGCTTAGACACTAATCAAACCAACAGCCAAAAAAAGAACTACTTTATTTGAGAGCTGCGCAAGATGTTTCACCCCATTTTGCTCCCTTAGAATAGACAATTTCATCGGTTGGGTTCATACGTTGACCATCAGATCATTGACCAAACTGCCAAACTCCCAAACGGTTACATTCTCCAACTGTACTCCAAATTTAACAGATTTCTCACAGTTAATCCCTCCGAGCTCGATCAGAGGTCCTCCTTCTTTGACGCCGGCCACCACTAACTAGTCCACCACCTTTAAAAGCCCGACTCTTCTCCTCAAATCCAATCCAAGCTTCCATCTCCGTCGCTGGCGCCATGGACCGTCGGGAGATTTTGATATGGGCCTGCTGCGCGGCCGCTGTGACCTCTATCTTAGCCTCACCCGCGGCGGCAGCCATTGGCGTCAACTACGGCACCATGATGAGCCACCCGATGCTCCCCACCACCGTCGTTAAGATGATCCAGGCCAACGGCATCAAACAAGTCAAGCTATTCGACGCCGACGCCTGGACGCTGAGCGCCTTCGGGGGCACCGACATCGAGGTCATGGTTGCCATCCCCAACGAAATGCTCAGCCGGATCAGCGGCGACTACGACCACGCCAAGGACTGGGTGAAGGAGAACGTCACCAAATACACCCACGATGGGGGAGTCAATATCAAGTACCTAAATCTTTAACCAGTTCTTGAAATCGTAAGCCGTCCTCTGTTCTTGAATTGAATCGATGTGATCGGAGAAATTAAATTCGTTTTCAGGTATGTCGCCGTCGGCAATGAGCCTTTCCTGACGGCCTACAATGGCTCGTTCATGAATACGACATTCCCTGCGCTCAAGAACATCCAGAAAGCCATTGAAGAAGCCGGCCTCGCGAACCAGATCAAGGTCACCGTCCCGCTCAACGCCGACGTCTACAACTCCCCGGACAACAACCCGGTGCCGTCCGCTGGTGTCTTCCGCTCCGACATCCGCAAACTGATGGTTGACATGGTCATCTTCATGTTCTCCAAAGGAGCGCCCTTCACCGTAAACATCTACCCCTTCCTCAGCCTGTACCAGAACCCGGACTTCCCGGTCAACTTTGCCTTCTTCGACGGTGGCGGCCGCACGGTGAACGACCAGAACCACCAGTACACCAACGTGTTCGACGCGAACTACGACACGCTGGTGTGGGCGCTGAAGAAGGCCGGGGTGGGCGACATGAAGATCCTGGTGGGGGAGGCCGGGTGGCCGACGGACGGCGACAAGCACGCCACGTTCGACCTGGCGACGCGGTTCTACGACGGGTTCTTGAGGAAGATGGCTAAGAACGAGGGGACGCCCATGCGGCCGGGGGAATTGGAAGTATACCTCTTCGGGCTGGTGGACGAGGACATGAAGAGTGTGGCGCCGGGCAACTTCGAGCGGCACTGGGGGATCTTCACCTTCGACGGGCGGCCCAAGTTTCCGATGGACTTGTCGGGGAAGGGGAACGACAACTACTTGGTGGGGGCGGTGGGCGTGCAGCACTTGCCGGATCAGTGGTGCGTGGTGAACCCGCAGGCGAAGGACATTCAGGCGAAGCTGGGGCCGAACGTGGAATATGCCTGCTCGCTCTCCGACTGCACCTCGCTGGGATACGGGTCGTCGTGCAACCACTTGGATCGGATCAGCAACGCGTCCTACGCCTTCAACATGTACTTCCAGATGCAGGACCAGGACATCAGGGCCTGCGACTTCGGTGGCATCGCCATGCTCACCACCAAGAACGCCTCCAAGGATGGCTGCTTCTTCCCCATCCAGATCATTAGCGCGGCTCGCCCGGCCGCCGCCGCCGTCGGCAGGTGGCTGCTGCTAGGAGCCGCTGCGCTTGGGCTTCTGATCTGAGTAGGACTGGAATTACTAATATGAACGTGTTGTTGTTAGAAGGTAGAGAGGTTGAAGACGATGTTTCAGTCCGATGTGACTTCATTCATGGCCGCAATGGTATTTATATGTTGACGACATTCGAAATCGATATCTCTCTGCACTCAATTTGAATCGCGAACATTTCATTTTAATTTTGTCACCTAATAAAAGAATGTTAGGGACCTAATTCATTAATTCCACACTGAGATAAATCAGATGCAAATCAATTGGAAAAATGTTACATCTAGACATCAATATTCCATTCAGTAAAACTAAGAATTTTAATATGCATTTTAGTCGACCCATTAGTAACTTGTGGTTAAATATCCAAGCACGTTGCCAATAGAGTTCAATCCCTAATTATAGTGCTTTATATACTTATTTCATTGTGTGTATATTCTCGCGTCTATGTACGCCTTGTAATTAATGGCTATATTATAAAGTTATTTTTTCAAAAAAAATTAATATATATATAATCTTAATTCAAATAATTAAAATACTCATGGATGATTGCGAGTGGGTTTAGCCCTTCCTGTCGTTTGTACCCACACCACTATCAAAATAGGGTTAAAAACCAACACCATTTAATAGGAGCTTACGACCCTCGTCGACAACACCCGGAGTCCCCTCATCATTGGAGGGGACTTTAACATAACCAAGCATGATGGAAAATGATGTAATTGTGTTGGTCCCCGATCAGATGCTAAGAAGTTCTGTAAGCTCATTTCGAATATGGAGCTTCTTGGCTTGTGTATCTCCAGAGCCTCTTTAACATGGACAAATAATTAGGTCACTCCAGCTCTCATGAAACTTGATCACATTTTATCTAACTGTCTATTGTCTACTATGCTACCACTCTGTCAGGTCTTAGGTAGCGGCCGAAGACTATTCGATCACAATCCCTTGATCTTCTTCTCAAACCCCACGAAAGTATCAAGTGGGAGGCCTTAATTCAGATTTGAACTCCATTGGTTCAAGTCGCCTGAATTTGCAAATATCACTCAGAAGAGTTTCCCTCACTATAATTATGGCACACTTCGAAACAGGATCACACTGCATGATTGGATCACTAGATTAAAAGACTGGAGCTCTCTTCGCAAGATTCTTCGCTCTTGAGAAAGGAAAAAATCTAGAAGAGCATTTACATTCCTTCATTAACAAAGCCGATTTAGGAGATCTCTTCGATGCAGAAAGGGTGGAATTTACGAATGTCAAGGCAAAACTTGATAAACACAATGGTGAGGAGGATTTGTACAAGTGACAACAAGCTAAGTGGAGATGGATTAAAGAGGGCGATCGTAATGTCAAATATTTCCATCAATGTGCTTCTAATTAACCAAAGGCGTCTTAACTGGATATCCTCCCTCCAAGTAAACAATGAGGTTCTCACTGACGTGCGCAAGGCGTCTTAACTTGATATCCTCCCTCCAAGTTAACAATGAGGTTCTCACTGACGCAAGAGACATCGCAGAGTCATTCAGAGTCTTCTACACAAGCTAGGTTGTTGGGTACCAGGGTTTAACCACTCGTGCAAATCATATGGGCTGAAATTGTTTAGGCGAATTTTCTACTATGGAACGTCATGCCACACCCTTCACTTCTGAGGAGATTTTAGGAGTCATCAAAAGCTCAAAAATTACAAATCCTCTGGGTCGGATGGCATCCCTCTCGAATTCTTGAAAAATTACTGGGAGTCAGTGGGCCATAATATTGTTAAAATTCTTTTGGACCTTCAGCGGTGACCACAGGATCTTCACCACATTAACAAAGCGTATATCACTCTGATTCTAAAACTGCAAGGAGCAAACCAACGTAAGGATTTAGACCAATTAGCTAGGAGAATTGCCTTGTTAAGATCTTCTCGAAGTTGCTTGCAAATAGGCTAGCTCCAATTATTCAGGAACTTGTTGACAATACGCAAGGTGCCTTCGTTAGTGGTTGTGGTAGCTTCGACTGTTTCGTGATCGGACAAGAGACAATTTGAGCTTGCAGGAAATTGAGTAAGGACGTTTGCATGACAAAAGTGGACTTTGAAAAAGCATTCGATTTGGTTGACTAGGACTTCAATCTTGATGTCATGCCCCAACTGATGCATACAACCATGCAGACATAATGAGGATGAATAGACTGAGATAAAATGGACCAAATGTTCAAATATGAATAAATGTTTGTTCAAAGGAAGATACAGACTCTAATATCTCAAAATAAGACATCTATAATCAAGACTCGACTATGACTCCCTAACTCAGTCTGCTACGAGATCAGCAGTGTCGTTTGCCGCTCTAGCTGTGCCATGTCTACTAGCCACTGATCAGACTCCACAAAACAAAAATTAAACAAAACGTGAGTCCATGAGGAACTCAATGAGTGGTTCTACCGAACCTCCACCCAAATCCCAGATACAAGAATATATAACATGAATTAAAATCTCAGATAAATTCAGGGATTTAGTATACCATTTGGCCAATTGGCCAACCTGCATGAAATGAGAACATTTGGCCATAATGGCCCACATGCATAAATTATACTTGGCCATAATCGGCCATACAAACATAAGCATTACTCGGCCTCGACCATCCGCACAACATGAGTAATATATACTCGGCGTCGACCAGCCGCACAAACATAAGCAATGCTTGGCCTCGACCAGCCGCACAAACATAAGCAATGCTTGGCCTCGACCAGCCGCACAAACACAGTACACAATACACGGTGCACACAAGATTTCTATACTCATCCAACTTTCAGGGCATGCGCCTGAACCTAGCCCTACACCAGGCTCTGTCATTTGATTTCTATGTGTCACCCTACACATATTGTCTCTATGTTTAGAAATTAATTTTAAATATCCTAGCAATTTTCGTCTACTGACGTGGTGTCGTACCATATATTATGCTCATATATCTTGCTAAATCTTAGCACCTAGTATTTATCTACAATAGGATGTGATAAACATGGCACATCTAATTAAGCATGCATAGGGGTAAACACAACATTAAATAATAAATCGCAGCAAGAAATTATTTAGGACATCATATGAACAAGAATTCCAGCCCCTACCTAAATATTTTCTGCAATTAATTATTTAATTACAACATACAAAAATAAATTTCAGCATCAACATAACAATGTAAATATTTAATTAAGCATATTCTTGAGCATAGAAACAATCCGCAAGCGAGAAAAAAAAACTCATCTATATCTCTTACATCATGATCGACAACAAGAAATATAGTCATCATTATGAATTTCCCCTCGCTCATGCTCGACCGCCCCTAACCCTATACCCCATGTAGGGTACTGGGCCGGGCGTCACCCTTGACCTACCGTGGTTGTTTCTAATTTAAACAAGCAGATTACTCTACAAGAATTTTTATCTAGAAAACACCATTCCAAATTTACCAAACCTCTTTCGTCTACTCGGCCAAACCCCCTTCTTGGAGAATTACCCATGTAGCCAGCCCTAGGGGTTAGGAAATCAAGGTTTTCATATGCGTTAAGTTCCCTTAAATTTCCTTAGATGTTCATGCATCCTAAAACATGTAAATCTACAAGTTTTCAACGCTATAAATTAGAGAAAATTTCGACATGACCTCCCCTATTTTTCTTATGTTCGATCGGCCCCAATCATCAAGAAAAACAACACGAAAACCCCAAAAAAACACATCAACAACATGAGGGAGAGTTAAGTACGAGAAATCACAAGATTCGTCAAAGAATCGACAAGAAAATCATGTCATTCACAAACAAGGGTTCGGCCAAGGGCCTACCCTACACCTAAGGTTCAACCACTCACCTCTATTCGGAAGGGAAGGAAAACGAGATGAAACGGCTCCGAACTCCGACGACGGCTCCTAGCTCCGGCGCCGCCCCTTCTTTCTCTCCCACCTCTAGCCCTCGTCGATGTGCGTGTGGCTCTACTTGAGTCGTATGGCGGATGGGGGTGAGGGTTAAATATTTTTTTTTTACTAATTTACTCCTCGCACTTAAAAACCTCTAATCGACTCAACCCGCATCCGAATCAAGCCTCAATCGAACACGCGAACTTAGTTCTACCCCGACTTGAACCCAATATCCAATTTAATTTATAATAACACAAAATTTAGAGCCTTGCAATTTATTAAATACCCGGACATACATTCTAATTGTGGCGATCTCGTGACTCATCTCAGCGCATCCCCGAATCGGCCCCCTAAATCAAACAAAAGATTAATTAAAATTTTTCGGGTATTACACTTGATATGCTGATGGCTAGAGGTTTTTCCCCCAAATGGAGGATGTGGATCAAGTGGGTGATGTCATCCTCTGAATCTTCTATATTCACCAATGATACTCTCTCCAGACTAGTTTCCAGAGCGGCAAACCAAGGAACGATTCGGGGTGCTCTATATTCTCACCTGTTTAGAGGCTTAATGCACACCTTCTTTGCAGACAACCTTGTTCTGTTCACTACTATTGACTTTTCAAGTGCTAGGATCTTCAAGCTTCTGCTAAAATGCTTTGAGTTGTGTAGTGGACTACCTCGGAAAAGATGAGGGCCATCCATCTTTGGGAAGATACAACTAAGTGTGAACTTGCGGCCGAAATTTGAGGCTGCACTACAAGTAATTTCTCAATCACTTACCTAGGGTTTGCCATTGAGAATTAGTAAGCTTACTAAGACTAACTGGATTAAATTCATCACAAAGACTGATATCGCACTTGCATCATGGCAAGATTCTCTACTATCTAGAGTTGGACGTCTAAAGCTTAATAAGTGTCCTCACTTCGCAACCATCTTACATCTTCTCAATCTTCAAAGCAGCTTTGTGGGTTGTCAATAGGGTTGTCCATGCGGTTCAACCTTAACCGAACCGAACCAAAATTCACCAAACCGAATTTTTTTATATACCCGAACTCCAATCCGAACCCGAACCGAATTATGTCTAAATCGCTTTAACCCGAACTGAAATTATTCGGTTCGGTTCAATTTTTAACCTGAAAACCAAAATTTTAATTAATTCAGTTAAAATTTTAAAATTATTTTCTAATACCCATTTACTTATCTGTATTAAAAATTTTAAAAAATATATTATTTTTTAATTAATTTGGTTTTTGGTTCGGATCGATTCCCGAATTTTGGGAACTGAATCTGAACTGAAACTCAAAATTCGCTTCAGTTCGGGTCAAGAACCGAACCAGTAACCGTTGAAACCGAACCGAACCGAAAATTTTGGTTCGGATTTTTGGTTCGATTCAGGTTGAACCGAACACTGGACACCCCTAGTTGTCAAGTAAATTGATAAGCGTACATAGGCGAGTCTTCTTCTACACTAGCCAGGGCCCTAGATCGAGATGAGCAATATGTCTTGTGAACATTATCACTGGGAACCTAGAAGAAGGCAGGCTCAGCGTTCTTGATCTCCCAAGTCACAATCTGCAGGCTAGATTAGGGAAATCGTCGTGGAAGTTTTTATCCCCTATAGGTTCTTGCTGGGCTGACATCATCCATTCAGTTTATCCCAGGAATCTTAACAATCGTCACAGAATTAGCGGTGTCTCACCTTCACCTGTTTGGCGGTCTATTGTGACACTCCTCGAAGTTTTCCGCTCCTCACTCAGATATCAAGTTGGTCGGGGAAACACTATGAGATTGTGGCACGATCCATGGCTAAATGGCCAGAGCCTAAAAGATAGATATCTCATGCTCTTCTCCTTGGCATGTAGGCCTCACTAGCTCCATGATCATGGACGCCAAGGTCTTTAATCATGCATGAGGGGGTAGCCATTGGTTGGAATATTCTATTCAAAAACTATGTCCCCTTTGTGTATTTATCTAGGCTCGCAGAGGATCTAGTGTCTTGGAAGTGGACCATAAAATAGGCAATTTAGTACAGGCTCCACTATAATAAACCATCTAAATTTTGACGTCGAATCAAGAGTTAATTTCGACACCTACATGAGTCGAAACGTACGTTTCGACGCTTGTAAAACTGACGAAAGTGAGTGAATGATGAAGGGAGCCGAAGTTGACGTATCGATGCCTTGTCAGGCGTCAAAATGTTACATATCGACGCTTGTGACAGTCGTCGAAACAAGCGTCGAAAACATTCAAAAAAAATAATCCTTGTATATCGGCGCTTGTCAGTGGCGTTGGTATGCAACTTTATTTAAAAAAAAAAAAAAACAACGGAGGAATCTAAATTCGAGAATGCGTGGCTCGAATATCGCGTGCGGTGTCAGTATTCGAGCACGCGCGGCTCGGATACCGCGTGTGCCTCACTCGGTATTGGAGCCGCAGCTACTTGATTTCCACCATGCGGCAGAAATCGAGCGATCGTTATAGTAGACGCCACTCGATTTCGCCGCATGGCAGAAATCGAGCAGGCATTTTGAATCCTGAGCTGCTAAATTCATTTTAAAATTATCGATTTTAATTAAATAATTAAATAATAAATTTATATAAATTGATAAATAATTTAATTAATAACTCGAAATTATATATATATATATATATACATAAAAAAGAGTACTAACCTTTGAAATGAATGTGATGCCTTAAAAAATTATGGTAATCTGAAAAAATGAAGAAGAAAAATAATTAAGAAGTAAAGAAAAAAACATATGAAGAAAAAATGAAGAATGAAGAAATAGAAGAAGAGATGAGAAAGAAGAGGAGGGAAAGAATAGAAGAAAAAAAATGAAGAAGAAAGAGGTATATTTATAGAAGTAAAAAGTTTTAAAAAATAAAAAATAAAGAATTATGGAGGCGGGAAATCTCCCGCTTCTCCTGGGCAAAGCACCCCTCGGCGAGCGTGCCGAGGGGCTTTACTCACGCATGCCCGGGTTAGCGGGTTTGAGCGCCCGTCCGCCCGTTCGCACGCGCGGGTTAGCGGGTTTGAGCGCCCGTCCGCCCGTTCGCACGCGCGGGTTAGCGGCGTGTTCGCGGACGCTAGCTGGCGCGGGTCGCGCTCTCGTGACCTGCGCCACCTGCAGACAGGCGTCGAAATATTTTGACTCCTGCTGTTGTGGTGTTGAGAAATTTTCGACGCCTTCTGCAGGCGTCGAAAATTTCTTTAGTATAATTTTTAAAAAAAACATTTTGACCACTACAACACATCCTTTGAATTTTGACGGCAAATTATAAATAAATTTTGATGTCGGTGGAGGTAAATATTTGCATATTGACGGCAGTAAATTCGTCGAAAACATGTGTCAAACAACCAACGCTGAATTTTAAATATTGACGCCTCTGCAAGCGTCAATATTTAAATTTCGACGTCGTGTACGGTTGAAAAGACGAGTCAATATTTAAAATTAGACGTCGTCTACCATCGAAAAAAGGCATCAATATTTAAAATTCGACGTCGTTGTTGACGCCAGTGAAGGCGTCAATATGGTTAGCATATTGACGCCTCCACAGGCGTCAATATGGCCGCCCTTTTTATTTATTTTTATAATAAAATATCATGAACCGTGTAATTAATATACTCGTAACAAATAATTAATATATTAATTAGCTAATTAATTTAAAGTTAATTACTTAAAATTTCTAATTACCTCTAACCATTAATCAAATTAGGCATTAAATTAATAATCTCATTTGATTAAAATAGTATTACAAAATTTGATCCAAACAATAATACAGAGAAGAACTAACAGTAATTTTATTTGCCAATAAAATTAAATAATCTAATCTTCATCGTCCATTTCCTCGTGCTCCTCCTCATCTTCTTGTTCTTCCTCATCGTCTTCTTTATATGGATCGACATCTCTATCTATACATCAATATCAATTATAAACATATAAATTTGAATATTATCAATTAAAATATTCAATATTACAATATATAAATTTGCTTACAGTTTAGAAATGGATCTTTACTTGTTCCTTCTCTGATATTAGCCGACGGTATTTCATGAGGAAGACTTTCAGGAACACATAATCGACTCTGTTAGAAAAACATATTTAATTAATTACAATGCTAAAAAGATCAACTACAAATAAATTAAATAAATACATACATAATCAATTGGTGAGAAAAACATATTAGCTTGATTAATAATTGGATTTAGCCCCTGTGACGATGAACTATCAAATTGATGTTGAAGCCACATCTGTTCCATTCTGTTGAGTCTTTGTTGAACCTCCCTCATCTCAACATCGTGTTTTTGCTGCATTTCTTTCATTGCAGCCTCTTGTTGTCGTCGAAGCTCGTCATATGTTGCGTCGTGGGAAGGTGCAACAAAAGATTGTCGCTGATGTTCATAAAATTGACTTGGTGTGACTCCAATCCCTTGTAGGCGAACTCGAGAATGATGTTTGGGACCAGATATTTCCCGATATACTTGGTTCTCGAGTTGAACTCGCTCTGTTGTTGGATTAGTCTCAAGTCGCTCATTAAGTGTTCGTTCAGCAGTGGCCTACATTTCAAACAATAAATTATAAATTTAAAAAATATTAATTTAATTCATTCGTAGATGTGTTATACCATAAATTGAGTCGTTTCTTTGCGTACATATCCTCCTCCAGTTCTACGAAGATGTGTTGTTCTATACACTTCAAGCTCACTGGGCTCTCTATCATGTGCACGCCGCTTCACACAATGTAAATAATAATTAATTATTTAAATAATATTAAAAATAAAAATAAATAAATTATAAATTATTTACTAAATTACTTATAAAATCAGCACGTCTTTAAATGTAAGGGGTCGCACCACTAGTATACATTCAATCTTGAGTAGCACTTCTTGCCCTTCGACCCCGTTCAGATGCAGCCTGTCATATTTAATTATAATTATATAACAAATATTGCAAGTATCAAAATATAAATTCTTACCTGACTAGCTGAAGAATGCCAATAGTCGACCATTCTTATCCATGATTCCCTACTAACATTTCGTGGTTGACGTGTAAGATTTTTCTCCTTTGACTCTTCAATTTTAAAATATTTTTTTTTTAATATAAGTTTATAATTTTTAAATTTTCTGTCAAAGGCCGCCACAATAGTGCGAAAAATACGATCCATGTTCTCAGTAGGGATCAAAAAATATCTCTGCATTTATAAATGATATTAGTTTGACCCCAAAATATATATTTAATATATAGTTTCACATAACTAAATAATGCAATCTAACATAAATTCATATAAATTCATAACATACCAATAATTGCTCCCATAATACATTCTTATATATGGAAGAAATTTGATTCCAATGATCAGACGTCAACGGTAAGAATGTAGAATCACGCACTAATAACCACATAAAACGTGAGTATAATCTATGGCCGTCATCACGACTTTGACCCCAATCAGAAAAGTTGATCATAATTAACTGGTCGGGATTAAGTGTATACACAGAAGAAGCTGTAAAATATGAAAACCCATCATGTTGCATTTGTGTTGTACTGTCTATTTTTAAATTACAACAGAAAACATTAATATTAATTTGATTAAATAAATAATGTCCACTTGTTTGATGACATAAAAACTAACTCCAAATGTAAAAAGGTCTATGAATTCATCATTGTGAAGGCTCAGGACGATCACTCTCGGGACTAAGTTCACCCTCCTCGCGGGTCTCAGCATCTGAATCTATTATTCTTGATCTTGACATCCTGTATAATAACATAATATTATATATGGATAAATACATAAAGATTAACCAATTATACAAATAATATTGATAAATAATAAATCATTTACCGATGTCATATAAATCTCTAGGATGTACATTTATGACATGCGACCACTCATTATTCTTCGGATCTGACATGTAAAATACTTGTTTTGCTTGTGATGAAAACACATACGGGTCATCTTTTAGAAATGCACCGATATGAAATAATCGAGAAAGATTAACTAGTGTGAATCCATTCTCATCCACTCGTAAACCCCGTGAATTCCTTATATCAACCCACTCAGCACGAAAAAGAACTACCTTGAATACCCCACGGTAGTCCAATTCAATTACATCCGTCAGAACTCCATAATATTGACGATTGTCAGCTTCAACCATTAAACCACTATTTTGTGTTTTACACAATCTTTCTCGTTGCTTAGTATGAAATCTATAACCATTTATAATCAGTCCATTATATTTTCTAATTACGGATACTAGACCTCGAGCCAACGCAAGCAGTGAAGCATCACAATTATTTTGTACCATTTTCGACACTTTATCTTGCAACCACAATGCGAATCTCTCTATGATCCACCTTTGTTGTTGAGCATTCAATGCAATTGATAAATTATTTATACGACATTGTTCTTCAAGAAATTGCCTGAGACAATAAAATAAAAACAACACAAAGAATCTAAAAATAACTTAAAATATGGAGACATTTAATAACAATTGATACCTTTTATATGGTTCAATTATTGGAGTATGCTACAAGACATATATGTGTATTTGTGCATATGCATTTAAATCTAACGTATCAATGTGAGCTTTGCCAATAAATCGACCACCAGAAGAAAATAAGTAATTTTTAATATTTTCAACTTCATAATTTCTCTGCGGTCGATTGAACACCGTTTCAATATTATTAAAATATCGAGAATAAAATGTAAGACATTCATCAGCAATATATCCTTCAGCGATGGATTCCTCTCATTGTGCTTTATTTCGAACATGAGATTTATATCTCATAAATAACCTATGAACACGAGACAAATTCTCCTCATTTGATGATTCACTGTTAATACTTAATGAACACGAGATATTTAAAAAATAAAAATAAAACAAACCTTTCAATTGGGTAAATCCAGCGATAATGAACAGGACCACCAAGTTTCACCTCTGTTGGAAGGTGAATCATCAAATGCACCATAATAGTGAAAAAACTCGGTGGAAAAATTTGCTCCATTTTACATAAGAGCAGAGGCACATGTGATTGCAAATCGTCCAGGGTACAATGGTCTAAATTGGCACTGCATAACTTTTTGAAAAATGCAAAAATCTCTTTAACAATGAGGAGAACATCTTTATGCACAATTCCTCGTAATGCATGCGGAAAAACATCTTAAAGCAGTATATGTGAATCATGACTCTTCAAGTTTTGCAATCTATGATCCTTGAGATTCACACATCTAGAAATATTTGATGAGTATCCATCAGGCACTTTCATATTTTTGATACACGTCAGCATGAGATCTTTTTCAAGAGTGGACATTGAATAAATTGCCAAGGGTATATCATATCTACCATTTGGTAATAACGTTGGATGTAAATGATGTCTTATATTCATGTCTTGCAAATCTAATCGAGCATTCAAATTATCTTTCCCTTTTCCATCAATATTCAATATAGTACCAATCAGATTATCACATATATTTTTCTCAATATGCATAACATCCAAATTATGGCGTAATAGATTATGCTGCCAATTTGGTAATTCGAAAAATATACTTTTCTTTTTCCATATCCCATAATCTTGCATCTGAAAACTTTGCTGAGTTTGTGTCTGCATTAATGCCTTCTGACTCACTACCCAAATTATTTCGAGTGCGCTTTCTACTTGTGTTGGTAGTTTTGTCATAAACATGTTTAATGTGTTGAATCTGCTCGTAAACAATCTTTGAATCAACTGGCACTGGTGTATTATCATTTTCTATTGTCTCGTCAAATAATTCAGTGTCCTGACGAAACAGATGTTCTTGTGACAACCATCTACGATGGCCTAGACACTACTACAAACTTGGTCTTCAGCAACGGCTATCAGCAACGGCCGATCAAGCCGTTGCTATTTGCAACGGCGTTCTTACGGCCGCTCGAGCCGTTGCAGATATATGTATCTGCAACGGCTTTCTAACGGACAACCGAGCCGTTGCGGATTATTTTAATTATCAGCAACGGCTTTCTGACGGAAAGGCGAGCCGTTGCTGATTATTTAATCTTCAGCGACGGATTACTAACGGATAAGTGAGCCGTTGCTGATGATAACTTATCAGCAACGGCTTTCTAACGGGCGAGTGAGCCGTTGCTGATAAGTTTATATAGGGCACGCTCTCGCGCCCGACCCTTCTTCCTCCCGCTTCTGCCGCCGCCGCTCCTGCCGACCTTCGCCGTTGCTGCCGACGCCGACGCCTCTCGCCGACGCCTCTCGCCGCCGCGCCGCTGCCGCTGCCGCTGGTATGTAGATCGGCCGGAGATGTTAAAATCCGACCGAAACCCTATTTCTAGGGTTTCGGCCGGCGGCGGTCGGCCTATGGCCGCCGCCGGACCTTCTACAGTGGCAGGACAGTGTGTCCGGCCACTGTACGCCGGTGCCGGAGGGTGGACTCCGGTGCCGGAATATATATATATATATATATATATATATTATTGTTTTGAAATTGTTAATTAATTAATTTATAAATGTTAATTAATTGTTTAGATTAATTGTTTAATTTGTTAGATTAATTATTAGGGTTTAGATTAATTTCGGACGCGCGCCGGAATCGTCCACTTCGGACGCGCGCCGGAATCATCCAATTCGGACTCGCGCCGGAATCGTCCAATTCGGACTCGCGCCGGAATCGTCCACTTCGGACGCGCGCCGGAATCGTCCAATTCGGACTCGCGCCGAAATCGTCCACTTCGGACGCGCGCCGGAATCGTCCAATTCGGACTCGCGCCGGAATCGTCCACTTCGGACTCGCGTCGGAATCGTCCACTTCGGACGCGCGCCGAAATCGTCCAATATGGACTCGAACTGTCTCGAAACATTTAGAAAATAATCATCCATCCGACGAGTTGATATGTTTCACGTACGCATCGACGAATCGGATATGATTTAGCAAAACCTTAGATCCGTTCGGGGATTGTATGTTCGTGTAAAAGAAGTATATGATCTTTTATACGACGTACAATTCTTGAATTGTCCCTGATTGGACAATTTGGGAATATAGTTATTTGTACTGCACTTACGTTTTTATTTTAACTGTTAACTAATTATTCTAAAATTCGGCAACATCTCTCTTGTTCTCCGATACGCGCCCAGATGATATGCGTATTCGGAGAACTGTAGGGAGATGCTGTCGAAATTTAGAATAATTAGTTAACAGTTAAAATAAAAACGTAAGTGCAGTACGAATAATATAAATCCTGAATGGAATAGGACAATCTCACCTAAAGACATTAACCAAAGAAATTGTCATTGATTGACAGAATCATGTCGGCTGATCGAAGTTGGATGTACCGACGTTTTGATCGTGGAGCTTTAACGAATGAGTTTCGATTAGGCGTAACGTACTTCCTAAATTTCGCCTATTCGAATCGGAATTTCGTTAGCATGGGTGATCAAATCCGATGTCCGTGCCGCATTTGTTCGAATGGACGATTTTTGGATCGGGAGACTGTCACTCTGCATCTATATACCAAAGGATTTACACCAAGATATTTTCTATGGACTTGTCACGGGGAGTCACGCGAAGTCGGGACGTCGAGCAATCCTGTCGTTCAGACATATGGTGAATCTTCCTCTGCTGGTGCTTCTTCATCCAGTCAATGTAATCCCTATAGAACTATGATACTTGATAGTCTTGGGGGTCAATTCCACCTGAATGATAATGTTGATCGGCCAGTTCTTCAGACATCAGTCCCACCAGATACTACAGCGGTTGATATCACATAAGTAGGGGCTGCGGTAGAGATTGAATTACCGAATAAAGAAGCTGCAGAATTTTACGAGATGTTGAAAGCTGCCGATGAACCTTTGTATGAGAATTGTCCTAAATACACTAGGTTTTCAGCAATGACACAGCTCTTAAACATCAAGGCCGATTGTAATATCAGCGGAGTTGCGTATGATCGGATTGCTGGATTGATTAATGGAATGCTGCCTACTGATAACAAGTTTGAGCCTACTTTTTATAAGACTAAAAAGCTAATGAGAAAATTGGGGCTTGGGTACGAAAAAATACACGCGTGCCAAAATAACTGCATTTTATATTATAAAGAAAATGTGCAGTTGGATAAATGCCCTGTATGTCAACACCCTCGTTACAAGGAGAAGAAATCGGTCCGACAGAAAAATATCCCGTTTAAGGTGCTTCGGTATTTTCCACTAACACCGAGGCTTCAAAGATTATTCATGTCGGAAAAGACAGCCCCCTACATGAGTTGGCATGCAAGAAGTCGTGATGATACAGTAATGACTCATCCATCTGACAGTGAAGCATGGAAACATTTGGATACATGTTATCCTTCATTTGCTATGGATACTAGAAATATCAGATTGGGATTGTGCACAGATGGTTTTAATCCGTTTGGACATTCTGCAACTCCTTATTCAATTTGGCCAGTGCTGCTGACAGTTTATAATTTTCCACCGTCAATGTGCATGAAAGATGAATTTATTTATCTTTCGATGATTATTCCGGGTCCTAAGGGTCCGCGAAAAGAAATTGACATATTTCTCAGACCCTTGATAGATGAATTGAAAACATTGTGGACTGAGGGAGCTGTCACTTATGATTGTCATCGGAAGCAAAACTTTAATTTAAAGGCCGCGGTCTTGTGGACAATCAATGATTTCCCGGCGTACGGCATGTTGTCGGGTTGGAGCACTCACGGCCGACTCTCTTGCCCGTATTGTATGGAACACTCTAAATCAATCAGTCTTCAGAACGGACGAAAAATCTCATTCTTTGATTGTCATCGTCGATTCCTACCGGTTCATCACCAGTATCGAAGGAATCGTAATAAATTTACTAAGGGCAGAGTCGAAAGAGATGGGCCACCACCGATGTTGTCTGGTGAACAAATGTTAGCACGTGTTTCAGCACTTCCAGATATTGTATTCGGTCGCAATGAAAGAGTGTCAGGTTTTGGCCAAACACACAACTGGGTGAAAAAAAGTATCTTTTGGAAATTGCCCTATTGGAGTTCATTATTGATTCGACATAATTTAGATGTCATGCACATTGAAAAAAATGTGTTTGATAATATTTTCAACACTGTGATGGATATTTCTGGAAAAACTAAAGATAATGTCAAAGCTCGACATGATCTGAAAATACTTTGTAAAAGACCAGAGTTGGAGTTACAAAAGGTCAATGGATGATATCTGAAACCGAAGGCCCTATATGTGTTAAATAAACAACAGATCAAAGATGTTTGTCAATGGGTAAAAGAACTCAGATTACCCGATGGATATGCTTCAAACTTATCTCGATGTGTGAACGTCGATGATTGCAAAATATCAGGGATGAAGAGCCATGATTGTCATGTATTCATGCAGAGATTACTTCCGATCGCATTTCGAGATCTTCTACCTGATAATATTTGGGGTCCGTTGACTGAATTAAGTATGTTTTTTAGAAGCATCTGTGCAAATGTCCTTCGAGTCGAAGATATGTCAACACTTGAAAATAATATTGTTGAAATCATATGCAAGCTGGAGCAGTTTTTCCCTCCTGCATTTTTTGACTCGATGGAGCATCTACCGATACACTTGGCATACGAGGCACGAGTTGGTGGCCCCGTTCAATATCGTTGGATGTACTTATTTGAAAGATACATGAATCGACTGAAGAAAAAAGTAAAAAACACCGCAGCTGTTGAAGGATCAATATCTGAATCGTATATCATCCAAGAAATTTCAACATTCTGCTCATTTTACTTTGAATCCACAGTACATACAAGATTTGATCGTCTTCCACGTAACGACGACGGGGGTGTTCGACATTCAGATGGACGTTTAAATATATTTTGTCACTCTGGTCGTGCTTTTGGTTCTCGTCCATCTCGACACTTAAGCGATGAAGAGTATCATTTGGCACACTTGTATGTATTACTCAATTGTCCAGAGATTGAACAATTCATTGAAATATTTGACATTGAGATGGTGCAAAAATACTCTATTCACAACGATCAAGAATTGGAGACATTACGGAATCGTGATTTCCCTTCTTGGATTCAGACTTACAGCAAAGATCACATAGCTGAAATAGATGAAAAAATATTTGAGTTTGTTAGTGGACCGTCGCGACTTGTGTCGTGCTATAGCGGATATTTTGTTAACGGGTATAAATTTCACACGGTTGAATATTCATCTACAAAAAAGACGATGAATGCTGGGGTCTGCGTGAAAGGGACAACCTATGTTGAATGTGATATGGATTTCTATGGACTAGTGGAAGAAGTGATAGAGTTGCACTACTTCGGCTTGAAATCAGTGTTCCTATTTAGATGTCATTGGTTCGATACAACAGAAAGGGGCATGAAAGTTCATCAAAAATACAAACTTGTTGAGGTTAATTACAAATCGAAATTGGCAGCAAATGAGCCATTTATATTGGCATCACAAGCCGAACAAGTATATTACGCGAAGTATCCGGCTCGAAATAAAGATAGAGCAGATTGGCGTGTAGTTTGTAAGACAAAAGGTAGAGGAAAAATTGATCCGATAGTAGGAGAAAATGATCCTCCTGGTTTCTATCAAGAAGATGATCTTCCTGCTGTGGATCGTATTATTCCAATACTCGAGGATGCAGACACAACGTCAATTCAATTAGAAGTTGAATATGCTGATGATGACGATCATGAAATTGAGGAAGCTGAAGATGAAGAAGATGACGAAGAGGAAGAAGAGGAAGAAGAAGAAGAAGAATTCGAAGACTATTATTCAGATGATGAGGAATAATTGTAAAGTATATATATTTTATTAAATATATCTCTACTATTTATACAATAATCTGATTATATGTCTGTTCGACAGATATGTCTGGTCGTGGTTATCGACGCAGGAGAGCTTCGGAGTCTCCGATCGGTGAGACTCCAGCACTTACTCCTGTTGCTGATCCTCCTGTTGCTGATCCTCATGAGGATGATACTGCCGAGGCTAGTACATCCAGACGCAGGCGGCCACGCGGGCCGAACAGGTGGCAGCCTCCACCAGCCACAGAGTCGCGTAGATTGATCAGCGTGATTGGGGAGCGGTAATATATCATGAATTATGAATCATTACAAATTCATTATATCATAATATAATATTAAAATTTATTTTTGTTGTGCAGGTTCGAGCAAGAAGAAGTGCCGAGGAGCATTTCTTCTACTATTCGACGATACATGCACGGGGCATGGCCTACGTGGTCTCACGTGCCTAGCGAGCACGTCGACATGTTATGGCGCGAGTTTGAGGCACGTATTATTATTTTTTTTACATGCATGATGATATATTAAGAATTGGTACTGATATTATTATTTTGCAGGCTCGCTATACATGGGCCGAGGACCAGAGGTCCTTCATTTACGCTGCCTGGGAGTCTATTTCCCGGGCAAGGTACAACGGGCAGCTGGGGCAGTCTCGGTCCCGAGCGATGGCCCGAGCTGGGACCACTAACATCGCGGAGACTCGGGGATACGGCCCCAGTTGGATTACTCCGGATATATGGGACCAGCTCGTGGGGATATGGTCGACGGATCGATGGCAGGAGGTTTCTCAGAATGCGGCTAGAAATCGCATGTCGGGGGGAGCAGCGCGTCACACCGGCGGCTCTGTTGCATTTGCAGTGCACGCAAACCGTATGGTAAGTATATCGTTTAATTATATATTTTATTTGTTATTATGTGTACTAATTAATGTATTTGTTTTGTAAATGTAGACGACGGTGTCGGATGACGGGACTGTCCAGCGACCCTCCCCGATGGCGGTGTTTGAGCGGACTCACCGTCGAGCACATGGGACGGGGGAGTACATCGACAACCGCGCTGCATACATTGTGGTAATTATATATTTGTTTAAATTATTCATTATATATTTATAATTTAAGTTTTATGATAAATATTAAACAAAAAATCAAACTTGAGTAGGAGACGTACAGCCAGAGGGTGGTGCAGCGCGGGGGTACCCCCGAGGACTTTGACGCAGCATCGTGGGTCGAGGCCGCAGGTGGCTGGGACCATGGCCGCGTATATGGCTTCGCAGATAGTGGTCATGCGCGAGCCGTGCTAGGGCCACTTGGGGCACCGACCCCTCCGGTCGCTGGTGAGCGGCCGTCTACCTCTAGATCCAGTTATGATCATAGTAGCAGAATAAGGACTCTAGAGGAGACGATCGCGCGTCAGAGTCAGATGATGGAGGAGATGCATGCTATGCTACGCAACATGTCAGGTCATCCCGCAGGAGGCATCTCTTCGGCATCATCTAATCCATCGTCCTCGAGTCAGTCCACGCCGGTGTACACTCAAGCACTCCAGACCCCGCCATATGATCCAGACCATCCTCCATCGTGATCGTGAGATTTTTTGTTTGGATATTGAACTTGTTACTGAGATATTGAACTTGTTAAACTTATTTTGTTTGGATATTGATACTTCAATTTTGCATTTGAATTGTTTGTATACTATCGTGGATAATTATCAATATAAATATAATTGTTTTGATGTATATCTTGGTGTGTTTGTGATGTGTGAATGAATGTGTGTATGAGGGTATGGGTGTGTGAGTTATGTATCAGATAAATGTATCAATGTATCAATGGAAATTAGAAATTTGAAATTTTTCTGCTTGCAGGTATAGGTCATCAGCAACGGCTTTCCCACGGCCGTCCGTGGGAAAGCCGTTGCTAAAAGTGTATCGACAGCCGTTGCTGATGACTTACAGCAACGGCTTAGCGACGGGTTTTACTAACGGCGTTGCTACGGACTCGAAGCCGTTGCTATTAATGTTATCAGCAACGGCTCCGGGTCCGTGGTAAAACCGTTGCTGATAATATTTTTAGCAACGGCCCGAGCGGCCGTTGCTGATAATGTTTTGAGCGACGGCCCGAGCGGCCGTTGCTGATCCGTTGCTAAGTCATCAGCAACGCGACTTTCTGTCACGGCTCTATTGCAACGGCTCGGCCGTTGCTGATTCTCTTCAGCAACGGCTCAGCAACGGTATCAGCCGTTGCTGATGCCCATTTTTCTAGTAGTGAGATAATAATATTTTTTTCCATGATTAAGCCAACGAAAATTTGTCTTATCACCGCATATAGGATACACATATCGTCCTTTAGTGCTCCAACCTGATAACATTGCATAGGCTGGAAAATCATTAATGGTCCATATTAAAGCTGCATGCAGAGTAAATTGTTCGTCGGAGATACTATCAAATGTTGTTACTCCGCTCCACAACAGCTTCAATTCAGAAATGAGAGGTTGTAAGTACACATCAATGTCATTTCCTGGTCCCTTAGCGCTTGGAATTAACATTGATAAAATTATTGAAGACCTCTTCATACATGCCCATGGTTCCATATTATAAGGTATCAATACAATAGACCAAGTGCTACAAGTTGTGCTCATTGATCGAAATGGATTAAATCTATCACTTGCAAGACCCAATCTAACATTACGTGAATCAACAACGAAGTCTGGATATCTTCTGTCAAAAGCTTGCCAAGCTTCTGTATCAGCAGGATGTCGTATGATTCCATCTTTGGTGCGTCTTTCAGAATGTCATCTCATCGAGTTTGCGGTCTTTGATGACATATATAAACGAGTCAGTCTTGGGATAAGTGGAAAATATCGTAACACTTTTGCAGATTTTTTTTCCGTTCTAACTGACTCATTGATTCATCATTAGTTGGAGAGGAAGTCCATTGAGACAATCCACAAATGTTGCATATTGATGCTTCCGCAGTTTTATCCATATATAGAATGCAATCATTTGGACAAGCATGTATCTTTTGATAGAATAAACCCAAATCTTTCACATATATTTTCGCTTGATAACACGTTGATGGAAGTGTATTGCCTTATGGAAAAGCTTCTTTCAACAATTCTAACAACATTGAGAATGATTTTTCTGACCAACCATTAAGAACCTTTATATGATATAATTGAATGATAAATGATGATTTACTGTATTTTACACAATTTGGATACAGAGGAACATCAAGATCATCCATCATAGAATGTTGGAAAGGTTCTTGTGGCGGTTCTAATGCATTTGGAGCTTCATCAAGATTAATATTTAGTGTTTCATCATTGACATCAATTGGTATTTCATCATTAACATCAACTAAATTTGGTGCATCATCATAAATCACATCGGTTCTATTTAGTGTGTCATCATTATGATAATGTACTTGCTCAAATGCTTCGGCTCTGTTTGATATATCAAGTTGTGCTTCTATTGTCGGATATAAAGGTTCACCATGGTAATACCAAATGGTATATCTCGATAAAATTTCATTCCATATTAAGTGCCTTTGAACATCTTCTGATTTATGATATTTCCTATTGATGTATTTTTTGCACGGATATTTCATTGTGTCATCATCATCCAATCCATGATCAATTGCGATCTGAATAAAAATTTTCATGCCTCTCGCATAGGCTTCAGATGATTGAGGTGCTGACATCCAAGTTTTATCCATCTTTGACTTCAAAATTGAACTTCAATGTTACTATGAAGGGTATAGTCATATAGGTGGGTTGGTTATATCCCATTCAACAACACATTATTAATATCGCACCTATAATCTCATTTAATCACAACAAATCACTGAAAATTTCGGCGGCATCTCTCTTTAGTTCTCCAAGTACGCAAAATATCTGAAGCATACCGAAGAACAAAAGAGATGCAACCGACATTCCATTGACATGTGTGATCAAATGAAATTAAATTTGCGATATTAATAATTATATTGCTAAACTGTCCAATAAGGGACAATTTGAGATTTATTATTTGAAATATATAAAGTTTGTAGATATTATTTAGTAAAATATTAAGTAGAATACACATTTCTTCATATCGAAATAAGTATTCAACCTAATATTACAACTAAATTTTATCAACAAAATTTATAAAATCAATAAATATTTCTCGAACGAGTCTAAGCTCTTGGTATAAAATTATACATCTCAAAATTTGGACAACTAAATTATATTATCGAGCATATCATAATTAAGAAAAATAAATTAAGATAACACAAATCCATATTAAATAAATTAAAAATATCAAACTGACAAGTATAATAAATTCTAAATTTGGTTATTCTAATTAATTATACTCTAATATAAGTTTAAATAATAATAATAATAATAATAATAATAATAATAATTCAGTATGAATAATAATAATAATAATAATAATAATAATAATAATTCAGTATGAATAATAATAATAATAATAATAATAATAATAATAATAATAATAATAATAATTCAATATTTATAATAATAATATTAACAAATAACTCAATAATAATAATAATAATAATTATTATTATTATTATTATTATTCAGTATTTATAATAATAATATTAATAATAATTCAATAATAATAATAATAATAATAATAATAATAATAATAATTCAATAATCAGACCATAACATGTTATTTTACTTGGTATAACTAGGAGCGGCAAAAATAGGCACGGCACGATAACTGCGGGCCGGGCCGAAAAATTTGGCCCGATAAGCTTATCGGGCCGGCCCGATAACATTGCGGGCCGACGCGGGCCGGCTCTTATCGGGCCGGCCCGGCCCGTTTGGCCCGCTAAACATATAAAAAAGAAGAAGAAGTCTAGATTAGGGCTTGTTTAGTGCTTTAAAATTGAAGGTGAAGTTAATCTATGGAGTTTTTCATGTGAAATATCATATTTGATGCTTATTTAGTCTCTTAAATATTTTAAATTATTTTTTAATAATTTTTTTAGAAATTTTTTAGTTAAAAAGAGGGCTCGCGGGCCGTGCCGGGCGGCCCGCAATAGTTTGCGGGCCGGGCCAGGCCGGCACGCCACCTTATCGTGTCGGGCCGGCCGGTTTTGCCACCCCTAGGTATAACATGGATCAAATAACATGATATCACATGATAGATCAAAGTAACATGGATCAAATAATATGATATCAAAAGAACAAATAAAATAGATCAAATAAAATAACATGATATCACAAGAATAAATATAACAGACAATAACATGTTATCTATAGATCAAACCATAAAAATTTTACTTGATATAAAAAGCATTAATGTTATTTTACTAGATATATCAAATAAAATAACATAATATCACAAGAGCAAATATATTATACCATAACTTGATATAAAAAATAAAATTATAAATAAATTATTTTATACTAACTTGAGTTTGTTTCACCGGAGGAAAAGAGGTGCGGAAGAAAAGAGAGTTGGGCGGCTATTGATTTCACCAGTCGGGTCGCTGCTGTTGGTTCGATCGGAGGAAGACGAGAGGCAAGGACGACTGTCGCTGCTGCTGGTTCGATCGGAGGAAAACGAGAGGTAAGGATAAAGGAAGAAGGAGGGAGACGAGAGGTAAAGTTGCGGAGGGAAAAAACAAGAGGTAAAGTAAACGTGCGGGGGGAGACGAACGAGTGATAAAAGATGTTATATATAAGAAATTAAATATTACAATTTTTAATAAAAGCTGCTGCTGCAGCTGACGGGTTAACCCGTGAGGCGATGCTTCGACGACCGCGCGGCGTCGAAATATTTCGACTCCAGCACGCGTCGAAAAGCTGGCGTCGAAATGTTTCGACGCCAGCACGCATCGAAACGCCGGCGTCGAAATGTTTCGACGCCATGGTTTCGACGTTGTCTTTCGACGCAAAAATTGCTATTTTGCCGGATAAACAACAGTCGTGTCAAATTATTAACTTTTACGTATCGACGTTTATATTAGACGTCTACATGTATAGACTTCCGTTGCCATCCTTCTTTACATATTTTGACGCTGTTTCAGACGAAAAAAATTAAAGGTCATTATTTCAAAAGTTTGGTGTAGTGGACGTCGGTAAGAAAAGTAAAAAAAATCCGTCAAAAAATCATGATTTTGTTGTAGTGCTCCCTCTGTCGCCTGCTCACCTTATGGGGCATTAAGGACCCACGAGCAAGCTTCATCTGGCAGAAGAACTATCCTCTTGCAATCTATATTCTGAACTGGATCATTGAAAAGAACAGATTGCTCACTATGGACAGGCTCCTGTTATGGAATATCCAGTTGGATCAGCTCTGTGTGCTATGTGGGTCTAGAGACTAGACGCATTCTCATCTCTTCCAATATTTCAACAGCTTCACGACTGTGGGTTGGCATCCATTCCTCACTCTTCGTCACTACTCATTCTTCTCCATTAGCTGGAAGCCATGGGTTGTTCTTGGTATGTAGATTAGAGCTCCACCCTATAATGGTTCAATGTCTACTGATGATTTGAAAATGAAAGATTTGACACGAGCGTAATCTAAGGTGCTTTGAGAATTATAGAAGATCCTATACAAAACTTGCTATTGAGGCGACTTCCTTCTTCAAATCTACTTCAGTTCCTTGGCTAGAGTTTTTCTCCTGTATTTTCCAATTTTAGATTGATTGGATTTTATTTTTTTTTGACTTTTCACTGTTTTTTCGCTTTCCCTCTTTGTACTTGTATTCATCAAACCTCCTGATTAATACAAATTTTGTTTTCTTAAAAAAAAACTAGCTAGTGGTGTTTAAGAACTATCTTAATATATAAAGCTGGGGAATTATCAACTAATTAATCTCCTTCAAACTAAAAATTTGACGTCCTATATTACAATGCATGATCCATCTCACACATCGCATACGAAGCGCAAAATCCGTCCCCTAGAGAGAGGCGGACCGCCGTCAACTGTGGGTATCGCTCCCTCTCTCTCCTGCGTTCGGATGCCAGCTTTTGTAGGAGAACCTAATTAAGATACCAACGCAAAATCCCAATTCAAAATTAATCACTTTGACCACCTGATCCATTCCTCTTCTTCTCTTCCTCAATATTCCCTTCCCACTCTTCTTCCTCATCCTCCTCCCCCCTTCCTTGAGACAGCGGCCATTTTTTTTTTGAGTTGGCCTCATTTGGCTGCCATTTGAGGCCTCTCACGCATGCATGCCGGCCGCTCTCTCTCTCTCTCTCTCTCTCTGATCTCTCTCTTTTCTCTCTTCTTCTCTCCTCAATCTACTCATCCCTTCCTGAAATAATTAATTAATTAACTAATATAGTGGGAAATTAAGAATAGATCAATATGAACGACCTACTCTCCACCACCTCCTTCAGGAAGTACACGAACCTGAAGCAGCAGGTGCAGATGGACCAGATGGAGGCCGGCATGACCGGCGCGGAGGGTGCAGAGGCCGGAGCTAACCTCAACGAGTTCTTCGAGGAGGTGGAGAGCGTGAAGAAGGAGCTCCGCGGCCTCGAGGGCCTCTACCGCCGCCTGCAGGAGGCCAACGAGGAGACCAAGACGGCCCACAGCGCGCAGACGATGAAGGAGGTCCGAGGCCGGATGGACTCCGACATCGGGATGGTCCTCCGCTGCGCCAAGACGGTGAAGGCCAAGCTGGAAGGGTTGGACCGCGCCAACGCCCAGAACCGGACTCTGCCCAACTGCGGCCCCGGCAGCTCCGTCGACCGCACGCGGACGTCGGTGGTGTGCGGGCTGGGGAAGAAGCTCAAAGACCTGATGGACGACTTCCAGGGGCTCCGCGCGCGGATCAACGCCGAGTACAAGGAGACGGTGGGGCGGCGGTACTTCACGGTGACGGGGAAGCAGGCGGACGAGGAGACCATCGAGACGCTGATCTCGTCGGGGGCGAGCGAGACGTTCCTGCAGAAGGCGATCCAGGAGCAGGGGCGCGGACAGGTGATGGACACGATCTCGGAGATCCAGGAGCGGCACGACGCCGTGAAGGAGATCGAGAAGAGCTTGCTGGACCTGCACCAGGTCTTCCTCGACATGGCAGCGCTGGTGGAGGCGCAGGGCCACCAGCTCAACAGCATCGAGAGCCACGTCGCGCACGCGAGCTCCTTCGTCCGGCGGGGCACGGTGGAGCTCGAGACGGCCAAGGAGTACCAGAAAAGCTCCAGGAAGTGCGTCTGCATCGGCGTCATAGCGGCGGCGGTGATCATAGTCATCCTCTTGTTTCCCATTGTCACAAACCTGATGCTTCTTAGATAGAAGGATTAATATAATATATTAATTAGCAAGGGGGGAAGTCGCGCGTCGACCTACTTATCGATTAACATAATGTTTCTCTTTTTGTAATTGTTTTGTGAGGGATCTTAATTTCTGAAATCCCTCAAACTTTTGGAAATATTTTTTTGATGCATGCTACGTACCTATTAAAATTAAGTGGTCTTCCATTTCTTTTTCTTTTTTTTTTTGTTCAATCAATGTAAGATGGAAAAACAAATTTTAAATAAAATACTAGGGAAAAAAAAAACAGTGATATGTAAATTCAAAATACACTAGAAATTAAATTTATGGGTAAAAGGCAAACCCCCCTCTAATTTTAGCCTAATTAGCAAAAGACCCCCACAAATTTTAAAAATATGGAAAAAAAAAACTCATAAACTATTAAAGAACTAGCAAAAAAATCTCATATTGTTATCTCTCCATTAACTTTATAATTAAAAACATGATTTTTTTTGCATTACAATCAAAGTTCATGAGATTTTTTTTTGCATCACAATCAAAGTTCATGAAGTTTTTTACACCGCAATTAAAGTTTAGGATTTTTTTTTGCATAACACTGCAAGTTGAGAGCGAGAATTTAAAAAATATATATTTTTGAAATATTTATATACTTTTTAATTTTTTTTAAAATATTATATCAAATATGACATGAAAAATTACCCGTCGACGAATGATGGGAAATTCTATTAAAAAGTTAATGGAGAGATAATGACATGAGCCTTTTTGCTAGTATTTTAATAATCTGTGGGGGTTTTTTTGCATATTTTTAAAATTCGTGAGGTGTTTTGCTAATTAGGCTAAAGTTTGAAGAGCTTTTTGCTTTTTACCCTAAATTTAATATATGTGACGACAAGTAAAAGCGACCAATTAAGTTGCAGTTACAAAAAAGAACTATTGTAAATCAAATGACTTTCGTTAATTTATTAAATGGACTTATACTTCTACACAAAGATAACCACTCAAATGCTAAGATCTATAGCTTAAGTCAATTACAAGTAGGGGTCGAAACAGGCCAGACCTGTATAATAAAAAATTGGCCTGAGCCTGGCCTGTGGCCTGTTATAGGCTATTTTTTCGGTCTAAGCTTGACTAGGGATGACAATTCAAATCGGTTAACCATGGTTAACCGGTTAACCAAACTGCAAAGTCCGATTTTGGATAGTGGATTTGCGGTTCGGTTTCGTTTTCGGATAGTAAAAATAAAAAATTGTTTAAAATCGGTTCGATTTCGATTATCGGATCGCGGTTAACCGGTAACTGAAACTAGTTATATATTTGGTTTTGGTTATCGGTTTTTTACGGTTAACCGGTATTCGAAACCAATTTTGTTATTAATCTTTGAATCAGTTATCCGTTTACTATCGGTTTTTTACGATTAATCGGTATCTGAAACCAGTTTTGTTATTAATCTTTGAATCGGTTATCCGTTTACTATCGGTTAATCGATTAGTAAATGGATAACTGATTCTATCTGAACCAAAAAATTTGATTTCGGTTATCTGCGGATAACCAAAATCGAGCCGATTTCTGTTTCGGATATAGGCTTTTGAAATCAACCGGTATCGATTTCGGTTTCGGTTAGCGGGTTTGAAAATCGGTTTCGGATTCGGTTAAGCCCCAAAAATGCGGTTAATCGAACCGTTGTCATCCCTAAGTCTGGCATGTTCATAGGTCTGGCTTGGCTTGTGGCATGTTTAATTATAAAGTCTGCTAAAACCTGAAATATGTTTATAAAATCTGCTTCCAAATTTCAATACAAAAATAATAACAACAAATTTAAACATAACAACAATAGTTGTTGTTTTATTAAATTAAAATATATATTTTATTATATATAATATATAATAAACTAATAATATTATATACTTATTATATATTATATATACTATCTTAACAGGCCCAGGTCGATCTATCAAGCTCAATAGATCTTATAGTGAGCCTAGCCCTGGCCTGATAAGAAAAATATGCTTGGTTTTTTTTAAAAAATAGGCCAGGCCACGGGCCGTCTGGCCTATTTCCACACCTAATTTACAAGATTCAAAAGTAATAAAAACAACACTTAACATTATAAAAATAAATGAGAGAAAATATTAAATAAATGCAACTTAGCTTTTAAACCAAGCTCCTAGCTTGTCTTAACGACTTTGAGGTGAATTGATGATACGTTGAGGTTCAATCAAGAAAGATTATGCTTGAGCTAAGGTTTCTTGAATGAATAGCTTAAGGAAAGCTCACGAGGGTTAAGGATGACTAAATAAGCTTCAATTGGACTTAAGGAGGGCTGATGTGCAATAAATATGCATGTGCAATAAAAAACTAGTTATTAGGTCGTTGGTCGCATGTCGATCGAAGTTCGACCAATCGAACTTTGACCAAAAATCAATCGAAGGCAATTGGAAATTTCAAACACAGTTCAGTCGAAGTTCAGTCGAACCTTAGTCGAACCTCAGTCAATCTAATACTACTGGAATAATGGGCATCAGTAACGGTGTGCAACGGCGCCAGCCGTTGCAACGGAGCCGTGGCAGAAAATCGCATCGCTGATAACTTAGCAACAGATCAACAACGGTCGCCCGGGTCATTGCTAAAAATATTATCAGCAACGATTTTGTCACGGACACGGAGCCGTTGCTGATAACATTAATAGCAACGGCTAGTGAGTCCATAGCAACGCCATTAGTAAAAGACTGTTGCTAAGCCGTTGCTGTAGGTCATCAGCAACGACTTTCGATACACTTTCAGTAATGTCTTTCCCACGGACGGCCGTGGGAAAGCAGTTACTGATGATGTAAACCTAAAAACGAAAAAAATTAAAAATTTCAAATTTCCATTGATACATTGATACATTATCTGATACATAACTCACACACCCATACACACATTCATTCACACATCACAAATACACCAAGATATACATCAAAATAATTATACTTATATTTATAATTATCCACAATCGTATAAAAACTATTCAAATACAAAATTGAAGTATCAATATCCAAATAAAATAAATTAAACAAGTATAGTATCTAAATAACAAAGTCAATATATAAAAAAATCTCACGATGACGATGGAGGATGGTCTGGATCATATTCCCACGAACTGGTCCCATATATCCGGAGTAATCCAATCGGGGCCGTATCCCAGAGTCTCCGCGATGTTAGTAGTCCCAGCTCATGCCATCGCCTGGGACCGGGCCTGCCCCAGCTGCCCGTTGTACCTCGCCCGGGAAATAGCCTCCCAAGCAGCGTAAATAAAGGACCTCTGATCCTCAGCCCATGTATAGCGAGCCTGTAAAATAATAATATCAGTACCAATATTAATCATCATGCATGTATAAAAAAAACAAATGTGCCTCAAACTCGCGCCATAACATGTCGACGTGCTCACTAGGCACGTGAGACCACGTAGGCCATGCCCCGTGCATAAATCGTCGAATGGTAGAAGAAATGCTCATTGGCACTTCTTCTTGATCTAACCTGCACAAAAAAAATAAAATTTAATATTATATTATGATATAATGAATTTGTAATGATTCATAATTCATGATATATTACCGCTCCCCACACTACTAGAAAAATGGGCATCAGCAACGGCCGATGCCGTTGCTGAGCCGTTGCAATAGAGCTGTGACAGAAAGTCGCGTTGCTGATAACTTAGCAACGGATCAACAACGGCCGCTCGGGCCGTCGCTCAAAACATTATCAGCAACGGCCGCTCGGGCCGTCGCTAAAAATATTATCAGCAACGGTTTTGCCACAGACCCGGAGCCGTTGCTGATAACATTAATAGCAACGGCCGCTGAGTCCGTAGCAACGCCGTTAGTAAAAGCCCGTCGCTAAGCCATTGCTATAGGTCATCAGCAACGGCTTTCGATACACTTTTAGCAACGGCTTTCCCACGGGCGGCCGTGGGAAAGCCGTTGCTGATGATGTGTACCTGGAAACAGAAAAATTGAAAATTGAAAATTTCCATTGATACATTGATACATTATCTGATACATAACTCACACACCCATACCCTGATACACACATTCATTCACACATCACAAACACACCAAGATATACATCAAAACAATTATATTTATATTGATAATTATCCACGATAGTATAAAAACAATTCAAATGCAAAATTGAAGTATCAATATCCAAACAAAATAAGTTAAACAAGTTCAATATCTCAGTAACAAGTTCAATATCCAAACAAAAAATCTCACGATCACGATGGAGGATGGTCTGGATCATATGGCGGGGTCTGGAGTGCTTGAGTGTACACCGGCGTGGACTGACTCGAGGACGATGGATTAGATGATGCCGAAGAGATGCCTGCTTCGGGATGACCTAACATGTTGCGTATCATAGCTTGTATATTCGCCATCATCTGACTTTGGCGCTCCATCATCTCAGTCTGACGCGCGACCGTGTCCTCTAGAGTCCTTATTCTGCTACTATGATCATAACTGGATCTAGAGGTGGACGGCCGCTCACCAGCGACCGGAGGGGTCGATGCCCCAAGTGGCCCTAGTACGGCTCGCGCATGACCACTATCTGCGAAGCCATATACGCGGCCATGGTCCCAGCCACCTGCGGCGTCGACCCACGATGCTGCGTCAAAGTCCTCGGGGGTACCCCCGCGCTGCACCACCGTCTGGCTGTAGGTCTCCTACTCGAGTTTGATTTTTTGTTTAATATTTATCATAAAACTTAAATTATAAATATATAATGAATAATTTAAACAAATATATAATTACCATAATGTATGCAGCGCGGTTGTGGATGTACTCCCCCGTCCCATGTGCTCGACGGTGAGTCCGCTCAAACACCGCCATCGGGGAGGGTCGCTGGACAGTCCCGTCATCCGACACCGTCGTCTACATTTACAAAATAAATACATTAATTAGTACACATAATAACAAATAAAATATATAATTAAAAGATATACTTACCATACGGTTTGCATGCACTGCAAATGCAACAGAGCCGCCGGTGTGACGCGCTGCTCCCCCCGACATGCGATTTCTAGCCGCATTTCGAGAAACCTCCTGCCATCGATCCGTCGACCATATCCCCACGAGCTGGTCCCATATATCCAGAGTAATCCAACCGGGGCCGTATCCCCGAGTCTCCGCGATGTTAGTAGTCCCAGCTCGGGCCATCGCTTGGAACCGAGCCTGCCCCAGCTGCCCGTTGTACCTTGCCCGGGAAATAGCCTCCTAGGCAGCGTAAATGAAGGGCCTCTGGTCCTCGGCCCATGTATAGCGAGCCTGCAAAATAATAATATCAGTACCAATATTAATATATCATCATGCATGTAAAAAATAATAATAATACGTGCCTCAAACTCGCGCCATAACATGTCAACGAGCTCGCTAGGCACGTGAGACCACGTAGGCCATGCCCCGTGCATGTATCGTCGAATAGTAGAAGAAATGCTCCTCGGCACTTCTTCTTGCTCGAACCTGCACAACAAAAATAAATTTTAATATTATATTATGATATAATGAATTTGTAATGATTCATAATTCATGATATATTACCGCTCCCCAATCACGCTAATCAATCTACGTGACTCTGTGGCTGGTGGAGGCTGCCACCTGTTCGGCCTGCGTGGCCGCCTACATCTGGATGTACTAGCCTCGGCAGTATCATCCTCATGAGGATCAGCAACAGGAGGATCAGCAGCATGAGTAAGTGCTGGAGTCTCACCGATCGGAGACTCCGAAGGTCTCCTGCGTCGATAACCACGACCAGACATATCTGTCGAACAGACATATAATCAGATTATTGTATAAATAGTAGAGATATATTTAATAAAATATATACTTTACAATTATTCCTCATCATCTGAATAATAGTCTTCGAATTCTTCTTCTTCTTCCTCTTCTTCCTCTTCTTCATCTTCTTCATCTCCAGCTTCCTCAATTTCATGATCGTCATCATCAACATATTCAACTTCTAATTGAATTGACGTTGTGTCTGCATCCTCGAGTATTGGAATAATACGATCCACAGCAGGAAGATCATCTTCTTGATAGAAACTAGGAGGATCATTTTCTCCTACTATCGGATCAATTTTTCCTCTACCTTTTGTCTTACAGACTACACGCCAATCTGCTCTATCTTTATTTCGAGCCGGATACTTCGCGTAATATACTTGTTCGGCTTGTGATGCCAATATAAAAGGCTCATTTGCTGCCAATTTCGATTTGTAATTAACCTCAACAAGTTTGTATTTTGCATGAACTTTCATGCCCCTTTCTGTTGTATCGAACCAATGACATCTAAATAGGATCACTGATTTCAAGCCGAAGTAGTGCAACTCTATCACTTCTTCCACCAGTCCATAAAAATCCATATCACATTCAACATAGGTTGTCCCTTTCACGCAGACCCCAGCATTCATCGTCTTCTTTGTAAATGAATATTCAACCGTGTGAAATTTATACCCGTTAACAAAATATCCGCTATAGCACGACACAAGTCGCGACGGTCCACTAACAAACTCAAATATTCTTTCATCTATTTCAGCTCTGTGATCTTTGCTGTAAGTCTGAATCCAAGTAGGGAAATCACAATTCCGTAATCTCTCCAATTCTTCATCGTTGTGAATAGAGTATTTTTGCATCATCTCAATGTCAAATATTTCAATGAATTGTTCAATCTCTGGACAATTGAGTAATACATACAAGTGTGCCAAATGATACTCTTCATCGCTTAAGTGTCGAGATGGACGAGAACCAAAAGCACGACCAGAGTGACAAAATATATTTAAACGTCCATCTGAATGTCGAACACCCCCGTCGTCGTTACGTGGAAGACGATCAAATCTTGTCTGTACTGTCGATTCAAAAATCGTCCATTTGAACAAATGCGGCACGGACATCGGATTTGATCACCCATGCTAACGAAATTCCGATTCGAATAGGCGAAATTTAGGAAGTACGTTATGCCTAATCGAAACTCATTCGTTAAAGCTCCACGATCAAGACGTCGGTACATCCAACTTCGATCAGCCGACATGATTCTATCAATCAATGACAATTTCCTTGGTTAATGTCTTTAGGTGAGATTGTCCTATTCCATTCGGGATTTATGTTCTTCGTACTGCACTTACGTTTTTATTTTAACTGTTAACTAATTATTCTAAATTTCGACAGCATCTCCCTACAGTTCTCCGAATACGCATATCATCTGGGCGTGTATCGGAGAACAAGAGAGATGTTGCCGAATTTTAGAATAATTAGTTAACAGTTAAAATAAAAACGTAAGTGCAGTACAAATAACTATATTCCTAAATTATCCAATCAGGGAGAATTCAAGAATTGTACGTCGTATAAAAGATCATCTACTTCTTTTACACGAACATACAATTCCCGAACGGATCTAAGGTTTTGCTAAGTCATATCCGATTCGTCGATGCGTACGTGAAACATATCAACTCGTCGGATGATGATTATTTTCTAAATGTTTCGAGACAGTTCGAGTCCATATTGGACGATTTCGGCGCGCGTCCGAAGTGGACGATTCCGGCGCGCGTCCGAAATTAATCTAAACCCTAATAATTAATCTAACAAATTAAATAATTAATCTAAACAATTAATTAACAATTATAAAACAATTAATTAACGATTATAAAACAATATAATATATATATATAATTATAAATTCCGGCGCCGGAGTCCACCCTCCGGCGCCGGCGTATAGTGGCCGGACACACTGTCCGGCCACTGTACAAGGTCCGGCGGCGGCCATCGGCCGACCGCCGCCGGCCGAAACCCTAGAAATAGGGTTTCGGTCGGATTGATTCCCGCCGGCCGCAACGGGAAGAGACGGCCGGCCGGCGAGGCATACCGGAACAAGTCAGCAGCAGCGGGAGGAGGAAGAGGCGTCGTCGGCGTCGGCGTCGGCAGCAGCGGCAGCGACGGCGAGAGGCGAGAGCAGCGGCGGCGGCAGCAGCGGGAGGAAGAAGGGTCGGGCGCGACTGGTGCCCTATATAAACTTATCAGCAACGGCTCACTCGCCCGTTAGAAAGCCGTTGCTGATAAGTTATCATCAGCAACGGCTCACTTATCCGTTAGCAAGCCATTGCTGATAATTAAAATATCAGCAACGGCTCGCCTTTCCGTCAGAAAGCCGTTGCTGATAATTAAAATAATCCGCAACGGCTCGGTTGTCCGTTAGAACGCCGTTGTAGATACAAATATCTGCAACGGCTCGGGCGGCCGTAAGAATGCCGTTGCAAATAGCAACGGCTTGAGCGGCCGTTGCTGATAGCCGTTGCTGAAGACCAAGTTTCTAGTAGTGCCAATCACGCTAATAATCTACGTGACTCTGTGGCTGGTGGAGGTTGCCACCTGTTCGGCCCGCGTGGCCACCTGCGTCTGGATGTACTAGCCTCAGCAATATCATCGGTAGAAGGATCAGCAGCACGAGTAAGTGCTGAAGTCTCACCGATCGAAGAACATGACCGTTGGAGTAGGCACTGTTTCAATGTGTTATATATAACGTACAGTGTAGTTCGTTTTATGGAAAAAAAATAACTCTTTTCAACGTCATCATTCTCTGCTTTCTGTTCGGTATCAGCGCATTCTGCGCCGAGTATTTTGCAAAAAGTATGATTAATAGAATATATTGGGAACTAGTATACGCATATAATATAGTATATCAAACTGCACCGGGTTGGCGGGTTTCACAGGATTACTAAATAAGGAAAAGCTCATGTTTCCAGCTTGAATCTTCCATGCTTGTTTTAGTTCAAGAACAAAAGGTTAAAAAAGAGGACGAAAGAGCATGTGGCTACGAGCTTAAAGTATATAAAATTGGTGAGTTGATACGACTTATTAGCTAGTTTTATAATTGAAATTATGCTATAAACAACCATTTGATTCATTTTTATTCATGTAAGACTATACATGATCTTTGGAGTTGAAAATCTCTGATCTTAGCGTAAAGAAGAGGATATCTGATTAGTCCAACCACAATCAAATCTAATCTGGAATCTGTCAAATCCGATTGAAAACGGATCAAGGCTTGTATCTATCAAATTAGATCCGGCCGAGCCATTTGAGTTTGAGCCAATCGATTAAGTTCCAGACTCAATCTGGTTTAAAAACACTTGTAGCCCAACAACACTTCAAATCCTCGAGACGAACCAATGAGAACAAATATCATTTTGCGTTTGCACCATATATTTACTCTGTGCTGACTTTTAGAGGGTGTCAATAGAGTAATAGACTGTTTTTATATGCTAATAGACTGTCTTTTTCAGCTTTCCTAATTTTCTTGCAGATGATTAATTGCCTACTCGTTGTTTGAGTATAGGTTCTTTAATTAAGTACCAATTGGAACTCCATGAGAGAAAGAAATAAAAAAGCTCTTGATAATTAGCTTGATTTTCTTTTAGGACAGACTGAAAGATAATTGAAATTTTCTTGATAAGCAGCTCTTGATGAGCAACTTGAATGATCTATTTATCACCCTTAGTGGTGGCAGTGTAATAAGTTTTACGGAACAATCTAGTCTTGATCTCAGTGATGATATGGTCAAACAATTTGCTATGAACCACCCTTATCAATGATATAAACAATGTCTGTTATTGAATTGTCAATTTGTTATTTTGTATAATCTTTTTAAGTTTTTCTGTTCAACAACGTACTTCAACAACGTACTGGTTTTACTACCAGTAGCTTATACAGGTTACTAAACTTCAGAGGGATCAAGGATCGTTTTGCGAAGTTTCTTTGGCAGCGGCATCTAGCTCCTGCCTAAGATATCCATATTTGGGTGGTTGTGAGTCAAAAGAAGGCTTCTCACACGTGACCGCTTATTTAAATGGGGAATTACTAATGATCAAGCTTGTCTCCTTTGCCAACTTCACAATGAGTCTCACCAGCACCTATTTGAAACTTGCTCTTATACTACAAGTGGCTGGAATATGTTTCTTCAAGCTGTGGGGCACAACTACTTTGAGCTCTCCTTCCGGCCTTGGGAGAGAAGGTCTCGGAGTAATCTACGTGGTAGTCTGTTGCGTTTTCGGCTTGTTCTGACTTGGTCTTGGTTCATATGGTATGAGCGGAACACTAGAGTCTTTCAACAAGAAGCAGCTAGTTCTAGTTTCAGCGCCAAAGCAATGTCGGCGGCTTGCTTCTTTGGATCTATGTCATGTTGAATTGTGTTTGGTTTTGTTATTGCTCTGTTGCTCTTCTTTATCTTATCTTGTTTTGTTTTTAAATTATCTTAACTTCTTGTACCTGTAACTTTTCATAGCTCTTGAATAGATTGCAGGTTTCTTGGTTAAAAAAAAAAACAACGTACTTCAATGTATGTTCTGATGATAAACTGTTTATTTCAATGTATTTTTGTTTCTATTTTTGATGAATTATTTAATTACTATGTTTTAATCACTGTTTGATGTTTTTTCATCATTATTTGGTTATTAATCTTTGAACCGGTTATCTGTTTACCAACGGTTAACCGGTTAGTAAATGAATAACCGAAATTGAGCCGATTTCAATTTCGGATATAAGTTTTTGAAATTGATCGATTTTAGTTTCGATTTTTGTTAACGGATTTAGAAATCGATTTCGATTTCGGTTAACCTCCAAAAGTGCGATTAATCGAACCGTTGTCATCCCTATAATATACCCACCAAAGTTCCACTCTCCTTTCTCCCACAATAGTCTCTCGCGTCCTACCTATCCTCCTCCGCCTCCCTCTATTTAGACAAAAATTATGTTCAACCAAAACAAAAAGGATAGAACCGGTTAAAAAATAGAAAACTAATTAAAAAACTAGCCTTCTTAATGCACCGGTTGGATTATTCAAAAATCTTTATTGATTGAGAATTAATATTGAAGCAAAACAATGACGATTGACCGTGCATGCCACGTCATTTACAAAAAATTTAAGGATATGTATGTAAACACACCAAAACAACAACAAAAAACACACCCAAAAATGAATCACATTTAACATTAAATTAGAAGTACTGTGCGTGATGAAAGAATTAATCAAAGTTAATCGCCAAGATTAGCACTTGGGAAGATCCGACGGCGGAGGTGGCAGCTTCTGGGTTGGGAGGCTCCCATCTTGGACCACCCACGCCATCTTTAGACCCCAACTCAGGTGCGCCTCAATGTGACAGTGCATGAACCACACTCCTGCATCCAATTATTTCAATTTCAAATTAATTAACGTTACGTAAACTTGTACGCGTGCATGCATGCACGCACATCTATATATATATATATTTATACACATGCTGACCTGGATTGTCGGCCAAGAACCTAATGGCGACCCAGCCGCCGGCCGGCACGCCGACGGTGTTCCTCTCCACCGGATCCACCAGGTTAAACTTTGCTGGGTCCTTCGTCGGATCATAGTTGCCGGAACCTTGCCCCACGACGAAGAAGTTGTAGCCGTGGAGGTGCAGCGGGTGGCTCTCCGCCCCCAGAATGCTGGTGTCCTGCAGCACCAACTCCACGCTGGTATTAAACGGCAGCGCCACCACCTTCGTCCCATTGCTCACTAACGTGTTGTTCGGCGGCGTTCCGGTGTAGTTGAACGGCATGAGCGGGTAGACGGGGAAGTCCGTTGTGTACACCCCCTTCGTCTTCCCGAAGTAGTGCGCCTGCAACAGTGCCATCGTCGTCGGCGTCGCGAAGGAGATATTGTTGACGGAGGCAGCGAACTTGGAGCCATTCGGCCCCTGGCACGTCTGGTTCGCCGGGCACGGGCTCATCCCCAGCCCGACCGTGAAGAAGAATCGTCGATCGACGGTCTGCAGCACCTTCGCCGGAAATTGAGCGGTCGCCAGGCTGCGTAATTTTCCGCTAAAGCTCGCGGCGAATGATGTGTCGTTGAACACCGGAAGGCTGGGTTTGTAGAGCGAGAGGTTCTTGTTAAAGGCGGCAGAGGAGAAGCTCTTGGGGTTTTCGTATTCGAGGATGCCGGCGACGGTCGAGTTGTCGTAAGTTCCGACAGCGCCGTTGGAGTACGGCCTGGCCGTCATGAAGAACATGGCCATAGGGTAGCTTCGCTTGGTACGGAGGAGGACGTTGCTCGTCTGCCCCGGTGAAATCAGGATGGTGGCGGCGTCGAAAGGCTTAACGTAGACGGCGTCGACGTCGACGACGGTGACGGAGTGGTTGGCGATACTGAAGAAGAGCTCGTCATTGACTGCGGCGTTGATGAGGCGTAGAAGATACGTCTTCCCGGGCTTCACCTTGAGCTTGAAGGTATCTGCAATTGCACCATATATATATGTTCGATCATATGCATATCATCAGTAATACGTCCTCTATCATTTTGCGTTTGCTTACAATTAAATTGGTACGTACGCACCTTTGGTCGAACAGCTCGTGTACAAGGGACCAGGGAGGCCATTGATGGTGTAGGCGTCGGAGACATTGGGGCCTGCTCCGGTCTGAAGAGCTTGGCTGATGATAGCCTCCGTATCAGCCTTCCACCACTCCCCTGCATGCATTCAAAACGAGTCAATTAATTGCCACGCATGCATGCACGTTTAATTAACAGCTAGCATATATGTATATATAGCACATATACCAAAGATGACGGGGAGCTCTTTGTAGGGTTTGGTGAAGGGATAAGGAAGCCCGAGCTTGGGGAGGATGATGATGGGGCCGTAGAGAGTAGCCCTGAGCCACGAAATGTGGGCATGCCAGAAGAGGGTGCCTCTTTGCCCTATGATGGTGAAGTTGTAGACGTAGCTTTGCCCGGTCTGGATTGGGCACTGGGTCACGTAAGCCGGACCGTCGGCCCACCCGCTTCGCAGCTGCCGAACGCCATGCCTGTGCTCCAATGAAGTAAGGTACCATTGTCATTTCTACAAACAAACAGGTACTTTCTATATGTGTACTCGCTCGAAATATATATATACTAACTTACCAGTGAATGGTGACGTTGTATTGAGCGTGGTTGGTGACATTGACGACGACCCGGTCGCCTTCTCTGGCGACGATCTTCGGTCCCGGGAATTGTCCGTTGACCGTGAGGATGCTCTTCGTGCTGCAGAGGCGAGTGACATTCGCCATTTGTATCTGCAAATTAATCCATCATTAATGGCTTTGAACTCAACTATAGGTATAGCGATATATAGATGCATAAGGTCGTAATTAATCAAAAGATGAAGAACATACGTTGAATTTGTAGTGCCTGGTTTGCTGCGCGCGTGTGGCATCTGGAAACAACAGCAAAGCGAGGGAGAAGAGAAGCAAGGTCGCCATGGGAAGAGATGAAGGAAATGGAGAGGAATCCATGAAAGAGATGAGAGAGAGAGTGTGTGTGTTGTGTTTATCCGAGCTAGATAGAGGTATGTATATATAGAGAGAGAGCATATATAAGATTTAAATATAATTAGTTTGGTGGAGGCGGACCATGTATGTTAGCTTCAGCCTTCAGAGTGTAGGCAAAGAAGACATATATATATATTCTATTTTCTTGGACTCTGCATGGCCTACCACAATTTCAACCTTATATGATTCCTCTTTGTTTAAGGCAATGTGGCTAATTTCAATTTGGGCCATAGTTTTATTTTTTTTATCAATTTAATTAGCTCATCTTTGCTTACTTTATACATATCTCAATATTATTATAGCAGAATATTCTAGCTGCTGACTAGAATGAAATTTTAGTAATTTATACATTAAAGTTCATTTGGATCTTGACAAAAATTAATGTTAAATCTTAAATTACTAATTAGGGATATTATACAAAATTATGCACTTAAATAAATAATTAATTGTTATAAATATGATGATGCTATTCTTGTTATACGTGATACTATTCTAGATCTTGGACAGCAAGTGATCATAATAACAACAAAGAATTGTTCTACAAATTCTACATACGATATGCAATCGATCTGTTCCTTTGTTGTCCTTTCAATTCACAACTTGAAAGGTGCTGTGGAGAATATATTGTAGGTGAAACATAATGCATGGTTGGTGGTGAGGATCGAGGCTCTTCCGTTCCTTTTCCTTTCTTCTCTGTGGCTGCAAGCAATAGAGGGATGTTTGGCCCAACTATATCATCACTTCTTCCTAAGCATCCATTGCTGTTCACAGATTGGAAGAAGGATGCATGGTAGATTTGAATTCTTCAATAAGACTTATTACTAATTAAAAATTAATTTGACACACTAATCAGGAACAAATGCATGATATTATAGCATATATTTTCTTGCACTGTGCATTGTTGGAAGATCAAGTTTGAGTCATTTAGGTTGTGAGCCTACTAGTATATATATTTGTTCTCGCCTAAAGTTGGAGGTGCTGCAAGCCTTCGCGTCTTCTTGATCCAGCACGACTCCGGTAGTGACCTGCAAAGATACTCCGACGCTCAAGAGGGAATCCCAGATGATGGGTATATATGAAATTGAATTCGAGAGTATATATGATTGTGTCGTGTCTGTTTTATGACGTAGGTTGAGGTATTCGCGATGATGTCTCCCAAAATCTCATGGGGATATGCCCTAAACGGGTCGAATTAATTTATTTCGAAGATGGTGGGTTCATTACTACCGAATCCCTGGTAATAAATGAAGAATGTCGATATCCTTGTTTGGCTGGATGGAGCCCCCGGACTAAGTTATGATTGGCTTGATCTGAGTTTGGTGGGCGCTTTCGGGCCTGGCCTAGCCAAGCCCAAAGAGCTAGTCCAGTTCGCAACCCTTGAGCTTGGTCGGAGTCCGAGGATTTCATGCCAAGCTCTAATAGTGTGTCCCACTTCTGTTTGCAGTCGAACTCTTTGTGTGTTCTTAGTATTTGACCTCGGGCGAGTATATGAGCACCAATTGTGTTATGTCAACTTGGTGTGCTTCGGTTTCATCGCTTCGCGACTCTTCGATTTTTGTGCCGAATGTGGCGGTTGCAAGGGGAAAGGATGACTTTTTCACGTGCCTATCATTCGTCAACGCCTGCCCAGCATTTAATTCTGACATGGGATAATTATGACCCAGAGATTTGTTCATTTTTGAAGCACTTGAGTACATGCTGCCAATTGGCGGGCTTTGCTCTGTTAATGGAGTGTGATCAACGGTCGTTAGATGGGAGATGTTTCCTCGGGGTAGCTTTAAATACCCTCTCTCGCTCATTTTTCCTCGCTTATCAAGTTCTAGCATGGAATGTGGAGTGCTGTAAATTTTCATTCCTTCGATTCTCGCTCTGAGGATCCGTGCTAGCGATCTCGCCATTTCGTTCATCATCCTGCCAACCCCTGACCATCTTTGGTGAGTTTTTTTGACCTTGTCGTTTGCTAAAGTCGGCCTTGAGCAAGTTTAGACTCATCTTTCGTATGTCTAGGTTTCTTGCATCATCAATTTGATGGGAAAGGGATTGCTGAGGATTCACACCAATATCTTAGCACATGCAATTATTATATTTTTATCCCACAAATATATAATTCAATATCACACATGAAGTATAGTCAACCTATAATCTCATTTTTGCTTTAATTTCTAGTCATCTCATGACGAGACAATAGAGCTAGCTCGACTTAGTTCGACTTAACAAGTTAAATCTTTTCCTAAAAAATACACAAATTAAAAGTACCGAGAAAGAAAATTAGATCTACCTAACAACAATCGGAACAATAACAACAATGGACGATGATAAAATAAAAAAAGATAAGAAAGAAACAAGTGGAGAAAAATATATAAGTCAACGGGTAGAGGGAAAGAAATATAAATGATTTTTCACTAATGATGTGGCGGGCAAGATATTTTTTTGCCAAAAGGAAAAATTGATGAATTTATTTCAAACTATAGACTAATTAATAAATCTATCTCACCTTTTATTTACATCTTATCTATTTCAGACTTTCAAATTCATATCAATTATATTTCACCGTCAGATATCTATTAATGTAACTGTTACTAGTCTAGTCAACATCAAAAATATATTTTTTATTGAGGTTTGCAACGTAAGCAAATATCAGTATATATTAAAAAAAAATTATTTATTTATTTAAAAACTAAAATCCTCCTTCCCCCTTTTACTTGATATTGCATTCTCATATATAGTTTATTTTTTTAATAAAAAAAATAGTATATGCTGGCATTTGTTGACATGGCAAACTTTAAGAAAATATATTTTTTGATGTCGATTATTCTCTCATGTCAGATATAATTGATATGAATTCAAAAGTTTATAATATACATGTAGCAAGATTGAAAATTGAATTTGCCTTAAGCATGTGCCGCGAATCTATCGTATTGGAAGGGGATGCGAAGGGGTGTGCCAAAGTTTCAATGGTGAATCTGACTACCTATCTTACAATGGACCGGTCATCCAAGAAATGAGAGATACTACTTTATCTTTTATTAATTTTAAATTTTCTTGTGTCCCTTGACATTGTAATAAGGTGGTTGATTCCCTTATCTACATATGTCTTGAATGTTATTTCTCATAGTTAGTTTGTGGATCCTCCCACTTTAATTTACTGTACCATATTTGTTTACCAACTCTTGTTAATAATATATGTTTTCTTATTAAAAAAAAGTTGAGATAGATTCACTAATTAATATATAATTTAGGATATATTCATCCAATTAAATTTTTTTGCCAAAAAAAAGTCTAACATGGAGTGTCCATGTCAAATAAATCATGACAAAGCTGTTAATATGAAAGTATTTTTTTTAACAAAAATAAAAAATTACAATAGGTGACTATATTAGGATTTAAATTTTAAACTCCTACACAATATATATACAAGATATTGCCACCAATTATACTACTCACAATTGGCTTAGATTTTAATTTGTTAAATTTTAAAGTTTAAGTGATAAAATGTTAAACGTTGTATATTTCATGTACCAATTAAGTCATTTTCTCTTCTTAAAATGTTAGTTAATTTAGGACATATTTCTCATGGACATCAATTATGCTAAAAAGTAGAAATAAGTAACCGGCAACAAAAGTAAATGTAATAATGATGGATAAAATAAAAATAAATAATATAGATAAAAGAAAAATAAAATAAAGGGTGAATTTTAATATTTTATTTATTTGGTGCTTAGACAGAGAAATTAAAATAGGATTAAAAAAATAATAATAATATTATATCCGGTGTACAAAATAAAATATCCAATGCAATCTTACCTTATATCTTATTTAGTGAAATAAATTGACCACAATATCAAATTTTTATTACAATAAAAAATAATAATATAAACTCAAGTTTATATTATAAATAATAATAATAATAAATTGTCAAAAAATGTAACATACTGCTAAAAATAATAACATGAAAAAAATAATATAATACATGCATAAATGATCAAAGTTGTGAAAATTTACACAATATAATAACTTAGACTTTGATAATTAAGTCAAGTTTGAGCAAAAGTAATCTCTAACGGAATCTAAGTCCTTAACCAACATGTCAAATATATATGGATTATTTCATTTATCACAATTTTAAAAAATAACAACTAATTAACATCTTTGGTTAGTTTTTTTTTTAAAAATACAACTTTATAACGTAGTCATTTCAAAGAATACACATATTGAGATATGTGGAATTATATACACAATGCACATTACAAAGCGTACACATAGATGCAGAAATATAGGCACATAAATCACTATAATTAAGAATCAAATCATGATCCATTGACGATATACCCTGATGTCTTACCTCTAAGCTACTAGTGGGTCGACACATCTTAGGTTAGTTGAAGTTAATCATTGCAAGTATAAATCCAACATAACAATTAAATGAGAGAAGTACATATTAGATCTTATAAATTTTTAATTTTTTTGACTTTGGTCATATAAGTTTCATTTTGGTATTTTCAGTCTTATAAGTTTGCTACGTAGTATAGATTTGATCATATTCGTGACGGTCTGTTAGCTCTCTGTCAATGTGGACTAACGCCGTTCATACACGTTGACAAATTTAGTCTAAGTTTTATTTCAAAAAATTTAGTCCTATATGTTTGCCCCATAGCACATATTTGGTCATATATGTTTGTCATGTAGCACAGATTTGGTTCTATCCACGATGGTCCTGTAATACCCAAAAATATTAATAATAATATTTTATTCTTGAGCGGAGGATTGTGGGCCCTAGTTAGCGTAGATTGGCGAAAAGCTTCGGGATTAGACCCGGGTAATCATTTAATGTAGAAAAATTAAGGGAAATTTTATTTGCCTTATTTCTGTGACTTAGCATGCTAGGATAATAGAGGGTATCAAGACGAATTTAGTGGTGCAATCGGATCTCGATTCGGAGTTAGAACAGATGAGTTATGGGCTGTTCAAGTCGGATAGCTTAGGTAGACATGGTCATTTGAACCCAACATCCGTGTATAAATTAGACTCTGGGGTGTGCGGCTAGAGATTTTAGCCACATACCACTTGAGGCAAAGGAGAGAGGAGAGAGAGGGCTCCACCGAGCAAGAGGAGCCGTCGGAGCTAAATTTTTGCGAGTTCGTCGGTGTCGATCGGGGAAAGATCCGTGCGCGTCTTTTCCTTCCATTTTATCTTCGTCCGGTGAGTGGATTTAGACATTCTTTTATGTAATTCTTGATTCATGTCGTTGTTCTCATGTCTCGGGGTTTTTCGTCGATTTTTGACGCATTTTCTCGTATCGGATCAGAAGTCGGATTGGTCGTTTCTTAATTAAATCATGTTCTTTACACCTTTTGTAATAAAATATCTTTTTCTTTTTCTTTTTCTTTTTCTTTTTTTTGTCCCTTTTTCTGTGCAGCCTGCCGGTTGGCGCCAGGTGAGGTGCCGCCACCACCGTGTGGCGGCGGTAGTGCGACGCCTGGCGCCGACGTTAGTGTCAGCATTGTCGGCGGCCCAACGACGGTTGGGGAAGGGGCGACGGCGGGATGGGGCAGGAGGAGATGGAGATGATGACCTAGGTGGGGAGATGAAATGAAGGGCTAAGATTGATTTGGGTGAGATGAAGGGTTTGATTGAATTGGTTGAGATGAATGGTAGGGATTTGATCTTGTGTTGATGGAAGACTGTGATTGCATCTGATTATATGTAAGACTGTGATTGCATCATGTAGATGGAGGGCTGAGATTGTATCTGGTTAGATATAAGGCTGTGATTGCATCATGTAGACGGAGGACTGTGATTGTATTTGGTTAGATGTAAGGCTGAGATTGCATCATGTTAAATAGAGGGCTATGATTGCATAATGATAGATGGAAGGTCGGGATTGCATCATGATAAATGGAAGGCTGGGATTGCATGAGGATAGATGTAAGGCTGTGATTGCATCATGATAGATGAAAGACTAGGATTGCATCATGATAGATGGAAGGCTGGGATTGCATGAGGATATATGTAAGGCTGTGGTTGCATCATGATAGATGGAATGCTGAGATTACATCAGGATAGATGTAAGACTGTGATTGTATCATGTTAGACGTTAGGCGGTGATTTGATCCTGTTTAGATGAAAGGCTGAGATTTCATTACTGAGTTATTGATTGTAATACCGTTATATTTATTCGTAATAGTGATTTATTAAATAAATTAAGACATTTTTTTCGTTATTCTAAATAAATAAATATTCATGTTATACATAAAATTTTACCTAATCGACGTTCTGGATTCATTGGCGAGGTCTATTTCACTATCAGACCTCTGGATTTTGAATGTAGTAGGCGGTCGATGTCTCGTTTTGTGTGCCAAGCTAAAAAAATTATATTTTATATGTTTTTATGGTTCAATCTAAGATGATTCATGGATATAGTAGTTAATGAGGTGAATCTTATCCTAGACCAGTGATTCCTATGACAGGTTATTTTATCATATTGTTCCAATCCATTAATGTATTTCTTTTTGTACTACTTTCATGATGCACGTGCTAGCTTCCTTTCTTATAGTGATTAGATGTGCTATAATTCTATTTAATGATTGTTTATCTGTGCTATTCATAATTTATGAGCACTATTTCTACATATATATATGTATGTTGTTGTGATGTATGGCATGAGGAGGTGGAGGATGAGGTATACGCTTGACATACCCTTTATTATCTGTTGATAGCACATCTTGTTTATGCTTATATATCTGCGTGTGTGGTGGTGTGATGTGCTTGTTGTATTTATTGGAAGCCTCGCTGTTGAGGGGAGGGTATACCCCAAAGAGATGGATCAGAAGAGCCAGTGCCAGTGATGGGAGGGCATGCCCCAAAGAGACGACACTGAGCTGGGTGGTAGTTCGCCGGCCATCCATCTACCTACCCTATGTGGCTATATGGGATCGACGGGTCCGGGGAGCATGCATATGATTGAGGTGTTGCATTGCATGCATATGATTAAGGTATTGCATTCATCATATTTTATTGTTGTGGATGTACTTATATTCATCGATGGATGTAGTTGTCATGAGTAGAGTGGTGGATGTATTATTGTTGCTTGTCCCGTCATTTTTAAAGATATTTTATATTTGTTGACGGATGCTGATTTCATGCATAAAGTAGTGGATATATATTATTACTGATTTCACCTAATGTTGTTGTTACGTTATATATATCAGCTATTTGTGTTTTTATACATGATGATTGCTTTGGTGATTTGAGGATTGATTTGTTCACTAAGTCCTAGTTAGACTTACCCCTCATTATTGTTGTCTTGCAGCACCTGAGTTAGATCATAGAGGTACCGGGGTGCAGTAGCGCGGCTGATGGCTACAGGGCAGCGGGTCTCGTGACATGTCGTGATCGAGGAGGATACCGAGTCCAGTCGTTTCTATTTTTCGTTGAGTCATGTAGACTCGGTTATTTCGTTTTCGCATTTTTCTTAGTTTTGGGTGTTCTTGTTGGGACTTAAAGTTTTAAAAATAAATTGAACCTTTAGCATTTTTTTTTATTTGTGGTTGGATTTCTTTTAGGATTTGATGTTTTCCTTTAAATTTTAAATGTCATAAAATATTTGGGGTTCATTACTTATTTATGCATAGTTGTTTTGGGGTTAGGCTTTGGGGTACATGGTGTACCCTGGCCGGTCATACCGGATTTGGGATGTGACAGGTCCGTTAACTCTCCATCCACGAAAAAATAAATGATATTTTGTCCATGTTGACGGAGTTAACAGACTATCGTGGATACACTACAACAAAAGCCTCCATTAGAGACAAATTCTTAGGAACATAAAATTATTTGTCTCTAAATATACTACAATAAAAAATATATGCCTTTAATTTTATTTTTATAAGAAACATTTGCCTTTAAATCTATACCCTTTAAATTTTAATTAAATATATTAAAATTAAATAAATATATTCTTTATCAGCTGCAGTCGGCGCCTAAAATTTCTTCTCCCTCATTTTTTTTTCGCCACTCGCGCCTTCTCCTCCAATCCGCAACCCTATCACCTTCAATTCCATAGCTATCACCTTCGATCTCCTCCAGTTTTGTAGCCCTTTCACCAAGTCTCGCGGTCTTCGATCTCCTCCAATTTCGCAGCCCTATCACCAAGTCTCGCACCGTCGATCTCCTCCAATCTCACAGAATATCTCACTCGTGAGCCTTCTCCTCCAACCTCACCCAATCCATAGCCCTATTTCTTGTGTGAGCGCCCCTCACGCACCTTCTCCTTCACCACGCCCTATTTTCGGCCCCTCACGAGCCTTCTCCTCCAGCCGTCCATCGCAGCAGTCACAAATCTAGGAGGTAAGATCTTGTGACTACATATTTAGTTTCCGGTCGTTGTTTTTCTTCATGATCATATTTAGTTTCTTCATAATAGTGAGTACAACTCTATGTTTTTTAGCTTACATTATGTGCATGCGTTTTCTGATCTGTAACTCGATCTTGCTAGTGCAAATCTGGATAATTGTTATTCCTTTTTTCCTCTGATATGGTGTTTCTTCTTCTTGGCATGCATGTGGGGTAGATTCAGCCATTTGCATGTTTATTTTCCCCACTTTTGCTGAACTTTGGAACTTGGCCTTATTTCCATACGAAGAATCTTCAATGTCTTATTCATTGTTTTTCATCGATTCAAATAAAAAGTCCATCTTGCTCAGCATTTAAAATGACGAATCATTCTTGTCTTTTTCACCTTCGTTTTCCCCTCTACAGAATCTGACTCTGAATTTTCTATTGATTTCATCATATCTGGAGGAGATCCCCTGTATGTTTATCTATAGTCGATGAGGCAGGTGAAGGTGTGATCTTTGTTGCATCAGACTGGCTTTAGAAGAATCTGGTTCATGCAAAATCATTTACTGATTAGTAGTATAATATGTGTATTCTGTTCTTTTTTAAAGAGAAAATTAAAGAATGCAAAACCTGATAAATGAATGGAATCATCATCAGATCAATTAAGAGGGAAAAAGATGTAACTTCAGATATCATTGTTAGTATATCTTTTATCCTTGGGGTCCTTCTTATTATCTCTAATTTATTTTCTTCCTGTTAGTTCTTCGCACTGTATAAGAATATTTGTAGTACTTATTGCAAACAGATAGCTGCAATGTAATTTGAGTTCCTATGAATTGCTAAATTTTTCCGCTTGCTTAATTAAGTCAATTAGTAGTACTTCATTTACTAATTAAAGTTTTCCTTTTGTTGCATATCTTTAGGTGACTGTTCATGAAACATCAGTTATACAGTTTGATGCATTAAAGGCAGAAGAGAAATCTCTTATGCAAGCCTCTAGAGAGACAAGCCAAGAGCTTAAACCTTGCTGGGCCAAACCAATTCCAAGTAAGTAGTGGAGTCTGTTGGAACTTTTAATGATATTATGCTAGATGAAAGTCTTGTCCTATTTACTAATTATGGAACTCCTCTTTGGGCTTATCTTTCTCCTGAGGATTGCATATGCAAAAGAGATAGAACAATCCAAAGGTTTCATTACACTCTCCTTGACAGGTGGTGCTGAGCACCACATCTCACAGGTATAAGGTCACATTTTATTTTATTTTCTTGTCATTCTTCATTATCCGTCCTACTAATTCAATGCTTGCAAACACAAATTATCATTATGAATTCTTATAAGTGAAATATTTGTCTTGTAAGTTTTTCATTGATCAAACTAGTTTACCGAACAATGATTCAGACAACTTGTTTCCAATAACAAAGCATTTCTGAGATAGACTTTTCTCCCCGACAATCAAAATCTGGTACATGATTTCTTAATTTGGTTTGTCAGATCGATCTGTTCATAATGAAGTTATCTAAAGATTCTCAACACTAAGAAAAGAGTTACTAAAGAAAAATACTTTCTTTTCTTCATTTTCTCTTTTTCTAAAAAAATTTGCGCGTTTGGATTTTCTCTTATGTGATTAAAATACTTTAGACAATAAAAGTTTTAGATAAATGACATTATCACTAATCATTACCATGTTTACCCTTTCAAGTTTCTTTGAATTATCATTAGCAATTTTTTGAAGTATTACAGAATTGAGTCAATTTTTTTTGCTTGGTTGTATTCACTTCTTTTACTTGTACTTAAAAGACCAAGGTACTTTTTAAACTTGAATAATTCATAATATTTACTTTTATAGTTTTTATTATGTCCAAGCTTGTATGAGTCTATAAGCTTCTTGTGTGCAAATATAAAAATTTTCTTGTATGAGTCTGTAAACTTTTTGTTTGTGAAAATTTTGTGCTTCAACGGTCAGATTGTAAAGAAGAGATATGTGAGTGATATAGTGCTTTCTTTTTTCTTCCAAACAACTTCTGAATGAGATAAGTTTTCGATCATTAATGGAATTTTGATTATTTACTTATATTCACATTTGAAATTCCTAGCCTCCTTCCCAGATGTACTTAAATATGTGGTTATGAATATGATAGCAAAAGTGTGGCAATAAATAAGGCTTTCTAAAATAGTTTAGTGGAGGCTTGTGGAGATCGAGTAGACCTTCCTTACTTATTACTAAAGGGACTTTTGAATGTTTTACAAGGTGATTAAAAATACATTTGAATCATATAGTGGCAGAGAAGGAATCGGCAGACTATACACTAGTGGCTAGGCCATGCTTTTAATGAAAGGATTGCACATTTTTACTAGTCATTATTCTAGGTTGTCATTAATTGTGTTCTCTTTAACTCTATGGTTATGACATGCACCCACAAAGTTCTGACTTTGATAGTATTATTGCGCTCCCTTGTTCTTGTATAATGAAATGTTATGAATAATTCATAAGTTGGCATGGTATCAGGTGCATGATCCGCTATTTTATTTTCATTTTTGTCTTAAGCAATTAAGCTTGATGATGCCATGAATAATCTCCTTTCAGCGTCAAATAACTACTGTATTAATTTCCTTTCATTTTTACAGTATCATTTTCTTTCCACTCCCAATTGCTTTTAGTTTGTTCTGGGTTTTTTAAACATGACGAGCACAAGTACCTTATTAGCACTTATTTATGTACTTGCTTTGAAGGATATAATGAAGTATCAGATGTCATATAATGAAGGTTCCTCACTTTGTCTAAGTTGATAGTTTAACTTAGATTTTTTTTTTCGTTGTCATATACTTCTCTTAGATGTCATATACTTGTCTAATTATTTGCTCATATGAAATTTTAAAGAGAAAAATTCAGATGCACTAAGAGAAATTTTTTTAGATAGTTACCCACCTATCACTAATCATTGTCATGTTTATCCTTTCAGGTTTTTGAAGTATCATTAACCATTTTTTGGAGTATCACAAGATTTTAGTCAATTTTCTTTATTTGGTTGTATTCACTTCTTTTACTTGTTCTTAGAATACCAAGGTACTTTCTAAACTTGAGTAATTCATAGTTGTTATTTTTATAATTTTATTTTGTCTAAGCTTGTATGAGCATGTAAGATTCTTGTGCGCAAATATAAATTTTTTCTTGTATGAGCCTGTAAGTTTCTTGTATCCAAAATTGTATTTTTTTTCTTGTTGAATGAAAACACATTTATATGTATACTTCCTGCTTCATTCTTAAGGGTCTTCATATATCTAATTGAGAATGCAAACTTCAAACATTTTTTATACTCCTGCTTCATCTATTTATTTAGTGAATGGAAACATATTTTATTTATTGGAGAATCAAATATGTATTGCTCATGTTTCATTGTTCTAAATTGGTCAGTTCTATTAACTATTTTTTGGTTTATTTCATTAATTTTTATACATTTATTATATTATTATATGTATTAATGGATAATAACTATTTATATATTGATTTTATTGACAAAAAATAAATCATATATATCACTTCATGGATAAAAATTGAATTGACCTTCATAGAGCAAGTGATGAATACAAACACGGTGTTGATCGATTTCTTGATTTTGCATTTTCTAATACAACTAGAAGAGGATTAATCTTATGCCTATGCAATAATTATTGCAATTGCATGTGGAAGAATCGAGAAATTGTTAAAGAACACTTAATATGTGATGGATTTTTGAGAAGTTATAGAGATTGGATATTGCACGGAGAAATAACCTCTACTAATGATCAAGACATACACGTACCAGATAATATGCATGATATGTTACATGATATGTTTCCAATACCCAATCTAGATACTCTAGATAGTGGTTTAAGTGATCATTCAAGTAAAGATACTACTCCAAATGAAGAAGCAACAAAGTTTTATAAGTTAGTTGAATATGCAAATCAAGAACTATATCCGGGATACAAAAGTTTTTCGAAGTTATCATTCATAGTCCAGCTTTATCATTTAAAATGTATTGGTGGATGGACTGATAAATCATTTAGCTCCTTATTGAAGTTATTAAAAAAAGCATTTCCTCAAGGAGAGTCACTTCCAGAATCCTTCTATGATGTTAAAAAGATAATTGGTGAATTGAGTCTTGGATATCAAAAAATAGATGCATGTCCTAATGACTGTATGATATTTTGGAAAGATAATGCAGAGAAATTAGTATGTGATATATGTGGTAGTTCTAGATGGAAGGAGGTTGAAAATGAATCTAATGATGATGCAGTTACTAGATCGAAAACTATTGGAAAAATTCCAGTAAAAGTTTTACGCCACTTCCCTTTGAAACCACGACTTCAAAGACTATTTATGTCATCACAAATAGCTGAAATAATGACATGATATTCTGATAGTAGAACCAAAGATGGTATTATGAGGCATCCTACGAACTCTCTTGCTTGGTCTACTTTTGATTCTAATCATCCTGATTTTTCTATAGAGCCTAGAAATATAAGATTGAGATTAGCAAGTGATAGGTTTAACCCATATCGAACTATGAATGTTTCTCATAGCACTTGGCCTATTATTTTGATGCCATATAATTTACTTCCTTGGATGTGCATGAAACAATCATATTTTATAATGTCTCTACTTATTCATGGACCATCTGCACCTGGAAATGATATAGATGTATACTTGCAACCATTAATAGAAAAGTTGAAAGAGCTACGGATAGGCGTTGACACTTATGATGCTTCACGTTGTGAGAATTTTTTCATGCGTGCAACATTACTTTGGACTATAAGTGATTTTTTCGGCTATGCAAATTTGTCAGGTTGGAGCGCTAAAGGTCATTTGGCATGTATATCATGTAAAAAAGACACTTGTTCTTACTATTTGACAAAAAGTAGAAAGATATGCTATATGGGTCATCGACGATTTTTGGAGCAGGGTCATAAATTTCGTTTTGATAAAACATCGTTTGATGGTACTTTGGAAATTCGAAATTCGCCTTTGACATTATCTGGTTATGAAATATTTAATCAAATAGAGCATATAAATGTCATTTTTGGAAAGCATAACCAAAAAGGTGGTAAGAGAAAACGTGTTGATAGCTCTTTACCATATAATTGGAGAAAAATAAGTATTTTCTTTCAACTACCTTATTGGAAAAGTCTTTTACTGCGACATAACTTGGATGTCATGCACATAGAGAAAAACATTTGTGATAGCTTGCTTGGTACATTGTTAGATCTTGATGGAAAATCTAAATATAATATAAAGTCACGTAATGATCTACAAGATATGGGTATAAGAAATGCACTTCATCCGATTAATGTTGGAGGTAACAAGATGTACATGCCTCCTATGTGCTTTACAATGACTATAGATGAGAAGAGTACTTTATGTAATGTGTTAAAACATGTCAAGTTTTCAAATTGATGTGCTTCAAATGTTTCTCAATGTGTCTCAATGAAGGAGCGTAAAATTTCAAGGCTAAAAAGTTATGATTGTCATGTCATTTTACAACAATTACTTTCGTTGGCTGTCAGGAAAGTTTTGCCTAAGAAAGTAAGTTTAGTACTTATTGAGTTCAGTAACTTTTTCAGAGAACTATGTTGCAAATCTCTTAAACCAGAAGATCTTCAACGATTAGAACGCCAAGTTATTTTAACACTTTGCAAATTGGAAAGGATATTTCCACATTCATTTTTTGATATTATGATGCATTTGCCTATTCACTTGGCAAATGAGGTTAGAATAGGTGGTCCGGTACAATACCGTTGGATGTATCCAATTGAGAGGTAATAATATGTTAGAATTTTTATGAAGCTTTATTTACAAAGTAATTTAGTTAAAACTAATCTTTTTAATCTCTTTTAGGTATTTGCTTAGATTGAAGTCATATGTACGTAACATGAGTCGTCTTGAAGGATCAATAGCTGAAGGATACGTTGTAGAAGAATGCTTAACTTTTTGTTCTGGATACTTAAAAGATGTTGAAACAAGATATAATGGACCTGCGAGGAATGATGACATTATTCATCGTGATTCACAAGATCAATCACTCACATCAACGAAAGTAGGTCGTGCTATAGGGAAGGTTGAAAGTTCATGCTAGATAACATTACTTGGACACCAGCACATCGATACATTCAATTCAATCATGCGCAAATTATTCCATATCTTGAGTAAGAAATATAATTTTTAATTTTTTTTTAAAAAAAATATGAATTATTAATTTATATTTTGTTTTTGTTTTTATTTTTATATTTTGCAGAAAATATAAAAGTGTTATCAAGGCTAGTAATCCTCGTGCAAGACCAATGGTAATAGAGCTTACACACAGTCAAACATTTATGTAAGTAATGATAGTTATTGTAGCATAGTTATTTCTATTATTGAAATTAAAAGTTTAGATTACTAATTACAAAATTTATTTTAACACAGGTAGAGCAACAACATGAAGTCAATCAAGAAATTGTACAAGAAAAAATTAGATGGCTAGCTAATGTCCCTAGTAAAATGGCAAAACGATATAATGGTTTTCTTATAAATGGATTTAGATTTCATACTAAACCTCGCGATGAACACAAAAAAAACTCAAAATAGTGGTGTTATGGTGACTGCGAGGACATTAAGTTTTTCAAGTGCAAAAAATAAAAATCCTATTGATTGAGATATTACATATTATGAAAAGTTGACAAATATCATTGAAGTCAACTACTATGATCAATTGACATTCATATTATTCAAATGTGATTGGGTAGATGTCCAAGCTAAAGGTAGAGGAATTAAACAAGATGAATTCGATTTCACCCTTGTAAACTTTAAATATCTTATAAGTTGTGGACAACAAATTTTTGACAAGCCTTTTGTCTTAGCTTCTCAAGTGCAACAAGTTTTTTATGTTCAAGATCCACAACAAAGAGATTGACATTCAATTGTAATAACAAAATCTAGAGATTTTTTTGATATGCAAGGAGAGACTTCTTCGGATGATGCTGAAATATATATAGAGAGGAACTTGATCGAAATGGTAGGAAGCAATGACGAAGATGTTGTAGATTGGAGAAGGGAGGATATTCAAGGAACCAATATTGAGTCACCTTTACTATTTAGTCAAGCAAAGCCAAATGAAAATGAAGATGATTTTGATTGTAGTGATGATGTTCTTTTTGTTTACTTTATTAAACTTTGCAAAGTTTACCTTTGTTGGAACTTAGTTAGAAAGTATCTCTTATATTGTTCATTTTATTTAATGTTCATATCTTTTTCATAGAAATTGATTATTCAAGTTCTTCATTATGACATTGATTATTTATATTATTGTTTGTATATTTATATTTTTTGCATTTATTCATATTTCAGACTCTTTGTTCTAATTACTCGTTTGAATTGTATGAATATATATGTATAATAAATATATTTTATTATATTAGAACAGACATGTCTGGAGAAGAAAATCGATTGAATATTGAAAGAATTTAGCCAAATGTTGCACGACGATCTCGATCGGGATTTAGACAACTATTGCAACCACCAACATTTACAACAGAAATTGATTTGGAACCAAGTTCAGACGAGTCAGATAGTGCAAGTTCAGACGAGTCAGACAATGTTGAGCTACAAGATGTAGAGGAAGAAGATACAGGTAAATGAATTAGTTCTTAAAATACAAATTTATAATGCATTCATAGTAGACTTATTCATTGTATGATTACATATCTTTTTTTTTCATGTCTTATTTTATATTTAGAGTATATATTATGCATCTTAATGTGTACATTTCTACAAGTAATAAATATGAGATTAACATAAGTACATAACCTATTTTATGTTTATCATATATCTTTTCTTAGTTTACTGTATGTGCGTGTTTATAATAGATATGCTTTTGGAGTTTAATATGATTATACTTACATTTTTTACTTTTTAAAAAAAATTATTTTGTTCATCTTGAAAAATGAAATATGGCTAAGAAAAAATGACGAGGTTACATAATAATGCGTAATGTATTGAATAAGCCACCGGGGGAGCTCATTCATGTTGATTTTAATGAATATGGTCAACCTATTGGTCCTGGTCCTAATGCATCATACTTTACGAGCTTTCTTGGAACTGTAGCCAGAAGTGAATTTATTCCACTAAAGTACATTGATTGGAGAAATGTGCCAAAATCAAAAAAGCTAGATGTTTGGGCACTTGTATGGGTAATAAAATTTCAAAGTTTGAATTAGTTATTTAATTATACATGATTATATTTACTAAAGTATTTATATTTTAATGCAGAAAAAGTTTGATGTAGATGAAACTTCTTATGCTTGGACAATGGAATCGCTTGCAAAGAAATGGAAGGCTTTTAGGAACAATTTAAAGAAGAATTACTTTGATACTAACTCAACAAATGATCAACTTATGGTTACACATGATGAAAGGATTAGTAGTGAAGATTGGAAGGCTTTAATTGACTATTGGAGATCATCAAAAGGACGAGTACAGATATTTGAAATTTTTTAATTTGAATAGATGCAATATAGATTTATTAATTTTAAAATTATTTAATAAAATTTTATAATTGTTAACTTTATAATAGGCACGTAGTGCTACAAATAAGGCAAATCGAGCTATGCTAAAAATAGTGCATTCTTCTGGTACAAAAAGTTTTGCAATAATTCGTGAAGAAATGGTAATTGATATTCACATTCTACTCTTGTTTATATAATTTTTTTGATTTCATGTAATATTTATAATTTTATTTTAACAACAAGCAAAAAATAGTAAAGAGCCAACTCGAGCTGAAATGTTTATTGCAACACATAAAAGAAATGAAAAGTTCGTTGATGATTTCTCGAGAAATGCAATTGTGAGTTAGAAAATTAATCATAATAATATTATATTATTTATTAGTTAGTTTTAATTTAATATTCATTTTTTATTAATTCATTTTATTATAAAAGTTATTATTGATAATTTTTTAAATAGGCGCAAACGAAAAAACTTATGAAAGAACAACCAAAGAATTTTACAAGGTGTGCATTTGATGGTGATATTTTCTCTCGGGTTATGGGACAAGAAAAACGTGGATGAGTGCGCATATATGGCTCTAATTTATGTGGTCCACTTCCTAGCAAAATTCAATGTATGAGAGAAATTATAGCAGCCATGAAAGAACTAGAAGAGAAGCGTGCATTAAGTTTAAAGTGCATGCAAGAAATGGAGCAAAAACAAAAGGATTTGAAAGAATCTATGGAGCAAAAACAATTTGAATTACAAAAATCTATGGAAGCAAAGCAAAATAAGTTACAAAGTCAAGTTAATGAACTTCTATGGTTACTTAAATCTACGCGACATACAAGCATGGAGCAACCACTTGAGCATATAGGAGAATCAAATGTACCATTGGATTTTAATGAGGTACTGTATGTGTTATTTATATTCCATAGTTTTTCTTTTTCAACTATTTTTTTTTTTAAATGACATAAGGATATACATGATCATAATGCTATTGAAATATCACCACGAAGGAATGTTTTATCATCGACTTCTCACCATCATGTCCGTGCAATTCAAGCTCATAAGATTATTGTGATTCAAGTTATAAAAGTGTCTATATATATTGGAAGTTTTTTAATGATATTATTTTTTAATCTATATTGCAGAGGCAACATTTAAGAAGAAAGAATGGAAATAATTTTATTAAGATATATAAGTTAAAATATTTTTGTTGCATGATTATGCTATTAAACAAATTTTATTTGTAATAATTTATTTATTAAGTAGGTAATTCTATTTTACATTTTGGTAAAATGATATGTTTTTTTATTTTCTTTAGAATTCTAATTCGAAGAGAGCAAAGACACGAGTACGTCCTTCTATTGAGGTAAAGATGATATTAGATACATTTTTTTCTTACCTTAAACTACATTATTACTAATATCGATTTTTAATTTTTGTTTTATATTTAAATAATAGATTGGAAGTGGAGTTGTATTGAAGAGTTCTAAACCTCCTCATGAGATACTAGTAGCTAAAGGTGTTTTGAAGAGTACACATCAATCTACAAGAGTTGGAGGGTATGAATTGGGAGAAGAATGGTATGAGGTACATATTGAAGAAGTACTGATTAAGAACGAATCACTATTATGGTCTTTTGGATCTACCAAGACCATTCGACAAGTTGTTGGGTTAAGTGTTGCATGGCCACATAATTTGGTATGTGTTGAAATATTTATATATAATTTGTTTAAAATATTATTGTACCAAATTTTTAATTATTGTTTTCTTTATTTTTTTTGTAGGTTGAACGTGTCTCAGACGACGGTTGATTGAACAATCATACATTTTTATATTTTTAGTGAACTTTAGAAGTTTGAGATTTAAGTGAACTTTAGAAGTTTGAACTTTAATTGAACTTTAGATGTTCGAGATTTAAGTGAACTTTAAAAGTTTGAGATTTAACATACTTATTTGTCAATATTAGTTTTAGAACACACATGTCTACCTTTTAGTAGAATGTTTTGCTTTTATCTTTAAAAGTTTATAATTGACTACCAAATTATACATATGTGAAATGTAGTTATTTAAGTTGTAATTATATTTTTCTTATTAATTATAATATTTTTAGTTAAAAATATATTGTCTCTGATCTAAATTAATTTTTTTAGTACAATTAATTGGCTCTACATAATTTTTATAGGCAATTAAATATTTAAATTATCTATTAATTAAATATAATTCAAAAAATGACCTAATTTTTAATTTAGAGTCAATAAAATTTACTTTTATTAAAGACAAATATATATGTATCTATTAATATTTATAGAGGCAATTGTATATTCCCCTAATGATATTTATATATATTAAAGATAAATATATATGCCTCTAATGATATTTTAGAGGCAAATATGATACATGCTTCTAACGTATGTATATCAAAGACAAATATAAATGTCTCTATTAATATTTTTAGAGGCAAATATAAATGCCTTCATGCACTAATGTTTCTAGAGACAAATATATATGTCTCTATTAATATTTTTAGAGATAAATATATACGTCTCTATTAATATTTTTAGAGAAAAACGTATATGCCTCTATTAATATTTTTAGAGGCAACTCTATTATGTCCCTCTAATAGTATTTATATATTAGAGGCAAATATATATGCCTCTATTATATTTGTAGAGACAAATACATTATAGGTCCCTAATACTTTTAGGGACGAGAGCTCTAAAGATGAATAATTTTATTTGTCTCTAAAAGTTATAGAGATAAATATTTAATTTTTAGAGACAAATTTGGTTGTCTCTAATTACCACTTTTATTGTAGTGATATGATCAAATCTATATAACGGGCCGACATATAGACAAGTTGGTATATTAACTCCGTAACATAGATTTGCTTCGTAACATATATAAGTTTGCTTCGATAAAAAATAGATTTGGTCCGGTTTGTTAACTCCGTCAACATGGACATAACATCGTTTATTTTTTCGTGGACGGTGAGTTAACAGACCATCACATATATGATCAAATTTGTGCTATGAGGCAAATATATTAGACCAAATTTGTGTTACGAGGCAAATATATTGGACCAAATTTGTGTTACAGGACAAATATATAGGACCAAATCTGTGCTACGGGACAAACATATAAGACTGATAATTTTGAAATAAAACTTATAGGGCCAAACCTATCAACGTGTACGAACAGCGTTAGTTCACATTGACGGAGAGTTAACGGACCGTCACGGATATGATCAAATCTGTACTACAAACTTATAGGTCTGAAAATATCTAAATGAATTTTATAAAATTAAAATTCAAAAAATTAAAATTTTATATGATCAAATTTGTACTTCAAAGTTGCTAAAATCGAAACATAAAGCAGTTACTTAACCAATTTGAACACGTGAGGAGCCTAACTCAAACCCATTTCTGAAGTAATTATACCATTCTACCAGGTTCGGACCCGATTAACACTATAGAGTTATACCTTTATCGGGTTATCGGATCCTATCGATATTTTTCCGTTCTATTACTTTATTAGTTTTTTTTTGCCATATTACTTTATTAGTTCATTAACCCCCCCGTAGCGATTCCCGCGTAGCCCGATCGTGGAGAATATATCTCGCCGCATTCCATGGCGGCGGGCGCATGATTCTGCGGCTTGATCTCCCTTGCGATGCCCCCCCACGCCGCCCGTGCTAAAACCCTAGCCATCTCAGCCCCTAAGCCCTGTCCCCTCCTTAAATATTCCACCCGGAGTCCGCCGGCTGCTTCTCTCTTCGAGACTAGAGATGGCGATGGAGGACGAGGCCGTCGCCGATGAGAGAATCGCGGTAGGGTTCCACCCCGCCATCCTCTGATTTCGATCGCGTTGTTCTTGCCATTTGTTTTGATCCTCGCGGGTGGCAGGTTCACGTCCCGGCACATCCCTTGATCAAGCACTGGATTTCAGTCCTCAGGAACGAGGAGACTCCCTGCGCCATCTTTAGTGAGTAGCTCTCGCACCGGTTTCGGCTGGGATGCGCTTTGCAGCTCCCTAGTTTCTGTTGATTGATGTGTAACACTCGATCGATTTGTGAAGTCTTCTTTTTTGAATATGATCGATTTATGAAGTTGATTCTCAACGGATTTTTTTCCTTCACGTACACCATTTGTTGTACGCGTAATAGTCATTTCTCCATGGTTTTACTGCTATAATTTTTTTCCTACAATCTTGTTTTGATAATTTAAAGATGACCTTTTTTGTCAGTTTAATCTTATTTTGGCTGACTTTCGCCCCTCTTCTTTAGGGGGAAATAAATTAGAGATCACTTAATTGATGCAAGCAGTTGTCTTGTGCATTTCTAAATTGTTAGGTTAAATGTAGGATGTGGAGATGGGAACAGTGAGTTTCTTGATATTTTTTTAGGGCAACAGTACCTTCCTTGATGCATGTTAATTTTCACTTATTAACTGATATAAATAAAAAATGAAAAAAAAAGTCCTTAAGTTAACTGTTTCTTATATCAGTTGTTTCTGGACGTTGATGGTAATTGTTAATATCTTTGTCATTGTTGTTGCCAGAGACTGCAATGGCAGATCTTGGGAGATTACTCATCTATGAAGCCTCTAGAGACTGGTTGGTAAGTCAGAATATAGTTTATCTAATGCTTTGCATTTAAACTATCTAAACAGTTCATTGCTAGCTATGTAGATTTATTCATTTTTGTAAGTTTTTCTCTAGTCTGTGAAAGGTCACATCATATCTAGTTTAGTAGAAATCAATCAGGATATAAATCAACTGCAGCAACCATTAGGAGATAAATCAAGCAAGTCAGTGTTGGATCTTATTCATGCAAAAGCATATGATAATATATCATATTCAACTGGTTATATGTCTTCGAATTGGATTAGTAGTGTATTATGGCTAACCTGAACTTATACAAGTTGTCTTGTTGAGTATCTATAATAAGCAACAGTTGGTAATATGTTCTAATATTTGTAAAAAATTGATATCTGCAAGTTTGACAGTGAATGTATTCCCATAAATACTTATCCAAGACACATCCGAGCACTTTTTTTCTATTAACCACAATATATATGGTCTCATTTTAAATTTGTCATTGAAGAACCATTCCGTATAAGACATTGTAATAAAAAATAAATTGTATCTTTTTCAATTTATTTACGATGATAATTGCATCAACTATAAGTTTGTTAGTTTGATTGCTATGATAAAAATCATATGCATGTTTTGCACTGCCGGTTGAAGCCACATACTTATTGAATATAATTCTTCCATGTGATAACTATACGACTTAAATGATAGTTGTCTTTAGCCACCTACCCTAACTACCTTCTAACAACCCTTGAACCTATTGTGCAAAATGTTGGAGTCTAGAAGATTGCTTATTTCAACGTATAAACTACCATGAGACACAGACACTTGCCCCACACCCTCAATTCAAGTTGGTACTGACAGCAAAGTACCACTATGTGTTTCATATTTATGGCATTAGCATTTACTGTTATTTCTTGTACAAAGTTTATCTTATTTTCTTGTACCACTATGTGTTTCATATTTCTGTCAGTCTGACCTTGAAAGTGTAGCACAGGCACTATAGTTGATGACATATTATATGGTTATATCCCATGAAAACATGTAAGGTTGTTAAACTGATATAAAAGCTTCAAAAGGAATTTTAGCTAAAAAGGACGTGGAAATATTTGGAAAGTAGAAAATATATATTGTTGTGTATCACTTTTCAGTGTTTTTTTTTTAATTAGAAGAATGCCATTCTCATTCAACTCTCTTGTTATGCATATTGCACAGTTGTATTCTCTTTCTTTTCTACAATCGTATGTTTACAGTTCTTTGTGATTGTCTAATTCTCCTTGCAGCCTATAATTAGTGGCAAGATTCAGACACCAATGAATGCTACTAATGTTGAATTTGTTGATCCACATAATCCCGTAGTGGTATGTCTATTATTAATGTTTTCCTATTTACACATGATTCATAATACATAGTAATGCCATTATATAGCCTTATTACATAGATCCTCGGCATTATTTTATTTGACGTTTGCTAACTGATGATTGTTACATGGCAGATAGTTCCGGTCTTAAGAGCTGGTCTTGCTCTAGCAGAGCATGCTTCATCAATTTTGCCGGCAACAAGAACCTATCACCTAGGTGAGGATAGACTTGTCAGGTTTCATTACCTTCATTATAGGAATCTTATGTTGACTTTCTGCAATGCATTTCACGCAAAATGCAACTAATTCCTGTTGGTATTCAACATATATTAACTTAGTTTTGAATGAACTACCTACATAGATTCATTATTGTTCGCATGTCTATTTAATATAAAGCACTTTTTAGTGATGTGCTTTAATATTTTAATTTGAAGAGAATATCTGGAAGCCTTCAAAATACTATATTTTCTCGGTTTAGTGTTGATCAGGGTTATCATCTCGTCGCTATCTCGTCGAGATAGCGACGAGATATCGCTGTCTCGGTAGATTTGCCTGTATCGTCTGGACGATACAGGCGATCTCGAGATATCGCCTATCTCGTTGGGATCTCGTCCAATCTTGGACGAGATCCCGACGAGATAGGCGGTACAAGAAAAGAAAAAAAGAAACACAGGATTCGAACCCTGGCCCGCGCGGTGGACCGGAAAGGTTCCACCGCTGGGCCAGGGGTTTTTTTTGCGATTTTTCTCATCCAACTTAGTGATAAGGATATCTAAATTATTGATTTTTTTAAAAAAAAACTAACTTAAACCCTCCCTGCTCGATCGACGCCTGTATCTTCTTCAATCTTCTTCCTCCCTCGCATCCCGTCCGCGACTCTCTCGGAAGCTTCCTCGCATCCCGTCGGCGCCTCACTTCTCCGGCGAAGCTTTTCTATTTTTCGGCCAGGTATGTTCCGGCAATCTTCTCTCCACGGCTCGGCACGTCTGCATTTCCATTTTCCGCCATTTTTTATTCTTGTGACATTTCCGTCATTTCTTTTTTTTTCCGACATAGCTGCTGCAAACCAGAACAGCTAAGCTGTTCTTGAATCAAGAACAGCTTAAAGCTGTTCTGGAATTTGATTCCAGAACAGCCTTAAGCTGTTCTAGAATTTGATTCGATTCCAAAACAGCTTTAAGTTGTTCTTGAATCAAGAACAGCTTAGCTGTTCTGGTTTTGATTTCAGAACAGCTAAGCTAGTTAGTTGTTCTGGAATCAGTTTGATTCCTTGTTTATGCTTGATAAGTTGATAGTATATTTGCATTGTCCTTGTTTAGCTGTGTTCATTTTGTATTGCGTATTTGTGTGCAATATTGTTTATATTGTGCAGTAAATTATGGAGGGAAATTCCGATGAAACGCCTTATGATCCTTCTAAAGATCCTAAACGAAAACCGAACTCGAAAGATATTGGTTGGAGATATGGATATTGGCCGGATTTAAACAAAAGACAACTGATTGCATGTTCACTTTGTGGCAACCAATTGAATGGGGGAATCACAAGATTTAAACAACATTTGGCGGGTGGTTATGGAGACATGAAAAAATATGATAAAACCACAACATTGATAATGAGAGAAATGCATGATGCCCTTGCAGCTAAGAGGAAGACATCATTCAGTTTGGATGATGAACAAGAAGCAGTGGCACTAGTAGACCATTCTACAGCTTCCAACTCCATGCCAAGCTCGGGAACAATTTACAAGAAGAAGAAAAAAAAGGCTGCTATTCAGTTTGCAGCAATGTCACAAGTGTCACACTCACAATCCACATCACAAACCAAGATTGGTGGATTGCTACAGAGAACTCCAGAAGAAATTGTGGATGAAAGACACTCCAAATGTCTTAGCCAACAGACCATTGAAAGGTCTTTGAAGACAAAAGAGGATATTGAAAAAGTTAACATGTATGTAGCCAACTTTTTCTATGAGAATGCCATTCCTTTCAATGCGGCAAACTCAAGAAGCTATGAGTTGATGGTTGAAGGCATAGCACAAATTGGATCGGGCTATAAACCACCCACATATCATGAGTTGCGGGTTCCTTTATTGAAAAAGGCAGAAGAATAAACAGAAGATTTAAAGTGCAAACATGAAGAGGTTTGGGAAAGAGATGGGTGTACTCTTATGTCAGATGGGTGGACAGACAGAAGAGGGAGACAGTTGATAAATTTTCTTGTAAATAGTCCGCAAGGGACTATTTTTCTTGGCTCTGTTGATGCTTCAAGTCAGTGTCATGATGCTCAGATGTTGGCTGACTTACTTGAGACCAAGATTGAAGAAATTGGCCCAAGTAATGTTGTTCAAGTTATCACAGATAATGGCGCCAACTATAAGGCAGCGGGGAGATTGTTGGAGCAAAGGTTGCCTACACTGTTTTGGACCCCTTGTGCCGCACATTGCTTGGACCTTATGTTAGAAGATGTGGGAAAAATGAAAGAATTCAAGCCTACAATCGCAAGAGCAAGATCATTGACCACATTCATTTATAGACATGGTCGCCTTCTTGATGCGATGAGGGAGCACACTAACGAACATAATCTTGTTAGACCCGGGGCTACTAGATTTGCGACTGCATTTCTAACATTGTCATGTTTGAAGAAATTTAAACAAGAGTTGCAGCGGTTGTTTGTAAGTCAAGATTGGTTTGATTCAAAATTATGCAAGACCGAAGCGGGAAAGAAAATTTATGAATTAATCCATGCGGTTAAATTTTGGGAGGCAGTTGAAGATTGCATTAGAGCATCACAGCTTCTACTTGTGGTTTTGAGGATAGCGGATGGTGATGAAAAACCCGCTATGACGAAATTAGCCGCGGCATGGGTGAAGCTAAGAGGAGGATCAAACAAGTCTTGGCCCACAAATGCACTTTGTGCAAGAAAATCATTGATATCATTGAAAGTCGATGGGAGCGTCAAATGGAAACACCATTATATGGTGCGGCTCTATTTCTTAATCCGGGCAAGTATTTTGACATCAAGAAAAATGATGTCGTGTACTCGGGGAAACTACGTGAAGACTTCAATGATGTACTTGAGAAATTAGTGTTGGATGATACAATGCGATCCAAGATACTTCTAGATGTCAATATGTATGATGAAGATCGAGGACCTTTTGCAAGAGAGATGGTGATTAGAGAGCGCTCAAATAGGATTCCTCGTAAGTATATTGTGTATTATTTTATTTATTAATATTTATTGTCTTTACATATTTTTGAATTTTAATATTTTATATTTTTAATGTTAGTTGAATGGTGGAAATCCTTCGGTGGACGTACTCCCGAGTTTTCAAAGTTTGCAAAGCGCATTGTTAGTCTTTGTTGTTCGTCCTCCGGGTGTGAACGAAATTGGAGCACTTTTGAGTTTGTAAGTAATTAAGTATTTTATGCTTTTTTAGTACTTTCTTAGTAGTTATTACTTATTATTTTTATTTAATTACTTTTCTTTTGTATAGATTCACACCAAGAAAAGAAATAGATTGTTGCACCAAAGATTGAATGATTTGGTGTATGTCCAATACAATCGAAAGATTGCCACGAGATTTCAAAAAGTTCGTGAATGTGGCAAAAACTATGATCCACTAGTACTTGACGATTTTGATTGGGGGACAAATGCGTGGTTCAACAATGATGATGAAGAGGATGATAGAATTCCTTTTGAGCTTGTTGATGAAGCCATTGGTGCTTCAAATGCCCTTGAGGGTCGTAATTTTCCAAGGAGGCGTGGAGTTAATGAGCTTGTCACTTATAATCGACGTCATCGTGGTTCTACTTCTACTTCTACTTCTACTTCAAGATTGGTGGATGAAAATTCAAGTGATGAAGGAGAAGAAGAGATATTTCCAAATGATGATGAAGACATTGAAGATGATTTTGGGCTCAAACCAACTACTCCAATGGATAATACCCCTAATGAAGACATTGAAGATGATTTTGATAATCTTTTTTAGATTGGACTATTGGAGATTTGGTGATTGTGATGACTTTAGCTATTTGATGTTTATTGTTCATGCTATGTGAATTGGATTTTTGTACATTCTATGTTTGCTATTTTGCTACTTTGCTATGTGGGTGGTTTGTATATTCTATATTTGCTACTTTGCTATGTTTTATGATTCATGACAATTATGTTTGCTACTTTGCTACGTGCAATATCATAAGTAATGAGTCTAATGACTTCCAATGCTATTTTATATATATATATATATTGTCGATATATCGCGACGCGGACGATATATCGATCGCGAAACGATAATATCGATATCAAGGTTCGCTACCGCGAAATTTTTTTGGTCGCGATAATAAGCTTGGTGTTGATAAATGAGGTGCATGAGTGGTCCAGTATACAAGGCATACTAGTCACAACAGCTGGTCATTCACCTTTTTATAATGCTTTCATCACGCATCTGGTCCACAAGCAATATCAGCTTTGGAACCAAGTTTTTATAACTTTAAAATCTTCCATGCTTGTATTTTACTTTGGCTAAATGGTGACCTTTCAATTGAAGGCATGTGTAGGGATGAGATAACTCTACAGCCATCCGTGTATCTCAACAAGTAAGAATTGACAACCCTTGTCTTTTTTTATATAAAGCCTAATGTTTTTCTTTTCTTTTCTTTTCTTTACTGAAATGGTCATGTGGATCAAAGATAATTAGCTTGCATGCATTAGTTTTATTTATCCTCAAAACCACTCACTAGTTTTTGACTTTGTTAACTTGGTATATACATTGATAATTTTGTCACTTCAGATTCCATTAAGTATAAGATACTTTCTGTAATTTGTGATGAGCAGGAGCCACTACTGGTAACATGCCCTAGCCTCTATATTATTTCCTATTATCATTCTGCATTCTTGGTTGTCCACAGCTATGCAGTATTCATTTTAGCTATCTATTCTGGAGGATTTAAGTTTAATTTTTTTCTTTTCCTAATCAACACTTCGACAAACTGCCTTCACTCGCGTTGTGATTAAAAGTGAGGCGAAGTACATATAATGATAATTAAAAGCTAGTTATCAGAAATTGTGACTTACTAGTGAAATCAATGAGTTCAAAACTTTGTGATTACTGATACTTTTGTTCAACATAACTTCCCTAATATGTTCTTCATTTATTCTCAAAACTACATGGTACTAAGAAAAGAGATGTTGATTTCCTTTTATCTCTCCATCGAAAGGACACATGTTTTTCTTCTCTCACTGTTTTTGTAATACTCAATGAATTGTTTGACCCCTCATGTGCAGTTTCATGCAACCATTAACCTGTGAGTCAAAATATACATGTAACCACCACCTGACGAATTATATTCAAGTGTGTATTATTTATGTACAAGCTCTGTATTTCAGGTTACCTGATAAATTTCAGGAGGGTGCTCATGTACTTCTTGTGGATCCTATGCTTGCAACTGGTACATTTCTTTGTAATGTTACAAATACATCTCACTATATCCGTGTTCATTATTGTGTTAATGCTTCCTAGAAGCTTCAGCTTTACTCAAGGAATAAATCTTTTACAAACATATTTTTTATCTAACTTTTGTAAAAAATATGGTTTCTTATTTTCTTATTTAGTTGGTAAAAGGCTACTTTGATTATCTGGATTAACTAGTGTAATTCTCTAGTTATATCCCTATCTGGAGTACTATGCTTTCTATGCGATCTGTCCTACCATTTGTATCAGAAATCCCATAATGTACTGGTTTGAATCTATGATCTATGTTATGAGACTCCATAATGCAAAGGTTCAAGGATACAAGTTCTGTCATGGATGAGAGTCTTTTGTCTTTTCATATTGTGCTATGCTAAATCATGCCATATGAGTGTCCAGTATAATGTATACACTTGCTCAATCATATTAGTTAAGTCAACAGTGAACACATACTTCATGCCAGTTATGTCATGCTACCATGCTAACACCCCACTGTTTTGCCTTGCATTGAACACTGATAAGGATGATATAAGCCTATTGAGGTAACCATGGATTGCAACTGGCTGATTGTGCATGGGTATCACTTGTTGGAAAAAACATATATAAGAAGGCATATCTACTTGGTGTTTTTTCATCCATCCCTTTGTTATTCAGTAGTTTTCCTTTTGTTTAATCAATCAGCATAGGTTGGGAATTTACTGCAATTATCAGGTTTATCTAAGATAAGTGCATGGTCAATTTTTAGTAGTGGCGAAACCGCGAAAGCAGCATATACAAAATTGTCTTATATTCGGCTCAACTAGCATGTACTTAATCAGCTTAACTTATTCAAAGATAACATCTGATGCACTGTACTTTGACTAGTTTTATGGCTAATATCTATTTGTTTCAGGAGGCACAATTGTTGCAGCTATTGACATGTTGAAGGATCGTGGAGTTGCCAACAAACAAATAACAATTGTAAGTTCACAAATCTTTCTCCCTCTATTTAAAATTCCATTGCTGACTTGTTTTTCTCTGCATAAATGCTTTCAGATTTCTGCTATTGCTGCTCCTCCAGCATTAAAGAAGCTCAGCGACAAGTTTCCAGGGTAGGTCCACATACACGGATGTAATTTTAGCATTTTGCCATTCACCTAATTACCACTGCCATTGTTTCCAGGCTTCACGTGTACACGGGAGTTATAGATCCAATTCTAAATGAGAAAGGGTATGTTTCTAATCTGTGAATACATGACAGAAATCACGCAAACAAGCAACCCATTATCCATTTCATTCCACGCTACTGACAATTCTTACTGTCTTTTTCTTTATCAGGTTCATAGTACCAGGATTAGGAGATGCAGGTGACCGCAGCTTTGGCACCTAGTATTGTAGTGTTTAATTACATTCTAGAGGAGAGACCTTTTTTTAAAAAAAATTTCGATGCAGTGTGATGTCATAACATGCTGAATCAAGATGGTGAGTATATCTCTCTGTTACTTGATGAATTGATCTAAGTTTATCAGTTATCAGTAATGACTAATGGTACATGACTAATGGTACATTTACTAATTCAATTTACATCGAGATATTATGTATCCTTGAGCCATCGTATCCTGTAATTAAAGATATCTATCTAGGTAAACTTGGGTGTTGTGATTTGGTCTTATTTACCCAGATAGTGAGCATAAATACTTCCAGAACAAATAATCCTCTGAAAAAGATGGGAGAAATGAGAACAAAGAACTTCCAGCTATTGACAGTGACATTCATTGAATGCCACCAAGACAAGTTTTGGAGCCTTCTTAAACATAAAGGATGGAATCCAACTTATGCATCTAGTCACTGGAATCAAACAAAAAAGATCTCCCACGCTTAATAAAAGTGCCACCTAAATTCTGGGCTATTTGCTTTTCCTGTGCCACCCTTCCTTCTCCATCAATGATCAAACCCTAAAAGTTCACCGTGCACACTCTGCATTCTAACTTCTACAGCAACACCTTGAGCTAAGAGGATAAATTTCTGTTTCAGACCAAAAAAATAAACAGAACACTAAAGGATAAGATTATGATCAAATTGGATTCAATTATTGGCAATGAAACAATTATTTGGTGAACTATCATTCATGTTGATATTAATGCCTTCTGAGTAGGACAAGCTAAATGAACAGTTTGGGGTCTACATATATAATAAAATGAACACTGATATTGGATAGATCAATAGGTAGAACTAATTTTGTGGACTACATAAATAGTAAAATGAACAGTACTCATCAATTATGTAGAACTCCTCTTACTCTGATGCAGAAAAGTTGAAAAGAAGTAAGGAACAGGATCATGAGGTGCTTTCCCATCAATGCAGTGTGGAAACACCATCAATGTAGTGGACCAGTATAGTTTAAATGAACACATAGCACGAGCATTATGAATCAATAGGTTTAATTTATTTTTTGCACTGTTAACAATCTTTTAATATATAATTGGGAAAGTTGCAGCCCCATCCTTGTATATTGGTCAAATTATAATTATACCTTTCTTAATTTAAAATATGTATTTCCACCCCTAAATGCCTAAGATAAAAAGAACATTAACATATTTTTTAAAAAAAATTATGGTTAAAATTAAGGTCTTACTAATGTCTAACGCAAAGACAACTAATTTACTAATTCGACTACTTGACTGAATTATTCTTCCCCACTCGGAAGAACTCAAACTCTTGATGAGTTTGAGCAGAGGGTAGCAAGCCATGTATTGTGAATTAAAATATAAAAAAACATCAAATAAAAGAGAAAATAATCTTAATTGTTTTAAAATTATGATATAAAATTAAGATCTTATCGATATCTAAAATAAAGAGAAAATTAATATGCTTTTTAAAATTATAGCATAAAATTAAGGACTTATTATTGATGCCTAACTTGAAGAGAAAATTTATTTCCTAATTCGAGTTGTTAACTACATTACTTAGTCACTTAAAAATGCATTTTAAAAAAAAAATTAACACTCATCGCATTAGTATTTACTAATCAATTAATAGTATAAGTATTGAATAATGTATAAATAATGTATAAAAATATGCTTTTTTAGTGACTAAATCACTTCAGCTTCCTATTGATAAAATAATATTTATTTTATATTTGACATGCCATTTAGGAGGTGAGAGTGTATATTTTAAACTCATAGAAGACTTTAATTTTTCTTGTCTAACTTATATGATAAACACCAGAGTTTAAAACGTCAGTTAAAACATATATGTATCTAATTGTTCTAGTAATAATGTTTCAATTCTGCTTTCAATTGATTTATATTAATCTTGATTCAAACAACAAGCCAACAGTTTGAAAAACATGAATGAAAGAAGAGAGAACACGATAAGCATCAAGGAATTTATGCTAATTAGAAACTATTCCTATCTTTGTAGGGGGCTGCATTCAGTGTGTTGACGTGGAATAAGGCTATGGTTGTGCAATCCAGTGATAAGGCACCTGATTCCAGACTTGTAAGCATATTCATCTTATTTTACTTGTTAGCAGAGGGAATAAGAAGAGGAGATAGAGTGACACTTCAAGACTATAGGTGGCATTTGGTGCATATAATCATCTTTTAAATTATCAATAATATTACATTGTAGTATTTGATACATATAGGTAATCATATTAGTTATCCATATTATCATATTTGGTATAATAATAAAATTATTAAAAAATATTTTTTTTTTTACTAAAATACATTTCAAATAAAATTAGTATGCATAGACGTATAGAAAGAGAGACAAAGGGAGGTGGAAAACAAATAAGAACTCACGAAATCAAATGATGAGAGGGACGGAGATGGTGAGGGAGATGAGATAGAGAACCGAGAACAATTTGGGGATGTTGAGAGAGACGATGGAGTCTGGAGGTTTGAGAGACAAAGATGAAGAACGATGGTCTAGGATTTATTTTAGAGAATGATGAAGTTTGGAGATTTGAGGGTATTTTTGTTAAAAAAAATAGAGAAGAAAATTCTCACTTGATTTTTGATTTTCAGCTTCAGTACGTTTCAATTTTAAGTACCGATTAATCGTTAGTCTACGACTAATCGGTTCATATATATAATATTTTAATTTTTACACTCGCAACATTTTTCTTTTATATTTTACTCTCTAAAACTTATATAAAGTAATATATTTAAATTGTATTTCATTTCTCAAAAATTGACCAAGTATATATATTTTTTATAAGTATGAATAAATATTATGATACACAAGTCTCAAAAAATATTATAATATACATTTTTACTAAATAAAGATTTGAATTTCATGTTGAACATATTCAATTTTTGCAATTGTTTGTGAGGATGTTATCCTTCTTTTTGGCTTTTTATTTATGAGTATTATGTTTGATTTATATATTTTTTATTTTGAAATATTTTCAACAATTAAAATAGACTTTGTAATTTGTATAATTTTATTACTTTTTTATGTTAAAAAATTTATTGACTAATAATAAATTATTAGTTAATTGAACCGAAAAAATTAAAATTAAAATACTGGTTAATCGAAGTTAATTGATCGATTTATGATTAATGAACCTATTTAAAAAATTATTAACGAACCGATTAACTGGTCCATGCTCACATTCCATATTGTTAGTTTGATGAATCCAAATGATCAAATTTATCCCTAAAGTATTGAAAAATGTACAAATTTTCCCATAAACTATATTTTTGACCAAAATTGTCCTCGACGTTGCATAATTGGATCATTTTTACCCTTTTCGTTAACGGAAGTCCATGTCAACAAACAGAATCCCACGTGGCAAGTGTAGCTCGACCACATAAGATGTCATGATGGAAAATGACACGTGGCAATTATGTACTAACAAGAATAATTTTGATCCAAAATATATTTAATGGGCAAATTTGCACAATTTTCAATACTTTATGGGCGAATTTGTATCTTTTTCAATACTTCAAGAGCAAATTTGGCCTTTTTTTCTTGAATAAAATCTATATGATACTCAACCAACGTGTTTTATGTCAATTGCACGATTTCTGCAAGTTTGGCTTCTACCTTAGAATTTAAACAAATACTTTAGTAAATTTCTTGATAAATATAAATTTTAAAAATGAAACAAAAATAATATTGAAAAAGATATATCTTGATTACTAAAATAAAAAGTTGATTAAATTTAATTATTAGTAACCGGTCCGGCCCGACTTGAAAGTTCAGGGATAATCCTGTCCCAATTCAAAATTAGGACGGGATCGGGACAAAATCAAAATGCTTCATATTCGGGACCGAGACATACCAAATCTCGACCCATCCCAATCCGAACTCACTCCTACTATGTTGGTTGGTTTCTTATTACAATGACAAGTGACTAAAGCTGATAATTCATATCTTTGAGTAATAATTCAGTTGCAACACGAAGTATAATTATCAAGCTTATATTTTTCTTAATTTCGGTAAAGATGATATCAACATTATTCTTATAATGTTAATTAGAACCACATTAATGATAATAATATATCAAAAATGATTAAATTTGTCACTGAAATATTAAAAATGATGCAAATTTGCTCTTTAAAAATATTTTGGGCCAAAATTACTCTTGTTAGTACTAATTATCACGTGTCATTTTTTACCGTGACATCTTATGTGGTCGAGCTACACTTGCCACGTGAAATTTTGTTTGCTGACGTGGAATTCCGTTAACGAAAATGACAAAAATGATCCAATTATATAACGTTGATGATAATTTTGATAAAAAATATAATTAAAGGATAAATTTACAATTTTTTTTAATATTTGAGGGATAAATTTGGCTGTTTTAGCAAATCAAATTATCAAGATAATATCAAATTGGCTAGTAGTCCAGCTCAATCAAACATTTTAAGGTAGTGGGTCCTGACAATTTAAATCAGATCCCTAATAATCTGGATAATATTTTTAACACCTATCAATTTTTTTTTCAAAATAATAATATTGTTAAGATAGTAATTATAAATTTTTTTGCTTTAAACTGATCAAATCATACCGAATAAATAAATGATTTGATATCATTTGTTACCTAGATTTGAAGGCATAAAGTTGCATGTACTAAAGGACCTAATATGTTGCTACCATGACCAATAGAAAGCAAAATGCTCCAACCAGAGGACACCCTCTCCACCAAACCACAGCTCAGCTCATAAATGCTACCACTCCTCTACTCTACTCTCCCCCTTCCTCTTGAGTCTTGACCGAGAAGAGACCTCATTCACACAAGTGCCAAAAGACTCAACCTTTGCATTGGATGATGCCAAGAGTGACACAACAACACCTTCTAAGATTCATCAGTCAATCACCTTCACCGTTTCTTCACCATCACCTCCCCAAAATCCCACCTTTCTTCCTTCTTCTACTAAAAGCAAGTAGACCTCTTGTGAAAATAAAAATCTCACCTTTCTTCCTTCTACTAAAAGATGCAGACTTGCTTTCTTCTTCTTCTTCTTCTTCTTCTTCTTCTTGCCTCTTTCCATCTCCCTCACCTGACAAGCTCGGCCTCCATTGACATTGGTGGAGTTGTCAATGTTGGTGTTTGGTTCAGTGGCAAAGGCCCCTCTTCCTCTTCTTCTTCTTCCACCAGCAGCACCATCAGTGAGTACGCTGCACTGCAAGCATGGAAGTCGGCCATCACGGAAGACCCCTCGGGCATCCTCACCACCTGGGTCGGCTCCAATGTCTGCTCCTATAAGGGCATCTTCTGCTCGACTCCGCCGGAGGGCACCGCCTCCTTCTCCTCCCACTCCACAGTGGTCTCCGCCATTGATCTCAACCATCGCAACCTCAAGGGCTCCCTGGTGCCCGAGCTCGCCGCCCTCTCGCACCTCTCCATCCTCCACCTGAACAGTAACCGGTTCTCCGGCCAAGTCCCGGACGCCTTCAGGGAGCTGCAGTACCTGACCGAGCTGGACCTCAGCAGCAACCAGTTCGCCGGCCCCTTCCCCTTCGCCACCCTCCTCATCCCCAACCTCGTCTACCTTGACCTCAGGTTCAACTCCTTCTCGGGGGAAGTCCCGGATGAGCTCTTCGAGAAGGAGTTGGATGCCATCTTCCTCAACAACAACCAGTTTGAAGGGCAGATCCCCGTCAGCCTCTGGTCCTCGCCGGCCTCTGTCATCACCCTGGCAAACAACAGATTCTCTGGCTCTCTCCCTTCCAGCTTTGGCTACATGAGCTCTCGGACCAGGGAGCTTCTCTTCCTCAACAACAAGCTCACAGGTTCTTAATTAATTGGCTTAATCTTTTTACTAATCTCATTTAAAAGCTTAATTAAGTGTGTAGGCAAAACTGCATTTGTGTACATACCTGCAGAATTGAATCATTATATCTAATTTTCATTAGCTAAACTGTTAAGATTTCTAATATGGATAGCCCAATTGACAATTATGTGAGTCTTCCTATCAATGCATGTTTAGGACTAATGACCTTCATTACATAATTTAGGACTTTACTTGTTAGAAATTTTGAAGGACAATGGCTTCAATATATGATTAATATATCTCATTTTGAAAGCTAATGTTACTTTTGGGACCAATTAATTGGAAGTGAGCTACCTTTTGGTTCATGGTTTCTTAGGAAGGAGTAGGCTGAACTCGTGGTAACTAACCCCAAAGCCTCCTTACCCAGTTTAGGAACCATCACAAGGTTTTTGAATGCTAAATGTAGCTGATTAGATAACAGATGGAAATCTAGAATAAATATGGATGTGAAAGAAAATAAAACAAGGAATAGATTATCTATATGATCTTATGATGATAATTATTGTTGTCACGACCCGCTCTAATAAGATAACTAACCTGATAAACTTAAATCACTAGCTCAAAGTGGTGTATCTATCCAACCATATAAGCTAGCACATTTATTATGAACTCCCAATGTGAGACTAAACACGGTGTAACAATGGTATTTTAGGTATTTAACAACTTTGTATACAATCAATTCAACTAAACTGTTCGTATGTTGGGAAGGATAATACTGAATATCATATTTTTTAATGGAAAGTATGCTAGTTTCACATTTGCAAGTGATATATTATACAAATAAAAATCCCTAATGTGCATTTTGCATACTATGTTACCAGGGCGGGCAAACAAGAGGACTAGCCTAAGCTTCAATTAAACTTGAACCAATCAAGAGTATCGCATGTACATTTTGATACAGAATCGAATCTCTAGCCTTGGCGCTAATAACATTTTAAAATTTTAAATTAATGTTATTTATCCAAAAGTGTCAAGGCATTAGATGATCGAGATGTCCTATTAATTTGTATTCTTAACGGCAGGTTGCATTCCGGACGAAGTTGGATTTCTGGGTGACATTGAAGTGCTGGATCTGAGCTTTAACTCATTCACAGGCCATCTCCCCAGCTCACTCTCATGCCTCTCTGACATTGAGGTCCTCAACATAGCTCACAACCAGCTCTCAGGGGCTCTCCCTGAACTGGTCTGTGACTTGAAGAGCCTGCTAAACCTCACAGTCTCCTTCAACTTCTTCTCTGGATTCAGCCAAGACTGTGATAAGCTCTCCTTTAGGAATGTGGGGTTTGACTTCTCTGGGAACTGCGTTTCTGGGAGGAACATGCAGAGGCCTCCTCCTCAGTGCACTGGGGTACCTGGAGTTGACCTCAGCTGCATCAGAATACCTTCTCCACAGGCTGTGGCTTGCCCTAAAGTTATGGGGCAGAGTGGAGTGCTGCCTGGTTTATCATTCTCCTTGCCCTCTGCAGTTCCTCCTCTGCCTTGACCTGTGACAGAATTGCAGTGCAGTGGGTGGTATGAGTGGTTCAAGCTCTCTCTTGAATGAGTTCACTGTACAACCACATTTTTACTTTTGGATTGGTTTTTTTATTATCTATGTTTTGGTTGGATTTTGAATTGTTTTGAGTCATGAAGATGAGTCATTGCATGTCATGATTAAGGTAGCATGCTTTAATCTTGTAGCATTGAAATATAAATATTATAGAATGATCCTTTCTTTGACTTTTTTCTGTTGGTATAATTGAACTCGGTTTGCATTCAGAAATAACCAGATCAGATTCATTAAATTTCATTCCAGTTGATCCAACAGTAGTTTAGTGGCGAGACATCTGTGTATATTGTCAATGGATCATGAGTTGGGTTGAATTTTTAGTTGTAGTGTTTTATACGTCTATAATACTTTGTGTCTATTTTCGCATCTACGTGTATGTTTTGTAATGCGCATTATATATATTTCTCATATTTGTGTGCAATTTGTAACGATTATAAAATTATTTTTTAAAATAAATAAATTCAATCCAACTAGTTCAACTTGGAATTCTTCTTGGACTTGATATCTATCTTGCACCAAAACAGTTAATCCTATTGTGGCAAATAGATTTTTTTACTTAAACTTGGTATCTAGATGTTTCAGTAAAACTATATTGTGTTGCACATTAATTTTAGTAACTTTGTAAACTATGGGCACTAAAATTAAAATTTTATAAATTATGCGGACTAAAACCAAAATTCAACTAAACTATAGAGACTAAAATTATTATTTTTCTTTAAACTATATAAAAAAATCACAAGATATTTTTAAATTTATTTATAAATAATTATAATATTTAAAAATATTAAAATTGAGCACACTACAGTAATTAACATTAATTTGAATGGATTTAAACTAACACCGTCACTAGGCGTGAATTCCGCAGTGGTTGAAGAATTCGAAAACTTGCTTTCCCAATATGCTCATCTCTTCACTAGGGATGGCAAAAAAACCCGTTTAGGCGGGTACCCGCGGATATTTACCCGTTTATGACGGGTATGGGGGGTAGTTTTCTACCCGCGGGTATTTCGCGGGTAATTTTTTATACCCGTTTATTAAACGGGACGGGTACGGGTATCATAGTACCCGTACCCGCGGGTACCCGTTACCCGTGAGAATTAATAAATTACTATTTTACCCTCAATACATATACTAAAAAATCATAAGTTCCTAACCTATTTCAATAGTCAATACCCATTATCCACTACCTACCCATTGAAGTGTGTTTAATTATTTATATTTGAAGTTGTCATCAAAATATTGTGTGTTTATTTGAAGAGAGTTTATATTTGAAATTCTTATCAAAATGTCAAAGTTTACATTTTTTAAAACTGTCATGGGTACCCGTCAATACCCGTGGGTATCCGTCCCCCGCGGGTAATTAAATAGGTACCCATTTTTAATACCCGCGGGGAATAAATGGGTAGCGGGTACCCGTTTATTTCGTGGGGCGGGTAGTGGGTAGGCACCCCCCGTACCCGCCCCGCCCCGCCCCGCCCCGCCCCGCTGACATCCGTACTCTTCACTGATCACCTCCTTACCTCCATTTTAATCCTAAGTTTAGCGCATTCAAATCGGTTTAAATTAAATTTCGAACGTCAAAAAGTGTTGATTTTCACTCTAATAAATGTCAATTTTTCATAAATATCCCTTAACAATACCCATGAAATCGTAACAATAATCTTGTATTATGGTGTTGCCACTACAACAAATGCATGAAAAATTAACATTTATTAGAGTGAAAATCAACACTTTTGACGTTCAAAATCTAATTTAAACCGCTTTGAATGCACCAAATTTAGGATCAAAATGGAGGTGAGGAGGTGATCAGTGAAGAGATGAGCAGATCGGGAGAGCGGGTTTTCAAATTCTGCAATCATTGTGGAATTCACGCTAAATTAGGATAATTAACGGATAAAAACCGACGCCTAATGACAACGTCGATTTAAATCCATCAAAATTAATGTAAATTACTGTAGTGCTCAATTTTAATATTTTTAAATATTCTAATTATTTAAAAATAAATTTAAAAATATCTTATGATTTTTTTTATATTTTTTAAGAAAAATAATAATTTTTTGTCCCTATAATTTACTTGAATTTTAGTTTTAGTCCTCATAGTTTACAAAATTTTGATTTTAGTCATAATAGTTTACAAAGTTTATCCCTGCAAGTCCACGTCAGCAATGTCCAGTCAGTATCTGTTATCCACATTAGCTATGTTTAGGCCTCATGTGATGGTAGGGACCAAATCCTAAATGAAAATAAAGTGTGAGGACTAAAATCAAAATTTTGAAACTATGAGGACTAAAATCAAAATTCGAGGAAACTATGGGGACCAAAAGTATGATTTTTCCTTTCGAAAACTAATTGCAACTTCTCATGCTTTTCTTCAAGGGATGACAATATGTGTCGTGTCGTGTCTAAACGGTCTCGTGTTGTAGAAGGCTAAATCCAAACACGACACGTTTATTAAACGTGTCATAATATGCAAATCCGAACATGACCTTTTTATTCTCAAGTTGACACTACATGACACACTTAACCCGTTTAAGTAAACGTATTTAAACGTGCCGGCTTGTTCTTTAATGTTGTTTATTCGTGTACATTTGATCCAATTTGACTTGATTTTTTTTATCTAATCCTTTTCAAATTAGGATGGGCCAATCCAAATTTTATAAAACCTTTATTTAAAAAAAAAAAACATGATGTGATTTTTTTAGAAAAATATATTAATTTGCCTCCTCACGTTTGCTAAAAAGTACTTATTTATCATTCACGGGTTTTGTTTATTCAAACTTACCCAAAAGGTTTTGAAAATTGTTGCTAATGTGATATGTGATGCATCATTCACTAATACAATCACCTGTCAAAGGTATTATTTTGCCCTTCACATTTGTCTGGATGCTCTATTTTGTCTCTCATATTTTTTAGCAAAATACTCCTACAGTAACAAAAAAGTGCAAAATTATTCTATTTTTAAAACGCAATTCATGTCTCGTTAACGATGCTAACGTGACATCTGACATGTCTAATTTTGAATAAAATGTCATCCATATTAACATGGGATTCACATCCCATTAACTTGTTGTCCCGCCGACATCGCTACCCATCTTTTTCGTCGTCTTCATTATCCTCCTCGCACCGGTCTATGACCACGTCATCGCTACCTTTCTTTATCATCGCATTGACTACATCACCTGACGCGCAAAGGGCATGATGACGTGGTCATAGACTGGTGCGAGGAGGATGATGGAGACAACGAAAAAGATGGGTACCCATCTTTTTCGTTACCCATCTTTTTCGTCGTCTTCATTATCCTCCTCGCACCGGTCTATGACCACGTCATCGCTACCTTTCTTTATCATCGCATTGACCATGTCACCTGACGCGCAAAGGGCATGATGACGTGGTCATAGACTGGTGCGAGGAGGATGATGGAGACAACGAAAAAGATGGGTACCGAGTACCGACACCGGCAAGACGGTGAGTTAGTGGGATGTCGGTCCACACTGATGTGGATGCATTTTAGTCAAAATTTGACATGTCATGTCTCGTTAACATCGTTAACAACATGGACGTTTAAAAAAAAGGTAATTATGCATCATTTTTCATTATTGAAAGGGCTTTTTTGCTCCCCAAAAAATCCAAGGGACAAAATAGAGCATCTAGACAAACATGGGGTAAAATAGTAACTTTGGCAGATGACGTGTCGGTGATTATATTAGTGAATGACACGTCACGTATCATGTTAGCTCCGTTAACGGATTCTTGACATTGTTCCAACGTCAAGGCGATTTTAAAACCTTTTGGGTAAGTTTGAAGAAAAATGTGGATGATAAATAGGGCCCGTTTGGTTTGCTAAAAAACGAGGGATTGGACTGGACATCCGCCCATATCCCCCGTTTGGTTTGCAAAAGAAGCTTCGGGACAAGGACTTCTCCTTGTCCGGGACAGGATTTCCACCCGTTTTGGTGTGCCGAGAAATTTCTCGGTACACCGAAATCGGGCGGAGGACAAGGGCTGCAATTGTCAAAATTACCCCTTCCTTCGACGGAGCCGGGCCACCATCGTCGGACTGGTCGCAGAGGTCGGGGAGAGGGCGGACATGTCGCCGGGATGATCGTCGGCGGCCGGGAGGATCGGCCGACGTGGGTCCGAGCGAAGCAGAGGAAGGCGGCGCTCGGACGGGAGGAGGCGACGGGATCAGACGCAGAAGGGGCTGGCGATGAGTCGGATCGTGTCGCCGGGAGTGATCGCCGGCGGCCGGGAGGACCGGCCGGCGTGGGTCCGAGCGGACCAGAGGAAGGCGGGGCTCGGGCGGGCGTCGGGTGGAGAGGGAGACGAGTGAGGGAGAGGGTATTTATTTAATAAATTGGGTAATTAAAGAAGAGAGTTGTATCATATGAAATTGGATTAATTTATGAATTATTGGGGTATTTTTATAGTTGATCGTAGAGTCGTCGGATCGAGTCGAGGTGAATACCAAAGTTGTAAATTTTCACGTGCTGAACGCGATGGTGGTGTCATATTTCAGATTGGAGATCGTTTGGTATGATTTTTATATTTTTCGGTATTATCCTATTATTATACTTTTAGGTTAGTTGAAAACTTATTAGTTAAACTATATATTAGTTGAAAAATATTTGATACTATATATTAAGATTTTTTTACGTATTAATCAGTTTTAAGACTAATTTACAAGGGTATTTTAATCATTTTATCATGTACAGTACTTTGTTATACGAAACAAACGCAGGACAGGACGGAATATCGTGTCCTGTTCTTGACGAAATAAATACGATATAGCTACTGTTCCAGGACACCTGATGTCCTGTCCTTGTCCCTGTCTGGTGTCCTGTGACGAGCAGTTTGCGAACCAAACGGGCCCATAAGCTCTTTTTAGTAAATGTGAGGGGCAAATTAGTACGATAAACTCTATTCGAGCCCTCTTAAATAATCATAAAGTCACAACAATATGTGGCTTGGTTAGAGGGATACTTCCAACCACATTGGGCAGCGGCTAGAAGGGCAAACCAAAATTGATACAAGGACCCAACCAAATCAAACCCAATGATGATCTTCGAACCCGACTCAAACCCAACATAAGTTCAAACTTGATTATGATCATCTTTCCGCACACATGAGTCATACATATGATCGCGTACTCTGGTGATCTCTTTGACTCGCTCTGATGCGCAACTCGAGTCTCCAACTGAAATCAAAACTAAAATACGAGTATGTATTACATTGTTATCCTCGGACCTCGGCCATATATTATCAAATATATTATTAATAATCATTTGTCAGAGTCTAGTCTGTGACTTTGATTTCTCTGCCAACTAGCTAGTCATCATGCAACGTAGATGGATGAACTTCTAACCTGGTTGCCCCTCATGCCACGTAAATGAAGGGGGCGTTTGGTTGCCCGCAAGTGCAAATGCTGCAACTCTAGTTGCAGCATTTAGACAAAAAAATTATTTGGTTGGCTGCAAAAGTCTTTTGCACAATTTAGTAGTTATAACTTGTGTTTCTAATATCATTTGTAAGTTGCAAATGAAATTGCAGCCCAAAAAACCCGCAATACAAGATTACGGACTACAAATATAATAATTTAAATATTAGAAAATAATTAATTTGGGCGACTTAGAGTCGTCGGATGGAGACGAGATAAATATCAAAATTATAGGTTTTCGTGCGTTGAATGTGATGACACTGTCAGATTTTAGGTCTGATATTGTTTGGTAGATTTTTTAAAAAATATTTTTCAGTATTATATAGTAATTAAAAACTAAAAATTATTTTGATAGATAATTAAATAATATAAAATATATTTTACTAAACTAAAAGGTGATTTAGAGTATAAAATAATATTATTTTGAATCGAATTGATTCTGTTGTAGCCAATTAATTATTATTGGGGTAAAATGATATATTTATCCTTTTATCTCTATTTGACTAACATCTTCGTGCCTCCAATGGGTCGTGCTCGAGTCGCCCTAGTCCCGAGCTCAGTCAGGCCCGTTGCCAATCAGGACGTGTCTGGCACGATTCTGATTCCCAAGAGGCGGCCCAACCCAGCCGACACGGGGTCACCGCTTCAAGCTCAGGCCGGTCCCGAGCTGAGCTCAATCCAACCCAGTGCTAGGCCTAGCCTAGCACAGCAGTGCCGGGCTTAGCCTAGTGCTGGCCAAGCTAGCTAGTCTTGAGCGCAGTCCAACCGGGGCGCAGACCAGGCTGGTCCTCGCTAGGTTGGCCTACTGGTTATCAGGCTATAAGGCCGGATCAGACCTACATCCCCCTGGCCCGACACGATAATTGGTGGCCCGAGCATGATTTCATCGTGTCGAGCTATCAGAGCGGGCCAAAATTATTAGACCTAGATATGAAGATGCAAGTTGCAAGTGTAATTGCAACTTTTATTTATGGTCAACCAAATACTTCCAAATAAAAGTTGTAACTCTACTTGCGAGCAATCGAATAGTATGCTGCAAAATTTATTCGTGGGCATTTGTCTTTATATGTAAATATTTTTTTACAGTATTTATATTTGCGGATAACCAAAATCTCCCAAACTAAATTGTTGGCCCAATCTCCTCAAACTTACGAAGATTATTAGTTTTTTTAACATTAAAAGCATTCTCATGTTCTATTGAATTGCACTTTGATTATATACCCTAGCTACTATTTTTTCTATGTAGATAAATTTTTATTAATGTTTACTTAAAAAGCGCTTAAAAATGGACAATTGTCGGTCTTAATATGTATTTAAGGCTTGACATCATTTTTCAAAAAAAAATGACATCTTTTAACAAATTTTAACGTTAAAAAATATTTAATTTTTATCTAAATTTCTGATTTACTTTTCACTAAAGTAAATTTAAATTTCAATCAACTTTGATTAAATATTTTTTTTATCTAAATTAGTCTCAGGTGTAACTCAAATTAAATTTATATGAATTTTCTTAAATTGGAATAAGAATTTTTAAAATTCTTCTAAACAATACGGTCTTCTAAAATTTTGAAATCAGAACCAAATTAAAAAAATTCCTTATATATTCTTGTAAATTGTTGAAAGTGGTCATTTAATTATAAAATGCATCTTAAAATTTTTAAAAAACCATAAATTAATTAATGAAATTTTTAATAATTTTTGTATTTTCATGATCAATTAAAGAGTGAAACTAGAGTTGCAGTAGAATTATTAAAATCTTTTCAATAATTTTAATTTAATTATAAAAATATATTTTAAAATTCTGAAAAAATATCAAAAAAAATCATTCACAAATTAAATTTTTTATAATTGGTAAGAATTTTATAATATATTTTTATGATCATTTAATAATTTTCAATATCTTTAATGAAACTGATCATTTAACCATTTTCAATAGTTTTAATAAAATTGTTAAAATTATTTCAATAATTTTATTTATGATCATGAAAATATATCTTAAAATATTAAGAAAATAATCAAAATTTATAATAACTTTTTAAAATAATTTTAGAAATAAATTTTACTTTGTCATCGTAAAAATGCGTCCTAAAATATAAAAAAAAATAGTCAAAAAATAGTCAAAAATTGTCAGATTCATAATTTATGATTTTTTTGATAATTTTAGAATATCTTTTATTGCTCATTCAAGAATTTTAAGTGAAATATTTTAAAATTTCAATATGTATATTAAAAATAATTTGAATTTAGTTCCAACTTCAAAAATTCCAAATATCATATTGACAAACAAATGAAAAAATATTAAAAAATAAAGAAATATAGACGCAAAATTAAGGATATTTTTGACACGCATCGGAAATTATTTACCAATAATTTTAATAAATCTTTCATTTTCGATAGTTTTGCTAGGTAAAAATAAATGTGCGGAAGAATTTTTTTTCTGTACTGATGTGGTTTGAAATAAAACCAATTTAGTCCTACGTTGATCATTTCAGGATTTTCAAATTTGATGAACTTACATCAGTTATAAACATATGTTAAATTTTGATTGAGATTTAATTTCTCTTAAAAATGTTTGTATTCTATCAAATTTAAAATTAAGCGGGCAGAGAGGTGAAAATCCTAGTAGAAAAATAAAAGATCCCAGTCCTCATGTGCACACAGTGTAGCAGTGTAGAGGAAGCAAAGTAGCAAACTGTAAAAGAGGTAATTGATCCTGTCTCTTCAAGATCAGACACCAGACAAGCTTGCCATACCATGCCATGGCATCAGGAAGAAGAAACCTCTTCACCAACACACACTTTATCTTTCTCTCTCCCCTCAAGAGTCAAACGAACAAATAGAGACTACAACTTTTTTTTACATTAAAAACACAGTATATGCACAGTAGATCTTATACTATATGATTAAAAATAGACTATAATATAATACACAACCAATAATGATGGGTTTTATATTAGAGATATGCACACACTACGTACAACTTGAACATTGGAATGGAGATGACAATTGACAAGCCTAGAAGGATCAATATAAGTCAACCAAAACATCAAAATATATATATAGGGAGATCAGATGATATGTAGCTTGGATCAAATCACAAGTTGCTTCCACTTCCACCCGCTCTTTTGGTCGCGTCTGCCGCCGATCGATCACTTCTCCATGACCTAATTTCCCCCCCGACAAAACTCCACCATTTTCTATGTACAAAAAAGCTCCTTATTGCTTGATGAGTTGATTCCATCTTTAATATCTACAGTCATCCAAAACACCATATTTTTGCTCCTAAAATCTTACTATTTTCTTACATTGTAAAACCTGAAGATTACCTTACCGGTTTCGACATCCGTTGCCGATCGACCCAAGCAGCCTATGCCCTCTCCGTGACGCACTCCTTGCTCATCTTCTCGAACATCTTCGCCCTCAGAGCTCTCCCGGACTCCACCCTCTCCACTGGCTCCTCTCCTCCGTCCACCATCGTCACAGTAGCCACCGGAGTTGATGGCAGGCTGCAAAACTCGGACTTGAATCCAGGTGCAGTGCCTCTTGGAGACCTGATGAAACTGTTACTGAGTGTGAAGGCTGAAGATGTCGGTGCCGACTTCGCCATGCTGAGTTGCAGCTGCTGCATAGAGGCTACGATCTCGGTCAGCGAAGAACTCCCCGGCCACGACGCTTGGCGGAGAACCTTGGATCTGGGCGACGTCGGTGGGGAGTCAGACGGCGGGGACGTGGGCGGAGACATCAGGGTGGAAGTGGGCGAAGTCGACATCAGATACTTGGAGAGATAGGATTCCAGTGCCTTCTGACGGAGAGGCGATCCGTCGTAGGAATCGACCATAAATTTCGATGGTTTTTGCTGCTGCTGCTGCGGGAGGACGCGAAGCTGGTCGGGGGTATGGGCGAAGAAGCAGACGCGGCGGCGGCAGGCGGTGCCATCCTTGCAAGGCTGGGTCCGGTAGCGTACCGGGTGTAGCCAGCACTCGAACACGCCGTGGGCGAACTCGCAGGAATCACCGCGTCTGCAGCATCCCTTACGGAAGTCCGGGCACGCCGTGCCGGAGTAGCGGTACCTCCGGGGATCCCGTCGGCGCGCCTTCTCCCCCGGGTGCGCGAACGGGCACTCAGTCCAATCATGCGAGCGCCCGCCGGAGCACATCCGCACCTTGAACTCGTACATCCGGAACTCATCCGACGAGTAAACATCCACGGCCACATCCGGCCCCCCAGACTCCTCCTCCTCATCCTCATCCTCATCCGCCTTCGCGCCGGCGCACAGCACGTAACGCCGCAGTCCGTACTCCCCCACCCCGCCGGCGAGATGGTGATAGCCGATCTCCACCGTCGGATCATGACAATACCTCGCTCCTTCCGCTATCATCGTCATCATCGCCTCTCACGCTCTCTTCTTTTGCCCGGCTTTTCGGGAGCAGGGCGTGATGAGGAAGAGAGATGAAAGCGGAGTGGAATATAAATCATAAAGTACGAGCCTAACCCCGGTACGGCGATGCAGCTACCATGGTGAAGTTAAGCTACTAACCGCGATTCCGAGAGCCAAAAGTGACGGCGTCTCCTGATACGAAGCGGTGGTAAACGTATCAGTTAACGGAGTTAACGGACGGAGAAAGAGAGGGAGTCGGTTTTAAGCGGAAGTGGGACACGTGGAGGAAGGAGAACGCGGTGAAGGCCACGCGCGGAGCGATGTGGTGCGAGTACACGTTCTCGGTATGCTGCACGAGCTGTTCTTTTTACAGTAATGTCCTTCGATGCCCTTCAATTTTGCAAATGGGTCCACAATATTTGATATATTCTGTTCGGAGTTCCGAGCTAAATCGCGGTTGATACGCGGTCCGGTCTAAGTCGGGCCGGCCGAGGCGGTCGAGCTAGTGAGAATTAGGCAAATTTAATTATCTAAATAGTTAATTAAATAGTATTTTGTTATTATTGGAGTGTGTTAAGGGGGGAGGAGGCAGATGCATTGTGGAGGAACATGGTGTTGCTTGGAACCGAAGAATTCTGCTATTTATGGAAGCTTCTTAGCCACATGCATGGTCTTGTCCTCGGTTTACAGGTCAAACCAAACCGTCTTGAGATGGTGACGCTTGGACCGAGCTCGATCCTGCCTCGCACATGGAGGTAGCCCACATTACACCCTGATCCCCCACTTGACACGCCACAATTCTGCGTACCATTTTCTCCACGTCGGCATCTGATGAATGCGGCCTCCATGCATATTATTACAGTGCGAATAGCTATTATTGGAGATTTTCATCTAAATTGTAATGATTTACTCTGTAAAATGTATATATTTCCATAATTATGTGAGTTTTATGTACTGTGCTCAGTGACAAAATATCGGTTGTCACTAAAACAGGCAAGTTATAGATGACGACGTCACGAGTCACGACGAGAACAGATGCACGAGTTGAATCACGAGTACTCAGGTGGAAGAGGACAAGCAGATCCTTGCGAACCACGTGGCTTGCACGAGTAATGTCCATGTTATGTATTATTTGGACGAAGGATCAATAATAAGTGAAAGAATGGGTTGAGGAAATAAACGAGGAAATTTGATTTTCTTTAATTTATTTTTAAAATAATATTTTCAAAATAAAAATTTAATAAACCAAATTAAGTATTTTAAATCGAATATGTAATATTATTTTCTCCTCTAATTCTATGGATCAGAAAGTCTATCCTAATTTTCAGTTTAACTTAACATGTGAAATATTTGAAAATTTAACTTTGATTTTTCATGTTTAATTTTTTTGTTAACATAAAGGCCACTGACTAGTCGAACTGAAATTATTTAATTTAGTTTATTAAATTTTTATTTTATATTTATATTATTCTAAAATTTACCATCAAGTCCATGTCTATTTTACTTTGTGTAAATGCATATCACATCAATGCAAGTAGTTTTATTTTTCCTATGTCGGATTTAATAATTAAGGGGCCAGTAGGGTTATACCAATATTATTGTGTAAATACATAGTTTCTTTGTTTAAAGCTTACACAAACTTTATAACATAATCATTACAAGACGTACAAAGACGCAAAAATTATACGCATTTTATACGACACACAAAGACATGGAAAGGTGCATTGTCAGGCCCACCCCTGGCGGCCCCGTTCCGAGACGCGACAATGACGACTCGAACATCACTCATCAAAAGAAAAATCACTAATCATAACATAATATAAAAGATAATATTAAAACCAATAATTACAATTCAAAAAGTCTGACGATACATACGATAAAAAGATAATTTGTTCAGATACAAGATTAAATGAGGTATTTCATTATCAATATTTTACAAAACTCCAAAAATCAACAGTATTAAAATCTAAGTATTTATAAATTAATGACGAAATATAACAAAATACAAGAGTAGTTGTCATCAGACCTTTACATCTATGACTATCTACTAGTTATCTAAAAATTATCGACACCTCGATCAAGAGATCGACAACTCACTCAGGCAAGTCTGAAGCAGAAACAAAGGAGATCAGCTGGCCGGTGCTGAATAGGAGAATCCCAATATGATCAACAACATGTATTACGTGTCAACTCAACCATGGATAGTAACATGACCTAAGATGCAATCAAAGATGATGAACACAACTCCTCACCTACTCCTAAACAACATCGATCGAATCATCGAGTGTGTGGACCGTTGGGTAAAAATCCCGTACTCTATCACCTGCAGAGTGGCATCAATCGTCCGCTCTAACGGTGATGTGACTACCTCCATCCAGCGTGTAGCCTAGAGGTGGCAATGGGCCGGGCCCGCTCCAACTGGGGTCGTGCCTGACCCGGCCCGACTAGGCCCAAGGGGCGGGGTTGGGCTCGCCCCCTCTAGCACGTGGGTCGTGCCTAGGGATGGTACTGGGGAGGGTTTGGGACGACGAAGTCAATCCTATCCGGCCCAAACCCATTATGAAAACTCAATTCTAAACTCGTCACAAACTTGTTACTATTTTGAAAGGTAATTCCCAAATCCATCATACTAATTTAACGGGTACTCACTTTTCGTCCGTTAACAAATTTTATATATAAAATAATTGTTCTACAATCTACCTACTTATCATAACATCTAAGAATAGTTAACAAAAATTATATAAAAAAATTATTCTATATACTTATCATAACATCTAATATTACATGACTTATACGAATAGTTTAAAATTACAAAAAGTGCTCAAATGATAAATATAAACTACAAGTTCAAATTGATTACAACAAGTGATAATTAAATGTGTTATTGTTGTATGATGTATACTTAGTTTTAATTAAAAAATAAATTATATTGAACTCTAATTAAAACTACATAATTATCATATATACATGGATAATATGAGGGGTATTTTAGTAATTTTATACTTAATAAGTTTTGGACGAGTTTTATACACAAATCTTGAACCTGTCCCATACCCTACTGGGTTTTTACCTCAAAATCTTATACTCGTCCCACGACCCAATGGGCAAAACCCGCTAATGACCCATCAGGGTCTGGGACGGGTGAAATACTCATTTAGATAAACCCACTGCTCCCCTAGTCGTACTCGTGCTGAGCCGGGCCAGGCCCGACGCCATCAGGCCTAGCCTGGTCTGCACCCAAGCTTAGCCTGGTCTTTTGTGTCAGGCTTAAGCAATAGTTACTATGCTCAGTAAAATTATATAGAAATAGATAATGAGTCTTGGTGTGGTGGTTAGTTCATTATATAAAATAATTTAAAGGAGGGATCAGGCCCGAGTTGGACCTCCCCTTTGAGCAAGCCCAAGTATTGGCCAGGGCGCACGGCCCGGAGGTGGCCGGGCCTGGGCCGACCTAGGCACGGCCCATTGCCACCTCTAGTGTAGCTCGTTAGATGTCGCGTCTGACACCATCACACCCCGAACGTGCCCTGTTATATTATGGAAAAAGGGCTTATTGTAATATTGGAGATTGTGGGGGGCTACTTGCATATAGCCTTCCCCACCGCCTCATTCTTCTCCTTATTTCATTTGTTGTTCCGTTGTTTTATCGACGTGGTCATCGATGAATTTGAATCGAAGGCGAGGGAGGAAGCAGGGTGTGGCCGGAGGTCGCGGAACACAGCTTGATGTCGTTGCGCACTAGCGCGCAGCTAGCGACGTGCAGCGTGCTATTGCCACGCCTTCTGGCGATATCCGGAGCTTCGCCCATGACCGGAGGCCGGCAGAGGAGGCAGCAAAGTTGCCGACGGCAATAGGGCCGACCGACGACGAATTAGGAAGAAGGAAAGAAACAGAGGAAGAAGGAAAGAAAATGATGAGGATTTGATGTGTACTGGGATTTGGTGTAAGGGTAAATACCATGTTAATTAATTTATTATTAGTTGATTATAAATAAAGTAAGTGTTAGAAAATAAATTATTTGGATGACTTAGAGTCATTAGATAAAAATGTCGTAAATATCAAAGTTGTAGGTTTTAGCGTGTTGAACGCGATGACGGTGTCGAATATGAGATCAGAGATAGTTTGGTATAACTTTTATATTTTTAGTATTATACCATAATTATAAAATTATTAGTTTAATTTGACAAATAATTAAATACTATAAAAAATTATTGGATTAAATTAGATGGTGACTTGGGATATGAATGGTCAATTTGGGCCTGGGTATCGATTACATTTTAGCCGATGAATTACGGTTGAGTAAAATGATGAATTTACCCTTTTATCTTTATTTGCTTGATATTATTTCTAATTTTTATTTGACTCCTATTGCATATGATTATTGGGTATGCATACTTATAATCAGTTGATGTTGTTTGATAAATTGCATGATTAGAATATTTATTATCCAGTATAGTTTATGATACTATACATTGGTATTATTGTTGATCATGTTGTCACATTTGGCTTGTATTACATAAATCATAAGTACACATCTAGATACGATGATGCATGAATTGATTTGGCCTTCAGCTCAAATTATTAGAGGCTTTGGCTTGTTGATATTATTACTATTGGGCTTGTTATAAATGAGTATACTTGAGGCTTTGACCTGTTGATATTATTATTATTGAGCTCATTATATACGAATATATTGGAGGCTTCAGCCTGTTGATATTATTGTTGGGCTCGTTAAATACGAACGTTTTCACCTGTGGTTATTTGGATACACTCGCGTACTATGGACATTGGGTTGGCAGAGGACGTCCCTTTGGCTCAGCTTCATCCTAAGGTGACTCGTACCACTCACGGTACTGCCCGAGGTGCTGCTCGTCGAGGATGAGGACAGGGACGAACAGAGGTACGTCTAGAGGATATTCTCGATGCTAGAGATGATGAATATCATGATGAAGGGATTGCTGATAATCCCATTGAGCCATTTGTGGATGGATCGTTTGGTAGTGTGCCCCCTCGGTCCAAGCCACCAGTTGAGTACATTGTACTAACTCTAGAGCAGGCAGGAGGACTGGTGACTCAGAGACATCTCAGATTTGACCGGTTTTTGCGCCTAAGTAGAGATAGATTTAGCACATTTGCGAGGGACCAGACCCTTTAGCTAATAGAGAGTGGTTCTTTGCAATAGAGAGCCTTTGATGTGCTGCAGTGACCTAATGATGAGCGAGTCTCATTTGCTACTTATTGTTTTTCTGAGGAGGCCCGTGATTGGTGGGAGATAGAGCGCATCGCTCTAGGTGGAGAGCCCATTACTTGGGTGAGATTTCGAGAGGCTTTCTTTAGAAAGTACAATCCAGCTACTTATTCCTAACAGAAGATGCATGAGTTCTTAAGACTCCGACAGGGCACTATGCGGGTTACAGAGTATATTGTTGAGTTCGATAAGCTATCCAAGTTTGTTCATGACATGGTAACTTCATATCAGAGGCGTGCAAAGTTCTTCTATAAAGGACTGAATATCTCTATCAAAGAAAAGATCGCAGACGATGAGCCCTTACATTATAAGCAGGTACTCAGGCGAGCACCTCAAGTTGAGGCCAACCTCGACAACATCTATTAGGAGCGTCAGCGTGAGAGGATTGGACGAGTTGCTTCATCTCATCCTCAGATGACTCAGAGCCATGATGTACGTGCTACGTAGTCCTATCAGCCATCAGCGGTCATCGAGACTATTCAATCTCAAAGGAAGATGAGTAGGATGAGCCCGACCCCGGCACTAGGATCCTTCTAGTCTTCCTAACCTTCGATAGGCCAAACACATTGAGCTGCTACAGTTCAGAGTGGTCCATCAGGTTGTTCCCACTGTTATCTATTTGGTGATCCTTCTCACTCGATCAGAGATTGTCCACAGGATCAAATGGTCTGCTTTCAGTGAAAGCATCCGGGCCATTTTAGCAGAGTGTCCGACCAGAGTACCAGTAAGAGGTCAGCATCCCAATGCACAACCGTACGTGTGTTCACATTGACTCATCAACAGGCACAGGAGGCATCTGATTCTGTGGTTAGAGGCACCATTATTGTTTATAGTATCCCTGCACATGTATTGACTTCAGATCTCGAGTTGAGGGGATGTGACCTTGACTTTAGGGTGCAAACAATTTGAAGTGGACTTGCTATTACTAGACTTTTCAGAGTTTGACATTATTTTGGGCATGGATTGGTTATCTACTAATCATGCCAATATTGATTGTTATCAGAAGATTGTGATGCTTTCTCCTCCCAGTCAGCCCTCTTTTGAGTTTGTCGGGATCAGGGAGCATGCAATCCCAATTATTTCTGCATCACAAGCCAAATAGTTGATCGCCCGTGGTTGTAATGGACTTCTTGTGTCCTTACTGGGCACGACTGTGGAGGAATCAACACGAATTGAGGTGATTCCAATGGTTAGAGATTTTCCTCATGTTTTTCCTAATGAGCTACCGGGTTTGCCACTAGTGCAACATATTGAATTTTCATTTGAGTTGAAGCCTGATACAGCTCATATCTTAAAGGCGCCATACCGAATGTGTAATGCCTAAAAATTTTATATCAATATTTTATCCTTAGGCAGGGGACTGTGGGCCCGAGTTAGCGTAGATTGACGAATAGCTCTGAGATTAGACCCGAGTAAGCTTTTTAACGAGAATTTTTTTATGAAATTTCTATTTAATTTATCCATGTGATTTAGCATGCTAGGATGATAGAGGGTCTCGAGACGAATTTAGTGGTTCAATTAAAACTCTAATCGGAGTTAGAACATGTTAGATATGTGTTGTTTAAGTCAGGTAATTAAACTATGGGTATTTTGATCATTTGAACCCAAACAGGGTCCATAAAAAGACCAAGTGGTGCATGGCTACATGTTTAGCCATATGCCACCCTAGGAGGAGAGAGAGAGAGAGAGAGAGAGAGAGGAGGCACCGCCCCTTTGGTAAGGAGGAGAAGACGATCTGAGGCCAGAATCTGCGAGTTCGTCGGCGCCGATCAGAGGAAGATCCCTATAGTCTTCTTCCTGTTGGTTGAAATGGCCTACACTAGAGGAGGAGGGGGTGAATAGTATATTAACTAATCTTATCGTCTAATTCTGATTTTAATCGTTTCTTGATTAATTAGGCTAAGCACGATATAATAGCAAGCGGAAGCAATAAATATGGAGCAATACTGACAAACAAAATATCAATGCTAATACAATTATTTATAGTGGTTCGGCCCCAATGCCTACTCCACTACCTAAGCACCCCGCTTAGGATTTCCAAACTTAGCTTTACTAGATTAATCTTGTTTCTCTTATAACGAGGACTTTGACCTGAAGAGTCTCACTCTCAAACTAAGACACTACCACACCCGGAAGTCTCTGCCTTCTTACCGAGTGCACTCTTCCACCTCAACCCTAAGGGACAACTCAACTAATCCTAGTAAACTATGTTTACACAAGTGGCTTTACACCTTCTACACCAATGATACCACTTAATCACAAGACCTAACACTAGGTTTTCTTACAAGCTCAAATACAAAGAAATAAACCACAAAATACAATAATAAATGGAGTAATAAATTAAACAATAAATTACTTAGCTCCACAACAAGATTCCTAGCTTCCTCTTGATGTCTTTGATGATGAAGCAATGAAATAAAGGCTTAATCAAGGAGATGAAAGATTCAAGCTAGGATTTTCACAAGATTAACTCAATGAAAGGTTAGAATTGATCAAATGATGGCTCAAGAAAGTTAGGAGTGATCAAAAGTGTGTAGGAAGGCTCTCATGACTTCCTATTTATGAGCCATGAAGAGAAGAGAGAGTTCTCTCTTCTTAACAGACGATTTTTTGCCCGTTACAGACCGTCAGTCGCTTGTCCGGACGATCGTCGATCGAGCGACCGAGCGACTGAGCGACCGAAGGCAATCTGCTATTTTATGGCACAGTTCGATCGATCGCTCGGTCGATCGACTTGCCTACTGTCAGGTTTTGGCAATATTCGGTCGACCGACTGGTTGATCGAAACTAGGCAGACTGCTTGGTTTGGCTGAGTTTTTCTGCTCGTTTGGGTTCCGTCTTCACTAAGTCTACTTATATAACATTTACTAACATTAAGTTAATAACTTTAAAACATAAATATTATATAAGGATTATCCCTCACTTGGATTCAATAAAAATATCTAAAATATCAAATTCCTTAAGAATCAAAATCTTGTTTTTGGGGTTTAGTACAAATTTTCGGAAAACAGAAATCTTTTAATCTCCCGGGTCAAATATGGGTAGGCTAAAGGCTTCCAAAAAATCCTTAAAAATATCTCGTTATCTAATTTCTACTCAAGGAATAATTACCGTCATTTTTTGTGTCAAGAAAATATCTAGGTCATATAACTATCCAATGAGCTCCCTAGGCTTAGTGAATTTCAGGACGATTTTCGGGTTTTCATATTTTGGGGTTCGGATATGGTTTTTTTGGTTCTTTGCATCATAAAGAGGATTACATTACATTCTAGACACTCTAAACCTAAACTCTAACTTTTCGAAGAATCCCGAGCATCGACGAGCGTCCTTGCCAATTTCTTCGATTTTTTCGATCGGGGACGACGTGCGCTAACCGACTTGGAACCTAAAAGATTTCTCAATGAAACATTAGTTCCATATTTGTTATCATCAAAACTGAGATTAAGACCAAAGTTGAAAATATTAAGCCAACACTTCCCTCTCATTTTCCCCGAAAAAGGTGAGTGGGTTTGTCTTATTTTTCCCTATTTTCCTCGTATTCATGCCGCCCCTATGTCATGGGGATTTGTGGATTTTTAGCTCGTTTTGAAGATTTATGTCGAGGATTTTGTAATCGACGTCATGTTTTCGTCGGATCAGATTTTGGGGGTGTTCTTGGTCACCCAACCCATGCTGTGATGACCTCTTCTTGGCTCAATTCTTGATGGTTTCTTGATGAATTCTTGTGAGTTTCTTGGGGGTTGTTTAGGGATCTTGGCTCTTGTTTGGAGTCTTGAAGAAATATGGAATTTTTGGGATGAATTAGGTGTGTCACCCCCTTCCCTTAGGGATTTTGGGACCCTAGGGTGACCGGCTACCCAAAGATCCAAGTTTTTATGATTCCTAACATGTTTTTGCATCTAGGAATTAAACTTTAGGACATGAATAAATTAGTCCTAATGATTTATAAGTTGTAGGAAACTACACCTAGGGATTTAGGATCTTAGGGACACTAAAAACCTTAGAACCCTAAACTAAACTTCGGAAGGGTCGACCTTGAGTTTCCTAGAGGGGCCGAACCCTCCCTTGCCCTAGAGCACTCGGGTGGGAAGGTAGGCCGAACCTAAGGTACTCGAATAGGGTCCTTAAGGACGAGTTTACTTGTGTAGGATCGCTAGGATTCGATACATTGTTTTTAGGGCAGCTTGTGTATGCTTTGTGTTTACTTTTTGTTATGCTTTTGGACATGACATGCTACTGTTATACGCTGTGATTTTGTGTTAAGCATACATATACCGCTTGCGTGGTTGTGATTTATAATAGGTGGATGCGGAGATTGAGGTATGCCCTAGACATACCCTTTACTACTTGTTATTAGCATATATTGTTATGTTATACATACTTGTATGCGTGATGTTGTGATATGCTTGTTGCATTTCCCGAAATGTACGCTGGTGAGGGGTGGGTATGCCCCAAAGAGACAGCGTTGTGCTATATTTCGAAAGTCTGATTGGTAAGCGAAGATCATACCCCAAAGAGACAGCCCGAAGACCCGATCGGTGAGGGGAACGTATGCCCCAAAGAGATGGTTCGGAAGAGCTAGTGTCACTTAGGGGAGAGCATGCCCCAAAGAGATGACACTGTGCTGGGTGGTAGCTTGACGACCACACCGTCTACCTACCCTATGTGGCTGAGGGCCAACGGGTCCGAAGAGGATCATGTGGTTGCGGCATGCATGCATTGTGGTGTATATATGTGGATGTGTTATTTCTTGGTGGTGATGCTATTTATCAGTTATGTAAGCATTGATATGATTCTATTTACTCGTTATGTTTATTTTTGAGATGATGTCATTTTTTATAACATGCTTATAGTAATGAACATGCTTACTAGATGACATGATTCCACTCATTGATGTATTTATATTCATAGCATGATGATGGCGATGATGTGGTGAAATTTAGGACTGATCTACTCACTAAGTTATAGTTGGACTTACCCCTCATTTCTGTTATTTTGCAGCACCTGAGTTAGATTAGCAAGGTACTGGGGTGTAGTAGCGCGGCTGATGGCGGCAGGGCAGCGAGTATCGTGACATGTCGTGGTCAGGGAGAGGATACTGAGTCTTTATTTCTATTTGAGTCGTTGAGTCATGTAGACCCGGATTTTATTCCGCATTTATTCTTACTTTAGGAGTCTTGGTTTATTTGTTGAACCTTATTTCCTAAAAATAACTTGTTCGGTGTTTTTTTTATTTAGACTCTAATTTTTTTTTGATTTAGTATGTGGTGTTATTTCTAATCTTTTAAAATATTTATAAATATTATTTCATTGTTTAGGTTATTATGTTTGAGTTGTATTTGTGTTGGGTTATACTTCAGAGTACGTGACGTACTCTGGCCGATCACACTAGTTTTGGGGTGTGATAGAATGACACCTAAAGAGTTAGAGGAGCTAAAGGTGTTGTTGCATGAGTTGCCAGATAAGGGATTTATTTGGCCCAGTGTTTCGCCCTGGGGAGCCCCTATTTTGTTCGTAAAGAAGAAGGATGACTCTATGAGACTTTGTATAGATTAGAGGCAGTTGAATGCAATTACTATAAAAATAAGTACCATATTCCCAAGATTAATGATTTGTTTGATCGGTTACAAGGGACGAGTGTGTACTCGAATATTGATATGAGGTTTGGATACCATCAACTTAGAGTTAAAGAAGAGGATGTACATAAAATTGCCTTCAGGAGACGTTACAAGCACTTTGAGTTTTTGGTGATGCATTTTGGGCTAACTAATGCACCCGCAGATTTATGAATTAAATTTTTTGGAGTTTCTTGATCGGGTTCGTCATTGTGTTCATTGATGATATGTTGATGTACTCTTGTAGTGAGATAGAGCCCAATGAGCATCTGCTGACAGTACTCAGTGTACTAAAACGAGAGCAGTTGTACGTCAAGTTTAGCAAGTGTTTCTTCTGGTTGAAAGAAACTAGTTTCATTGGACATGTGATATTTGGTGCTAGCATTTCAGTAGATCCATAGAAGATCAAGGCAGTAATGGACTGACAAAGGCCGAGGATAGTCCATGAAATTCAGAGTTTTCTTGAACTAGCAAACTATTATATATGATTTGTTGAGGGGTTTTCAAGAATTGTCACTCATATGTTCATCTTATTATATCTATTTGAATATGTTCAACTTACTATATATTTGAATATCAATAATACAATAATAACACATCAGGATACTATAAAATAAACTACATGACATTTGAGTTTTACTAGCATATCTAATAGGAACAATCATACTAAACAAATTGTCTTTACTGTTGCACTAGAATAGATTGGAAACTATAGTTAAGAACAAATAGTTTACTACCAACATATTATCTTACCAAAGTTATACTTGCATAAGGTGCACATCTCTCAAGTTATACTTGCATATAACACACGTACAGATCTCAGATCTAGGGTTCAATATAACCATATAGCACACACATTAAATCAACGGTTGAACTAGTATACTATTACACACAAGCTGTTGTTTTATTATATTTTAGTTTAACATAAGATATTCTTATTTCATAAAAACAAAATATCAAATGCTCAAATATCATAAACTAGAGATCGTATATTCCATTAAGAAACATCTCACAAATCGAATATCTAAGCAAATACCAAGTAGAAATCCTAATTTCAGAAACATTGACTTACATGAAGTTATTCACACACAATGCATTTATAGATAAAATTAGTCCGACCCTGGAAGAAGAAACCTTAAATATGATGAAACCTTAGATTAAACCTAAACCGAACAAAATAATTCCTAGATCTAACCCCAATGAGTTAGAGGGCTAGGAAGAAGAAATCCTAAATTTGATGAAACTTTGGATCAAACCCTAAACCGAGCAAAATAATCCCTAGATCTAACCCTAATGAGTCGTAGGGTCGGAAAGAATAAACCCTGAGTCCACTAAAACCCTAGATGAAACCCTAAATCGAATAAAACAATCCCTAGATCTAACCCTAAATGAGTGAGAGGGTCAAGAAGAAGAAACCGTAAGGGATTGTTTGGTTAGTTAAACCGAGCCCATTTTCGCAGTTTTAGTTTCGTTGAAACTAAAACAAATTACAAAAAATGCGTATGGTTCAACATTTTCGTGAAACCAAACCAAAACCAAAAGGAAAATTGATTTATGCAAAACCATGTTTTCTTAAGGAGAATGAAAACAACCCGGACATGTTTTCGTCGGTTTCAAGTCACACAGTTTCATAAAATAAAAAGGCAGTGACATACTTGCAATAAAATAGAAATCACGGTTTGAACACAAAATCTGACTTCTTTGCGAGGGCGATTGCTTCCGACTCTTCACTCTTCTGTGAGACTTCTTAGCGACAAGGGCGACAACGACTGCTTCTTCCGTGAGTGACGACGACTGAAGGTAACTTTCTTCCCCCCCTCCACCACTCATCTTCTTCTTCTTCTCCTTACCCCCTCCTTCTTCTTCTCTGCTAAATTTGTATGAAATTTGATTTCCACAAACATGGTGATTTTTATGGTTAATAAATAGCAGATAAAATCAAGGGTCTGTATAGATATTGCAAGTTAAATTTTATTTCTATAGGCTTGGTGGTTTTTATGGTTAACAAATAGCAGATAAAATCAAGTGCCAGTATAAATATTGCAAGTTCTAATTTAAATTTTCTTGTTACTAAAATCTTCGTCATATGAACTCTAGGAATTCTATTCTCTTAGCCGATCCTAGAAAAGAACTTACATCCTCAACATGAAAAATTAATGAAAATGACCCGAACTTTAACGTTTTTAATAAATATGACTCATTCTTTTATTTGAAACAAATATGTATTCCAACTTTTGAAATTATAACAATTATAGACTCCCGTTATATTTCTGTTTATTTACCCGTTATGTGCTGACGTAGAACGCCACGTTAGTACAAGAAAATTATTTTTTAAATCTGAGATGCCACATCATCATTAATCCTACGTGGCAGAATTTTTTAAAAAATTAAAAAAATTAAACAAAAATGGCCCGAACTTTGACGTTTTTAACAAATATGGCCCATTCTTTTATTTGAAACAAATATGTATTCCAACTTTTAAAATTATAACAATTATAGACTCTAATTAGATCTCTATTTATTTATCTGTTATATGCTGACGTGGAACGCCACAACAGCACATAAAAATTATTTTTTAAAATTCAAGATGTCGCGTCATCATTAATCTTACGTGACAGAATTTTTTAAAAAAATAAAAAACAAAACTAATCCATGTCACCAGCACAACTTAAAAACTTCAAACCTAATATTCGACCAAATTAAAAAACTAAAACTTGCCGCCCACTCGACTCGACACCCTCAACAAATCCCTCGACAAAGGTGTTCCTATCGCTGACGCCTCACGTCGTCTGCCATTGTCACTAGCGCCTCACCTCGACTGGTCTCTCCTCGCGTCGCCTATTATAGTCGGTACCTCACACTGAAGGTTTTTTTTCTTATTTCTTGTTTGGTCTCGCCAGCGCCTCACCCCAAAGGTAATCTTTCGCCTTACCTTTTTTGCAGGCCCAAGATACTTATTTTTTTGTCACCGAAGCTTGTTGCCTGAACCCTAAACCTAGATATCAATCTAACTGCATACCATTGTTTATAGATCAAATCGACAGCAGATAACTATTTTACCTATACAACGAGATACATCATCAGCTTCCTCTCCGGTATATTTTATCTTGAATGCATTTTTATATCAATTTTTTGATATTAGTTTGTTTAATTAAATATCAGTATCAGTATACTGATATGTATACTGATATTAGCGACAACAATAAGTATATGGGCGACAACAAGTGACGTGAGGTGAGACCAGTCGAGGTGATGCGGTTGGCGACAATAGCAGGCGACGTGAGGCACCGATGACAGGAACACCTTCGTCGAAGGATTAGTTGAGGGATTTATCGAGGGTGTCGAGTCGAGTGGGCGGTAGGTTTTAGTTTTTGAATTTGGTTGGATATTAGGTTTGAAGTTTTTAAGTTGTGGTGGCGGCATGGATTAGTTTTAGTTTTTTAAAAAATTCTGCCACGTAGGATTAATGATGACGTGACATTCCGAATTTTAAAAAATAATTTTTATTTGCTGTCGTGGCATTCTATGTCAGCACATAACGGGTAAATAAATAGAGATTTATCGGGAGTCTATAATTGTTATAAGAATACATATTTGTTTCAAATATAAGAATGTGTCATATTTGTTAAAAACGTCAAAGTTCGGGCCATTTTTGTTAATTTTTTCTAATTTTTAAAAATATTCTGCCACGTAGGATTAATGACGACGTGACATCCCGAATTTAAAAAATAATTTTCTTGTGCTGACGCGACGTTCCACGTCAGCACATAACGAGTAAATAAATAGAAATATAACGGGAGTCTATAATTGTTATAATTTCAAAAGTTGGAATATGTATTTGTTTCAAATAAAAGAATGTGTCATATTTGTTAAAAACGTCAAAGTTTGGGCCATTTTCATTAACTTTCCCTAGTTTAAATCAAATTTATATGGAGTATACACACCATCCTTGTTAGTTTTGTTTGGCTAAAGATGTAGTACAATCTCATAGTTTTCTTTGACGCATTTAGGTAGATAATGAAACTACTTAAGAGAATTAGGTTGACACTAAAATAATGTTTAAAAATATAGACTTGGTTTTATATTAGTTTGATCTCCAGATTTTGATTTTTGGTCCTAGTAAAAAAATTAAAAGTAAAGGATAACGTACAATTTGGTCCCTCAAATATAGTCGAGTTTTCATAGTGGTCTCTAAAAAAAACTCGATCAATGTGGTTCCTCTAAAATATGACTCTGACAAAATAGTCTGATTCAGGGGCTTTTTTGCCCGATTCAACCCAACTATTCTGCTCAAGTCATGAACTATTTTGCATGAGTCATATTTTAGAGAGACCATATTGATCGATTTTTTTTTAGAGACCACTCTAAAAACTCGACTATATTTGAGGGACCAAATTGTAAGTTATCCCTAAAATATTAAAAATCTTGTCTGAGCTGATATGCTCATTTTATCAACACTATTTTGGGGCATAATTCTAGGGGTGTGCATCGGTCGGGTCGGTTCGGTTAGCTGAATCGATTGGCTATAATTCATGTTAATCGTTTATCGAATCGGAATTTTTAGTTAACCGATCGAATTAATCGAAAAAATCTGATTCAGTTCGATTAAGCAACCGAAATTACCGAATAAAATTACATAAATACATAACATTAGGATTCAAACTATAAACCTCCCAAATAAATATGCAACACCTTAACCACTGTACCAATGATTTTTATTTATTAATATCTCCTACTAAGTTTATTATATTTATAACTATAAATTAAAATAATAAAAAACAACATTACTGAGATTCAAACCTTGGCATTCTAGATAGTAGCAAATGAACTTAACCAGTGCGACAGATAACCCAATAATGTATAGTTTTATATTTTTTTATACTTAATATAGGATTCGGCTAATTCGGTAAATTAATCGAACCGTCGGTTAATTTATCTAACCAAACCGAAATCCTAAATTTTTTTAACCAAAAATTGAACTGAAATTAATTCGGTAAATTCGATTCGATTAAATCATTTTCGGTTCGATCGATTTTGGTTCGATTTCGGTGAATCGAGAAATCTTGCTCACCCCTACATAATTCAATTGTTACTACTTGGCCCACTTGTAGTAAACAATTTAGCATTTCATCAGGCTTGTTAGCTACCTTACTCATTTTCTACGTGCATATCAAATGACAATTTTACTTTTGAAAATATAATATCTGAATTATAGTAATGCAAAGCAAGACAACTCGTTATTAATCATTTATTTTGTTGATATATTGTTTTAGCCACTATGCTTGAGTATGTGCTCCACATTGTTGTCATGTATTCAATTGAATTTACTTATTTTAAATTATAATTTCAGTGGATTTTTCTATAAGATATGATTGACCATCAAAAATCTTGAGAAAAGATTGAAAATTGACCCACTAATATCGCCGAAGAATTTTTACTCATTCTGCAATGATATTTTGCAACACATGATACCACAAACTTTAAAAACGACATTTGGGAGGAAGTTGGTGAAAAATTATATGAGAAATGTCAAATTAACTTTGGGGTCGGGGGATGTAGACAGAAGAAAAATCATCTTCACCGGATGTATCAAAATTTCAAAAAAATAATTAATCATACCGGGATCACGTGGAATCTAAATATCAACAAGATCGAGGCTTACGAAACAGTGTGGAATAATGTTTCAGTATGAGTTCATTTATACTAAATTGATTTATATATTTTGCGTGTATTTCTCATTTAGATATTCCAAATGCATTTTCTTTGCATACACATAAATCAGGGATAATATATAAAATATGGAAAAATGGCCCACCCGAACATTACCACTTGATAGATATGATATTTGAAAATCAATATGCCGGTGGTATGTTGGCAAGATCCTCTACACAACAACTGTTGACTTCTGATGACGAACGAGCATTGGAGAATGATTTCATAGAAAATGACGGGCATAGCAAAAGCACCATAGATATTGAGGGATGAGTTAGATGAGGAGACTTTATCATCTAAGCAGCATATCCCAAGTGCATCTCATTCCTCTCGTACCAAGAAAATATATAGGTAATTCAAAAGAGAGTGCTAATCTTATTGTTGGAAAAGGGTTTGATCAAATGACAAATGCACTAAATACATTTGTCGCAAGTAAGTTATCCATGAACACAACAACAAGTAGCCCATGCAATGATCCACATGACATTCCTAATTGCATTTCACGGTTGGATATTATTTCTGATTTATTCGATGAAGTTTATCTTAAGGCAATAATGGTTCTTAAAGATGACCCTAGAGCTTGGGCTATTTTCATGTTAATGCCAAGGACCGATTGAAATATTGGGTTGAGAAGCTTGATAAATTAGTTTAGATATGTATTCACTTTTGTAATTTTTAGTAAATTATATTTGAACTTATATAAGTCCATATTATTAATTTGAAATCACATTGGTATTTTTCTTTTCTATTAAATGGTTGGTGCGGAATGAGTTGTGATATTCTAGTTAATGTTTCTACTTTATGTTAGGGATGAACGAGTCCAGGTACCATGTATTTTTTATGATACCTGGATTCTACCCTGTATGATATCAGTTCATAAGTTTTGGAATCAGACTCTACCCTGTTGGAACTTGGAATCGGACCCTATCCGGAATCATAGGTTATAGTTTCGATTCCGGGTACAAGTTCTGAGTACCATGTTGGAATCTGTTCTGGAACTTGTTCTAGAACCTGTAAATGAACAAATTCCAGAGTACCGATTTCAGGTATCGGTTCCGGTTCCGATTTCGGGTACCCGATGTGTTGGACTCGGAATCAGAACCAGTTTTAATCGGTTCCTAAATTTGTATCCCGGATCCTACCCGAATTTAATTCGGGTCTATTCGAAACCTACCCAATCAGATCGATTCCAATCGGTTATGGATCTACTTAGTACCTATGCACACCTCTACTTTATGTTTTGTTATATTACTTGAATGAGTAGTTATATTGCTTGAATTGAGCAGTTATATTATACCACCTTAGTGAGTTACTTTAGTTGATTTATTTTCAGCATAATATATTGAATGCTTTGATATTTACCGTTCAATTCAGCCGAATGTGCAATATTTTCTAGTTGAATGATTTATTTTGCTTGAATTGAGTAGTTCAATTATACTAGTTCAGTGAGCTGCTTAGGGGCGAGCATCGATCGGTTCGATTAATTAATCGAATCGGAATACTGCACTTTTTATTAAGGGTAAATTACATGGAACCCTCATCGACTATAGTCGATGTGCGCAAAGACTACCTAAACTATCAAGTGTGTACAGAACCTCCGCAACTATACTTTTTGTTCAAATAACCCTCATCCATTAGCTTGTCTGTTAGTAACTTAATGGTAAAAAAATTTCGCGCGCAGAACCTCCTCCCCTAAACTACCAAGTGTGCACAGAACCCCCGCAACTACACTTTTTGTTCAAATAACCCATATCCATTAGCCTATCTGTTAGTAACTTAACGGTAAAACTTTTACGTGCGCATAACTTGTTAAAATCCCACATTACTTGAGGCTGTGATCTAGATAGTCTTTAAATAGATCAGACAATCCTCCCCATTTGAGCTAGCTTTTGGGGTGGAGTTAGGTCCAAGGCTATTTTCTAACATGATATCAGAGCCAAACATATGGTTGAGAGTAGGCCACCTGTAGAACTTCACGCTCCAGATGTGGATCCTGGGCGTAAGGGGGTGTGTTAAAGTCCCACATTGCTTGAGGTTGTGGTCTAGATAGTCTTTAAATAGATCGGACAATCCTCCCCCTTTGAGCTAACTTTTGGGGCGGAGTTCTTTTGGGGCGAAGTTAGGTCCAAGGTTGATTTTCTAACAGAACCCCCCTCCCCAGTGCCACGTGGCAGCTACTCCATGAGGAAAAAAATTAGGTACATCGAATATTGTGGGTCTCCGTATAATTTACCATTTTATTAACCATTTTAATAAAAAAAGTTCAATTTGATTTGATTAATCGATCGAAATCACCGAACAATTTTTTTTTATTTCACAAAGTCATGACTCGAACCTTGCACCTGTCAAGGAGGTTACTAACACCTTACCACTTTAGCAAAAATTTTTTACTTAACATTATTTCTTACTAAATAATTATATTTATAACTTCAAATTAAAACAACTAATATAACTTTGCAAAGATTCGAACCTAACACTCTACATAAAAGCAATTAACTTAATCTGCGTGGTAAATAATACTATGAATCATATATATATATATATATTAATACTTAATTTAAAATTCGATTAATTCGGTAAATTAACTGAACTGTCGGTTAATTTACCGAACCGAAAACCAAAATTTCAAAAAAAATTAACTAAAAATTGAACCTAAATTGATTAGGTCAATTCGGTTCGGTTAAATCGATTTCAATTTGGTTTCGATGAATTGGGAATCATGCTCACCCCTAGAGCTGCTTTAGTTTAATGAACAATCCAATTATACACTATGAGTTATTTTACAAAGCACTTCATGCATTCACATGGTCTTGAACCCAATTCAAATGCAAGAACAATTGGTAAAATTATACTGAAAAGAAAACTTTAGCAAATCAAACAATGGTGCAAGTCTATTTTTTTCATTTATTGGAAACCTCATACTGCCAAAAATTTTGCTCATCTAAAATCTGTCAGGCTTGTGTTAATACTTTTCAAATGTATTTTAATTATTTAAATATTTTCCAACTTGAGTGAGATATGTGAAGTATATTATTATAGGGATAATCTTATTACTATTATTTTATAAAGTTGTCAGTTTTCACTATCCAAACGCGTTTTCACTGAAACTGCATGATGAAAACTAATATTTTTTTTATAACCAAACAATATAACCAAACAAGTTTTTGATGGTTTCAACCAACTGAAACCAAAAGTGATTTTGCTAACCAAACACGTTTTAAAAAACTTGTTTTTCAAAATCGAAACAAATTTTCCAAAAATCAAGTTTTCGAATTTACTAAAATTAAACCGAAAATTAGTTGGAGGGTCCAAACGTACCCTAGTAAATTCAATAAAACTCTAGATCAAACCCTAAATCATAAAAAACAAACCCTAGATATAACAATAAATTAGTCGGAGGGTCGGGAAGAAAAAAACCCTAAATCTGATAAAATCCTAGATCTTATCTTAAACTGAACAAAACAAGCCCTAGATCGAACGAGTTGGAGGGCCGGGAAGAAGAAATCCTAAATCCAACGAAAAACAATAAATGTGGAGGAAAATTCATAGAAAAACATGATCTAGATGAAAAAATAGCATATCGAGCGAAGAAATCATACCCAAAAGAAATATGGGCGGAGAAATTGGGCAAAACCACCGCTAGGAACCTTTGTCGCCTTTTACCTCCATAGAGCTTGAGGGTTGGGTGTCGTGTGTGGAGAGATGCCCTAACCCGCATTCGATTGGGTTTTGTTCGATTTCGTGAAATTGGCGAAGAATCAATTTTAATTACAAGTATGCCATCGCTGTTTCGTTCGGGTGAAATCCGATCTCACGAAACCACTTGAAATCTAACCATGGGCAATTTTGCTGGTTTCACCAATTTACATTGTGTGGCGGGCTTCACGTGTTTCACGATTTCACGAAACTTGCTGCAGGTTTAGTTTGTTTTCGCCAACCAAATAGAGTTTCATACCCACTTTTGGTTTGGGATAAGAGTCATATTTTCCCATAAAGTATTCGAAAATGTACAAATTTGTCCTCAAACTTTTTTTTTCAAAAATGTACTCGTCTTCCAAATTTTGGGCAAAAAATGCCACTGCATGTAACAGTTTGACAAGTCAGCATACAATTGCTTACGTGACAATGATAAGTGGGCCATATTTTTCCGTAAAGTATTCGAAAATGTACAAATTTATTCTTAAACTTTTTTTTTTAAAAAAATACCATCGTTATCCAAATTTTTGGCTATATTTGCCCCTAGAGTATTTGAAAAAGTACAAATTTGCCCTTAAACTTTTTATTTTTTAAAAAATACCACTCGTCATCCAAATTTTGGGTAAAAAATATCAATGCTTGTAATAATTTGACAAGTCAGCAAATAATTGCTTATGTGACAAATGAAATAAGTTGCATCATTAAGCCACACTGGATTTTAAGCTGCCAACATGTGATACCCAATACATTCACAGCCTAAATTAATTAGGGTTGATATATAGAGTTCGTATATATCATAGCTTTTAATTATAAGTCATTAAAACACGCGTCAAATTGAACGAGGTGAAAAGATAGGAAAAATTAAAAAAAAGAAAATAAGGTAGCCCAGCCGGCTGCAAAAACTAGTCGGTTAAGGGGTGCTGCAAAAACATGTCCCACCACTTCTTTGTAATATCCAAAAAAAATTAAAATAATTATTAAATTATTTCAGCGGGATAATTTAATCGCGCGTTAAGATGGATCAGATGAAACGTCGGAGGGATTAAATTGAAGATTGACCTTTGCGCGATAGGAAATTAATTTGTCTAAGTTTGATTAGTCCTTAGACGGGTTGCTTGGTTCGAGATGAATGCGGAGGTTCGAGCAGAACTCGAATTAGACTTGTATTGTTTGAGTTATGACTTATTTTAGACTCAACTTAAGTTAAGAGACACTTTGATCTTTTGGCGATTGAGATTTTAGTATTTATACCTCATCCCTTAGGGGCACGAGAGATTTTTGGCCCAAAATTTGGACGACGATGTATTTTTTAAAAAATAAAAAGTTTAAGGACAAATTTGTATATTTTCGAATACTTTAAGGGTAAATATGACCCAAAATTTGGACGCTAGGAGCATTTTCCAAAAAAAAAAGTTTAAGGGTAAATTTGTACATTTTCGAATATTTTAGGGGCAAATATGACCCTTATCATTGCCACGTAAGCAATTGTTTGCTGACTTGTCAAACTATTACATGTAGTGGTATTTTTGGCCCAAAATTTGGATGTCGAGGGTATTTTTTTTTAAAAAAGAAAATTTGAGGGCAAATTTATACATTTTCGAGTACTTTAGGGGTAAGTATGACACTTATCCCTTTTGATTTCAAGTGAAAATGAAACTCGAAACGTTCACAAACAAATATAAGGGGGTTCTGGAGCGAGGTGACATATTAATTAGTAGAGCCAAACAGTATAAATAAATGGGTAAATTATACCAATTTCCTCCGAGGTTTAGTGAAATTACACTGACCTCTCCTCTATTTGTAATTTTATTTTGTGACCCCCTTGAGTTTTGTAAGAGATTACACAAACCTCCAATACTAATGAAAATTATTAGTGGAGTGTGTGTCATGTGCACTACACATGTTTACTAATGACAAAAATATCCTTATGTCATTTAACCATCATACTCTCATATTTTCACCTCATGAGTGCTTAATATTTAAATTTTCACATTCAAACATTAATTTCGTGAAAAATATAAAATTTTCTCACATTTTTATTTTTAAAATATTTATTCAATTATTTTATGCATGTCTTTTAATAATTTTTTTTTCCGATGGGCATAAGGAAAAAATCACATATTGTATTTAACATCGTTAGTTACAGGGCGTGTAAGTATCACCTGAAAAAATAGAGATGAAGTCACTGTAATTTCACCGAACCTCAGAAGAGATCAATGTAATTTATCCTAAATAAATCGATTGCATCAACTACCTCCTCTCCTCTATTTATCCACACACAAGCCATCTAAGGAACCAACCAAATTATTATAAGCATTTAAATATTACATTTTCATATAATTTTTTTTAAAAGTAAAACAATCGCTTATTATAAATAATATTATACTCACACAAATACAAATTTTACCTTCCATAATAAATTTTGTGCATGCTTTGTCAACTTTTAATCATCTTAACATCATAAATAATTAACTGTGTGCAGCATAGTTGGTGACAATATGTTGAACACTGTCTAGAGATCTAAGATTCGAACTGCGATGATTTTTCTAGTATAGATAGAAATCAAATATAATGACTACTATTATGATAATTTATTTTACTGGATTGGATATAATAGAGTATGATAATAAATGATGAAGTATTGAATAATTTTTTAAATTCATACATCCAATATAAGATTAATTTTATATTATTTTAACTCTATTTTATTCTAATTATTGCAGTAAATAAAAATAGATATATATCCATATGTTATTATGAAAGAAACATGTCCTTAATCTATTTTCAACCTATTCCTAATGGAAATTAAATAACGAAATTTTTTACTAACATCTTCATCGAAAAAACAGATTTAATAAGCATCTCAACCGTTCATTTGCGATCCGCCCATTTGCGATCGATTCCGGTGTCACACGGAATCACCCTGCACATCCGCCGCACACCCAATCACAGAATCACTCCCTCCTCTTCGACTCTACTCTGCGGAGTCCGGTATAAATACGCTCCTCCTCAACCCTGCTCTAGGGTTTCATATCCGTCCGTCTCCTCTGCCCCTCGAGCTTGCCGAGCAGCCGCTTCCATGGCGGACGAGCTCCACTATTCTCGATCGGACAACAAGCGCAAGTTCGACGATCCGGACCCCTCGCCTCCCGCGAGGCGGCCGACGGGCTTCTCGGCGCCAATCGCCTCCCCTTCCCCCGACGGCCCGCCGTCCTACAACAGCGTCGCGCCCCCACTCGACGGGATCCAGCTCGCTAAGCAGCGAGCCCAGGAGATCGCCGCGAGGCTCTTCAGCGATGCCGAGGCCAAGCGTCCTAGGGTTGACAACGGCGGCGGCGCGGATGATTCGAGGGACAAGGGCTTCAGCTCTGTTGCTGGTGGTAAGCGTGGTCGTCTTGGATCTCTAATTCGGGCATTTATTTTTTTCCTTCCCTCTACAGCTGTTCATTTAGTAGAATTGTTGTTGGAAAAGTCTTGGTGCGCAGTATATAATTAATCTGCCGAGGTTTTGATCCCTAACTATCTTTTGCCCTTCTTTTGGGTTTTTATGTTAGATATCAAGTCCATGCTCAATGCTCTGATGCATCCAAGGGTTTACTTAGAAGGGAATTGAATAGAACTGGATAGAAATTGGAAGAAACCAATTCTAATTCATTCAGGAACTTTTTGTTGCTTCCCTTAAGATGATTAGAGGAGCAGAGACAAACTGTTATCCAAATATTTTTTAATACCCGTAACAGTCTTAATTCTCCAGTTATCAAACCAAAGGAGACAAAGGATTTTGTTTGTCATCTGTGTTTATGTGGAGCGAAGCGGAGCAACAAAAAACAATATTCTATTTTTTTATCTCAATAAATACTATTCAACTAGATCCTCAGAATTCCAGCTCGCAGAGGCTAAATATGCTTGTATGCACTGGTTTCCATTGAGGGCAAACATGTTAGTTGTTCCATTTCCAGGTTCTGAAGATGATTTCCTAGTATTATATGCCCGTAGGCACCCTTAGTTCTACACCTCTTTGTCACATACTTCACATCCAATGGGAACTCCTATGGGCTCTAACATCTTAAAAACCTTTTTAGCCATTTGATTAAAGCAATTGTTGAAGGACTGCTGCATGCCTACATGATCTGTTTGCATCTATTCGTAGTAATGGTGATTTTCATAGACTGATGAAAATGCGCAAACTGTTCTACCAAATGGTAGAATTGCTTTCGTTTTTGAAGAATAGTGTGTACTGTTGCAGGTTCTTTTCCTCAATTTCATGGATCTTGAACTTCAGCAAGACTCTGGAAATTGAACTCATAATGAATTCAAGGCACAGAAACATAAAGAAAAATATGTTCTTTAGATAAAAAATGTCACTTGAGCAAGCAATCATATTATTTGCAAAAGGCGTCTAGTTTGTTTAGGTTCCACTTAACAATGATAAATATTTGCCTAAATCAATGAACATGGATGCTAAGTTCCTTGAATGAATGAAATCTCGTTCTTACTGAATTGAAAAACTGATTTGTATGAGTATCAGATGGTGTTTATATATGGATTTCGATTTTCTAAATAGGAGTCTCGAGTTGTAGAAGTGTAGCTTTATACTTGCATTATGCATATCATACTTAATCTTGAATTTAGTTATCAGTAACTTTCATGAATTATGGAACAAGATATTATTGCCAAATAAACTTAAAACTCTTCAAATTAATTGCAACTTAGGCATATTGTTTAATGAGATCCTGACGGATAAAGTTTGACTCTTTCCTTGGTAACATAATAATCAACCAAACCAAACTAATTTATTCAACTCAAATAATAGGATATAATTTAAGGTTAACTAGGTTATGAGATTGTTGATCAAGAAGCTGTTTTGCATAACTAAATATATGCCTGATGATGTTTCCAAAATCTGGTACCCAGTTCTCCATGGTGAGCATTATTATTGGTGTAATGAGACTAGATACTATGATCCTGCTATTTTGTATTTCTCTTTCCTTTGTACTCCATACTTCTAACTATATGATATTGTCTTCTAAAACATTTCTTTTATGAAATTCTCTTTTATTTTTAGTTTTCTTTATTCTAATTTTCTGCCTGACTTTTTTTTTTTTTCATTTTTCCTAGACTATGCACAGAAACCTCTGAATCAATCTATATCTTCTCAAATTGGCATGCCTTCCCAGTCAATTTCCTCATATGGTTATCAAGGTTCAAGCAAAAAGATTGAAATTCCAAATGGCAGGGTATGTTCTTTTTCTTAGTATACACTTGACAAATAAAGTTAAATAAACATGGGTGCACGATGTCCTATATCTGGTTTCTGGAGATTCTTCACAAGTTTCATATTTTGTGGCTGGTTGTCTTAGGTTGGTGTAATCATCGGTAAAAGTGGAGAGACAATTAAATATCTACAGCTTCAATCAGGAGCAAAGATTCAAGTAACTAGAGATATGGATGCAGATCCCAATTCACAAACTAGATCAGTAGAACTTGTAGGTACTTCTGAACAGATTAGCAGGGCCGAGCAGTTAATTAATGATGTGCTTGCTGAGGTACTGTTTGGATGTTCTTTTAGATGAATGGAACAATTTGTACATAAGAAGGCATATAGTTTTCTACTTGTTATAAAATTTGTGCTTTCTAAGAATTAATTTATAGGCTGATGCTGGGGCTTCTGGCATCATTTCCTCTCGAAAAGTTGGTGGTGCGCAGCCTGGTGCAGAGCAATTTCAAATGAAAGTCCCAAACAACAAAGTAAGCCTTGGAGAGGATATTGTATTTTAGCCATTGCTTGATTTGATTCTGTAGGGTTGATAATCTATTTCAGGTTGGTCTGGTAATTGGTAAAGGTGGTGAGACTATAAAAAATATGCAAGCCAGGACTGGTGCCCGTATACAGGTATACACAATTTATTGGTTAACGATTTTTCTTCCACTTTTTGCTGAATTATATTGGTGACTTGGGTAGCTTTTTAGTTACCTAAATTAAAGTCTAATGGAAGATCGAGTTTATAAATGACTGATAAATTTCCACTAAATCGTTTATGTATTGTTTTTTTCTCTATTTCTATTTTTTTAAAAATAAAAAATATACCTAATAATACTATTTTTAGGTATATTTTTCCTTTTTTTTCTGGTTAACATAATGTTATCGTATGCTGAAGAAGATACATGCTGCTTTGCTTGGATTTTTTACTGATTAATGACTTGATTTCTAGTGTTTTTGATAGGTTTCTTAGCTAGTTTGTAAAAGTTTGAATTCTATGTATCATTGCATTTGTTGCCCCAATCTTGATTATGTCTTAACTCAACCATGGTCACCCTTATCCATTACTATGTATTGTTGCTTGTAAAAGTTTGAATTCTGTGTATTGTTGCATTTGTTGCACAAGTCTTGATTGTCTTAAATTCAACCATGGGCACCCTTATTCGTTACTATAGATGTTCTATATTTACTGACATTTGATTTATGGGTTGTTTTAACGTCTTTGAGGTTGAGATACTTGCTTTAATTTGATGCTTTCTTCAGATTACATTTATGTGAGTGCATTGATTATTGAATCTGATGAATTTGCTGTAGGTAATTCCATTACATCTTCCTCCTGGAGATATGTCCACTGAAAGAACAGTGTATATTGATGGCACAAAGGACCAGATTGAGGCAGCAAAGCAGTTGGTCAATGAAGTTATTAGTGAGGTATGAACAATCTATGTATTACATATTTTAAAAAGTAAAAAAAAAACATTGCTAATGGGATATTTTGCTGTTGATTGAATTTCTATTTATTTGAATGTACTCTGATCCTTTCAATAATTATTTCGTGTCATAATTGTATGGATAAATTTTATTTAGAACCTTTTCATTTTCTTTGGATTATGCACATGTCTAAATGCTTAGATTAGCACTTATTTCACTGAGATGCAACTTAACTATTTGGTTCAAAAGATATCTTATCAATTTATTGTAGTAAGTGCTTCAAGTCCAATTTCATTTTAGTTTTAGCTAGGAACTCCTATTTTATACATGATATCTATTTTAGAGGTATCTACTCCTTTTTTTGTTGGTTTTGGAAGAACCTTTATTCCTTATTTATGGATATTGCAGTTGCCTTAGTTGTGTTTGCATAGTTGCATGCCTTCTTTATAGTTATACAAATGTGTGTGAATTTTTGATGTAAAGTTTATTTTAATTTATTAGAACATTCTATTTCTGTACTTTTATATTCTACTTTTGTCTTTTACTTATATTTTTTTGCTCTGTTTTACGTGCACTTTTAGAACAAAGTAGCCTATGTTTTTGGTAGTTCTTTTATACAAGGATGGTCCTCGAGCTCCCTGTGAATTCACATTGTTTACTGCTTCATGTGTAGTGCTTCCAATCTTAAGATTTGCATATTGGACAATTTTTGTTCTCAAACTTTATCTTCTTCTTTTATTTTTTTTCTTCAAAAATGGTCTCTGAAGATAGTATGCATTTTTAACTCTTTCAAAACTACTAGAGGTGACAAATATACCGAGTTGAGAGATTTTGTTTGGGAATGCTGTAAAGTTTGACCTCAACAGTTGGTAGATATGGATTGTTGTAACCGACTGCATATAAATTGTAAATAAATGGAAGTTGTATATGTAGTGTGAATGTTTAAAAGTTCAATTAAAATATGAGGAGGGTTATGTGATTGGAGCATTCTTCTCTTCTAATATTTTGTTTAACAACCTTTTGATCTTTAATACCGCAGATCTATTACTTAAATGTAAAGGAGAAACTAAGGATACATTGGACAATCCGGCTTCTAGAAGTTAATTGTCTCTATTATGTCATTTGTAGCTATATGCCAGTCAAATGTTTTTTAATTTGAGATGGTTAATATGTTCAGTCATAAGTTTGATTGCCAATAGCTTAACTTAGTATGGGGCTTTGATGCCAAAATTGCCTGTCCAACCCTATTCATTGTTTTGGTTCAGTTGTTAGTATTCATTTTTTGGGCTTCAGAAGAAGCATATGTACAATTAAGACAAGCTTTTGATAGTATAAGTTGGTCCTTAATACCTTATGTTTAGACTTAAGCATAACACCAAGATTGATAACTCTAGTATGATTTATTGTTTGGTTCCGTACTAATGTTTTGATATACTAGGTCATGTAATGTATACCAACAATTGCTTAATTGTTCTTCATTATATGATACTACTATTTTATGTAATTTCTTACTGAAAAATATTCTAATTATGTTTTTTTGGAACATTATAACTAAAAGATTACGTAGAAGAATTTATTTTGAAATATTTACAAAAATTGAAATATATTGTCTGCTCAAGTTGCTATTTCTGTTTTCTTTATCTCCAGACTATGATCAATAAAAACTCAAGGCTGAAAATTAACTTGGTGCTATCAATATCATGAGATAATGTTATCTATATAGAGCATCATTTTGTAGTCTCAAATATGAGATATTTATTACAAGGGATATATATTTTATGTCAACTGCTGCTTTCATGCTCTATGCTTCTGTTTTTTCCGAACTCTTGAATTTCTATACTCTTTCTTTGCAAATGTCATAAATATAGATATTCTTGAGATTCTGATTCTGCAGGGCTTCCGAATGGTGAGTTCTCCCTTTCCTTGCTCGCATATCCATTGGTTGTGAATCTGTTTATTCATTTAATCTATATCCCTGTCGCAATTTCTTCTTCCTTTCTCAATGGTGTTAAATCATAATCATGATAGTGTGGTGCTGTTCTCAAACATTTTAGTTAGGTTTAGCTGGAAACTGAAATTGGTTACTAAATGAATGCATAGGGTCTGAATTATCCTTCTCTCTCGTGCTTTGTTTTTGAGAAATTATAATTGTAGGATTAGCTTGTTGGTGCTCCAACTTTGTCCATGGGTATAGGCAAATTCCATTTTGGTCTTTGTTGAATTCACACTGGTATGATATTAAAGCCCAGTGTTTTGGCGGTTCTGCTAGCCTAGTGGCTTTCTGGATGGTCATTGGAGATATTACTTGATATTTTTTCCATGATAAAGATTGTGATTTTTAAGTTACTTGATTATAGTTTCCAGAACTATATCTTTGTCTCTGATATTTTTGTGATAACTACTGCTGAACTTTATTTCTCAACTTTGAGGATTTTGTCGTAGTATAGTTATCCTTCCACCCTGCAGTTGGTTCCGATGACCATTTCAAAAATTTAATCCCCTCTTGATTTGGCTCACTTTTGGTTGAGTGGTCCTAATTTATCATTGTTGTCATTTCTTAGTATTCAGTCCAGTATTTTATATTAGGTAAATTATTTTATGGGAGAGACTGATTTTTATTCTGATTACAGCAGGGTGTTACCTATATCTTCTGATTCTTTAAATGATCATCACATCTATAGATTTTTGTTTGTATTTAGATGGTAATATGGTTAATAAATGTTCGTATCAGTTATCTATAGTGATATGATTGACTTGTTTTGTTGTGGTATACCTTTTCAAGAGTGTAAAGTAGACCCTTTTGATGGTGGTATTTCGTAGTGATGTGATATCATACAAGCATGTTGAGGTGTATGAGGAGAGCAGAGACAGAGGAGCTTCAGATTGATAGTGGCAACTTGTCTTGGAACTTCCACACCAGATGTTGATGTTCTTCATATTAAACATTTAAATCATTTCTAAAGTGACAAGGGAGATGCTGAAATCCTTCTTATTGCTAATTGTTTCCTCCCTGCATAATTTTATTATCTTTGTTTCTGTTTTGTTTGGAGGATGCCTAAATTAGTCCCTCACCACCCAAGTTTTCAGTTCTCAGTGGACATGAAATGGATCATTTGCTAGCAGAGTTATGCCAAAATCTGAGGTGGCCTATGGTTTTTGCTCTCTAACTTGTATTAATGTGTAGTTAAGTTTCCGGATATACTTGTGTTTGCTTTCATATAACTTCTGCTGATCATATTTTTCTACTTGAAGTTATTTTCACCCTTCATATAATTGTTTGTATCTCCATCGTCCCTTCTTTTCTGACTAAAAACAAAATAATTGGTCTCCACTATTAGTAGCCTTTTTATACCTGTAGCTCTATAAATATATTGTTGGACTATTTGCCTAGATTTGTCCATTTCTCTATTAGTGCATTAGGTTCTCATGTGAGGAGAGGATAGGTGGCATTCAATAAACCTTGAAATGTTTCTGCCGGGTTCGGTAAGTTGGTTGTCTTCTTTCCTTTCAGTGAATGCTTCTGTCATTGTATGCCGTTTCATAATTGACTCAAGTAGGTGCTTTTCATATAGCCTTCTTTGACTTAGTTTGCTGTTTTATCCTATTATTTGCTGCAATTTTTTTTGGATTCCATTAAATGCACAAATTTACACAAATCAAACAACTGCAGAATCGCGTCAGAAACCCCTCTATGTCTGGTGGGTATCCTCAACAAGGGTTTCATCCACCTCGTCCTCAGACAAGTTGGGGTCCACCTGGTGCTCCTCCTATGCAACAACCTGGTTATGGTTATATGCAACCTGGAGCCTATCCTGGTCAACCTCAGTATAGCCAACCACCTTATAGTGGTTATCCTCCAGCAGCATCTACTGGGTGGGATCAAACTGCCAACCAGCCTAGCCAGCAGCCTGCACCAGGAACTGGATATGATTACTATAATCAACAGTCGCAGCAGCAACAGCAACAACAACAGCCTTATGGCGGATCTTCTGCACCTGCTGGGAATACAAATTATAACTACGGACAAGCATCTTATGGTGATGCTTCTTACTCGCAGACAACTGCTGGACAACAAGGCTATGGACAAGATGGATACTCTGGTGGTTATAATACTCCTGCCTCTCAACCTGGTTATTCTCAGCCAGCATCAAACCCCCAAACTGGGTATGATTATGGATCTGCTCCCAGCTATGGTTCAGCTTCTCAAGATGGATCTGCCCCTGCTTATGGTGTTCAGGGTGGGTCAACTCAACAAATTCCATCAAGTCAGCCTTCAGCTAGCCAAGGGTACCCAGGTCAACTACCAGCCAATAGTACAGCAAGTTATCCTACTAAAGGAACATCACCATCAGGATATGGTGTCCCCACATCATCACAGCCAGGATATGGGAGTCAGCCATCTGCTGTAACTGGATACGGACAAGGAGCACCACCGAGTTATGGGCAACCTTCTCCAGTGCAGAAGCCGCCAGGTACTCAGGCTGCTTATGGGCAAGGTCAACAACAGGCTGTGTCTACTCAAGCTGGTTATGTGCAGTCTGCTCCTGCGCAGCAGCCAGGGTATGGTCAAACTCCACCGCCACAATCGAGTTATGGGCAACAACAGTCATATCCAGTGCCACCTCATAACCAGCCAGGTTATGGTCAACAGCAGCAGCAACAGTACAATGAATCTTATACAGGTGGTGGCTATTCACAGCCTCCTGCATACTCTAGTGATAGTGCTGCTCATGCAACCTATGATGCATCTGCAACTGCAACTGCTTCAAGTGCTTCTGCGACAGCTACCAAGGCACCTCCAGCTTGATATGCGTGGTAAGTACTTTCTGGGGTTGTTGCACTAGTAGTTTCTGTCCTTTTACTATCTAATACTTGACTGTTATGGCAATTTGAATTTGGTGTTTAAGAGGTTTTGAATTATATCTTGTTCTAAATTAGACTATCACTGTTGGCAAGTTTCTACTCTGTATCTTTATCCTTTTATCAACATGCTGAATGAATTGTTATAAAATTGGTCATTGTTTGCTGTGTGATCATCTGGTCTGAGGTGGTTTGTTTTGGATAGCTTGTAAATCCAAAAGACAGCGATGCAACTCAGGTGTTTGACAGGGTAATTATGAATTAGCACCATTTTATAGATAGCTTTCGTCAACGATGTGCCAGATCCTTATTTGGCTGTGAACTACAGGGTGGTAGCGAAGTGCTTTTGGTGGCTGTAAATGGTTTTCTAACTCATAGGCATACCCAGTATGTTCGATGGATTGGACAATTGAATCAACCATAACCTCATTTTATTTCATAATTTTGTTGCTTCTCTTTCAATTCGAGACTGATGTCTTCCAATTGCTCAAATTAATGCAGCATACTGGTTCAGTAATGATGATATAACTGCGAAATGGAACTCTTGCACCGTTGGAACTCAAGGGTTTGGCAATCGGGTGTGCTTGATTTCATCTCTGATTATCTATGGTTTATGCTGTGTGCCGCATGTAACCAATAGTCCTAAAAAAATGCGTCGGAACTTTGGGTTAAAAACCTGTCAAGCGGCAATGACGAAAGTCTTGTTCAGGCATTTTCAATTGGCTGAACAATATTTTTTCCTACTACTATGGAGTTGGGCTCCATATAATTTTTTATCGAGCCCGGTGCGTCATAAATTAGAGACTGAATTAGATAGGATTTTATTCTTCAATGCATTCAAGATAATACCAAATTTATAAATTTTTTAATTATATTTTTTTCTATTCCAAATAATAAAGAATTAAAATTCACCTTTTATCCTATCCTTTTTTTTATAATGAAGTAAATTAATTCTTAGGTTTTTTTTGCTTCAAATAAATAAAAGTAGAATTGAATAGAAATTTTAAATTTTTTAATAATATTTTTTTCTAATCTATGCATTAAATAAATAATGAAATAAAAATTCATAGTTTATGCTATCTCTCTATTTTATGAAGCAAAGCAAATTCATTTGCTCACAATTATCTAACATGTCTGGCCTTATCTAATAATAATTAATATATTTTGTAATGTTCTTTGAAAGAATTTTCTTATCCAACTGATGAAAACTTGAAAATATATTAAATAAGACATGACAAGCCCATGACTAGAATGAACATGATGGTCTAGCGATTAAGCTAAAATTGTAATGAGTATAATATATTATTTGTTTTTTATTTTCTTATTCTAATTGTATTAAATTAATTTTTTATTAGGAATTTAATAACAATGGAATGTTACATATGAAATGTTTCATCACATTGTCTTACATTTCTTACATAGATGAAATATTAATAGTTTTTTAGAATTTTTATTTTTTAAAGAATATATTATACAAATAAAAGCATTTAATACTTTTTTTAAAATTAGCGATTTCATAATTAACCCATTTCCTCGATCAGTGAACCAACGAATCAAAAGCTCAGAGCTTGATTGATTTGACCAAGGCTTAGCTCTCCACACTTAAGAGTGCCTCTGCCTTAATCTTAAGAAAATAACAAACTAAGACCTAACCTAGACTTTCTTACAAACTCAAGTAACTAAATGAGTGAGTTAACAAGAAGAAAACACAACAAGATAAGCCAAAAGAAATATTCAAACTCCTGTGAAGTTTCCCCTTGCTGCCTCCTAGGATTCTGAAGCCATAGAATGAAGTTCACACCAAGATTTGAAGGCTTGAGAGTTGAATGGAGGCTTGAGAATCGAAAATGAGGATTAAGGCTAGAAAACTCTCTTTAGGGCTCAAGAACTCTAAGTAATGCACCAATGAACAATAGGAGAGATTTACATCAACATTCCAGGGGGTTTTACAAAGGTAAGATTGGTAAGGGTCGAAATATGACCATTCAACGGACCAAAAAAGATATGTTGGATGATTCGATCGATCTTTGGTTCACCCTCGGCTAGAGCTGTCCAAATTTTGGGTTACACCGAACCGAATTGAAAAATTGAATCGAATTATTCAGTTTGGTTTCAATAGTATAAGGTTCGATTCTTGACCTGAACCGAACTCAAATACTAGATTTCGATTCGAATTCAGTTTTCGAATTTCAGGAACCGACCCAAACCGAAAATCAAACTAAATAAAAAATAATAGTTTTTTATTTTTTATTACACATTTACACTACACAGTTGGGTTGAAAGATTAGAAAATTAGTATAACGTTGAAAAATTACAAAGAATGAGGTGTGCCAACATGACGTGTTATTATTAATATATACAATATATGTGGTTATTAGGTGCCGTGACTTTAGAAATTGAGTATCTTTGTCAAATTTGGTTTTTCGGTTAGGAAATCGAACCAAACTGAAATATTTCGATTCAACTTTATTCGGTTTAGGGTCTATTTGGTCCGGGTTCGAGTTAAATTTTCAGTGAGAAAAAAGTTTCGATTTTATTTAGTTCGGTTTGGTTCAGTTTGGGTTAAACCGAATGGACAACGCTACCTTCGATCGAACTTTAGTCGATAACTTCAGTTTTTGAATTTTGTTAAATTTGCTCGATTTTGATATTGGGGTTTCGTTTTGGGTTTGACTTTGAATAAATACATGAAAATAAGTGTTTTGAGGCCCTAGAAGTTTTTTTACAACAAAATCTAAGTCTAGACCTAACTTTCGCTTCGATCACCTCTAAAGTCGTTGACACTTGAATTTTCGTAATTTTTCGACAAACTTCACACGCAAATCATTCTATCAACATGAGAACAAAACTTCGTGAAACTATTTGAAACATATTTGTTATCATCAAAATTAGGAGTGAGACCAAGGTTGAACCTTTGGCCAACACTAACTAGACAACTAAAAAAATAAAAATTGTAAACAATAATTGGTTGATGTAAAAATATACTATTTTGCATTTAAGTTAGGGTTAATTGCTAAAAGTAACTTTTGTTTTATTATTTTCATCAAAATTTCAATTTTAGCCCAAACTTATTTTTCTTTTTTAAAATTTAGCACGGAGTACAGAAGTGATTACAATTGTAATCCATTACAATTGATCATCTTGATGATGCGATATGCTAATTAGCTAGAATTAAAATATTATTATTTATTGATTTTTGAATTTTCTTAAGACACAAGATTTTAAAAATATTTTGCATCTCAATTCAACTTAGACCAAGTAATAAATAAAAAATTAATCAAGTTTAAATATCTATACTGTTTTTTTAAAAGTAATCTACCAATTAGTTGAGTTAAAAATGAAAAATATGTTTTACATATCTAGTGTGTGTATATAAAGAGAATATTTAATAATTTTAATTTATTATGATATTTAGGAATACTGAATACTTGTAAATTTATTAAGAGATTTACATGGTTTAACAAATCCATACTCCAACTTTAAAATTTAACCTTAACAAATTCATACTTTCGTTGGTCCCCTTAAAAAAGTGAATGAAGTTTCTACGTTAACACCCTATGCCACGCCACATAGGACTAACTAATTCATACTCTAGATAACTATACAAAATTTAATATTTAAATACTTAAAATTTTAATTTTATAAAACTTCATAGTTTCATCGTTCCTACTCATGATGAAAAATTTGCCGTATTTTTTAAAGAGAGAATATTGCAAATTGGCAACCTAGGAGGTGTAGAAGTTAGAGAAGGAAGTCATTTGAGAAGACAATGCAGGAGGAGTTAAAGCCGAAGTTTTGTCAACATAGTTGATAAAAATATGGATTAGTTATAATAGTGAGTATTTAAAGATTAAATATTGTTGGTGGAATATTATGAATTTATTTAACCTACATGAAATATTTATCGTGTTTATTAAAATTATAGTCCCTCTATCCAACAACTTCCCTCATCGTCTATCTCAATGTTGTCGTCTCTAGTCTACACCCACTATCCCCTAATCTCGACCCAACTCCATGGCCTCCTCTAGCAACAGTGCAACACTCCCTTCTCTCCTCCACAAGTGTCTCTTCCATCTACACCTCCTATTAAATTTCATGCCACTAAGTCTCCACAATGACGCAAAATAATGACAGATGGAAGAAATCATAAGGAAACCGTAATTGTATGAAAATTAATACATGAAGGTAAAATGAAAACAACTGTTAACCATGAGGGGATAAAGTAAAATTTACTCAAGAAATTAACAGGACAAAACACTAATGAATAAATATGAGCCAACGAGTACATCATAGATTACCAATAGATTTCACAAAATTAAGTTTGGTATATACACCATACAACTACGTAGTTACACATTCACAAAGAAAATTACAACAAAATACCAGCTAAAGACTTTATTTACTTTATATTCTTTGGTCTAACATGGAAGCCATGGAGGAAGAACCAGACGATTCTTTCATTGTAGCTTGTCGATCTCGTACAAGCGTATAATTAAGTCCCTCGTCGCCTTCATCAATATAAAACTAGCCAACTAGGAATGACAATATCATCCGTAGAGGTGGCAATGGGTCGTGCTTGGGCCGGCCCAGGCCTACGTAGTGCTTTTTATATTTTTAATCATTCGTAGTTCTCGATGATTTAACTTGTACTTGGACCAGCAACACCAGTTTCACTTGTTTGAGCTTTCTCCTCTTCCGATGATGAAATATCGTGTCCTCCCTTATCTTGTAATCTATCTTCAGCATCAAATCAGTCTTTTAAGCAAATGCACATTTCAACCGTTTCTACACTCATTCGACTCTTTTTTCGTCGAGAATTCTATTTCCTGCACTAAAACAAGACTCGAAAGCTAGTGTAGACACATGAACAATTAGTATATCACGTGCCATGATGGAAATAATAGGATATATATTTTCTTGTTTTTTCCACAATTCTAAAATCTCATTATGATCTATTTCTTCAGAATGATTATGATCTAAAAAAAGAGCTAATTCATTGAAATTAGTAGATTTAGTTTTTTTATCATACGACCAAGTTGAGAATTAATACTATTTCCACAATCATCTCTTAATCTACAAGAAGAAGATGTTGTCTTATTTATAATTGTATCATCAAATTTTCAAGCGTAAAATACAAACATAGAATTCAATAAATTCGAAATTCTATATGTTTTTTCTTCAACATTATCTAATTTCATATTCTTATAATAATCATCTAACAACATATTTAAACCATCAATTTTCATTCTAGGGTCTAAACATATTGCTAAACAAAATTAAATAGGTATATCTGACCAATATTTTTTAATTTAGATTTCATTAAAGAAATAATTTGTGCAAATAAAGGATGATGTCTATGCGAAGAAAAAACTTCACTAATACGAACTATATGTGAAAGAGTAAATTACATGCAGGATAATAAACACCAAAAAGTTGTTATGTAGCTTTATTAAAAAGTTCTAAAATTTGAGTAATATGTCCAGCAACTAACCAATCATTATCATTAATTGGATCACCAAATATATTTTCATTGTAAAACATTATAAGGACCTCTTAATATTTTGTAGTAGACCTAAGCATATGATATATTGAATTCCATCTAGTAATAATACTACCATTAAATTTTTTAAATGATTTATTAAAAGATAGATATAATTTTTTAAATTCTTGTGTTCTTGCTTTTGAAGAACGCATATATCTAATAACATCTCTTATTTTTTCTACATGTATATTTACTAGTTTTAAACCATCTTGTACACATAAATTAAGAACATGACAAACACAACGAACATAAAATAATTCATCTTCTAATACTGGCTTAAATAATAGTATAAGGGGAGGAATAGCAGCTGTTAGCGAAATGACGACACTAGAGGGTGGGGGGGGGGTGAATAGTGTGTTTACTAATTCTATTAGCCTAAATTCTAATTTTGATCGTTTGATAACTTGTTTAGGCAAGATGCAATTATGCGATTGAATGCAGAAGCAAGATAAAGCAATTAAGCACAAATAATTTAAAACAACGCAAACACAAGATTTATAGTAGTTCGGCCCCAATGTCTACTTCACTACCTAAGCACTCCGCTTAGGATTTTCAAACTAGTTTTACTAGATTAATTTACGTTTTCCTTACACAGAGGACTTTTCACTTGAAGAGTCTCACTCTCGAGCTAAGATACTTCCACACCTGGAAGTCTCCGCCTTCTTATCGAGAGCACTCTTCCACCTCAACCCTAAGAGACAACTAAACTAATCATAGTAAACACTAAGTTTACACAAGTGGCTTTACACCTAACACCAGGTAACCACTTTTAAATTCAGACCTAACAATCCTAGGTCTGTCACACACAAATTTAATTAAAACACGTTCAAATAACAATAAAGATTACAATGAAAAGATCTAATAATAAAACAAGAATAACTACTCTTTTCAATTTTTGTATCCTTCAACTCGTCAAGATGTAGAGGTTGATCAAAACCCGAGTTGAGCCCAGATTGTGCGCTTGAAGAAGATGTCCGCGGAAGGAAACATAGCGCACTTCAATCAATCGTTGGAAGACTTTAATCTCCTTTTAAAGTGCTCAAAAAATATGTAGGAATCAAGAAAAAAGTGAAAGAATAATATGAGGGTATATTTATACCCTGCTGAAGAAACGACTGCTTAACGGATAGAAAACTATTCGTTGCAGACCGCCGGTCGAATGACTGGTCGATCGGTCCTTCGACCGCTGAAATTCTCCCTGTGGGCGGTCTACCGACGGGTCGATCGCTTGATGCAAATTTCTCGATCTGCGACTTCCGGTTGACCCATCAGTTGACCGACGCATTTTGCGTCTTTGGCTATCCTCAGGTCGGTCGACCGCCAAGCTTACTGCCTATTTTAGGCCTCTGTTGGTCGATCCACTGGTCGACCGAAGTAGCCACTGCCTATTTTAGGCAGTGTTTGGTCGACCGATAAGGCTACTATCTAATATCTTACCCTATTTGGTCGATCGACCGGTCGATCGAATTTAGACTGAAACTTATTTTTTAGCCTATTTTCTTCCGCGCTTTGTCTTCGGGTTTCGGCTTTCAACGAGCATAATCTTGGAGAACTTTCATGTGATTTTTGAGCCCGTCCAATGCAACTTTGGTGCACTCGTCGATCTTCGAGAAACTTCCGTGACGAACCCGAGCGCGACGATCAATGTCCTTTCGATTTTCGATTTCTTCCGATATTTTCGATCGAGGACATCGAACGCTAATTGATATGGAACATGAAACATATTCTCAATGAAATCACTAGTCCCATGTTTGTTATCATCAAAACTATCAAAATCGAGATTAAGGCTAAGGTTGAAAACCTAAAGCCAACAATCTCTCCCTTTTTGATGATGACAAACATCCTTAAGAAAATATATAATCATTAAAGCACAAAGATATCAACCAAGGGATTTCTCTCCCTATCAACATGCATATCTATAAGAATAAACTCCCTCTATCTATATGCATTGATCGGATTTTCTAAATTCTCTTTTATCATTTTGTGTGATACTTTGTCATGAGTGTATTCAATTATACTACTTCCCTTATCAATATATTTACTCCCCCTATCGATAAGCATATATCCATGTACTCTCCCCCTTTTGTCATCCATCAAAAAAGAAATACAACAAGCATATCAAAGATGAACATTACTAATCAACACAAGGTTAACTAAACACATGTTCATAACGATGAAAGTGTCAATACATCACATAGTTAATCAAAGACATGTTCATAGGATGAAAAATACCAATGCATCCAATACATCAAGGAGGATTATTCGTCCTCAGGTGGTGGTGGAGGTGGTAGATGCAACTGATAATACTGCCACATCTCATCCACTCTCCTATATATCTCCTCTATACACCCGCCATGGTCACCAATCATGGTGCCAAACTCGTCCATCTGACGGCCGAACGCGTCCATGCGCTCTGTTGATATTCTGTTATGTTCCATCTGACCAATCTGAAACTGAGCAAATTGATGCTCTAGATCGCTTAGGCTCGTACGGGAAGGGCTAGATGAGGAGCCTCCACCAGCTTCATCCCCCTCCATCTCTATGTCATACTCAGCCTGTTCCACCGGATCTCCTCGCGTTCTTTTGCCGCGCTGATGTTCAAGGATCTTCATGCGGCTAAGGGAGGAATAATCTATGGCCCTTAGAATAGGCTTTATCTCAAATCTAGATCTATTAACCCCCGCTTCATATATGAAATGAGAGATTACTGAGGCATATATGAAATGGACTTCAGCTATATATCTAAGCATGAGGTCAGGGACATCTATAGGGATACTAGACATGGCACATAAAAGTACCCTAGAACTCATGGTGGTGACCTCATCGTAGTGTCCTACTCTAGGAAGAATGTTATGCACAATGATGAGGTGCACAATCCTAGCAATGGGTGAAAGCTTGATGCTTTGGGTAGGGATCACTCCCTCATAATCTTCAGGGCATATAGCTAATACAATTTCATGAGGAGGATACTCCCCATGAAAATGGTAGGTGGACATCTTATAAATTCGTGCTCCTAATAGAGAAAACCCAAAAGCATCTCTAATGAGGGATTTGATTATGACTATGGATTTTCCTAAAATTTTAGATCGTAGAACTAAGTCATCACCGAGTCTTGCCTTTTCTATTACTAGGTTAGAGAAGAAGGCTTTCACTAGGATGAGGCATACCGGTACCTGTTTTCCTAAGAACTCTACCCATCCCATGCTAGCAAGTTTCCCTCGGATATCAAATCGTTCTAAGTCATCTAAAATAACAGGCCGTGTTTGCAAGATGACTCTATCTACAAACTTAGAGGCTTGTTTCTTTCCTAATTGGGTCAAAAGATTATCAGGTAAGGATGAGAGTTTGATCTTGGGTGCCATTCTGCAAGACAAATTTGAGGATGATGTAGATGATTAGTTTTAAATGAAAAATGCATGCTTTTAACGCAAAAGAATGAGAGCAAAAAAGTTTAAGGATCGGCATAGTCTTATGCAAAAACAAAAGGATTTTCTCATTAAGTTTCAAGAAAAAAAATAAAATAAAAGGGAAGGATTAATCATGAAGATCCATAAATAAAAGGAAGAAAAATTATTTTGGCTAGAGAAGAATAGAAAGTATTTTTATTTTTGACCAATATAAGATTATTTTAATAAGACATAAGTTTAAAGTTGAGAAAAACTCATGAAAGCAAACAAGAAAATTCTTGACTAATGATTTTTGATCAAAATAAAATTCTATCAAAGAGCAAATGATGAATCATTTGAAGAAAACATGAAATATTTGATTTTTGTTGGAAGAAGACTTGTTTTTGGAGAAAACATGCTAAATAAAAGTTATCATTCATGTAGAATAAGCATGAATCATATTTTTGTGTATGAAACAAGGTACATTGAGAGTGAAAGATGAAGAAATCATGTTTTTGACTATAATCTCATGAGTGATGGACAAAGAAAGATTTTTACCTTGAAAAGGAGTCTTGGAGAGGAGGTAGAACCCTAGAAGAAGAAAAGAGAGGACTTAGGATGGGGCAGCCGGTCGAATGGGTAAGGAAGCCCTAGTTTCGGGCTTAAGTAAATAGATTGAACTGCTAGGACTCAATCTGGGCGAGAAATCGAGCGATCTGGGCAATTTTTCGCCCGTCGATCGATCGGGCGGTCGAATGCCGATCGACCGCTCGATCTGCCCTAGTTTTTACCCCTTAAGAAAAAAATTATTTTTCGAGAGGATGTGATCATCCAAATTTTGTGATTTTTTTACACAAATTAGACTCTATGAGGGTTCCAAAAAATCAAGAATCACTCAAAAATGATATCCCTACAATTTTCTAAAAATTCTACAAGATCAGTGACATTTTTGTAAATATGAGTTGTTTATCCACCGATTTCAGATTTTGCTCAAATTTCCTACATATCAAGATATGATCATTTAACACTTGTTTATCAAGTTTGGAGTGAAATTAATATTGTTTAGTCAAGTTATGAGCTTAGCATGATTTTAATCAAAATATGCTTGAAATCATGAAAGTGCTAAGAGTCAAACTTGGCTATCTACTCATGTTTTCTCTAACTTAGACACTTGGACGTCTAACATGAGTGAATTCAAACATGTTTGTGAAAATTTAAACTCAAAAAGAGATTTCTAAGTCAAATTGTTGATTTAGGTCAATTATTTCCAATATATTTGAGTCTCATGAACTAATCTAGTGATCACATTGTTCATCTAGTTATGAGTCTTCATGTGATACCAAGTGTAACAACCTAGACTTATGTGATATATGCATTCAAAACATGTTTGCCAACAATAGAAAATGAGGTCTCTAATGAAGATTCTAACCTAGAGCAAATTTCATCCAATCAACACATGAAATTGCCTAAGTTATCGAATATTAACTTACTCATGAATTTTCATATATTTATCAAGCAAAAACAATTATAAGTATAAAGACTTCATTAATCATGAATAATCAATTATTATACAAATATTTTTGCAAACTTGAACTCATACCTCATCCTTGAGAATTTTCCAAATTTTTCATTTCCTTTTCAATTTGGCTCTACTATCTTTCCATCATATTTTTGATAACTTGCAAGCAATATTCTTTAGTAACACAATGGAAATATAACTACTAACAAGTTATCGTACTAGATAGCAAAGAGAAAACCAAGTATCGATGTCAATATTTACTTTGCTAAATAGTTTGAAATCCGTTTTAAAATATGTTGTCATGAATCCAAAATGAATTTTCAAGAGATCATAAATATAATATCGATGAAAACATAATCTCCAACCCTTCATATTGGTTGAAAACCGAAATACCACAATGAGCCTACGATTTAAAATCGCAAGGTCGCATGAGCCCATTATAGGCTACTTGGGTCTCCGAAGAGATCGAGAAATCAAAAATCAAAAATATTTTTGAAATATGTTAAGAGTGGGGAAAATCAATCAATTTTAAGCATGTATCATAACTCCAACTTAGATAAAACAAGGGGATATAGGAGATGATACCAGAATAGTTTTGATGCCACCTTTACCTAAGGCATCAAGGTGATTTGAAGTTGCAACCTCTTGGGGATTTTTCATTAAGATCTAAGGTCAACTTCAATCCTTCAATTTCTTTACCCTTGTGTGGTTCCTCCCATTACAAAAGAGCATGATACCTTTGGTACCCAAATCGCTTTGGGTCCTAGGGGGTTAATGGGCTTAGGTACCCAAAGTGTCTTCACAACACTTGGGTTCATTTTGAATGCGCAATCATATATAGCATGCCCAAATATACCACAATAAAAATAATGTCCATGAAACTTTTTATTTTCCCTATGGACATGTGATTTGTCACTAGAATGCTTGATATGTGAGCTATGAATAGAATAAGCATTCTTATGCGAAACATTTTTCTTTTGAGCATGAGGTTTGATGTTAAAATGCTTGATATGAGAGGCGTGATGAGCATAAGCATTCTTGAAAGAGACATTTGTATTTCTAGAATTCTTAGAAGATGAATTGCTAAATAGATTATTTACTTTCTTATTTAATAAAATAACATCACTTTTCAAATCATTCATTGATATTTGAATAACATGAATTTGAGTTTTTAACATGCCATTTTCATTTTTTTAAATTTCTTTTTTATGTTTCAAATCATTAACTTCTAGAGTTAATGTATCATGGCATGGATCAATCATTCTAGTTTTCAATTTTTCATTTTCACTCTTCAACTCATGCACATGATTGACAAGCTTCAAGTTTTCTTTCTTGAATTTTCTATTTTCCTTATTTGATTTCATGAGCATGACATACATCTTCTTAGATTCTTCTAATAGCTCATCATAAGACATTCCTAAAGAATTAGAGCTATTATCATTACTATCACTATCAAGATTTTTAACATGACTAGAAGTGGAAGATTGTACCTCATTGTTATCATTCATGAGGCATTCTTTTGAGATGGCTTCATAGTCATGAAGAGAGGATGCTTCACTTGAGTAGGATGATGTGGAAGCATTTGATCTCCTCTTTGCCTTGTTCTTCGTGGTAGGGCAATTCTTCCTTATATGCCATTTCTCTTGGCACAAGTGGCAAATTACCTTTCTCTTTCGGCTTTTAGATTTGCTTCTTTGAATGAAAGCACTATGGGCATCAAAATTGAGATTAGTAGTAGATGAGTGACCATTGTCATCACTACCTTCATCAAAAGTAGTAATCTCTTCAGTCTTGGCATAATCATATAGCATGTTTAGAGTTGCCCAAATATCGAAAGCCGAAGTGCAATGCATGACTTTTTCGAAGATGTTATTTTCTAAGGAACAATATAAGCAATTTGTTGCCTTAGCATTTAGTTCAAACCTATTAATTTGTTCTTGTGTCCATGTATCCATTTTTTCTTTAGGTTCTACGTATTTTATCTTTACCATGTTGAATACACCTAAACCTTGAGTCTTTAAAAATGTGTACATCCTAGATTTTCATAGACCAAAGTTTGATTCATCGAACCTAGGGGGTGAAGACGCTACACTCTCTAGAGCCATTTCTAGATCGAGACGAAGTGTAGAAGAAATGGTAAAATCACAATCTATGACCCGCTATGACACCAATTGTTAGCGAAATGACGACACTAGAGGGGGGTTGAATAGTGTGTTTACTAATTCTATTAGCCTAAATTCCAATTTTGATCATTTGATAACTTGTTTAGGCAAGATGCAATTATGCGATTGAATGCGGAAGCAAGATAAAGCAATTAAGCACAAATAATTTAAAACAACACAAACACAAGATTTATAGTAGTTCGGCCCCAATGCCTACTCCACTACCTAAGCACCCCGCTTAGGATTTTCAAACTAGTTTTACTAGATTAATTTACGTTTCCCTTACACAGAGGACTTTTCACTTGAAGAGTCTCACTCTCGACCTAAGGTACTTCCACACCCGGAAGTCTTCGCCTTCTTATCGAGAGCACTCTTCCACCTCAACCCTAAGGGACAACTAAACTAATCCTAGTAAACACTAAGTTTACACAAGTGGCTTTACACCTAACACCAGGTAACCACTTTTAAATTCAGACCTAACAATCCTAGGTCTGTCACACGCAAATTTAATTAAAACGCGTTCAAATAACAATAAAGATTACAATGAAAAGAGCTAATAATAAAACAAGAATAACTACTCTTTTCAATCCTTGTATCCTTCAACTCGTCAAGATATAGAGCTTGATCAAAACCCGAGTTGAGCCCAGATTGTGCGCTTGAAGAAGATGTCCGCGGAAGGAAACATAGCGCACTTCAATCAATCGTTGGAAGACTTTAATCTCCTTTTAAAGTGCTAAAAAAATCTGTAGAAGTCAAGGAAAAAGTGAAAGAATCATATGAGGGTATATTTATACCCTGCTAAAGAAACGACTACTCAACGGATAGAAAACTATCAGTTGCAGACCGCCGGTCGAATGGTCGGTCGACCGACTGGTCGAATGGTCGGTCGACCAACTGGTCGACCGGTCCTTTGATCGCTGAAATTCTCCGTGTGGGCGGTCGACCAACGGGTTGACCACTTGATGCAAATTTCTCGATCCGCGACTTCCGATCGACCGATCAGTCGACTGACGCGTTTTGCGTCTTTGGCTATCCTTAGGTTGGTTGACCACCAGGCTTACTGCCTATTTTAGGCCTCCGTCGATCGACCGAAGTAGCCACTGTCTGTTTTAGGCAGTGTTCGGTCTACTGATAAGGCTACTGCCTGATATCTTACCCTATTTGGTCGACCGCCCGATCGACCGAATTTAGGTTGAAACTTATTTTTTAGCCTATTTTCTTCCGCGCTTTATCTCCGGGTTCCGGCTTTCAACGAGCATCATCTTGGAGAGCTTTCATGTGATCTTTGAGCTCGTCCAATGCGACTTTGGTGCACTCGTCGATCTTCGAGAAACTTCCGCGACGAACCCGAGCGCGACGATCAATGTCCTTTCGATTTCTAATTTCTTTCGATATTTTCGATCGAGGACATCGAACGCTAATTGATATGGAACCTGAAAAATATTCTCAATGAAATCATTAGTCCCATATTTGTTATCATCAAAACTATCAAAACCGATATTAAGGCTAAGGTTGAAAACCTAAAGCCAACAGCAACATCATTATTACTAGCATTATCAAAACTAATTGAATTTTTTTAATCATTTATATTATAGAAAGATGTTATAAATCTAATAGAAAAAAAAATAACAACAGAAGTGTGTGGATATTCAAAAACTTTAAAACTAATTATTCTTTTTTGCAAAATAAATTTTTCATCAATCCAATGTGCAGTAACACAAATGTAAGAATTAGTAGTACATTGACTAGACCAAACATCAGATGTTAAAGAAATTTTTGATTTACTAGTTATTATGTTTTCTCTATATATAAAAAATAATTTTAATGCATCACTTTTTGTTGTATTTCGAGTAATTTTTTTATATTTTGGTTGTAAAGTATTTTGAATCCAAGTAGAAAATTATGGTTGATCAACAAAACTAAAAGGAGATTCACTTTGAACAATTAATTTTGCAAGTTCTCGACGTTGAAAATCATGATCATACGAAAAAGTTGTTAAATCAGAAGAAGATAAATTAAGAATTTGTTGAGCTTGTGTAACCTTATTGTGATGACCCTTTGCATGACGTAAAAGATGACAAGTTCCTTATTTTGTTGAAGCCGAATTTTTTTTTGACATTTTTGCACCGGTCTTTTGTTATGGTGCCATCAGCTTCAATAATTTTCTCAAAATATTCCCATACCATTTTTTTTTTCCTACCTGATGGATATAAATTAATAGATGGACTTATCTCTATGTTTTGGTTTTGTTTAGTGGTAGGAGTACTAGGAGATATTTCTTCTAACATATTTGATCCAACTTGTGGAGAATAACCTAAAAAATATCTATCCTCCATTAGTAAAAATTAAAAATATAAATATTATAAATATTATACTAATCAATGAAACAAATTTAAGAGATTAAAAAAATTTGATAGCAATCTTGAATCCGTGATGAACTTAAAAAGTTGTTGAGAATGATTGTAAATGAACTTAGATCGTTGAGAGTAACAGAGTTGAGAGAAGGAGTTGGAGAAGAGAATGAAGATAGAAAAAATGAAGAAGATGATAGGGTATTTATAGGAGATTTTAAATTATATATATATATATATATATATATTTAAAATTACTCGATCGGGCCCGAGCTAGACTCTGGCTCGGGCCAGACCTGGCCTGGCGCGCGCCAGACGGTGGGCGTCGTGCTTGGGCGAGCACAGCGTGCGGGCCGTTCTCGGCTCGTAGTCATTCCATGCTCAGCACGGTGCGCGGGCCGTGCTCGGCCCGCGTGCCCAAGAGGCGAGCCCAGCCGACCTCCTAGGCACAGTCGGGCGTGCCCGACTCATTGCCACCTCTAATTATCCGTACCCGCGTGTACTTAATTTTCTTTGAGTAATTTGTGCGAAGCTGACTAGTCTAACTTCCATAAGCGAGTTGAGTTAAACGATTTCTAATAAGTGGGCCAAACCGGCACTTCAATGGAAGGGTAGTAACTAACAGCAGCCTCAAAGAGGGTGGGAGAAAGGATTGGCGGTAACGGTGGCAACTAAGGGCGAATTCATAGCGGGGGTAGTATCCCCACTGATATATTTTTTTAAAGTAATATGTTTTATAAAATGTTTTATAAAGATAAGAATTTTGCTCCTATAACTCCTTCACTAGTGGAATATTGATGATATGAAAATAAATATATATAAAATAAGTTTTTTTAATCTTTCATGATTTTTGTATCATATTCTCACACAATTCTTTTCTTTTGCAATCTTGCTCATGAAAATGCACCCATCCATCTATGATCGTCTAGACTTTTGCCATGGATATGCTATGATTGCTTGCACCAATCCATCTATGATCAAAATTTATGTTTAATTGTAAATTAATGTTTGAACATTTATATATGAATCATGTATTATGTTTGTTAATTCAATTTATGATTTGATATTAATTAGCATGGATATTATTATCGTGTGATATTATTTAATATTTAATACAAATTTAAATTATACAATGATTTTGGATTAGAAAGACTAATTGAACATAACTATCAAAATTATATTGAAGAATTTTCTTATTGATAAATGATATTGCTTTTAATTTTCAACACACCATTAAACTTTGAGATGTTTTTTTTCTTATTGTTATTATTCATTTTGCCGTAATACTAGAATTTTCTGAATCCACCACTGCTGACAGCGATGGAGAATCGGGAATTGGGAGGGGGGGAGGAGGCTGCACTCTTGGTCACAACCAAACAAGTAATGACAGTAGTGGAATCGGGAAAAGGAAACCGAAACACAGAGGAAGAACCAAAGATAGATGCGTCGCATAGGTTGAATGTAGGGGGCATCCCGTGTTTTGTGTCAATGAAGCCTGCAAGATGTTTTCTTTGGGCTAATTATAGTAAATATTCAGTTAGTTTCTTTGTTTTTTTACGCTTTGTTTCCAAAGGTTCTTCGTCTCCTCCTTTCTCCATCATTCGCTTTCTGTTTAGGGAAGTGAAGGAGGAAGAGGAGAGGAAGGATCCCATTTTCTTTGCATCCTTGCCATTGATTTATTTTGTAATTTGGAAAGGGGCGAAAAGATTTTTTCCTTTTTTGCATCCATTGCCATTGATTTTGCTCCAAAGCAAGGTAATTATGAAAGCCCCATCTCACATTTTGTAGTTTTTTCTATTGTGATCGACAACGTTTCTTGCAAGGTTCTCTCATTTATACTAAAAGGGCTACATTCTCATTTGGATCCGGAAACTCTTTTTGACTGATCTTCAAAGGTGCGAAAAATGTACTATTTCTCCAAAAAAAAAGTTCTCAAATTTTACTAACTCCTTGACAATTCATCTACATTGTATAAGATGTTCTTTAATCTTTTACTCAATCATAATAGATAAAAGTATGGCCGACCACAACATTGAGTTAGTGGGCAATTGATCCATCGAGTTTTAATTTTTAAACCCTGAATTTATACTTAAGTGGAATGTTTTGGGAGTTTTTGGTTTTGCAAAAACTCAAACAAGGAATGTGTGCCTTTTCTTTTAGTAGCAATAATCTTGGTTGATGAAGAACAAAGGTGTCGTCTTATATGTTTATGTTACCATTTGGTGTTGGAGCGTGTAGTACGTGAGGAATTGCATCGTCTTCCAATTAAGGCCTTATGACATCAATCATGCTTTGAGAACATGTAACAACTTCTGGGATAGACAGCATGGGATTAACTTCTCACTTTATATCTTGTTCTCTCGTTTTAAATTTTATTTGAAATGACAACGTGGGATTAACTTCTCACTTTTATCGGAAAAAAAAGCCCGGCAAGTCCAAAGATGGTCAGGCTCAGCCGAGCCCGGGCTGGTCCAACTCATTGCCACCTCTAGATAGAGAGACACTTTAATATTTTTAAGGAAACCCAGTAAACTAGACTGCTATCAGTCAAATTATCTTGTGATTGCCTTCCTATGTGCTGGTATCCAAGCCAAACCTGAATGCAAACTGTCAACCTGAAGTATTGGCTTGCCATCAAAGTGTTTGCTTCTGCCTTTCAACACTGGTTACTGACAGTCCTGGCTTATAGAAATATTGTTATGTATATAGCTTTATATACTAACAGTCTAACACTAAGCTAAAGCTTCTCTTTATTTCATCTATGTATCACATATGTGATGCCCTGGATCCTATATTTTTGTAGTCATTCTAGACTCTCAGTATCAAGCACTTCATATCTTGGACATTGGACATGCAACCTTTCTGAGATATAATGAATTTCAAGTATATATAGCTTGTCTCAACAGTTAAAGCTCAAATCATATTTTGAAATGGTTATAGTACTCACATGCTTCCCTAGTTGTTGCTAGGAATTAATATGATGCTTGTGGATCTGTAACCAGTTGCTGTTCCCATCAATTCATCCATGTAATGTAAGGTGGTGCATATGGTTCACCTAGACTGTAATCAGTAATAGCTCCTGATGTATTTTCTTCTTATATTCTTCCTTTATGTGTTTACAATTTGCATATGAGATCTTCCTGCATCTTTTTCTTCTTTCATAGCATACTGTGAGATCAATATCTGCATGCATGCTCTGTTAATGCTTGTTTCTTCTGGCTAGCATTTTGTGGATATTCTTTGTCCTCTTCATTTTCAGGTTTTTCATACAAAATTTTGGTATGTTTTTTTCCTTTTGAACAGAAATACTTGCATGTGAGCATTTAGACTTGATCATGGATTCTGAACATGTTCAGAAGCCTGACCAGCCCAAGCCAGAAATTGATCCTAGATCTGTGGACAAAACATCATGCTCAAGATCCTCTTCTTCAAGCATTTCGTCTGATGAGGAAGACTACTTCCAGATTGACACGAGTGAGCTTGGCAAATCAGCAATAGTGTCTGCTGAAGTACCAGGAAACAACTTTCAACCTCCATTCGATGCGGAAAATGCACAACTAGAAACAGGTAATAAACCTGAAATAAGAACACCACTGTCTTCCGATGATTCTTATAGCAATCCTGGATCAAATGATTTCCCCACTGCCGGAGCAAATCAATCTCCTCCAATTCAGTCAATGAATAGAACAGATTTCCCTGATCCGAACAGGATCCCTTCTTATGTATTCGCTAGGACAAAGTCTTCCACACCAATGGAATGGAGTGTGGCTTCTAATGAGTCATTGTTCAGTATCCACATGGGGAAGTCTGGAGACTTGACTGGCCTGTATAGTGTTAACCAGTTCGATGGGTATCCTCCAATGTCTCCCAACACTTCTCCAGGTTTACAACAAATAGTTGAAGCACCAAATTCTGAAGAGGCAATTGCTGAGGAACATGCCGAAAAGGGCAAACCTCCTAAAGTTGATGCTATTTGCCATTCTGATAGCACATCTCACCTTTCTGACGCAGGCAGTGTCAACAGCTTCCGTTCTTTTGCATTTCCAATGTATACTCCTCTGCCTTAACAACTGATTCATATAAGTAGAGAAGCACTCGAGAGTGCTTTTCATCCTCTAAAAGTGTTTGCTTTATCGTCTCAGATTGACACCAGAAGGAAGAAATAAATCCTGCAGAGGTGAATCAGTGCATCAACCAATTCGAAAAGAGCAGCCTCTGCCACAAGCAGAGCCCGAGAAAACCGAGCCTCCGAAAGCCGAATCAGCTGCCAAACAAAAGTCATGGCTGTCATGCCTTCCTTGTTGCTCATTCTGCTTCTGAGGAAGTGAGTGCTATACCAGCTATATCTCTCTCCTTCCACCACTGTTTGATTCATCACTTCATGCCATGTCGACTCCTAAACTATTACAGTTCAATTCTTTCCAGGTCTCATTGGTTAACACTTCATGTTTGGAAAACAATGTAAATACTCGGTTGTGTACTGTGTTGGAGGTAATTCGAAGTTGCTGTCTCTTTCATGGCAAGCGATGGTCGTCGATTTGCATAGATTAACCGCTACTTTGATGCCAAAGGAGGGAACACTATCAATGTATATGCTAATGACTTAAGTAGACTTGTCATCAATTAGGAATCCTGAATCCATTTAGTGATGACAGGTAGTATGATCATCTTGAGTTTCAGCAATAAGCCATTCATTTACAGTGTACTTTCTTTGGTTTAAAGCAGCAACTCCTCTTCTCTTTATCTGTAAGTTGCTATTTCTACAATTCACTTTTTAGGGAAATTAGCTGGATCTAATGTCAGATGTACACAAATAGAGCTATTTTAGTGCAGTAATTAACATAAAGTTGCTCTAAAGTGAGAGTTAAAAGCTGTGTCTTAAGTTCAACAAAGTTTTAAGCCGATTGTTTGTATTAAGCTTCTCTTTTGTTTCACAGCGAGAGTAGATAATGCTTTCTTATTTCCTTTTCAGAATTATCATATCCATAAACTATTCTTTCTCCATGAGTAACAGATGAAATGCATTTTGAATGAAGCTGTTTAATTAGTGTGATATATATAGTCAACTCCACAACAAGTTGAAAGAACTTGTCATGGAAAAAGACAGCATCATTTTGACATATCAAGTTACAGAACTCTATTGGCTGTTGGAAGTAGCAATGTCTGCCCTTCTCTCCTGGAAGAAGAGGCAAGCAGCAGTGCAATCGTCCACCTTTGCTGAAGGAAACTTGGATTTCCATGCTCTGCGTGCTGCTTCCACCAGTGTTCTTGATGCTTCCTCGTTGCTCTTGCTCGACCAAACGATCGATACAACTTCTTCGTTGCTAAGTACATCCCACACCTTCAACATAACAAAGAGAAGATGATGATGATCCATGCTTGAAATGACTGCATTTAGGAATCTAATATATATAATTCAGTATTGACTTTGACCCAATTTTTATTTGAACAATGAGATTCAGGGATCGAAAACCAGTTTTAGATTCAGCTCAATGAATCTATTCTGGATTCTATGTCGAATGAGTTGGAATCTCACCCCATCCGTTGCAAGAACCACGAACAGGTCTCCGCCGGCGAGCCGGCGGTGCGTGACTTGAGGGACGGAGATGACGCCGTGGTTCTTGAGATGGAAGTCCCCGAAGGCTCGAGACATGGCGAGTCCAGGGAAGTTCTCGGTGGGCAGCCACACGCGTTGGACGTGGGGCTCGCCCTTGAGCGCAAACACCCGCCCCTCCTTCTTCCGGATCCTCTCCGCCTCCTCTGTTCGTTCATCAAAGTAAACCAAATCCATAAGCAAACTCAAACACGAATCCTAACTTTGCAAATCAAGAACGTGTCTCACGAGGAAGACTAGGCTTCAAATCTGTCGTTAGCTGGACGGCCTCGAGCTGGCCTTCTTCTGATTTGGCTCCCATCACTGCTCTCGAATCCCCAAGGTTTGCAATAATTAGATCCTTCCCCTGTTGATATCATTCATTTATTATCATTATTATGAGCTACAAATCTCCACAGAATCTGCACACGAACAATACAAGAACACTAGTGCGCCTGCCTGCTTAATGATGGTCACTGCTGTAGTCCCACTGCTGGAGCAGTCTAGCTCTGGTTTAAGCATGAGTTCTTGATCCATGGCATTGAAGCCATTGGTGCAAGCTTCTTTCCACTCATGGAGCAACTCCGGTGCCGGCGAGCTGCCGCCGCCGGTTTCGCCGTCGGTCGAGCTTGTGTCGTTGCCATCTGTGAACTCGTTCTCATCATTGGATCGCTGGAGGGCGCGGAGTTCACTAAGTAGCAAGCAAGGTAGGTGGTCTCTCACCAACCTGCTTACAGCATGACCACTTCTCCCATGGCCGTCGAATACCCCACAAAACAATCCATCTTCTCCGCCATAACCCTTCACATAGGAAACAAAACCATAGATTCAGTGTTTTCTGGCTCATAATTCAGCAATCAACTCTAGATTTTTCAGATAGAAAGGAGGGATATTGTAGGGGATTTTATTTACTTCAAATTATCATGTTATTGTGCAGCAAATGCAAGACTTGGAGTAATATCACATGATTGAGACTTATTTATAGACATGCAAGAAGCAAATCTGAAATACTACTGAAGAAATGATCTTGATAAAATAAGACAATCAAGAATGCCATCTGAATTCAATCAACAGAACTTCTCTGCTACAGGTGAGTTTGCAGGAATTGCTGAATTAAAGTCAGTTGATGGCATACCTTGCAGAGGATGGCAGCATCCTGGTTTACACCTTTCTTCCCTTGCTGGGAATACAGGGAAGCAATACTCTTCACTTTCTCACAATTAGGACTTGACTCATCATCTTGCTCCCAAAAAACTATGTTGTCAGCAACACTTTCTTGCTTCTCTGAGGAAGCAAATGCTTCCTTATCTGAAGATGAAGAAGAGAAGCAAATCCCCATTTTTCTCTCTTCCTCTCCTTTGCAGAGATGTCTTTGGCTTAACCACTACCTCAACTACAGCTAACACTTGATTCATTTAATCATATAAAGACAGCCACATGGATTCAATTAGAAAACAGTACAATATAATAATCAAGGATCTACAAGTTGGGCTGGCAATGTGTCCTATTTGGATTGGATGGAAAATGTAGACACCACATCACTGTCTTTTTCATCAACATTATGTTTAATATATACCTAATTCTTCCTAATCTTTCTTACCCCTATCATTTAAGGAGATGCTACTATATAAACTTTGAAGTTGTTAATGTTATAGAGATGCTAATCAGGATGCCCCCATAAATAATTCAAAGGATCACCAGGTCTAGCTAGTCATTTAAGTCTCCAAGTTTCTTATTATAATTTGAGCCTTACTATTTCACCCAAACTTGAACCTTGGATACTAAAAAGTTATTGACAATTTAGACACTAACATCTTTATAAATATAAATAAAAACCTGCAATATGAGAATATAAGCAGATACTGATGGGATTGGTTTGACTTTGGCTATGAAGATTAATTCATATTAGTGTTGCTATCAATATATACTTGTAGATTCATCTAACCTAATATTAATTGAATACCTCCTTCAACAGTACTCCTAGCATCATAATTACATGTAGGAATAAATTACATATTTGATGAAGCCAAAAGACTCTTTGGCTAGCTAATAATTCATATTGTTTAATCATGTGTCCCCAACTCCAGAGCTATAGGAGAAGGCAAATGAAATATATCGCTATATATAATTATGTGATATGATGTTTTTGGAGATGATGATACTTATCAGATTTACAATTCAAACTCTCTAAATAATTCACTTGGGTTATACCTTCATGCATGGACTAATTAAATTTATGGTATATGATTATTTGAAAAGAAAACATGTGAGTCTTTTTTTGTTCTTTTGAAGCCAACTTGCGCTGATTTATTTTGTAAAAAATTAATATTGGACAAATTATAATTTACCTACTCATGAATTCAAAACATCACTTTGCTCAGTCTTGACCCTTAAAATGGGTTAGATTATAAAAAAAAATGACACATTTTTTTAAAGCATAAATAGTGTACATTGGGGTTTGAATTCCAAATTTTTAGGAAATATTTAAAATATTCAAAATATTATCATCAATTGTACTATTCACAATTGAAAAAGAAGAAGAAGACAGAATTAGAAGACTTGAAGAGATCCAATTAATCCGCGTGCATGCTGAGGTGACATATTAACTGATGAATTTGAATCAATTAATATGATCCAATTATTTAATAGAGTCAATATCATGATGTCATTGCATCCAACTTGACATAATGACAAGTGTAGGCACGTTAATATATGATTGCTAGTAATTGAATTTGGTATCCAAGGAAGGAATCGAAGAAAGAGAAGTGGTCTTCTATCCTCACTAAAGAGTAAAGATTAAGAAAAGCCTGAAATTAGCAAGGAAGATTTCTTTCGAGAGCTACTAGATTAGTGTTTATAATTAATATTTAATAGGATGAAAAAAGAAGAAAGAAAAGCCTGGAATTAACTTTTTTTTTCGAAAAAAGTAATTAGGACAGGTTAAATTGGTTGAATCAAATAATGTACGATAAGAGAGAATCAAGTTGTTACGATCCGCTTGATGGGATAGCTGACCTATCAACTTTATAGGCCAACTTATTGGCTTAACTAAAATGCTCAAACTGAAGTTGATGGTAGTACACCGATCAAGCCTTATAACTCAACATCATATCTAACATATTTCCCATGTGAGACTAAAGTGAGTATTACACAAGTGGTAGTAGGGGTGGCAATTGAAACTGATTAATCGCAGTTAATTGGTTAACCGGACTACAAAATTCGGGTTTGGATAGTGAATTTGCAATTTGATTTTGGTTTCGGTTAGAGAATATGAAAAATCGATTAAAGTCGGTTTGATTTTGGTTATCAGTTCGCGGATAATCGGTAATCGAAACCGAAACATATTTCGGTTTCGATTATCGATTATCGACGAAATTAACGATACTTCTTTATCTTTTGAGTTGTTCTCCCGGATCGATCGCTCAAGATCTTTGGTCTTCACCTAAACCTGATGAAAAAAATTGGATCACTTACTATTAGAAGTAGAAGACGTGGGATCCTCACGGACAGAAAAAAATTGCAGTCGATTTGATAATAATCGAATGACATTACTTCTTCGGTCCAAACCAAGGAATTTGTTAGATATGATGCAAAATGGATCTTGTTCTATCGTTAATCAGAATCAGAGATTTCTATATAAAAAATACGAATCAGAGTTTGAAGAGGGGAAAGGATCATTGACCCACAACAACAACAGATAAAGGAGGATATATTCAATCACATAGTTTGGGCTCCTAGAATATGGCGCCATTGTGACAATCTATTTGATTGCATTGAAAGACCCACTAGATGAAGATAATTTTTTTTGGCTTTGGTTTTAGTTAATAAGTTTTTAATTTGTAAGCATGAGCAAGAAGAAGGAAGAAGGAGTCTAGTTAGTTAATAACTATCTATCTCTTTACATAAAGACCATAATGGACATTTGTCATGTACACAGCTTTAACAAGTCACAAGGGCATACATGTAATTTCGTTATGTTTAAAATTTGGGTAGTATAAGAACTTAAGCTTGTTTTCTGCTCGAGTTTAGCGAGTTCTTTTTGTAAACTCTTTTTGATTTTTTTCTCTCCCGTTTTAATAAATCAATCAAGAGAATGTAGATTTTGTATAGTTTAAAGATCTGAGAGTGGAGATCCTTATTTTGTAACATGGTATCAGATCAATTTGTGTAAGAACATATTGGTATTCTAGATCAATCTGCAGCGTAATCCAGGCGATCGCGAGAAATCGGCGATCCCAGTCTTCCAGATCTGTTGTCGCGGAGTCGGGAAACAACTCTGAGAGCAGATCTGCATCAGAGATAACAAATTATGAGAACGATCCTTACCTGATTCATGTGAGCGATTCACCAGGTATCTTTGTTGTTTCAGTGAAATTAATTGGGCATGAAAATTATCTTCCTTGGCGAGAATCAATGAAGATTTCATTATCCGCAAAGAATAAGCTAGGGTTTGTGAATGACACTATATCTATTTCGGATCAGAGTTCCCCATTGTTTGGCATCTGAACGAGATGTAACGACATTGTACACTCATGGATACTTCAACCCATAGCTCCAGAATTGACTACAAGTGTCATCTACTCTGGGACAACAGCCAAAATATGGTCGGATCTTGAAGACAGGTTCGGGAAGAGAAATGAACCAAGAATCTTCGAGCTTTAATATTAGATATGCAACATGAAACAAGGAAACTTGTCCATAGCTGCCTATTTCACAAAATTGAAATCATTATGAGATGAATTAGATGTTGTAGATACTGACAGACATTGCACCTGTGACAGAAGAAAGATGAAATTGAGGCAGTTTCTCATGGGATTGAATGAATCCTATATGAATGTAAGAGGTCAAATCCTCTTAATGAAGCCACTGCCCGATATCAACCAGGCTTATTCTTTACTGTAACGAGAAGAATCACATAGAAAGATGGGCATACAATTGAATGTGAATTTGGAAAGTGTAGCCTTGAATAGCTCCAAGCAGTACTATGAAACCAAGTTTAGAAATGAGAAAGGAACTGATCAGTATCCACAAAGAAAATTTTGTGACTACTGTATGAAATCTGGGCATACTCGAGACAATTGTTTCAAGTTACATGGTTATCCAAATGGAAATAAGCCATATAAGGGTAAACAGAAGTACATGGAGAAACAAGCAAATAATTTAGTGACAGATTCAACTGATTCCAAAAACGAAAGCAAAATTGAGAATACTCCTACCAAACAGGAAAAAGATCATGGAGGATTTACTGAGAGATAGTATAATACACTCCTCAACCTTCTCGGCAACAAAAGCATCAATGCTACTGTGAACATGGTTGGTAAGCTTCTCAGCAATTCATCAATGCTAGAAAGTAAACAATGGATTTTGGACAGTGGTGCCATTGACCACATTGTATCAGACAAAGTCAATTTGAAGAATAGGATGAAACCAATTCAAAATTGCCGGGTTTCATTACCAAATGGGACTTCAGTTCCAATTCAGTGCATTGGAACAACTCAAATAAATGAGCATATAAAATTACCTAACACCCTCTCAGTTTCAACATTTCATTGTAATTTGATGTCAGTTAGTAGGCTCACTGTTATGCCTTAAAATTTTGGACCTCTTTGTAAATATATTTCTTAGAGGGGGCTTTTTGCAAAATGCTAATCTTATATAATTAAACCCTAAACCCTCTCTAATCTCTTTCTCTCTCTCTCGATCACTGTAGCGGCAGCAGGTGCGGCAGACGACGGAAGAATTTGAGGCGTCGGCGACGAGAAGATCTCCGGTGAATCGGAGTTGGAGGAGTTTACCGGTAGGATTCATGTCCTGCTTTCTTTCTTTTTCGTATAGGGTAACCAGCGATGTTGGAATGAGATTCTAGGATCGGTTCTTGTCGTCGATCGATTCGTGATTTCTGCGATGTTACGAGATTTATGCGATTATGTTCTGTATTTTTCGTTCGCGTTTTCTCGTCGTTGAATCTTCCGTCGGTAATCTTGATCGTCGGCCTGATGGCTGTCGGGAGGGGCTCCGATCGGCGCTGTCCAGAGTGTCGGGGCGAGATCACCCCTGTAGATGGGCTGCTTGCAGTCCGAGCAACCGGCGGGTAGGGTTTCTTTTTGAAGATCCGATCGGCTCCGTCAACCCTCGACAGAGTCGGATCGCACTCGATCGAGCGCTGCTCGTGCGATCGGCGACCGCGCGGCGACACAGTTCATTGTAGCCGAGCGCAATGTTGCCGTCGGACGCATCCCCGTCGGCTGGCTCATTCCTTGTTGCCATCAAGTGCAGTTCCGCGAGTCGCACAGCGACATCGCGCGAGGGTGCAGCGTCGCGCGAGGGTGCAGCGTCGCGCAAGGGTGCAGCGTCGCGCGAGAAAGGGGGGGGGGCGTGATCGCCCCCGAGCTAGGTCTGCCGCCCCTTGCTTCGTCGTCGTCTGTTCGCTGAGCGGCGGCGAAGTCGAGGGTGCCGGCGTCGGGCTTCTCCTCCGACGCGGTCGGCCGGGATGGCTGGTCGGGATGGCGACGGGGTAGCAGTGGCGTCGGGGTGGATGCGGTGCGGGTGAGGAGGAAGGGTGATGTTATATTAGTTTCATGTAGCAGTGAGTATATCAGTGTTATGTTTATTATATCAGTGATATATTCCTTACATCAGTGTTATATTATATTATAGGTGTTAAGTTGATGTTATAAGTGAAAGTTGATATTAGCAATTGTAGCAGTGATATATTAAATGTATCACTGATATATGTATGCTTTGTATCAGTATTTAATGGATGATATTAGCTATTTTACTAATGTTTTAAATAATTAGTTGGAGGCTTTATAGTGGGTCAAAATAATCATATCACATATGAAATTGGACCTACTCGTCGACCCGAATCCATTGGTGGAGTCTGTTTTGTCGTTTGGATTTCGGATGTTGAAAACAGTATGCTTTTATTGCCTCGTTTTGCGGGTCGGGTCGGATAATATTATTTTATCGGTTTTCGTGATTTTTACCCGAGTTATTCTTTTGAGGTAGTGGTTGTCAAAGTGAATCTCATCCTAGATTGGTTGTTACCCTATGTCGAAATATATCTTGTTGTTCTATTCCATTGAAAGTTGATATCTATTGTTGTTGAAACTCTTTATGCATATTTTGTTGATACATGTTGCCAGCATGATGTTGTCATATGCATATTAGTTGAGGATGCTAGTTTAGACGTTGCATGTCTTATGCTGTTGTTTATTTACTTAATGCATACATGATGACATGATTTCTAGCATTATAATAGTTGAGTTGTAGTAGATGAGTTGTTGGCATATGCATAGTTGATCTACTATTGGGCGATAGCCCTGGACACGTTGATATATTGCCCGGGTTGTAGGGCAAGTGACACCGGTGATCACCTATTTATCACACAGGTTGTGTGTACGGCGTCGAGGTGTTAGACGTCTGCGGACTACCATTTTTGGATAGTCGCATCTCTAGCTGGAGCGGGCTTGAGGTGCCACTCTCGAGGTGTGAGAGTGCGGGGGAAACCCAATGTCCACTACGCTCTTGATTGAGTTTATGTCGCATACTCATATAGTTGATAGTTGACACAGTTGACATAGTCGATTGATATAGGTGCATCGAGTAGATAGTTGAATCATGTCATCCGTTATACACATGACATCATAGCATCTTGTTGAAATCCTACTCAGCCTTCTGCTGACGTTTGTTGTTTTTGCCTCAGATCCTCAGGTATGACGGCTTTATCTCATGGGGTAGCTAGAGTTTTGGAGGAGGAGGAGGAGACGTCTTCCGTACAACATTAGTTTCCTAATTTATTAGTTGAACCTTGCACTTTTAGCCAGACTCTAGAATTTATTATTCTCTCATGGACTGTTAAACTTTTATTATTATCTGGTTGGACATTTGATTTGAATCTGGTTGTAAGTTTAAATTCTGTCCATTTGATGATTGTTGTTCTGTTGCTAGTTGTGCTTCTCCTAGGTGAGGTCCCTTATATAGGGATAAACCTAGGCGGGGCGTAACACTCACAAGAGAACTTAATTGTTCAATAACTTTTTATCCATCTATTTCACCATTCAGGACCTAGTTACGAAAGAAGAGATGGGGAATGGTGATGAAGAAAATGGACTCTACATTCTCAAAGAAGCAGTGAAACATAGGAGCAGCAGACCTGAAACAAGGATAATGAATGTAAATGTAGATGCTCAAACACTTTGGCATCTCAAGTTAGGTCACATACCTCCCGAGAGAATGAAATTTTTGTCAGAGAACATACCTGAGCTGACTAGTACTTCAAATTTGTTTTGCAACATATGTCCATTAGCAAAATTGTGTAGACTGCCTTTTCCATTAAGCATGAATAAAGCTACTGACATTTTCGAGCTAATACATTGTGATGTTTGGGGACCTCACAAGTATAAAACATATGATAATTGCTCTTATTTCCTTACTATTGTGGATAACTATTCCAGAGCTTGCTGGACATACTTGTTTACGTTCAAAAATCAATACCCCAACACATGACACTGAGGGCCACATAGGGATAGAACCAAGGCAATGGGTCATCACTCACAAGGTAACCATGACAACCTCAGGTCCAAGGACTGCTTGCACCTACTATCACCCAAGGAACATCCTATTGACACTCATGTAAGGATTCCATTTTGTGTTTCTCGTGTAGGTACGTTTAGTGAACTCATTCCCTAATGAGCACCTGCACTTGTACATTAATAATGACTCATAGGTAACTGTGAGATCAGCTACCCCTTATCGTATAGGGCATGTACCAAGTGCACTAGTCTATTCAGAATCACCGATCCCCTAATTGGTAATCCTACGACTCGAAATATTTAGAACATGAGATCTGGATTCCAAGTCTCACTGGCATGAACTCATCATGGCCTCAGAATTAGTTGCCCGAGTTCATGAGGTTCATCATAATCTTTATGAATAAAGATGCAACATATTGATGAAAAAGTTATCTTATTAAGTTGATTACCCTTGAATAGTCTCATCACACATCGATGTGTGATTGACTCAATGACACTATTCTTTTCAAGAGATACCTAGCATTTGGGGTTGACATTGCTAAGTGGGAACCTAGTGTAAGAAACATACTGGGTAATCATTTGAAGTTCTCATTTGGAATATCGAAGAAGGTTAGGCATCCACTATCATTAGTCAAAGATATAGAGTTGTGTGAGACACAAAAAGGCAAACTTTTGTTCTGCGCACGATAGTAGTGTTCAAAACTCAATGGGAAAGAAATTGATCCTGGATTTATTTATTTCCTAATGCCTAAGTTATTGGTCTGCTCTGATTGAAGTGATAGCATAGTTCACTTATTATCAATACCAACATATTTTGTTATATAGGGTGTTTTAGTTTCAGTTTTCAAACATCACTTGGATACTTTAATTTTTAGATTGGTATATATAAGAAATATGTTGGCATTAATGTATAAATCAAATGGACATAACTTGTAATGTAAATGCTGAAATATCATATGTTTAAATACTGAAATTTTATATGATTGAATGCTGAATTTCATATGTTCGGATGCTAAAATTTCCTATGGTTGAATGTTGAAAATTTATATGAAATGATGCTGAAAACTTATATGCAATGATGTTGAAATTACCTAGTGTATGATGCTGAAATTGATATGTAAATGTGCAGAAATTTCAGTAGATGTAGGTTGAAATTTCATTAAATTGAATTGCTGAAGATAGTTCTTATGTGTGCTGAAATTTCAAGCTGAGTTGTTGAAAAATTATAAATTCATGCTAAGAATGATTCTGTTGTAGTGTTGCGAGTCTGATGTGTAATGTATCGATGTAATCTATCAATCTTCACTTAAATTATAGTTTGGAAACATGGAGAATACTTTGGTAATCTGAACAGTAGTGTACGACTAGAAATTGGACACTGCTCACTACATTCATGACATTTAGGAAAATAAACAAACCCTAGAGACATTTTGACATGTAGGACATGACATTGTGACATACCTTACTTGTGGATGACGGAAAGGCAGGGAAATTAATCCCTTGAAATTCTAATTTAGAAACGTCACCTGTAGGGATGCAGAACTAGTATTTTAAGTAAGGAGTCTTACCTTGCACCCAATTAGAGAGGGTGGCACGTAAATGTTCGACTGAGACGACTCGAAAAGGAGCCGATTGCTGGCGTACGCTTGGATGGTTGGATGGGCGAATCACAACCATAGATAGAATTGTTTTGGGTTGGATGGGCGAATCCCAACCAAAGTTAGAATTGTTTTGGGTTGGATGGGCGAATCCCAACCGATTATACTTGTGACTATGTCTTGGAATGCCTACGGGCATGTAGTGGCCGAGTGTCTTGCTCTTGCAGGGGGGGCGATCGGCCTGATAAGATGCTGAATTCCTGATTTTATTTCCTACATGAGAATATAATTCTTGTTTTATAATTGTGATACGGGATTTAGGTGGAGGTTTGGTAGAACCACTTGTTGGGATGGAAAGAAGAAACACAGCGAAAAAAATGATTTTTAAAAAATTCAAAACATCCCGAAACTAGTGTTACAATCCGTTTGATGAGATAACTAACCCATCAACTTCATAAGCCAACCTATTGGCCTAATTAAAATGCTCAAGCTGAAGTTGATGGTAGCGCCCATCAAGCCTTATAAGTCAACACCATATCTAACATACTCCCGATGTGGGACTAAATCGGAGTATTACAATCTCCCTCACTTATGTCTTGACGTCCTCGTCAAGACTCAACTCAAGTCTAACACATAGCCCAGAATCACACTCAAGTCGGCAGCATGTGAGGCCTAGCCTAGTAGCGGCTCCACCCCATCACCTGAGCAGCCCTTTCTCACATAAACTCCCTCACCATGCTTAGGACTAGGTCTTGCTCTGATACCAGTTGTTACAACCCGCTTGATGGGATAACTAACCTATCAACTTCATAAGCCAACCTATTGGCCTAATTAAAATGCTCAAGCTGAATTTGATGGTAGCACACCCATCAAGTCTTATAAGCCAACACCACATCCAACATACTCCCAAATGTGGGACTAAATCGGGGTATTACAACCAGCGATCAACTTTAGCAATCTTTAAGGAATTCGATCTACAAATAGAAAGAGAAGATGCCTAATACCGCGGATGGTAAGGCTGTTCCTATCCCCGTTTCAAGACGTCCACGCGCACGTCCTCCAAAGAGGTCCACACCAAGCGCCTCGCAACCACAGGGCAGGGAACACCAAGACTCGTTGTGGCTCAACGAAGAGGCAATCTCAACCCCGAAACGCACCAAGGTGAAGCCAGCCCTTCCACCAAGAACCGAGCACCAAAAGGAAGGAAGAGGGGATGAGAAAACCACAGACCGAGAAGGAGGATGAAGGAATACCTCGTTGTCCTTCTTTGACTCCTCCAAGAAGATGAAGGAGATGACACACCCAAGAGGAAGACATCTTTAATTCAGCTTCACAAACTCGAGAAGGAGGAACTTGATGGCCGACCAACCATGGAGATCAAGAGGAGCTCTTTGGAGTCTTTCTCTTCAAGAAGCCTCTCAAGAATCCAATCCTTAACATTCTCCAAGATGAGTAACCAATTTGCTTAACCCACTTGAAGGAGGTTAGGCCATCTTTTTATAAGGGGAGTAGGTGGACACCCATGGTAGACCCCCCCCTTTTAAATCCTCTCACCGGAATTCAAAATTTCGGGGTTTGCCTCCAAAATAATAATTTATATTTAATAGATTTATAATTAATTTGAAATTATTAAATCCAACTAAATATAAACTTTAATTTATCTCTATAAATTAAATTCTTATTGATTATGATTTATCATGTGTCAATCACTATAATTTAGGGATGCCCTACAAATTAGGGTTACCGAGGAACTCCTTCCTCGAGTATTCGTTCCTATAGGAAACATCTTTCCTATCATGTCCGTAAACGAGATCCGTGATCGTGTTGCAGCATGTCCATGCTATTAGACATATAGTGCAGCATTCGAAATTTATCTCATAAGGTCCGTTACGAGATTAGCCTATTGTGTGTGACCCATTGGGCCCCACAGTAAGCCAACAGTGAGTTGTGCATAACGGAGAGTCGGATCCGATAGAACGACTTCTATTCGAATCTTACGATCCACCACTAAACCCCATCAGTGTGGCCATGAGAGACTTCACTCACGAGTAAATATTGCCGTCTAGCAACTTGTCATGACTACCCGGATAGTGTGAGGTTTAATCTACAGGGGTCGAATGTTCTTCGATGATTAGTTATCGTGCAACTAAGTCCCTCGCACTACTAGAAAAATGGGCATCAGCAACGGCTGATGCCGTTGCTGAAGAGCATCAGCAACGGCCACGCCGTTGCAATAGAGCCGTGACAGAAAGTCGCGTTGCTGATAACTTAGCAACGGATCAGCAACGGCTGCTCGGGCCGTCGCTCAAAACATTATCAGCAACGGCCGCTCGGGCCGTCGCTAAAAATATTATCAGCAACGGTTTTGCCACAGACCCGGAGCCGTTGCTGATAACATTAATAACAACGGCCGCTGAGTCCTTAGCAACGCCGTTAGTAAAAGCCCGTCGCTAAGCCGTTGCTGTAGGTCATCAGCAACGGCTTTCGATATACTTTTAGCAACGACTTTCCCACGGACGACCGTGGGAAAGCCGTTGCTGATGATGTGTACCTGGAAACAGAAAAATTGAAAATTGAAAATTTCCATTGATACATTATCTGATACATAACTCACACACCCATACCCTCATACACACATTCATTCACACATCACAAACACACCAAGATATACATCAAAACAATTATATTTATATTGATAATTATCCACGATAGTATAAAAACAATTCAAATGCAAAATTGAAGTATCAATATCCAAACAAAATAAGTTAAACAAGTTCAATATCTCAGTAACAAGTTCAATATCCAAACAAAAAATCTCACGATCACGATGGAGGATGGTCTGGATCATATGGCGGGGTCTGGAGTGCTTGAGTGTACACCGGCGTGGACTGACTCGAGGACGATGGATTAGATGATGCCGAAGAGATGCCTGCTTCGGGATGACCTGACATGTTGCGTATCATAGATTGTATATCCGCCATCATCTGACTCTGACGCTCCATCATCTCAATCTGACGCGCGACCGTGTCCTCTAGAGTCCTTATTCTGCTACTATGATCATAACTGGATCTAGAGGTGGACGACCGCTCACCAGCGACCGGAGGGGTCGATGCCCCAAGTGGCCCTAGTACGGCTCGCGCATGACCACTATCTGCGAAGCCATATACGCGGCCATGGTCCTAGCCACCTGCGGCCTTGACCCACGATGCTGCGTCAAAGTCCTTGGGGGTACCCCCGCGCTGCACCACCGTCTGGCTGTAGGTCTCCTACTCGAGTTTGATTTTTTGTTTAATATTTATCATAAAACTTAAATTATAAATATATAATGAATAATTTAAACAAATATATAATTACCATAATGTATGCAGCGCGGTTGTGGATGTACTCCCCCGTCCCATGTGCTCGACGGTGAGTCCGCTCAAACACCGCCATCGGGGAGGGTCGCTGGACAGTCCCGTCATCCGACACCGTCGTCTACATTTACAAAACAAATACATTAATTAGTACACATAATAACAAATAAAATATATAATTAAAAGATATACTTACCATACGGTTCGCGTGCACTGCAAATGCAACAGAGCCGCCGGTGTGACGCGCTGCTCCCCCGACATGCGATTTCTACCCGCATTCCGAGAAACCTCCTGCCATCGCCTGGGACCGAGCCTGCCCCAGCTGCCCATTGTACCTTGCCTGGGAAATAGCCTCCCAGGCAGCGTAAATGAAGGGCCTCTGGTTCTCGGCCCATGTATAGCGAGCCTGCAAAATAATAATATCAGTACCAATATTAATATATCATCATGCATGTAAAAAACATAATAATACGTGCCTCAAACTCGCGCCATAACATGTCGACGTGCTCGCTAGGCACGTGAGACCACGTAGGCCATGCCCCGTGCATGTATCGTCGAATAGTAGAAGAAATGCTCCTCGGCACTTCTTCTTGCTCGAACCTGCACAACAAAAATAAATTTTAATATTATATTATGATATAATGAATTTGTAATGATTCATAATTCATGATATATTATCGCTCCCCAATCACGCTAATTTCGATTTGTAATTAACCTCAACAAGTTTGTATTTTGGATGAACTTTCATGCCCCTTTCTGTTGTATCGAACCAATGACATCTAAATAGGATCACTGAGTTCAAGCCGAAGTAGTGCAACTCTATCACTTCTTCCACCAGTCCATAAAAATTCATATCACATTCAACATAGGTTGTCCCTTTCACGCAGACCCCAGCATTCATCGTCTTCTTTGTAAATGAATATTCAACCGTGTGAAATTTATACCCGTTAATAAAATATCCGTTGTAGCACGACACAAGTCGCGACGGTCCACTAACAAACTCAAATATTCTTTCATCTATTTCAGCTCTGTGATCTTTGCTGTAAGTCTGAATCCAAGTAGGAAAATCACGATTCCGTAATCTCTCCAATTCTTGATCGTTGTGAATAGAGTATTTTTGCACCATCTCAATGTCAAATATTTCAATGAATTGTTCAATCTCTGGACAATTGAGTAATACATACAAGTGTGCCAAATGATACTCTTCATCGCTTAAGTGTCGAGATGGACGAGAACCAAAAGCACGACCAGAGTGACAAAATATATTTAAACGTCCATCTGAATGTCGAACACCCCCGTCGTCGTTACGTGGAAGACGATCAAATCTTGTCTGTACTGTCGATTCAAAGTAAAATGAGCAGAATGTTGAAATTTCTTGGATGATATACGATTCAGATATTGATCCTTCAATAGCTGCGGTGTTCTTTACTTTTTTCTTCAGACGATTCATGTATCTTTCAAATAAGTACATCCACCGATATTGAACGGGGCCACCAATTCGTGCCTCGTATGCCAAGTGTATCGGTAGATGCTCCATCGAGTCAAAAAATGCAGGAGGGAAAAACTGCTCCAGCTTGCATATGATTTCAACAATATTATTTTCAAGTGTTGACATATCTTCGACTCGAAGGACATTTGCACAGATGCTTCTAAAAAACATACTTAATTCAGTCAACGGACCCCAAATATTATCAGGTAGAAGATCTCGAAATGCGATCGGAAGTAATCTCTGCATGAATACATGACAATTATGGCTCTTCATCCCTGATATTTTGCAATCATCGACGTTCACACATCGAGATAAGTTTGAAGCATATCCATCGGGTAATCTGAGTTCTTTTACCCATTGACAAACATCTTTGATCTGTTGTTTATTTAACACATATAGGGCCTTCGGTTTCAGATATCGGCCGTTGACATCTTGTAACTCCAACTCTGGTCTTTTACAAAGTATTTTCAGATCATGTCAGGCTTTGACATTATCTTTAGTTTTTCCAGAAATATCCATCAAAGTGTTGAAAATATTATCAAACACATTTTTTTCAATGTGCATGACATCTAAATTATGTCGAATCAATAATGAACTCCAATAGGGCAATTCCCAAAAGATACTTTTTTTCACCCAGTTGTGTGTTTGGCCAAAACCTGACACTCTTTCATTGCGACCAAATACTATATCTGGAAGTGCTGAAACACGTGCTAACATTTGTTCACCAGACAACATCGGTGGTGGCCCATCTCTTTCAACTCTGCCCTTAGTAAATTTATTACGATTCCTTCGATACTGATGATTAATCGGTAAATTTCGGCAGCATCTCCCTATAGTTCTTCGAATACGCATATCATCTGGGCGCGTATCGGAGAACAAGAGAGATATTGCCGAACTTTAGAATAATTAGTTAACAGTTAAAATAAAAACGTAAGTGCAGTACAAATAACTATATTCCCAAATTGTCCAATCAGGGACAATTCAAGAATTGTACATCGTATAAAAGATCATCTACTTCTTTTACACGAACATACAATCCCCGAACGGATCTAAGGTTTTGCTAAATCATATCCGACTCGTCGATGCGTACGTGAAACATATGAACTCGTCGGATGGATGATTATTTTCTAAATGTTTCGAGACCGTTCGAGTCCATATTGGACGATTCCGGCGCGCGTCCGAAGTGGACGATTCCGGCGCGCGTCCGAAGTGGACGATTCCGGCGCGCGTCTGAAATTAATCTAAACTCTAATAATTAATCTAACAAATTAAACAATTAATCTAAATAATTAATTAACAATTAATTAACAATTATAAAACAATTATAAAACAATATAATATTATATATAAATTTATAAATTCTGGCGCCGGAGTCAGGTGGACTCCGGCGCCGGCGTACAGTGGCCGGACACACTGTCCGGCCACTGTACAAGGTCCGACGGCGGCCACCGGCCGACCGCCGCCGGCCGAAACCCTAGAAATAGGGTTTCGGTCGGATTAATTCGATCCCGCCGGCCGGCGAGGCATACCTGAACAAGTCGGCAGCAGCGGGGGAGGCGAGAGCAGAAGCGGCGACGTCGTCGGCGTCGGCAGCAGCGGCGGCGAGAGGCGAGAGCAGGAGCGGCGGCGGCAGCAGCGGGAGGAAGAAGGGTCGGGCGCGACTGGTGCCCTATATAAACTTATCAGCAACGGCTCACTCGCCCGTTAGAAAGCCGTTGCTAATAAGTTATCATCAGCAACGGCTCACTTGTCCGTTAGAAAGTCGTTGCTGATAATTAAAATATTAGCAACGGCCCGCCTTTCCGTCAGAAAGCCGTTGCGGATAATTAAAATAATCTGCAACGGCTCGCGTGTCCGTTAGAACGCCGTTGCAGATACAAATATCTGCAACGGCTCGGGCGGCCGTAAGAATGCCGTTGCAAATAGCAACGGCTTGAGCGGCCGTTGCTGATAGTCGTTGCTGAAGACCTAATTTCTAGTAGTGTCGGTTATAACGTCCCGATATCGGCTAGGGTACGGAAGAAGTGTCAAACCCTAATACCGATTCATATGTATTCCACCCGCCAAGATGTCATCTCAATAATGAAACGTTAGAAATATCTTCCTAACTTTCATATCTACTATGGCAAGAGATTCCCGAGTCGACACTTACAGGGACATTATCTCCTCTCACTAGGAGTAATCGGTTCCATGTTGGTTGCTCACTTACCTCCAAGAATAGTTCCCCATGCCCAGTAATACCCGACACGTGACGCTGAGGGCCACATAGGGATAGAATCAAAGCAATGGATCATCACTCACAAGGTAACTATGACAACCTCGGGTCCAAGGATTGCTTGCACCTACTATCACCCGAGAAATATCCTATTGACACTCATGTAAGGATTTCATTTTGTGTTCTTCGTGCAGGTCCATTCAGTGAATTCATTTCCTAATGAGCACATGCACTTGTACATTAATGACGTCTCATAGCTAACTGTGAGATTAGCTACCCCTTATCGTATAGGGCATGTACCAAGTGCACTAGTCTATCTGGAATCACCGATCCCCTAATTGACGATCCTACGACTAGGAACATTTAGAACATTGTCATCTGGATTCTAAGTCTCACTGGCAATGATCTCATCATGGCCTCGGAATTATTTTGCCCGGGTTCATGGGGTTCATCACAATATTTATGAATAAAGATGCAGCATATGATGAAAAGATTACCTTATTAAGTTGATTACCCTTGAATAGTCTCTAAACACATCGACATGTGATTGACTCAAGGGCATTATTCCTTTCACCATTCACTGGGTTCCTCTTGGACTCACGTTTGTTTATTTACTTGTTTTGTAGAGCCTAACCAATGAGGTACTGGCTAGAGCACATGGCACAGCTGGAGGGGCAAACAACACTATTGATCTCTTTAGTAGACCGAGTTTAGGTTGTCGTAGTCGAGTCATGTTTTTCTTTCATGCATATTGATGTAGTTTGGATTATTGGAGTTTGTAGTTCTTTTGACATTTATGTATTTCATCTCATAACATTTATTTCATTTCATTTCATATTGGCTTCCATTATGTCGTTTATATATGCGTGGTTGTATGGATGGGTAGGCTACATGGTATAGACACGTATACTCTGGCCGGTCACGTAACCCTAAATTGGGGCATGACAATATTGAAAACTTAGGTTAAAGCCTAATACTAATATAAGAGAATGTACTAATTTGTCTCTCACGTTTACTAGAAAGAGCTTATTTGTCATCCACAATTTTTGCTCAAAATTATCCAAAAGATTTTAAAAATTATTGCTATAGTGTCACCGATGTTGGAACGACGTTAAGAATCCGTTAATAGAACTGATATGTCGTATGACATGTCATTGACTGATATAATCACTTGACACGTCATCTGCCAATGGTACTATTTTGTCCACCCCCACGTTTGCCTAAAGGCTCTATTTTGCTCATCAATTTTTTTTGGAGCAAAAATGCCACTACGTTAATAAAAAAAAGATGTAAAAAAATCTCACTTTTTAAACGTTATTCATGTCCCATTAACGATGCCGAGATGACATCAACGTGGGACGTACCCTAACTCACCATCCCACTCGCATCACAATCCATCTTTCCAACTCTATTCTTGATTAATAGTGATGCATGGTATATGATGTAATAGTGCTCCATAGTATATTGTGTGATCTAATACAATGTGGTAGAGTTTTATGACATAGTGTTTGTCATATTGGATTAAATCCGCAACACTTTGAGATTTGTGATATATTCATTCTTTTGCTCTCTCTCTCTCTCTCTCTATATATATATATATATATATATATATATATATATATATATATATATATATATATATATATATATATATATATCCATACAGATTCTCAACCCTCCAATTTCAGTTAATAGTAACAATAAGTGGGTTGAATTTCAAGCCCAACAATGCAGTGCAGTGTAAGTAGTCTCTCAAATTAACAGGCCCATTTGAAAGTGGACTATGTTTCAACATGCATGTTAAACGGGTCGGGTTTTTAACATATCTATGACCGAGTGAGTTGAAATTTTAATTTGCTAGATTTGATGTAATCGAGGTGACTTGATACAAATTAATAATATACTAACAAAATTTTTGCCCAAGAATTAACAAGTTTTTGGCAAAATACCATTTCAAAATTTAATTTATCAAATAAAACTCAATTTTTTTGGGAGCAAAAATGCCCCTACATTAATAAAAAAGATGTAAAAATATCTCACTTTTTAAACGTTAGTCATATCCCATTAACGATGCCGAGGTGACATCAACGTGGGACGTACCCTAACTCACCATCCCACTCGCATCACAATCCATCTTTCCAACTTTGTTCTTGATTAATAGTGATGCACGGTATATGATGTAATAGTGCTCCATAGTATATTGTGTGATCTAATACAATGTGGTAGAGTTTTATGACATGTTTCATAATTTGGCATAATTTTACGGAGTTGCATGGCATAGTGTTTGTCATATTGAATTAAATCTGCAACACTTTGAGATTTGTGATATATTCATTTTTTTGCTATATATATATATATATATATATATATCCATACAGATTCTCAACCCTCAAATTTCAGTCAATAGTAACAATAAGTGGGTTGAATTTCAAGCCCAACAATGCAGTGCAGTGTACGTAGTCTTTCAAATTAACAGGCCCATTTGAAAGTGGACTATGTTTCAACATGCACGTTAAATGGGTCGGGTTTTTAATATATCTGTGACCGAATGAGTTGAAATTTTAATTTGCTAGATTTGATGTAATCGAGGTGACTTAATGCAAATTAATAATATACTAACAAAATTTCTGCCCAAGAATTAATAAGTTTTTGGCAAAATACCATTTCAAAATTTAATTTATCAAATAAAACTCAAAGCAAGTCAATTGGGTAGCACAGTTGATGGTAACATCTAATATATTTTTTAGAGATCTAAGATTCAAACTCTAGTATGGTCACATATTGTGATTTTCTATCTTTGTTAAAAAAAATTCAAAAAAAAAAAATACTTTATAATATATATATATATTTTTTTGAATAAAGCAAAATACGAAATCAAATAAAGAATTTTGGTAAAAATTTGAAACATTGAAAATTAAGAAAAAAATAAGTATTTAATAAATAAAAATATAAGCAAAAGATACTAAATCGGTTAGGGGGAATGAAGTGATTTAAAATGTCATAGTTGAACTTAATAGAAAAATGATTAATAACTCAAAATATAAAATAAATAACAAAATTAAAAATTATGTTTGGTTGTCGAAATAGACAACAAATTAAATATTTATTGTCTGTTCCTATTACCATATTTGATTGGAATTAATTAAATATAAGGAATAGCTATTCCTAATTTCCTATTCCCCATCTATGGATGAATGAAAAAATAGTTCTTCATTGTCTCAAGGCAAGGAATAATTATCCCATGCACGCCTATACCTAGTAATATTTTTAAATTTAATTATATTATATTATATTATAATTTAATTTAATTTTAATATTATGTTATATTTTTAAATTTAATTATATAATGTATATTATATTATGCCTATTTGTTATATTTTTAAATTACACAACAAATTATTTAACTAATTAAAAATTATATTTATTATTTTTAATTAATATTTTATTTTAAAAAACTAAAAAAATCATATCTTTATCATGTTATTATAAATTATACTAAACTAGCTTTAGTACTCGCGCTTTATATAGTTAACTTGTAGTTATAAAAAAAAAATTTAAAATTGAATGTTATATTTTAATATATGTTTATATATAAATAGAATAGTCTATCAAAAAAATTCTCATAATTTTCATATTTTGTAATCTAAATTTAATTTAAAATTATATAAATTTAAATTTAAAACTATTTTTATAATTTTAGAAAATGACTATCTTAATTTATAATTTGAATTGTAAATTAAAATTTTATCTATAATTTAATATTCTTAATAATTTAAATCAAAAATTTAAAATTAAATAATTATATACCTAAAATTTTCAAGAATAAGTTACTATATTATTAGCAAATTATAAAATAATTATATTTTTAAGAATAAAAATATTTAATAATAATTTAACAACAATGCGTTCATATAAAAACATAGAAAAATAAAAGTATTTATAATTTAGAGTAGCATAAAAAATAAATATCAATAAAATGTAAATCTAAAATTATCAAAAAATCTTTTTATATAATGATATTAATTTGTTTCAAAAGACATATATCTCATTTAATGTAAATTTTTTTGAATTAAAAATTAAACTAATAATTATTTTTAAAATAAATAAATTAAAAATATTTCAAAAAATTATGACTATATAAATTTTTAACAAAAATAAAATAGAAAACTATTAATAATTTTAAAGGTAAACATCAAATATAATGCGAATAAAAAGTGAAGTATATCAGAACTGTATTATTATAGATAATTAATTCAAAAATAAAAAATAAAAAATTATTTAAGGTTTTTTTCAAAAATAAAAGAAAATGATATTTCATAAATACAAAAATAATATAAAAATAATTATATACATTAAAAATAATTTCAACAATTATTTAGTAAATTTATAATTATTATAATTCAGGAAAATAATAATTTTAAAGAATAAACATTGGAAAAATTGAGGAAAATATTACGCCTAAAATCCAGGGCCACGTGACCGGCCAGAGTACACGTTCGTACTCTAAAGCCTACCAACCCATGCATACCAATGCGGAATAAAAATGATAACCATGCATACACCAAATGAAACAAGTGAATGTATAATTTTAACAAAACGTCATGATTAGTACAACTTCAAGTCTACAACCAAAATGAAAGACAATGCGTAAATAATTCCTAGGACTCGACTACGACCACTCGCCACGAGACCTGTTGCCTGAGCTCGTCACCCCTATCCGCGCCACGTAGGTACATCAGTACCTCTACTGATGATATGCAACTGTAAGAAAACACAAACAGAAGAGAGTGCGAGTTCATAAGAACTCAGTGAGTGGTTCGTCCCCGAGCCCTATCTAAGTCATCACATATAATCATAATCGGGTTATAATCCATATTAACATAACAACCCAGATAAATAATTTATCTGTAACATATACTCATGAGCAGTAGTAAATAAGCATAACCATAAGTAGTAAATAAACATATACCAATATGCATAACCAACCATTCCAAACAAGCCACCCAGGTCGGTCGTTAGTGTGGCGGGTGAAGACGAAATGGCAACACTAGAGGGGGGAGAATAGTATGTTTACTAATTCAATTAACCTAAAAATTCAAATTTTAATCATTTTCTTGATTAGTTAGGCTAAGCACGATTGAATGATTAGATGCAGAAGCTATAAATGATAAATTAATTAAATACAACCAAATATAATAATGCAAACACAAGATTTATAGTGGTTCGGCCCCAATGCCTACTCCACTACCTAAGTACCCTGCTTAGGATTTTCAAACTAGGTTTACTAGATTAATTCTCGTTTCCCTTACAATGAGGACTTTGACCCGAAGAGTCGCACTCTCGACCTAAGGCACTTTCACACCCGGAAGTCTCCGCCTTATTACTGAAAGACTCTTCCACCTCAACCCTAAGGGACAACTAGACTAATCCTACTAAACACTAAGTTTACACAAGTGGCTTTACACCTTCACAACAAGGTAACCACTTTCACACAAGAAGACCTAACACCCGGTCTTCGTACAAACCCAAATCAAAGAGACAGTTCAAATAACAGATAAAATACAATCAAAAGAGTTAAAAGATTAAACCAAAGATTAATGCTCCTTTGCAAGCCTTTGGCGCCTTCAACTCTTCAGGAGGTAGAACTCGTATTAGATCCCGAGTTGAGGAAGAAAGCTAGGCGCTTGCGAGAATGTTCGCGGAAGAATAAAGCATCGCTTAATCGATCTTTGAAGACTTAATTCTCCCTTTTGAGTGCTCAATAAAGTCTGTAAGAATCAAGGAAGAAGATTAAAAGGAGATAGATGAGGTATATTTATACCCTCACCAAGAAACGATAGCTCAACGGATAGAAAACTATCCGTTACAGACGCTCGATCGACCGCTCACATCGACCGCTGCATCTTCTCTCTGGTCGGTTGACTGATGGGTTGACCGCTAGACGCAAACTCACGTTCCCTCAATCCGATCGACCCAGAGACGCGCGCTGCGTGATTTTTAATCCAGTCGATCGCTAGGGCTACTGCCCATTTCACACCTCTGTCGGTCGATCGAAGTAGCCACTGTCAATTTTTGGTAGTGTTCGGTCAACCGAATTGGCTACTACCAATTTCTTACCCTATTCGATCGACTGCCCGGTCGACCGAACTTAGGCTGAATTTGATTTCTTCAGCCTTTTTCTTCCACGCTTCATTTTTGGGTTCTGGCTTTCAACGAGCATCAACTTGGAGAGCTTTTTATATGATCTTTGGACTCGTCCAATGCGACTTTGATGCACTCGTTGATCTTCGAGAAATTTCGCGACGAACCCGAGCGCGACGATCAATGCCCTTTCAATTTTCTGATTTCTTTTGATTTTTCTGATCAAGGACATCAAACACTAATCGATATGGAACCTGAAAGATTTCTCGATGAAATATTAGTTCCATGTTTGTTATCATCAAAACCGAGATTAAGAGATTAAGAGATTAAGAAATTAAGACCAATGTTGAAAACCTAAAGCCAATAGCAGGCTGACGAGCTTACCGATCTAGGAACCCGTCGGTCCTACGAGTCGGTCACTGAGCACTGCTCTGTCTCAGCGAGCTTCCCGCCCATGCCACTCTGGGTCGATCGTCAGTGTGGCGACTGACGAGCTTCCCGATCCAAAATAATCTAGCAAGCATAACCATGCCCAAAGATAATGTAAATAGACACAATAATATATAAATAAATAATTTCTAGGACAATTAGAGTGATTGTTGACATTTTTCAGGAATGCGTACACGCGCCCATAACTCGGCCCTTCCTCGGGCTCTAACCCCTCGGCGTGTACTCTACCATTTCAACCCAAGCAAATCCAGTCCTAGGTATATCCACTGAGCATAATGAAGTAGATAATTCTAACATAAAATATGTACAACCTATGGTGTCTCAATTTTGATTTCAGCACCTATTATAAGCTGGTAAACGTAAATTTCAGCCTCTACTTCAAGAAATTTCAGCATGGCATTATCTCCACCATTCTACTCTTTCATACTTATAATTCAGTATTTTTCAACATACAAATATGATATATAAATAATAAATCTCGGCACAGATAAACATGCACGCATTGCTATGTAGACGCTAAATTCGGCATGCATAAATCCACCTCAACCTAACTTTTCAATGTTAGCATGTCAACATATCCACCACTCTAATTTTTCTATTCAACATTTCAACATACCAGCCTGACATGTACACATAAATTTCCAGCTTTTAAAAAGCATGCATTCTAGTTCCGAAACTGAAAATAAACTCAGCATTTACACATGAATACTTCTGCGAGAGTTTCCTATCAATAACATAATTAATTCGGCTCTTCTTACATCAATTTTAGCACATAGATAGTAATTACGGTCAAGCTCTTTCACCATAATATAATAATCACAATCAAATGGTAGATTTCATATGATATGTACTCGATACAAGCATGAACCTTAGCATGATTAAATCTAAAATCTATCACTAAAAAAAATATGAAATTTAGTATCCATAAAACTATGGTTTCTATCTAGGATGCTAACATGTGATAACATTCCATACTTAGTGGAAAGCATAAATTACAAATAGCAATGATGGACTTTAAATCAAAGAATAACAATAAACTACTTACAAAGAAGCCTATATTTTTTTTCTTCCTCCAATGTCTATATCAGATAGAGATATATATATATATATATATATATATATATATATATATTTCTCTAACCTTGTTTATTTTCCTTTCCATATTACGTTATGTTGATTCAGTCCAACTTCCAAGCACCACAAGAGTTTTTTAAGGATCATATAGTACAAAAGTTCACCTAATAAATTAATCTTGTAATACAACCAAGCAAGAAAAAGATCCTGATGAGGATATTAGCATGTTACATACCGACCATTCAATACTGAAATCAAGTGAAACTTAAACTAATCCAATCCTTTTGTATCTGCTACATTGACATCAAGGCGGTGGTGGGCGAATTCTTGGCTGCAAATTTTGTTTGAAAGTTTTCGTGTGGTCAAGGGAAAAGAACAAGCCAACCTTGTCCCTCCTCAAGGAACCCAAAGTTCTCATTCCCCCTCCTCTACTACAAGGTTTGGCTGGCCCTAAGAAACAAGGGCATGCCCTAGGGCTGTCGTACCATGATCACCAAAAAGAAAAATGTCAAATCTTATCACAATCACACCAATCAAGAATATTTCAACATCGATTTCATGACGGAAAGAAAATAATTTAGAATTTAAATCATCAACAAGGAGAGGCGGCTGGAATTTGGGAAGAACCTATGGGCAAGGTTTCAAATCACTCACATTAGGAAGAAGACAATAGGAAGAAGATCACCCCGAAGCCTCGAAATGATCGAATTTCGGCGTCCGTAAGATTCCAGCCTCCAAGCCTTGCGCCTCTCCTCCTCTCGCCTGGGGCATGCGTGCGGCTCCTGTTTTGGGGCCGTACGGTATCCCCAAGTGTATTTATATATTTTTTTCTTTTTCTTTTTTAATTTCAAAATTCCTCATATGCCCCTCTTAACTTAAGTGAACCAGACTCGACCTATAGTCGTCCGAATCAAGTTCCGTTTGAACCTACGAACTCGACTCGAACTCAACCTTCCATCCCAAGTTAAATAAAATAAGTTTTTCCTTGCGCGTAAGGGCCATATCATTAATCGCGCCCTCCGGTGACATACTAGGTCCGCTCCGACACGCATCTGAACTTTCCCGCTGAAGTCAAAATAAATTAGTTTAAGAAAAAATTCCTCGGGTATTATAGAAAATTTACAACAATAAAAGGATAAAATATTACATAAAATGTAAATCAAGATTCAATATTAATTTTTTTAGAGGGATTTTTTTTTACTCCAATGGATAAATAATGCTTCTTTATACTTATATGCATTTGTTTTAAAATATGCTTATTTTATAGAGAGTAACTTTTTAATAAAAATCTTTAATAGTAATGATATTTTACGTGAAAAAATTCGAAGCAATTATAATAATTTTTATATAGTTTTCAATGATCAAAAAAATAAATAAATTGCAAAAATAAGAATATTTTTATGGATAAAAATCAAATATAATATAGATATAAAATAACAAATTGAAAGAATTAAAAAATAAGATATTTAAATTATTTTATATAGATTTAAATGATCAAAAATAAATAAATTGCAAAAATAGGAACATTTTTTATGGATACAAATCAATTATAAAATAGATATAAGATAATAAATGGAAATAATTAGAAAATAAGATATTTAAATTATTTTAAACTACATAATTTTTTTTTATTTTGAAATACTATATTAAATGGAATTAATTGTAAATCCTAGAAAAAAATTTGTTTTAAAAAATTTGGACGGACTTGAAAATATAGTGATTATATTAGAAATTTAAGAGTGGTGAAGATAAAGAAGTAAAATTAATTAAAAAAACAAGAGTATAAGTAAAATATCAAATATGAGAAATTTTGGATAAGAAAAAGTTAAGGTTAGAGATTTAAGAAAGGGCAAGGATAAGAAATAAAATTAAAAATATAAAAGTACAAGTGAAAGATAAAAGTAAAGGTACAAGTGAAAGATAAAAGAGAAATATTTGGGAGTGAAAAATTTGAATGGGGAAATTTTAAGTGGAAAAAATTTGAGGAGGGAAATTTAGGCGGGAAGAATACGTTGTTTGTTTATAATATTTTGATATTTTGTTTCCACTTTTGTTATTTTCGAATAATTTATATTATTATTAGAAATACAACTGAAAATATTTTAGAATAAAATATAGCTTGTGTGAATAAATTATAAATTAGTATAAATATTAATATTATTAAAAAGAATATTTTTATGATTGTGTATTCATTTCTTATTTATTTCTTAAGTTAATCAAACAAATGAATAATTATTCATGATCTATTGGCGATGCGAATCATATATAAGATAATTATTATTCAATTCGTCATGTATTCCTGTTCAATTCCATCAACCAAGCAGATCTTAGTAGATAATAAAGAAGATATAAGGATTACTCCATCTAGGTTCAATTGAGATTCAACAATTTTTAAAATAAATTTTAATTTTAAAAGTATTAAATTTTTATAAAATAATAAAATGTCATCTTATATAGCATGACATATTATTAAACCTAGAAAAATCTAACAAAAAAATTGATATAAGAATAAAATTGTAAACACTTGTACGAAAAAGATACAAATTAAAATGCACATGTCATTTTCTCGCAGGTACTAAAATATTTTTAATATTTTTTTAGAATAAAAAATACCTTTCACATTATGAATTAAGTATAAAAATATCCCTATAGGTAAACAATATTAGTTGAGAGATAACGGAGCTGATGTGACTGATGACTGAGATTGATGACGTGGACATCTGACACGCATGCGGGCCAAGACGTTTTCTCATGGGTACTAAAATGTCCATACTATTTTCTCACAGGTATAAAAATATCCCTAACGTTTTCTCATGGGTACAAAAATACTCATAACGTTTGTTTTGGATCTAAAATATTTCTGAGATTATTGAAAATGATATAAAAATAACATCAGACTAACTTTTGTTAGGTGAGACTTAACAGAGATGTCATGAATGCTGACAAAGATGTTGACTTTACACGTGGAGCATATGCAGAGAGCAACTTGCCATGTAATCATAGGGGTGAATAAAAAAAATCAAAATTTTGGTTAATTAAAAACCGGTTTGAAACAGAACCAAATTTTACAATTTTCGATTTATGTGTCGCTTACGTGACAAGTTGCTCTCTACATATGTGTCACGTGTAAAGTCAACATCTTTATTAGCATTCATGACATCTCCGTTAAGTCTCACCTAACAAAAGTTAGTCTGATGTCAATTTTGTATCATTTTCAATAATCTCATGGGTATTTTAGGTCCAAAACAAACATTAGGAATATTTTAATAATCGTGAGAAAACGTTAGAGATATTTTTGTACATGTGAGAAAATATTAGGGATATTTTAGTACCGATGAGAAAACGTCAGGGGCATTTTAGTACCTGTGAGAAAATTGTAAAATAAATCTTAATCAAGAATTTCATGAATATAAGAATATCAAAATTAAATTAGTAAGATAGGATCTTACTTGATGACGACATAATTTGCAGCGGAATAAATTTCTGGATCTCCAAGAGAAGCCGGGTCTTCCTCCACAACACCGCCTCAAATGCTCTGCTTTCGATGGGGAAAGCAACTATGAGCTAGGGTTTTTCCACACGGTGTATAGAGGGGACCTAGCCTTTATTTATAACTGATTATATGGGCCCGTCCATCACGGGCTTCATTAATCGGGCCTACACTTGATTAATCACACCAATCATGGTTAAGTGTTTCAAGCTCAAATCACATAGATCAAGATCACATGAGCTAATAGGCATCTCAATAATGGATCATAAGATCAAACCCGCTTTTATTAAATCAAAACATTACAATTGATTGTAGCCCACATATATGAAAAATGAAAATATAGAATATTTAAAAAATATTCTAACATTCTCCCACTTGGGCAAGATCAATTGTAAAATTTTATTTTTGAAAAAAATTTAAAAACAACACTCGGGTTTAATCACATATTTCAAAAATAAAAATGTGGCCACAAAATAAATAAAAATAAAATAAAAAATATGATCCAAGATGCAACACTTATTATGACTCATATAAACAACCAATGATATCGAATCATGGCAGCCATCATGACAATACTGGACATAAGACTTTTCATGGTCACGAATACCACTGACATTGCTGACAATTGTCATTGGTGTGAAATGTAGTATGAAAATAACACTCAAAATGATCCGATAAGAACAGTGTTATTTTCATTGTCAGTCCTCATACTTTCTCTTCTAGATATACCTTTCGGCAAGAGAAAGCGTATGGTTTTTAAAAAACCATCAAGTCCCTAGACTCAAAATTGGCATCAATCAATGGGCAACATGATTCACATGACACCGAGCCTTTAAACAAAAAACATGATGTCTCTAGACTTAAATATGGTATCAATCAAGAGACATTCTGATTCAAATGATACCGAGTCTTAAACAATTATTGAACACATATATTAAATATGACAAGATTATCTCAAAGGAAAAAGAGTTTATTATTGAATATGCGGTTACATAAACCTAACAATCATGTATCAAAGTGCTCAAAACAAAAGGAAAAAATAACTCCCACTAACCAAGCACATCAAAAGAACTCAGAATGCCCATATTTTCAACATGTCTTTTAAAGACTATGGGTCTGAGTCCCTTGGTTAAGGGATCAGCGAGCATCAGATCTGTCTCTATGTGTTCAACTAAAATATCTCCTTTCTTTACAAGATCTCTAACAGTCAAATATTTCAACTCTAAATGTTTGGAGCCACTAGAGGTTTTATTGTTCTTCGTGAAGAACACAGCAGCACTGTTATCACAATAAATAGTAAGAGGCCTAGAAATAGAATCAACAAGACGAAGCCCAGAAACAAGATTCTTAAGCCAGACAGCTTGAGAAGCCGCAGCGTAACAGGCAACAAATTCTGCTTGCATAGTGAAAGAAGCAACTAGAGTCTGTTTCTTACTTTTCCAAGAGATGGCTCCACCAGCTAACATGAAAATATATCCAGATGTAGATTTTCTGTCATCAAGGCACCCAGCAAGATCTGAGTCAGAATAGCCTACAATCTCTAAATTTTCTACTCTTTTATACACAAGCATGTGTTCTTTAGTCCTCTGCAGATATCTCATAACTTTCTTAGCTGCTACCCAATGATCATAGCCAGGATTTGACTGATATCTGCCCAAGACTCCAACAATAAAAGCAATGTCTGGTCTAGTGCAAACCTGTGCATACATCAGACTCCCCAGTGCACTATCAAATGACTTGCCATTCATTTGACCATTTTCTAATGCATTTTTAGGACATTAATTTTTGCTAAATTTATCGCCTTTAATGACAGGTACATCACCAGGCTTGCAATCTGACATGTTGAACCTTTCCAAAATTCGATTAACATAAGCTTTTTGAGATAATCCAAGCAAACATGGATTACCTTTGGAGCTGTCAGATTGCATGAAGGAGAGCAAGATCATTTGAAGCCAGCAGAATGTCATCTACATATAATATGAGAAAAATTATTTTGCTCCCACTGACCTTGATATATATGCAATGATCAACTTTATTTTTCTCAAAACCCATGGAAGTCACAATCATGTCAAATTTTAAATACCACTGTCTAGAAGCCTGTTTCAAACCATAAATGGACTTTCTCAATTTGCATACCAAATGCTCACTGCCAGTCTCTTGATAACCTTCAGGTTGTTTCATATAAACCTCTTCATAGAGATCACCATTTAAAAATGTTGTTTTGACATCCATCTGATTTAACTCTAAATCAAAATGAGCTACAAGCGCCATAATAATTCTGAAAGAATCTTTAGAGGAAACAGGTGAGAAAGTTTCATTGTAGTCAATGCCCTCTTTCTGGGTAAAACCCTTTGCAACAAGTCGGGCTTTGAACCTCTCAACATTACCTTTGGAGTCCTTCTTGGTTTTAAAAATCCACTTACAGCCAATAGGTCTATAGTTTTCAGGTAATTCAACCAAATCCCAAACATTATTATCGGCCATAGAAAGCATTTCCTCATTCATAGCACATATCCATTTATCTGACTGTGCACAAGAAATGGCTTGATTATAGTCACTAGGATCAAGGACATCCCCAACATCATAATCATTTTCATTAAGATATACCAAATAATCATCAGGGATTGCAGATCGCCTTTCTCTGGTAGATCTTCTCACTGGCACAGGTAAAGCAGGTTCAGCAGGAAATAGATCAACAATAAGATCAGGCGGATTAACAGGTAAAGGACTGTCCGAAGGAACAGGGGAATGAAGAATACTATCTTCATGACTAGCAACAGAATCACCTGGAACAAGTGACCTAAGATCATTGATAAAAGGAAGAGGTACTGATACATTGGTGACAGGTTCAGAATGAAGAGAATCAGGCTCAGCTATATCAAGTTCTAAAAATTTTGCTGTCAAGGACTCCACAATTTTAGTGCATCTGCTTGGACAATAGAAATGGTAGCCTTTTGAATGATCTGAATATCCAATGAAAAAACAACGAATGGTTCTAGAATCAAGCTTTTTCTCAGAGGGATTATAAATTCTCACTTCAGCAGGACATCCCCAGACTCGAAAATGATTTAAACTAGGTTTTCTACATGTCCACAGTTCAAAAGGGGTTTTGGGAACAGATTTACTGGGGACACGATTAAAAATATAGAGAGAGGTTTTAATGGCTTCGCCCCACAGAAATTCTGGCAAATTCGACCTGCTCATCATGCTCCTCATCATATCCTTAAGAGTGCGGTTACGCCTTTCAGCTACACCATTTTGTTCAGGACTACCTGGCATGGTATATTGTGGAACAATTCCACATTCTTGCAAGTATGAAGCAAAAGGTCCTATATGTTGACCAGCAACACCATGTCTACCATAATACTCTCCTCCACGATCAGATCTCACTATCTTAATGACTGTTCCCAATTATTTTTCAACTTCGGTCTTAAACACTTTGAATTTATCAAGCGCTTCAGACTTTTCTTTAATCAAATAAATATAGCCATATCGAGAAAAGTCATCAATAAAAGTGATAAAGTATTTATGACCACAAATGATAGGAGAGTAAGGTCCACTAATGTCTGTATGAATGATTTCCAATAGACTTGAACTTCTAGAAGCACTCTTTTCCTTTGTTTTGGTCAATTTACCCCTAATACAATCAACACAAGTCCCTATATCTTCAAAATCTAAGATAGGCAAAATTTCAATTTTAACAAGCCTTTCAATCCTTTCTTTAGAGATGTGACCTAAACGCTTATGCCATAAAAGAAAAGATTTATCTTTGATCCTTGATCTTTTAGCAATTTTATTTTCAATGTTTAGAGATGTAGATGGACAATCAGGAGCTAAGGACAACATATATAAACCATTAAACAAAGATCCACTTCCAATAATTTGAGAATTCAAAATAATATTCATATTGTCATTTCCAAAACTAAAATGAAATCCAAGTTTATCTAAACAAGAAACAGAAATCAAATTTCTCCTAAATGAAGGTACATATAAGGTGTCCTTCAGAACAAGTTCAAATCCTGACTCTAAAAATAATCTAACATCTCCTACAGACTCAACAGTCACTTCAAGATCATTTCCTACTCTCAGTTTGCTTTGCCTCAGACTTGGTTTCCTCAGGTTTGCAAAAACCTGCATAGAAATAGCAACATGGGTTGTGGACCCGCTATCAAACCACCAAGAATTAATAGGGACATCAACTAGATTAGACTCAAAACAAACAAGGGCTAAGGGGTTACCTCCAGCTTTTTGCTTCTTTTCTAACCAGGCCTTAAACTTTGTACATTCAAACCTTTTGTGTCCTTTCTTTTTGCAAAAGAGGCATCAGACAGATTTCTTAGTAGGGGCAGGCTTAGGACCTTCATTGGGGTTATTCTGACCACTACCTTGTCCTTTATGAGATTTCTTTGGAGCAGTAGGTGAGGAATGCTTAAATTTCTTATGAGGCTTGCCATAATGGGGTTTAGGATGAACTGTTAGAAGGGATAGACCACTCTTTTCTTTCTTAAGTTTCTCTTCCTCAGCAACACATTTAGTGATGAGATCATTCAGGGTCCATTTTTCATTCTGGGTAATATAGGCAGTCTTAATTTGACTGAACTCAGCAGGAAGAGAATTCAGGGCATGAGGAACAAGGAAAAGGGAGTCATCTAATTCAACTTTCAAGGCTTTGAGCTGGGTTTGAAGCATAACCATTTTCAGAATGAACTCTCTTACACCCCAGAGTTATCATAAACCATAATCGTCAATTCTTTCATTAGATATGCAGTCTCAGCATTATCAGCCACTTGAAATCTTTTCCCAATAGAATTAAGAAACTCTTTGGCATTTGAAGTATCAGACAATCCACTCATTAAATGTTCAGGAACAGTCATTTTAATGGCAAGCAAGCTTAATCTGTTGGATCTCTCCCACTTAGCTAATAGATCTTTTTGATCAGGAGTGGCGGTTTGACCTTCAGGAATGACCGACTTGTCTTCATGAATAGCCATGTCAAGATCAGCCATGCCTAGAGAGAATTCTATGTCGTGTTTCCACTTATTAAAGTTTGAACCAGTCAACATATCAATAGAGGCATTGCAGTTGTTCATACTAAAAGTAACTGTGACAAGAATGGAAATACATTAGATTAAATTATAGGGCATGAAATATAATTGAAATTGAGGCTAACCAAATATTACATATTCACCTTTGGGCAGAACATGCAATCACAAAATATAGCCTCACTGAGTTACAGAATAAGAATACAATGATTTTCGAAAATCTATCACCTTTGGGCAAACAGATCTCTAGACCAATGCACCATAATAACTCCATTTAATAAGACCTCCAATTAAAACACTCAATAATCATCCTTTGGAAAAAACTATTGAATGAATTAATCTTCAGTATTCCTCATATGATGAGAAAATACACTACTCATTATAAGTAATCCCACTTTGGTGGTAATTACAAATAATAACTAGTGAAAAAACTCATCAGGAATCAATATTATGCCCTGTAAATTATTTATATTTATTTATAAATTATGTCAATCTCTACACCTAATTGTCACAATATTAGATTTGAGGTTTTATAAAAGATAACATAATTTACAATAATAAATTATCATGTATGTAATTTGCATAAACAAAATAAGTAATTATGCAAAAATATAACATGAATTATAGTCTAATCATAGCAAATTTAATTGCAACAATAATTCATAAATCAAGTCAATTGAAGTATGATTAAATCTATTACAATAATAAATTGGCATGTATAAAATTTGCATAAATAAAAATAAATGATTATGCAAAATACAACATGAATTATAATCAAATCATGGCAATTTAATTGCAATAATAATTCATAAATCAAGCTAATTGAAGCATGAATAAATCTATATATTGGCATTTATAATGTTCAAATTTTGAATCATTATAGCATGAAAATCCAAATATATGCAGAAAAAATAATTCTGGTCTAAAATTTTATTGGGCAAATTTTTCAAATATATATATAATTTTATTTATTTATTTACTGTGAATTGGGTCTGTAGTGCTGGGCTCAGCAGCCCAGCCCAGCGACCCAGCCGGCCCAGCCCAGCGAGCCCTGCGGATCGGGTGCAGGGAAGCGGGCGCCACCAGCTAACACACGGGCGACGCCCGCGAGCCCGTTAGGGCAAAACAGATGCGGGCGTCGCCCGCGTGCCCGTTAGGGCACAACAGAAGCGGGCGCCGCCGCCTGCCTCGTCGAGCGTGCCTCTAACGAGACGGCGAGCGTGCCCGGGACGCGAGAGACGCGCTCGCACGCTCGCCTCGTCGAGCGCGTTGCAGACGCGGTGACGCCAGCACGCCTCGACGCGCTCGCACGCCTTGCGCGGCGCGGACGTTGAGGCGAAAAAAAACTTGCGGCGGCGCCGATGTTGAGGCGAAAAGGCAGATTTTGACGAAAATAGCACCATGTGCTTTATTAATTTGAACAGGAATTTAATTGTACAACCACAGCTTTTTAAATCAAATCATATTTTTACTGTACAAGATCCAGATGATAATCTCTTGATAAAATTACAAGACGAAGAGAAAGTACCAACGGATAAAAGTACGATTCAATAAAAATATATAATATCCGAAGAATAATAAATTGATTTGAACAGAAAAATTAATTTTAATTTTCAAACATGATGAATTAAAATTTAAACAGATTATTCATCATATTAAAATCATCTCAAAATATAAACGAATTCTTAAATTCATGAAACATGGCTCTGATACCAATTGTAAGATAAATCTTAATCAAGAATTTCATGAATATAAGAATATCAAAATTAAATTAGTAAGATAGGATCTTACTTGATGACGACATAATTTGCAGCGGAATAAATTTCTGGATCTCCAAGAGAAGCCGGGTCTTCCTCCACAACACCGCCTCAAATGCTCTGCTTTCGATAGGGAAAGCAACTATGAGCTAGGATTTTTCCACACGGTGTATAGAGGGGACCTAGCCTTTATTTATAACTGATTATATGGGCCCGTCCATCACGGGCTTCATTAATCGGGCCTACACTTGATTAATCACACCAATCATGGTTAAGTGTTTCAAGCTCAAATCACATGGATCAAGATCACATGAGCTAATAGACATCTCAATAATGGATCATAAGATCAAACCCGCTTTTATTAAATCAAAACATTACAATTGATTGTAGCCCACATATATGAAAAATGAAAATATAGAATATTTAAAAAATATTCTAACAAAAATGTCTTGGCCCGCATACGCGTCAAATGTCCACGTCATCAGTCCTAGTCATTAGCCACGTCAGCTCCGTTATCTATCAACTAACACCGTTTATCTATAAGATCATTTTTTATCCAATTCATAACGTGAATGATATTTTTGATACCAAAAAAATGTTAGAGGTATTTTAATACTCACGAGAAAATGTCTGAGATATTTTTGTACTTTTTCCCCACTTGTATACTGCATGGTGTAGAGATACTGCATGGTGTAGAGTAGATGGGTGTATATGTAATTTACTCTTAAATTATACCTTTTTTTTTTTGTGTCGGTTTTCATATATTTTATAAAATGCTAAGTCTTACAGATGTCAGCCAAATGATCATCAGTTCATCACAGCACATCGAATTTGCCGGTCCAGAAGCAACGCTTTGGGCTTCTTCCAAGAATCCTATCTGCATTACAATTGGAAGAATAAGTGGGTCCAAGTAGATCCAGGAAAGAGGAGCCAACAACAAGGTTGGTAGGAAAGTTGGTGAGGACAAAGTCGTACATGAACGATCGACCGAGAGGACAAAGAGACTAACGATGAATCCAGCAACTTGTAGAAGAGATGAATCCATGGGAAGAGATGAAGGAAATGGAGAGGACTCCATGAGAGAGAGAGAGAGAGAGAGAGAGAGAGAGAGAGAGAGAGAGAGAGAGAGAGAGAGAGAGAGAGTCCTCGTGAATTGTTCTTTGTTTCTGAAAAGTAATGATTGGTTGCCATCAGAGACTCGGGCAACTCAAGTAAGTCATGACCCAAAGCATCTGAAGACATTCACTCAGATTCACATTTATCTATTCTTAGCCCTTACTGAAGGCATTTTATGGGTTTTAAGTAAGCATTGTAAATTTGAAGAACCCAAATGATTGAACACATCAACACCATATATATGCAAGAAAACAAGAAATCAATATGCGATGGTAAAAAGATCTCATCAGGACAATATATATTTCCATTAATTATTTTATGTTGAGATTTATGAAAGCTCACCTGAAAGTTCAGGTTGAAATTAAAAATACAAATTAATTTTACTTTACCCCGAACCCCAATTTAATTATATATCTTCAGTAGGCCCCTTCCTGTCGCTCCATAAGATAGAGAATATAATAAAATATAATTTTTTATTCATTGTTTTTTGATGAACAAATTAAAAAGAAAATGAGATTAAAAAAATATAAAATCGACGTCATATTTCATAAATATAAATTTAAAGATTTTATTTAATTTTATCTTCCATTTATTATCCTACCATGTCCTATTCAATTTAGTGAAGTAAATGAAAAAAAAAGGCAAAATTATTTCGATGAGATAATATTTTAATTTTATCATTCATCTCTTCTAAAATAAAATCAATTTGTATTATATTTTATTTTGTAAAATAATTTAAAAATTAATAATTAAATTAAAGAACTTAATTTTTTATTTTATTCTCATTTTTTTGTTCTCTTTTTCTCCTTGGATGCTGTTTGACGTTGCCTCATCTATGCACTTACTTTATTACACGCTATTGTCCTCGCGCCTTGGTCCCACCCATGCATGATCGCGGCTCCGCCCACATGCGACCACAACTCTGTGAGCAATTTTTGGCGCTCCGATCATATGCACAGCTCGCACTGTGCAACACAACATGTCAATCCCCCATTAGGGGTGGGCAAGTTCGCGGGTACTCTATTTTTTTATGATACATGGACCCTATCATATATATGTAGGACTAGTTCCTAAGTTTTAGATCAAGACCATATCCTGCTGGGAACTAGAACCGAACCCTATTCAAAAATTGTGATGTAGTACAAGTTTCGGGTAATTTATTTATTTATAAGTTCCAAGGTACAGGTTCTGAGCACCCCCTGTTGGAACTTGTTAATTTACAAGTTTTAGGGTACTGCCCCCGGTTCTGGGTACCCGATGTTTAATTCAGGTCTACCAAAAACTTATTGATCGAGTAAATTTCAATCGGTTTCAGGTCTATCCAGTACCCATGCACACATACCTCTTAATTACCCTCATAGCGTATTTGTTGAGAAAGATTTTTCAATACAAGTGACGATTAAATTATTATGCAATATTATTAACACGTGAAAATTCGCCAAGAATTTTATTTATTTATTTTAGTTTAAAATTTTAAATTATGTTTTTATATTTATGAATTATGTATAAATAATATTTATTTACTTTTATATTACATTAATACAATTACCTTTTAAACAATATTTAATTATTTTTTAAATTATAATATTATTACGTCAATTTGAGTCTGCCCCTCGATTCCACTGTCCTTCCTAACAAGGGTAAGATCGGCCATTCATTTGAACCAATGGCGTGTAGGTGAGGGGCGATCATAACCGTTGAGCCGACTCAACGGAGACCTGATCGCCCTTCAACCAAAGAGGGAATATGGTAATAATCAATGTAATATCGGAAAAGAATAATGAGGCACTAAAGAACATACTTTCAACTTTATTCCATGGGAAGATATTTTCCCAGTTAATTAATTAGTTACATTATTGTCTCTAAAACTCTTGCAATTATAATTTATAAATATCGATCCTCTCTCAGTTTAATTTTCAAACTATATATTCTTCAGAATCTAACAGAAAAAAGTAAAAAATATTCGCTATTAATTTCTCAATTAACAGTGGCTTGTAAAATCTAAAAATTTTACGTGCAAAATGCACGTGGTCCGATGACCATTAAATGATATGCACGTACCTATATAAATAATAAAGTTGGCTCTCTCTTTTCTCTTGCTCGAATGGCGATTCCGGGTGCTGGAGAGACCCTACTGCGATCGCCGGATCGGCTGCGGCGTCGGCCGCTGCCGGGCGGAGAAGGAGAGGGTGGAAGGGACGGCGAGCGGCCCAGGACGGCGACGGGAGGCGGGTGGGAGCCGGTGACGGGCGCCGGGAGTGTTGGTGAGGGCCAGGGCGAGGGAGCAGGCAGGGTCGTCGCGGCCCCCGACTTCATGCCCCGCGCCGCGGCGCCGGTTCACCGGAGGGTGCGGGAGAGCCCGCTCAGCTCGGATGCGGTCTTCCAGCAGGTAAAATTGTATTCTTGATCCCCCATCTTTTTGTGGCATTTTCCCTGTGAGCGTTCGAATCGAGAATCTTTAGATTTGGTGTGAGACCTTATGCAACTCATCTATTTGTTTTCATTAATTACTCTTAAGCAACAATAAAATTGAAATAAGTCGTCTTGCGTGTCCCATTTTTGGGAGTTTTTTTTTAATGTTTTCTTCGATTCCTACTTGTTAATTTCTTGACCTTTCAACAATTGCAAAAAGATTTCTTATATGGAAACATTCAATAAATTCCATGTTATGTGATGACATTATGTCTGCCAATTATCATTTACTTTATTAAACAATTTCATATGCTTATATTGTTTTTTTTTCTTTTAAAAAAATTCTTTGAGCAAAATATATTGGCCTTAGTATTCAGTATGAATCTTTTACCTTAGAGTTCTATTTTTGACAGAGCCATGCAGGCCTTCTGAATCTCTGTATAGTAGTATTGGTTGCAGTTAATGGGCGGCTTATCATTGAGAACTTGATGAAGGTTTGTCCTTGTTCCCCCTTCTAAGTTCTAACATTCTCTTAACAAAAGCAATTCTGTATTTTCAGATGTTTTTTTTTAGATTTTTTTATTTGAATTAATGTCTTTAATTTTTTTTTTTTGCAGTATGGTTTGCTAATAAGAGCTGGGTTTTGGTTCAGTTCAAGGTCACTGAGAGATTGGCCACTTCTGATATGTTGGTAATGTTTCCAAATAGCCAAAACTGTGTGATGTCTAGCAATACATACTGACATGTGAAACTTCCAGTCTCACTTTGCCTGCTTTTCCTCTCGCTGCTTTTGTGGTCGAGAAGTTGGCTAAGCAAAAGTCGATTTCTGAACCAGTAAGTAGTTCCTAAAGAATTGCCCAATCCCTTGCAAAGCATTTGCTAATTGTAATTTTTCTCTGTAGGGTTTTGGGCATGTTTGCCAGTAATGACATTACCACTAATCTTGTTCTTGATGTATAATTGATGAAATGCATGCTTAATGCTGAATCTGGATAATAATTTTGAAAATTTTGTGCTTCATCTGACTTGTTTACTGTGATGTTATTAGTGATGCTGATGCTAGATGTTAATTACAAGTCAACGATGATAATAGAAGCCTTTAGAATAATGAGAGCATTAAATTGGCAAAAATTTAGATGATGCCTGGTTTTTGCACTAGTCTAAGTTGGAGTACTTATTGGGACATTTCATACAAGATTAATAAAGTGAAATTGTTGAGTTTAGTTTCAAGATGATGAAGAGTAACATTGATATTGTTGTTATTTTTGTGTATTATATGAAGATTGAGGCTTGTCTGAATTGCTGCAAGAAACCAATGTGAGTGGTTGTAGTACCATCTCAGCTATTTAAGAGAATTTATAAAATAGGCAAATAAGCTAAATTAGTTATTAAGTGAATTCATATAAGGTATCTTAGTAAGATATCAAAAACTTAATTTGAAGACTTTTTCATTCATGCTAATGATAACATATTTTTTAAGGATAATAGAGGGTGATTTATTGAAGTAAGAAAGCACTTACAAGTTACATTGTTTGTAGCCATGGTTTTAAATACCGTACAATATCGCTCGGTACGGTCGATATTTACCGGTTTTTTGAAAAACCAGTATCGGGGTGTACCAAGTCCGGTACCAATGGAATCGAGCCTGTACTACTGGTCTGTTTATATCGATTTTGAGATTTTTAGTAGATTATATATGTTTTGAAGCTTAAAACTATGTTTTGGAGATTACCTCCGGAAAAATAAAAAAAATAAAAAAATCTCGAGACAGGTACCGACCCGTATGGAGTGTCGATACGGTATGGTACCGGACCGATATTGGTACTGATACAAGATTCTAAACCATGATCGCAACTAATGAGAATATATATTATCCTATCTTCAAAAGAAAATAGAACAAAGAGAGAAACTAAATGTGATGCATCCAAGTTCTTTCAGGTTACCATGATGCGTGTAATGTACTTAAAGTCATCTCCAAAAGATCAAGGAATCTGTAAACTTTAGGTTATGTGAATCAGAGCTTATACTAAACATTTTACATGTTCCTTCTATGTATGCTTTAGGTCAAGTCAATGGTTGCTCTGTTTCAATGAGTTACCTCTTGATTCTGTGATTCTAATCATTCATTTCTTTTCCAGAAACAATATGGTTTTTCATTAATACTTACCATCTCTATGTATTTGCAGCTTGTTATCTCTCTTCATGTAGTAATAACAACGGTTTCAATCTTATATCCAGTTTATGTAATTCTTAGGTAAGATTCCTTTGCAATCCATCGTGGTAAATTTTGTTTAGGCTTAACTCATGTTATCCCATATTTTTATTTTGTTGTAAGAGATGCCATATACTTCCATGTCATATTTTCTAGATTCTGATCCTGAATCTTTTAGTTTTCAGGTTTGACTCTGCTGTTTTATCTGGCTTCACACTGATGTTCTTTGCAATCATAGTTTGGTCAAAGCTTGTGTCATATGCACATACAAACTATGATAGAAGAAAGCTTTCCAAATCCATTGACAAGGTATTTTGTGTGACTAATATCATAGACAAATTTGTTTCTATATCCATAATTTTCTATTTTCATGCTTAATGTAACTGATAATTTCTTGTCAAAGAGACACTTTGCTGTGAAGATTGTGCATCTCTTTTTGTCTGGGGTACTTAATAGTTAATACAGCTGATAATTGGTTAGTAAGCATGGGAAAATACATATGGATGGATAACATAGTCATCTATTTAGATAAATTGATAAATGTTAAAACCTGATAGTTTGAGACACATGTTGAAGCCAAGAATCATTTTCTTGATTAATCCTAGAAAATTTAAAAACATATTATCTACTTATGCTTTATTTTGCAGAGGGACAAAACCTATTGATATGTATTGCAGGTATGTGTTATATAGCTCATCTTGTAGGTCAAAATTCTATTTTAAGATAATGAGATGTTAATGGTTTTTATGTTAGTTAGTGCCAACTCTTAATATATGATCCAGTTACCTACATCCATAATTAGTGTTACAATAGCCAGAGATATCGTAACATGTTTGTTCTTCTTTTGGGGGCAAAGATAGAGAAGATTATTCTATGATGATTAATCATAGATTGTTCTGTATACTTCATGTGTTTAAGTTGGTCTGCAGATGGGATTGATAATCTAATTCCTTTCAATGTCATTACACTGCATTGATTAGAGGCAGCTGTAGCTGCTCAAATAGGACAAAAACTATTTGCACTAAAAAAATAAGATTAAGGTAATTGGTCGAAGATGCCAATCAATAATTGCAATATTATATTCATGAAAGAGCTAGGTTATTAGCATTTTCATACATTCATAAATATCTAATCCATTTATCTTGTCATTAGGATGATGCGCATTCCCATTTTCCAGAATATGATGATCTCAAGTGGGTTAGTTTCAAAAGTTTAGTATACTTTATGGTGGCTCCCACACTTTGCTATCAGGTACTTTCACCAGACAATTATTTTGGTATCAAGATTCTGATCTTGTAATGGTATCGTGTTCTTTGATATGAGAGTACATTATGCTATAATTCTAATGTCATATGTAGCCTAGCTATCCTCGTACAACATCCATTAGAAAGGGCTGGGTGATTCAGCAGCTTGTTAAGTTGGTGATATTTACGGGCTTGATAGGTTTCATCATTGAACAAGTACTCTCTCTCTCTCTCTCTCTCTCTTGCTGTAATTGGCTGTAATTGCTGAAAAATGAGTTTGTAAGGAGAACCTTTTTCTTTGCAGTACATTAATCCAATTATCCAGAATTCTCAGCACCCTCTCAAAGGGAACTTTTTAAATGCTATAGAGAGAGTCTTGAAGCTGTCAATTCCAACTTTATACGTTTGGCTCTGCATGTTCTATACCTTTTTTCATTTATGGTAAGTCAAGATCTATAATTTCATTTGAAAAAAATTAGACTATTGAGTTTATTAAGTCTTATTTAGATGAAAGCAAAATACTCAAGAGCGTGTAATTGTTAAATTTGATTGGGTGACTAACTTTTCCAGAAGTTAAAATTTAGCAAAGAGACCAATTTATATATTTATATACTTAACACTCCCCCTCATGTGGATGGGTAAAACTGAAGAGATTGGCTTAAGCCCAACACGTGGATTGACTTAATTTAACTGGTAGTATTTTTTTTCTATAACTATTAACATGGGCATGATTTGAAGTTAGGAGTTAGGACCTCCTATTCTGATACCATGTTAAATTTGATCCGGTGACTAACTTTTCCAAAAGCTTAACTTGTTAGGAAAGAGACCAATATATACATTTATATTTTTGACAGGAACCATGAATTAGTAGCTTGAGATAATTTGTTTGTAGGTTAAAATTAAGAATGCCTTTTGTGCCAAACTAGGTTAAACATTCTTGCTGAGCTCCTTCGTTTTGGTGATCGTGAGTTCTACAAAGATTGGTGGAATGCAAAAACCATTGATGAGGTAGATACAGAATTGTAGAATTGTAGTCAGTCAGTTTGTTTAAATATATGCTTATTGTCTAACGCATGTTAGACACTAGAACTAAAACAATGCTTATTTTCTGTTTTCATATGCTACTGGGCTACATCAGTATTGGCGAATGTGGAACATGGTGCTATACTCTAACCAATTTTCTCTACTTCTTTTCATTGTTTTTCTTACATGCTTGGTGTTGTCAGTAACAATATAAAAGAATGCTATACTTACAATTAGATCAATATAAAATCTAGAGCATAGGTGATGTCAAAAATCAGTATTGGTGTTGTCAGCTCTGTCCTTCTTTGGATATATTTTCCATTTTGGATTCTTCTAGCCTGGGTTGTAAGATAAAGCTTATTGAATGACATTCTCAATCAATTTTAGTGACATTGCATCTTTTCTAATATTCTTCCTTTCAAGTTCCAGTTTGTTTACTCAAAGCAGATGATGCCCAAGTATATAAATGATTGTTTCTTGACTTTATTAGACCATTGAAAGTAGCTCAATAATATCAATTAAGACATTTTTTCCCCTCTGACTTGTGTTTGATCTCAATGAATATGCTTGATTATTTCTCCATTCTGCGAAGAAAGATCCTTGCTGAATTAGATTGGCATGCATACATTTCAACTTCTTCAACTCTCATATTTCTCATCCTTCAACCATTATTTTAATTGTATGATTGGTTACTATACATTTACACTAATATTTATTATGTCTGCTAAGGACATGTTTATGGAGCAAATAATTTTCTACATAACTATGGCTAAGAATACATTTAGATTTTGAAATAAATGGATATCTATGTTTGATATTCTGATAAAAACAAACAAATTTTTCTTTCTTATTTTTTTCTTCATCGGCATGCCCTTATGTAATGTCTCTGAAATTTTACATTTATATCATGTAAGATTTTTAAAAACATGCTTACTGGCTCTACTAGTCAGCTTTGTTTTTTGTCTATTGATGAAAATGGTGGTCATTCTCAGCCAGTTCACAAATGGATGATTCGCCATATCTATTTTCCTTGTTTGCAGAGTGGTTTACCAAAGGTACAATTTCTATTGTATCTATTGAATTGTCTTTCCATTTAGTTATTCCTTGATGAATATCTTTTTAGAGATTGAGTTATTTCCGGAACTGTGGCAAATTTCATATGAAGGCAATCTGAGGAGTGAGTTTTTAGGGGAGAACTTCATGGTGAAGATAGGGGTAGAACTGTGGTAGCTATGTGATGATAGCGAACAGTGGGGCAGGGAACCTAAAAAAATAATGTTCTTTTTTTAGATGGGGAAAGAAGGAAAAAGATATAGGAAGTTGAAAATGTTATGAAAGAAGAGAGAAAGTAGAGTTAGGGTTGAGAGATTACATATAGACTCTAACCCTGGGGAAGGTGGAGGAAAAAGGAGGCAGCAATACTATAGTGGTATAGTATAGTAGTACTGATGTGAGAAAATAGGAGAAGAAAGGAAAAGCAAAATAGAATTTCGCGTTGTGTGCGTGTGGGATATTGAGAAGCTACACTGACAACTTAGAAATCAGATAATGATAGAGAAACCTCATAGGAAAGCATATCAATGACTCCTTAATTACAACATTTCTACATATATTCTCAACATTATTTTTGTTTGCTTTTAATTAAATGTTTCATTGCAGGGTGTTGCTCTTGTTATAGCTTTCTTCTTTTCTGGTATATTCCATGAGGTAACTTGTTAATCACATCTGTTTAACTTCTTCCACGTACTGTCTAATTAAAGGTTACTCGGTCTTATTCCAGTTCCACCAAAGAAACTTTTAGTTTTAGCTTCATAAAAGAACAAATATATTGTGTATTTACTCATTCACTTCCAAGTACCTGAAACATGTAAAATTCTATTAGGAAGGCCATTGTTGGGATTTGCTTCATAATTCCATGATTGATAATTTTGGATATCAATGCTTTATGTATACTAGTTGAGCCATTTCTTTGAGAAGGATATTAAGTCTTTCGAACTAATTTGTCACAAGATAATAGGGTGCAAGTTGTCTTTGTCATCATCATATTTGGATAGTACAAGAATATAATTAACTTAATGGTAATACCAAATAATTTTTTCTTTATATTTCCATGTTTCCACGTCTTGATGGAATAAAGAAATGGTTATGTTGAGCATGACTCTATGGTTAAGGTTTAGAGTTTGGCTACGTAAAAATTTATATGGGCTTGAAGGTGGCAAAATTTCGGGTGGAGAGAGATGCATGTGAGAGCACTTGTACTCATAGGTTAACAAGATAGTTCAAGGCATGGTTTAAAATCTCGGTACCGGTACCGGTACCGGTATCGTACCGTACCGACACACGGTACGGGCCGGTACGAAAATATTCAAATGTAAAATACATGAATACAATATTTAAAATGCGGATGAATGACGTTCGTCGTATGGGTACATATCTTGGGCTTCGGGACATACACGACTAAGGTCAACACCGTAGGTCTCTAATGCCCATATTTGGAAATTTTCCCATGGCATAATGCCTCGGTATCCATTATACCACATTGACATTAGTGTTTCTTTGTTGGGATTTCAAGAACTAGACCCTGTATCATCAGTTGAGTAGGTACTGGATACAGAGTAGGTGGATTCAGAAACCTCTTGCAAACTACTCATCATATCGTGATGGTAATCTTGCAAAGCTGTCGGTCCACCTCCTCGACGCGAGCCTCTCTTCTTGTACACCTGAGTTGTTTGTCCGGTTCTAGCACCATGGTCATCATCTTGGGTGGCGTGATCGAAGTATTGCTCATTTGTCCATAGATCATCATGTGGCAGTGTTGATGGCACGACGGTGTCTTCTCCACCCGCTCCATCATCATCATCATCATCATCATCATCATCATCTCCTCCGTCTTCTGTGCTGCTACTGCAATGAACGGAGGGCTCGTCTTCTTCGTCCTCTTCTGCTTCTGCAATCGCATCCAAAGGATCAATTGGTCGTTTACCTTTGGCTTTGCCTTTTGCCTTTGAAGGTGTTGTCTTCTTTTTTCCCTTTGATTGGGAAGATGGAGAGTCTGATTCCGATCGGCGTCTTGCTTGCCGAATTTGTTGAGAGTCCAAAGGAGTAATGGCCATGTCTTCTGGTTAGCTCTCAGACTCAAGTGCATCAGATATAATTGGTGAAGGTCGGTCGCCTGGTTCATCAAGAAGAGGTTGGTCGCTCTCCATTGCACTCCACCAATCAATTATCGGGTCCACATCGTCTTGGACGAACTCGACATCGAACGGATCTACATGTTGAATATCTTCGTTTTGTAATGTTCGCATTCGAAGCCGCATGTTGTAATGAACGTATACTAGTTTCTCTAATCGGGCATATGAAAGTCGGTTGCGCGGCTTGGTATGAATCAAGGCGAAGGTCGACCAATTTCTCTCGCATCCACTTGATGATGTGGTTTGCGCGAGGATACGTGTTGCAATCTTTCAAAGAGTTGGAGCTTCGGATCCAAATTGCAACCATCATTCAACTGCAACAGATTTAAAATTGATATTAGTAACGAGATTACCAATTTTATCATTAATAAATAAATTGAAAAAAAATTATATCTACTTGGATCCATAGAATCTCGGCACGATATTGCAAATGGATCTCCGAAATTGCCACTTGAATCTCGGAAAAATCTTGATTCATTTAGAGCTTGTGCTGCTTCTCTGGTTGATCCCGACATTCGTTGTATGACCTTGCGAAACAGATATAACAAACTATCCATCGTTCCAAGATCATATCGATACTGGTATACGGGATTTAAATAATACGCTACAAAAAATTATAAATTTAATAAGTAATTTAGCATAATGAATTAAAATTAAATAAATTTCAGAAAATTAAATAAAAAATTACCCGCGATGTGTATGTCACGACCCATTTGATCCTCCCACCTCTGGGAGATAATGTCGATGAAAGGTTTATACTTGGTCTCCGAAATCATAACCCTCTTGATTTCTTCTTGTGCTTGGTGGATGTAGTGGTAGAGATGACCCATTTGAGGCGTCTTTTCCATATCCACCTGTCGTAGAACCTTGTACAATGGTTCTACGGCGACGACCATCTCCGCAACACAATCCCAGAAGCGTGTGTTGAGGATGTACTTCTCGGTTTGCTTTCCATTGGTAGTTCCGACATATCTTGATGTAGACCATTCCTCACTTGTAAACATTGATTGAAGGCCCACCTTACGTTGTTGGAGCGACCTTAATGTGATGAAATTGGTTGCAAAATGAGTCGCTCCCGGTCGAAGAATTTCACCTAAAATATGGAATTATTATTAGTAATTATCACATAAACTAATTAATAAATAAATACTATAAATTATTTTTAAAAAATACATTCTGTAAATTTTCTCATAAGGGCGTGTACCCATGTGTGGTTGTATATGAAGCGCGTAATTTGTTGCGCCTTCTTTACCGTCGTCTTCACCATCGGTATAACACCGATATCTTTCATCATTAAGTCTACACAATGGGCTGCACAGGAGTCCAATATATGTGAGAATAATCCAGTTCAATTATCTCACCTGCCCTTTTGCAATTGGCTCTGTTGTCGGTTATAATTTGAACAAAGTTCTGGGGTCCATTCTTCTCGATCACCTCCTTCATCAGCTTCGAGATGTAGACAGTGCTATGGACTTCATCGGACGCGTTCACCGACTTATGATAGATAACCCTCCTGTTGCAATAGATGAGGAAGTTGATCATGCTCATTCAGGTTGGCCCGGTCCAACTATCGCACATCAAACTGCATCCGTAATCCTCCCATTGCCGCTTGATTCCGTCGATCCATTGATTTATTTCATTGACCTCTTCTTCAAGGAAAGGTCCTGAAATTTCATACGGAGTTGGAGGGGTAATACCTGGGCCTACCTTTTGGATGGTAGACACCATAGTTCGGTAGTATGGGTTGTTGGCTGCATTTGCGAGAATCCGCTGAAGTGGAACCATTTGGAGATGGTTTTCCCCAACTCCCACTTCTTCGTCTTGCCCCAAGTATCGTCTATGCGCGGTTGCTTTGCTGATAAAGGAGGAAATACCCTGGGATCAAGATCAGAAACATCAACATTAGTTTTCCTACCACTTGTTCCGATGTTTGTGAAGAATCCACGAAGGCCTCCTCTGCTGCCTCCTCTGTTCTGAGTTTGAGGTGCTCTCATGCTAGAACTCCGCCCAATATAAGGATAAGAGGGAATTGGACCGCTTCGGTCCATTGCTCCGACAGCCGAAGTTGAGCCGACGCTGCTTATGCCACCGCTGCCATTGCTGCCGCCATATTCGAATTGAGATCTGGGATAATACATCTGTTCTCGTTCGAATTCAGCATGCTCCAATGAAGCTCGGATGCCGGCTTGAAGTTCCGCCTCCTCGTCGTAATGGCCACCTCGAGCCTCATAATGGCCACCGCTGACATCTTGGGTAGCTCGTCGGTCGAACTCGGCTTGTTGAGCTGCAGTCTTAAGACGTTGCTTCTTGTTGTTGTTGAGTTGCGCTTTGAACATCTTCCCAACTTCGACCAGTACTTTGGCGCAATTGACGACGTCGGGATATCCTCCGGCCAAGTGTTGCTTCAATCGAGTGATGCCTCCACCATGTGAAATCATATCACAGTGGAGGCATTGCCAGTGATGAGCCTTGTCCAACCGACGACCGTGCTGCCATGCGGGGTCGGCTTGAGATTTCGGCGCCATTTCGACAGAATTTCGACGTAGAACTTAATAAAAAAAGATGTGTGAGAGGGATTGAGAGAGATTGATGGATAGAGGGGTAAGTGATAGTGAAAGGAGTGTTTTGGGGGCTTTATATAGTCCCCAAAACACCACAAACCCGACCCCGAACGGCTAGAGAGCCGTTTGGGGTCATTGTTTATCATACCGGGCGGTATACCGACCGGTATGATTAAATACCGCCCGGTTTGGGCGGTATATATCAAATATCGCCCGATATCGGGCGGTACGAGCCGACATATGTGGCCGACAGCCTGACAGGGCCGTCGGCCACCCGTTGCCAATGGCGCTCAGCGCCGTTGGCAATGCCAACATTAACAAACCATCATACCGCCCTTACCGGGTGATATGATGGTATACCGCCCGGTATACCATATATACCCGATATTTTCAAATACCGGGTATATCGAATACCGCTAATCCAAAAAACCGGTAAATACCGGGCTTACCGTACCGTTTCGGCCGATTTTTTAAACCATGGTTCAAGGGACAAAAAACCAATGAGTTGATGTGTCATTTCTTATCTCTGTGGTATGGGTCTTTTATAGAGTCTTTATCCTCATCTAGGAGCCATGTTTTCCCTTCTTCAAGAGTCATGTTATGGGTATTGATTCAAGTTTATCCATTGGGCTGTATAATCCTTTATATAAACATAGTCATGAATGAACAAAAAATGGATTATATTCCTCAAATTATTCTCTCTTTTCCCTCAAACATTGTGTTCTCTCTTCAACGAATTCATCATGGTTGGAGGTCTCTTGCCCAATCTAGGATATCGTTAGTTGTCTTTATAATCGAGCTCGAGTTATTCCTTCAATATCTCACAGTCATGCTTACTCACCTGTGGATCTAGGAATGTAGTATTCCCCTTTTCACAGTGAAACCTATTTTCTTGGTACATATGTATACATGCTACATTAAGGTTTTATTTGGTTAACCCAGGAATTCATACTTGCAAGAAGTTGCATGTACTTTTCATAAATTGCATTCCCTTATAGACATCTTGAGAAATGTCTTAAACATGTTTGGTTGGCAATAAGAGAATTGTAACTTTCCAATAAGTAACTTTCTACATTTTGTTTGGCTTGACTATCAATTTTCCATTAAATTCACTTAAAATGACTAATACACCTCCACTCGAGTCTCGAAACTAGGATAACTTAACTAAAATTTTCATAATTAATTTTTCAAATAATACAGAAGGGATATTCTGTTCTGAGAAATCTATTTCTTTATAATTTGTTAAGGTAATCTTCAATAAGTGGTATTACAACATAAGAAAAAAATATTGTACTAGAAAAATAAAAGCAATTATAATATGGACAAGTTGTCCTCATGTGGAAGAGAAAAGGGTGTTATCATTTTTCTCAAGAGGCAATTTGTACTTTTATTCCCTTAAAGACACAGAAAGCTCTACCTACCTAGGGGTGGGTGTGTGTTACACCCCGCCTAGGCTTATCTCGATATAAGGGACCTTACCCAGGAGAAGTGTAACTAGCAACAGAACAACAAGCAAAAGTGGACAGAATTTGAATTTCAACAAGATTTACAACTCAAAGCCAAAGGACAATCCAATATGATAACAAACAATGAAAGTTCAACAGTCCATCTAGGAAAAAGGAGATCAAAATTCAGTCCAAAAGTCTTAAACAAGTCCAAAAATTAATAGAGTTTAATAGTTCAACTAAGGGAATAGGAAACTAAGATAACATGCGAAAGACGTCTAGCTTCTCCTCCAAAACTCTAGCTACCCCATAAAGATCTACTGCCATACCTAAGGATCTGAGGCAAAAACAACAAACATCGGCAAAAGGTTTTGCTGAGTAGGATTTCAACAATATGCTATGATGTCATGTATACAACGGAAGATATAATTCAACAATTTATTTAATGCTCCTACACCAATCAACTATGTCAACTATTATCTACATGCGTGCATGGTCATAGATCCAATCGAGAGCGTAGTGGACATGGGTTTCCCTCGCACTCTCACACCTCCAAGAGTGGCACCTCCAGCCCGCTTCAGCTAAAGATGTGACTATCTAAAAGATAGCCCGTCGACGTCTAACACCTCGACGCCGCACACGCACCTGTGTGATAAATAGGTGATCACCGGTGTCACTTGCCCTACACCTTGGGCAATATATCAACAGTGTCCAGAGCCATCGCCCAATAGTAGATCAACTATGCATCATATCAACAACTTACACTAGTGCAACTCAACTAATATAGAATGCTAGTAATCATGACATCATATATGAATTAAATATATAAACAACTGCATAATGATGTTATCAACAGATACGACATGCAACTATCTCTACTAGCATTCTCAACTAATAAGCATATGAAATATCTTGCTTGCAACATGTATCAATAAAATATGCATAAAGAGCTTCAACAGCAGTAGATATCAATTTTCAACGGAATAGAACAACAAGGTAATATTTCGACATAGGGTAACAATCGATCTAGGATGAGATTCACCTTAACAACTGTTATAACAACAAAACAACTCGGGTGGAAACCATAAAAACGAATAAAATAATATTTTCCGACTCGGCACGCAAAATAATACAAAAACACCCACTGGTTTCAACATCTGAAAGTCAAACGGCGAAACTGACCCCACCAATGAATTCGGGGCGTCGAGTAGATACAAATTCATATATAATATGTCTAATTTGACCAACTATAAAGCCGCAAAATAATATTTCTAATATCAACAAATATTCCAAATAACAACTTAAATAAGCTCCTGTTACAACGTTCGTAACAGTGCTATAATCCATAGATCACTTCTACATTTGTAGTGTTACTAACTACAACCCATAATGCCAACTTATTACATATATCATAATATATAACGCTGCTACTGGATTAAAGCATTAAGTCAAAATATATCACTGATACAAGGAAATAGCACCGATATATACTCTACCCTTCATCTTCCCAACCTAAACTAGGGCTTCCTGTGCCTTCCCCCATCTCCACCGCCGCCGCCGCCGCCGCCAGGAACCGAGCGGGCGATGAACTGGACGGCGCTATTGCCGACTGGCGAGGGTGGTCCGCCAATCGATGCCTCCGACCATCGCCGCCGCCACGGCGGACGAGCGGCGACGAAGAATCAGGGGTGGCGTCCCCCAACCTGGGGCGATCGCGCCCTTCGCGTGATGTCGCGCAGGGCGACGTCACACGCATGGTGACGCGCCCGGCAGCGACGCCGCGCGCGTGGCGACGCGTACGACAGCGACGACGATCTTGGCGGCGGCTTCGCACACAGCGACAGGACGACGTCTCGACAAACAACGACAAGAAGAGAGAACACGACGATACAACTTTAGATCCGAAATTTCAGAATACTAGAATGCATCAAGAACACATCAAAACTCGAGAAAATACAAGAAATTTCAGATCTACGACTCGACATGACATCAATGCAGAATCTAATCCTAAAAATGAGGTTACCCTACGCGAAAAGAAAGGAGTAGGACGGGAATCCTACCTAAAGGCCCACCAACCTCGGATGATTTTCCAGATTCTTCAAATCGCACACCGCCGCTACGATTCGCCACGTGCTCACGATCTCTGGGGTACACGTCGGCAGCAACTACGAGACAAAAAGGGGTTAGAGCGGCTTAAATAAGCGATTAGTCGCTCATTTTACGAAAATACCCCCGAACTACCAATTAATTGCAAAACAACCCCGCAATTAATCATACTAATTATTTAATAATTTTTGAGGGCATAACAATCCTCCCCACCTATAGGAATTTGGTCTCCAAATTTGAGTAGCTGTCTCAAGAAAATCGTGCTGGTCAACACGGACATATGCTCGGCCTGCTACTGGGTCAGTGCAAACGCTCTGGCAGACTGTTGGGTACTTTGTTGCGGGGCCCTCTGCCACCGCTGTTGAGAGCTTTGACCTCCTGCCTGCTGTTTGGTCGGACACTTTCTACTAATATGTGATGGCTGCTTGCACCTGTAGCAAACACTTTGATCATGCGGGCAATCCCTCGCCAAGTGACATGCATCCCCACACTTGAAACAATGCAACTGATATCTACTCGATTGGTCCCCCTGCATAGAAGATCCTTGTGGCTGAGTCGACATCATCCTCACTCTCTTCTGTTGGGGCTGAGAAATCTGAATATCATCCTCGTTGCCACCCTCGTCGTATAATGGATTTGACTGCTCTACCTGCTTTGCCGGCTCATCATAACCTCCACTCATCTGCTCCTGAGTTTGACCCGCCCAACTAGCTGTCGCCTGCTGACGATTCGGGTACATCTCCACATAAGTCACCTCTGCTCGCAGTGCCCACCTTAGAACTCTGTCATACTTTTCCACCTCCTCACTAGCCATCAGCCCCTTAATGGAGTTGTTCAGCCCATTGAAGAAGAACTCTGCCCGCCTGCTATCAGTGGAAACCAAATCTGGTACGAACCTCACGAGTGCATCAAATTCGTCAGCATATCCATCACTCGTCTCGTACCCTGACGCAGCTGAAGGAACTCTTGTAACTTCTGCCTCGCATAAGTGGTTGGATAATACTTCTTGAAGAATATCTTCAGGAATCTATCCCAAGAGACCACATTTCCTCTCAACATCCTCTGCTGCATCTCCCACCAAATCAGAGCCTCTCCAGTGAGGCAATAGGTCGGCAAACCGACCCGCTCCTCCTCAGGACAACCCATAACGCCAAAAGCTCGCTCCACCTCGCGGACCCACGACTGGGCCACCGCATGGCCCCAGAAAAACTGTCGAATTTGCCTCTCCCTAGGCGCAGAAGCTGATTCAGTCGATTCATCTTCTGTCTCTCATGGGACTCGGTCTAAACTGGATCATACTGAGCTATTGGCTGCATCTGCACCGGTGAATCCTCTGAAGGCTCCTTAGAAGCGAGCTCAAGAGATTCATCCTCACTGCGTGCGGAATCAGAATCAGACTCAGACTCATGCTGCGACTCCATCTGCTCGGTCTGTCCTCCCACTCGGCCACCCCGAGTACTACTCTGGCTAGGCCTACTGCTAGAGCGTGCCTAGCGTTGGAACTGCGCTAACGGAACATCATCCGCTAAGTGTGACTCGACTCTGGCCGGAACTGGACTGACCCGCTGAGTCTGCGTAGACTGCCTACCGCCTCGATCTCGACCCCGTCGTCCACCTCTGAAGGTAGTCCTGACACCCGCATTACCTCTAGCCTCCATATTTCAAAAAGGAAAGAACGACTCAGGTTTTAATTCCAATCAACATCCAAACAATTTAACAATCAACTTAAAGTAAGGTTGAATCTCATCCTTAAACCTAAACACCCAACCTTAAATCCTATGGAGGAGGACGATCCTAAGCTCTGATACCAAATTCTTACACCCCGCCTAGGCTTATCCCGATATAAGGGACCTTACCTAGGAGAAGTGTAACTAGCAACAGAACAACAACCAACAAGTGGACAGAATTTGAATTTCAACAAGATTTACAACTCAAAGCCAAAGGACAATCCAATATGATAACAAACAATGAAAGTTCAACAGTCCATCTAGGAAAAAGGAGATCAAAATTCAGTCCAAAAGTCTTAAACAAGTCCAAAAATTAATAGAGTTTAACAGTTCAACTAAGGGAATAGGAAACTAAGATAACATGCGAAAGACGTCTAGCTTCTCCTCCAAAACTCTAGCTACCCCATAAAGATCTACTGCCATACCTAAGGATCTGAGGCAAAAACAACAAACATCGGCAAAAGGTTTTGCTGAGTAGGATTTCAACAATATGCTATGATGATGTATACAACGGAAGATATAATTCAACAATTTATTTAATGCTCCTACACCAATCAACTATGTCAACTATTATCTACATGCGTGCATGGTCATAGATCCAATCGAGAGCGTAGTGGACATGGGTTTCCCTCGCACTCTCACACCTCCAAGAGTGGCACCTCCAGCCCGCTTCAGCTAAAGATGTGACTATCTAAAAGATAGCCCGTCGACGTCTAACACCTCGACGCCGCACACGCACCTGTGTGATAAATAGGTGATCACCGGTGTCACTTGCCCTACACCTTGGGCAATATATCAACAGTGTCCAGAGCCATCGCCCAATAGTAGATCAACTATGCATCATATCAACAACTTACACTAGTGCAACTCAACTAATATAGAATGCTAGTAATCATGACATCATATATGAATTAAATATATAAACAACTGCATAATGATGTTATCAACAGCTACGACATGCAACTATCTCTACTAGCATTCTCAACTAATAAGCATATGAAATATCTTGCTTGCAACATGTATCAATAAAATATGCATAAAGAGCTTCAACAGCAGTAGATATCAATTTTCAACGGAATAGAACAACAAGGTAATATTTCGACATAGGGTAACAATCGATCTAGGATGAGATTCACCTTAACAACTGTTATAACAACAAAACAACTCGGGTGGAAACCATAAAAACGAATAAAATAATATTTTCCGACTCGGCACGCAAAATAATACAAAAACACCCACTGGTTTCAACATCTGAAAGTCAAACGGCGAAACTGACCCCACCAATGAATTCGGGGCGTCGAGTAAATACAAATTCATATATAATATGACTAATTTGACCAACTATAAAGCCACAAAATAATATTTCTAATATCAACAAATATTCCAAATAACAACTTAAATAAGCTCCTGTTACAACGTTCGTAACAGTGCTATAATCCATAGATCACTGCTACATTTGCAGTGTTACTAACTACAACCCATAATGCCAACTTATTACATATATCATAATATATAATGCTGCTACTGGATTAAAGCATTAAGTCACAATATATATCACTGATACAAGGAAATAACACCGATATATACTCTACCCTTCATCTTCCCAACCTAAACTAGGGCTTCCTGCGCCTTCCCCCATCTCCACCGCCGCCGCCGCCAGGAATCGAGCGGGCGACGAACTGGATGACGCTATCGCCGACAGGCGAGGGTGGTCCGCCGATCAACGCCTCCGACCATCGCCGCTGCCATTGCGGACGAGCGGCGACAAAGAATCAGGGGCGGCGTCCCCCAACCTGGGGCGATTGCGCCCCTTGCGCGGGGCAACGTCGCACGCGTGCGGCAGCGACGTCAATCTTGGCGGCGGCTTCACGCATAGCGACAGGCCGACGTCTCGACAAACAACGACAAGAAGAGAGAACACGTTGAGATCCGACGATACAAGCTTAGATCCGAAATTTCAGAATACTAGAACGCATCAAGAACACATCAAAACTTGAGAAAATACAAGAAATTTCAGATCTACGACTCGACATGACTTCAATGCGGAATCTCATCCTAAAAACGAGGTTACCCTACGCGAAAAGAAAGGAGTAGGACGGAAATCCAACCTCAAGGTCCACCAACCCCGAATGATTTTCCGGATTCTTCAAAGTCGCACACCGCCGCTACGATTCGCCACGTGCTCACGATCTCCGGGGTACACGTCAACAGCAACTACAAGACAAAAAGGAGTTAGAGCGGCTTAAATAAGCGATTAGTCGCTCAGTTTATGAAAATACCCCCGAACTACCAATTAATTACAAAACAGCCCCACAATTAATCATACTAATTATTTAATAATTTTTCAGGGCATAACAGTGTGTAAGCTACTTGTTTCATTGTGCACACATGTTGTCAACTAAACAAGGGATTAACATGCTACTTCCCGCGTAATTTTATGCCAACCAAATGACACCTAAATTTGATATTTCCTTACAATGTCTTTTTCTTTTGTCGTCGTATTTCACCATCAAGCTTCCATGACAATAATCATATATATTCTGCTATGGGCTATACGATTCATAACAATTTAGAAGCTTGAATTATGTAAATTGCTCTGTTTTTTTATTACTTGTAGTAACGGCATTCATTGTCTTTAGGGTAAGAATATGAATTTAAGTTGTAGTAGTCAGTGCTTTTCCCTCTAATGTTATCATTAAATTTCTCTTATTTAAGTTTCCTTTTCATTTAAAAGTTAATTATTTATCCTTTGATCTAACAACAATTTAAACTATATACAGTTATCTGTAGCTGTTCCATGCCACATATTCAAGTTCTGGGCATTCGTAGGAATAATGTTTCAGGTAAACATATATAAATCAGTTGTTAGAGAAAGACTTATGTAGCCGACTCCAATGAGTTGTGACGAGCAGATTGATTGTTTATCGTCGTTGTTGATTATTCGTTTTACTTCGATGATATTAGCATTTTTGTTTGACAGGTTCCTCTGGTCATCTTCACTAAATACCTCCAGAGCAAATTCAAAAACACAACAGTATGTTGATTTCTTTTTATGAGATTTTTTTTTGCAAACTCAGCATTTTAATTTGTGTCGGATGTCAATCGAGCAGGTCGGTAACATGGTTTTCTGGTTGTTCTTCTGCATCCTGGGACAACCCATGTGTGTGCTCTTGTATTACCATGATGTGATGAACAGGAAAGGCCAAGTCTGAAACTACTTGCAGCAGCTAAACTTACACTGCCAAGGATGCAGTATTTTTGCATACCCAACTATATAATGCTGGCAAGCATGTAGAAAAGCCTCTCTGCATGGTCTGTGAATGAGCCATGAGGCCTAAATCTCACAATGTGTTCAACATTGTTATGAAAAGAAGAAAGTATGAATTAGCTCTTTTGTTGTTTGATTAATGTGCAGTTAATTTACTTTATACATTCAGAATCTATACCAACCACATTAATTAAGTAATTGCAGTTTAGAGTTGTTGTAGTAGTTGCCTTGTTGTAGTACCAACGGTAGTTGGTACAAGTGGTTCGTCACTTGTTCCCTTTAAGCAAGGTCTCGGGTCCGAGTCTTGCGAATGAAGAAAACTATATTGGGAGAGCTTTACCCCCTTAGTAGGCCGACCCAAAAAAGCTCGTGCGTAGTGTTTTATGCATATTTTTTACGTCTTTGTACTTCTTGTAACATACGCCATGTGCATATTGTAATACTCTAGTTTAGTCCTACGTTCTCGTCAAGACCCAACTCGAGTCTAACACAATTCAAAATCACACCCAAGTCGAAGGCATGTGAGTCCTAACCTAGTTGCGGCTCCATTACAGTTCTTTGACAGTCCTTTTCCACATAGGCTCTCTCACCATGCGACTAGGTTTGCTGTGATACTATTTGTCACAACTCACTTGATGGAATAACTAATCCACCAACTTCATAAGTCAACCTATTGACTTAATTAAAATACTCAAGCTGAAGTTAGTTAATGATAGTAGACTCATCAAATCTTATAAGTCAAATACCTTATCCGATATACTTGAGACACTAAATTGGAGCATTACAATTATTAACTCATTTCCTCTTCCTTTTCATTCCCTCCCCTTTGCGCTTAACTAAACAAAATTAAAGTAAAATAATAGCTCGGATTAATGATCATGAATTTTCTCCAAAAATATTTGAGCAACGCATTCACAAATCCATCAAATTATTCTTCTCCAGAATTATAACTACGTGAAAAATCAGAGTTCGTCAATATGAATAAATACATAGTTTTTCCAGATAAGACGAGCTTTTTTTTCTATTTCTTTTTTTGTTAAAAAATCCACCATTAATTTGCCTGGGCCACCGTCTCCCGCATCTTCCAAACTGACCACCGTCTGCCGGCCGGCAAATCCTCCTCTTGCTCACTTAACCTGCGGTCACGACGACGGCGTCTCGTCGGGGTAGAAGAATGAGTTGTTCCGCGACGCCTGCCGTGACTTGGGCGTCCTCGGGTGGTAGTACCGCTGCCGGTTGCCCTTCTCGTCCACCACCACCACCTCCTCCTCCTCCTCGTCGCTCGCCACCTTGCACTTCTCCCCCAGTATGATCGTCTTCTTCCAAATCGTGTCCTCCGACTCCCCCTTCCGCTCCCGCCGGCTCATCCGCAGCTTGTCCGGCAGCCCCTTGCCGAAGCTCATCGACATCTTCCGCTTCGTCGAGGCCGACGGCGGCAGCATCGTCGGGGGGAGCGGCCCGTGCGTCGCGACGGCGTCGGGCGCGATCTCGATGACGGTGACCGGCTCCACGTCCGCGCCCTGATCCGCGGGCTTCTCGTCGTGCTGCTCCGATGTCGGCGCCGCGGCGTCGACGGATGCGGGCTTCGCGACGGACTCATTGGGCGGCGAGGCCGGGGAGTCGGGCGAGGGCTTTCTGGAGGACCTACGGTGGCAGGTGGCGCACAGGGATAGCACGACCGTCACGGCGGCGGCGACCCATGCAACGAGGAGGAAGATGGAGAGAGAAGGGTGGAGGACTTGGGGAGGAATTGGAATTCTTCTTCCCATGCTCTCCTCACAAAAAACAGTGCTGTAGAAGCTTCATTCCGGTCGAGTAAGAAGAAGAATTAAAGCAACGAGTGAAGGTAAAAGAATTAATTGATTCCTCTTTTGAATCGATGAAACTGGAAAAGGAAGGAGGGAGGAGGGAGAGATAGAGAGAGAAGAAATTGATGGTTTGCGATTAGATTTGGTGGTTGTAGTTGGATTAGTTGTTAGTTATTTGTTCGGCATGGAATATATGCTAATAAAAGTAGGAAGATCTAATGAATTAGCAAAGACAGCTAACAAAAGCCACATATAGAAAGCCTATTTAAAGCATAGAGTTGACTCGTTCTGTCTTTACCTGCCTGCAAGTCTGTCTCTAAAATGAAGAGGTGAGCAACACGTTCATCTGAGTGGGTTGACCATCTTTTGTTCTGCTTACTCGTTGACATGGGCGGAGCTGCTTTAGCAACTAGCAAGACGGTGGACAAGTATCCCTCCGCATTTTTAATTATTATTATTATTATTATTTAAATAATTTGAAATTTAATAATTAAAAATTACAAAGACAATCTTGATTTTATTTTTATTCCTTCGTCATTTACACATGGTGTTACTTGAGTTAGTCTCATCCTTACACCCATATTGCCACGTCTTTTTGTCCTCGTAACCACGAAAACCCGTACCCAATCTCTTAGCCCCCCTAAATTCTTGTCGCGGCTGTGCCCAACTCCCAATTCCTCCACATCATGCGTAACTCCCTTTGTACCCAGTTCCCGACGCCTTGATCTTGTTCATGCGCAATAGCCCAAACAGGGCTCATGCCCCATGCATGACTAGCTAGCCTTCAGTGTCTCGACCCCACGTGTAGTCCTTACGCACAACAACTCTCGCACGCAGCCCTAGCTCGGTAGTGGCGACATGCCCCTCTTTGTTTTTTTTTAAATTTACCTTCCCTCGTTTTGATTCTCGGCTCCGTCATTGACTCGTTGAAGATTATATTATATATACCTAGATAGCAAAAACATGCATTAAATCTGTATATATATAAGGGTACTACGCATATATAGGGCCTCAAACTTAGAGGTGGAAATGGGTCAGGCCTGCCTGTGGGGTCCAGAACCGCCGCTCGCGGTGGAGGACGAAGCAGCTCGAGCGGGACTTGGGCACCCTCGTGGCCCGACACGACGCCCTCAAGCTCAAGTGCGACGCGCTCCGCCGCGAGAACGACGGTCTCTTGGCCCTGGTGAGCACGCGCGTTCCAAAGAATTGAATTGAAGTTGGTAATTTCCATGTCTCGTTTTCGATCATTATACCACTGGAATGATTAATTGAATTCAGATCGAAGAGCTTAATGCAATGCTTGTAGACTCTGGAACAGAGCCAGAGATCGAAGAAGCGAAGGAGAACCTTGATCCATTGATCATCGATGCATCTGATAGTGACTCCTATAGCCGCGTGGCGTTCAACAACGTAACGAGCCATTAATTACACCTCGTGCAATACATAATCTGCAGCAGCATCATGTTCTTCCTTGCCCTTATAACAAAGCAGAAGAAAGCGACGACGCCTACCACCAGTAATTGGTTGATGAGGAGGAGCTATAGTTAGAGTTGTAACTACGGTGCACACGAAGCAATCTCACTTCATGTGCCCAAGGGACGGGCTGGGCTCACCCCTTGGGGACGTGGACCGTGCTCGGCACGTGGACCGTGCTCGGCACGGGCCTGGGCCTGCTCCTGCACTCGCAAGCTAGGCCTGGCGCCGCCCAGGCCTATCTTGGTCTGCACTTGGTTTTTTGTGCCAGACTTGAGTAGTAACTACTTTATTTAATAAAATTGTATATATACATATATATATAAAGACTCTTGGTATGGTGGTTAGTTCACCACAAAAAAACTTAAAGATCGGCGGTTTGAATCTTACCTCCGGCCTTTAATTGGCCATTGCCACCTCTACTCAAACTAGCTGAGCCTAGTTGAGTTTGGCTTGCTCAACCTTACCTAGTCAAATTTTATTTAATTGAGCTCAAGCTCAAAACTTGATTTATTTACAGAAATCAAGCTAGCTTGAGCTGGGCTCATTTAAATTCTATCAAACTTTGTGATCAGCTCAAGCTAGTGTTTGATTCAAACTTAACTCATCTAAGTTTTGTTTATCATGTCTATCAAGTTTGACTCAATCTTTAGCTCATTTAAACCATTTTATCAGATGCTTATAGATGGAGCTTGAATCCACTGTCATGCTTATGGAGCTTGTATAAGGCTACCAAGCCAAATGAGTATTAGAGGTAGGGATGATAATATTACCTGTACCCGCGAATATCCGTGGATATTTATCCCAACATGGGTCAGGTATGGGAAACATATTATATCCACGGATATGAGTACGGGTATAAATTTTTACCCATTTAATAAACGAGTACATGTACAGATATATATTATACTATCCACACCCGCGGATACTCGCTATTCATCAATATATATATATAATTAAATTTATAATTTTATATATTAATATCTAATGGAAAGTTTAAAAATAATTTTAAATAATTTATTCATTAGATTTCATTTATTTAATTATATCAATTCCCAATTCTAGTTGAGAGTACTTTGATTTTAAACTGGATTATTAGACGAAAATGACATTAACTTTCACGAATTTCTTAATTTTGGTCAATCATTTGATTGGTCTCAATTGTATATAAGAACTTTCGAATTAGTTTCAATAATGATCTCCCGTCTGTAAACCTTGAGTATAGCCGTTATTTTGCTGACGTGGCGATCCATAAATGATTTAAAAACCCTCTACTTGTCATGTCGGCGTTCTCTCTCTCTCTCTCTCTCCTGTTAACATACACAGCTCGCTCTTCCACCTCGACGACTAGGGGCACGACCAGGCTTTCATCGATGCGCTCCCCATCTTCCTCTATCAGGACCTTGTCGGCTCCAAGGAGCCATTCGACTGCGCTGTCTGCCTTTGCGAGTTCGACGACGAGGATGAGCTCCAACTGTTGTTCGCATGCGGCCACGCCTTCCACCTCGGCTGCATCCACACGTGGCTGCTTTCCAACTCCACCTGCCTGCTCTGCCGGGGCTCGCTCTACCTGCAAGGGGACGCGGCAACCGTGGAGAACCCAGTGTTCGATTTAGGGGACTCGAGGGAGGACGACGACGACGAAGAAGCCGCATGGGAGGCGGCGCGTGGCGGCTGCCGAGGAGGGCTCTCTTGATCCGGACGAGAGTGTTCCCAGTGAGGCTTGGCAAGTTCAAGAGCTTGGGCGATGGAAATGGGGACAATGACGATGACGACGACGAGGGCGGCGATGTCTCTATTGCCATTGGCAATGGAAGATTTGATGAAGGGGAGACCAGCAGCAGCAGCTTGGAAGTAAGGAGGTGCTTCTCAATGGGCTCATATCAGTATGTAGTCATCGACGCCAATCTGCAGGTGGCTTTCAAGAATTGCTCCGCCATCAGGAATGGCAGGTGGAGAGGAAGGGAAGCAAGAGAGAGCTGTACAGAAAACGAGGCCGTGGAGGGAAATAGACCCGGCATCGGTGGGCAGCGTGAGAGCAAGGAGGTGCCATTAAAGGGGCTCAAGAAATGAGATAAATCTAGAACTTGGAGCAATTTATGATACAGAAGAAAGAGTCTATTCAAGGAAAGCAACAGATTTCTTAGCTGGTGTTGTTTTGTTTGCATGGGAAAGGCCATGGAATGAGTGTGAGTTCCATGTTATTTAACACATGTTGTCAATTCTCAAGCACATGTTATTTAACACTACTCTCCAAGTTAGGAGAATATACAATCCACAAACTCCCAGATCTTGCTGATAGCCCCAGTGTCAATACTTCTATTGTTATAGACCGTAATTACTAAGTAGTCTAAAAGTCTATTGTCTTCAGAATCATGTTGATAGACACTGACCTTGTTCATCAGATTGTTAGTAGCCAATGCCATAATTTTTTACTGGCAGAGTCCCCAAAGATAAGCTGCTTGTGCTTAATGTTGAACCAAATTATATGGTCAACACTTTATGTTGACTTTTACTTAAGTATGTACTCTGTTTTGTCATTTAGTACATTTACTAGTAATCTTGGATTGATGTAATTAGACGGGTTACTTTCTTATTGGTCCAATTTGAGATTGTATCCAGAAGCTTCAGTGACTATATAAGCCGAAGACATTTCATTTCCTAAGGTGTTGTTTTTGGCACCGTCATCTTCTTCTTCGAGGTTTTCCTCTGTAATAGTTCTAGGTTTACAATTCCTCAATAAAAGCCTTCATTTCTTTTGTGTCTCTGCTCGATTGATACACGATTGGCTCAGCTATTTTTAACAATTGGTATCAGAGCGACAGAAATAGCTCAATGGCGTCAGCTGGCCAGGTGAATCCTTCGGTTCCACACTTTGATGGTGTGGAGTACGAAGATTGGTCGCTGATGATGCAGACGTTCTTCATATCTCAAGATCTATGGGAGATTGTCTCGAATGGATTCATCGAAGAGAACTTGAATGCCGGAGCTCTGCAAGAGATCAGGAAGAAAGACGCGAAGGCGTTAAGCTTCATCCAGCAATCGTTGGATCGGAAGGTCTTCAAGCGGATCTCTGGAGCTAGATCGGCAAAAGTGGCTTGGAATTTGTTGATGAATGCGTATCAAGGCACAACTAAAGTGAAGAAGGTCAAGATGCAAACCATGCGTCAGATATTTGAAGATTGCTTTATGAAGGATGAAGAAGATGTGAGCCAGTATGTAGCTAGAGTGCTTGATTTGGTGAATCAGATGATTCAGTATGGAGAAGACGTACCTGAGCGTCGGATTGTAGAGAAGATTCTGTGGAATCTTATCGATAAGTATGATCACATTTCCGCTGCAATTGAAGAAGGTAATGACACTGAGAAAATGACCACCGATGAGCTGTTGGGATCTCTCTTGTCTCATGAAGATCGACTGAAGAGGCATGAGGAGAGAAGAGAAGAACGAGCACTGAAGTCCAAAGCAGTGGACATTCGACATAAAGGTCACTGGACTAAGAAGGAAGTTCATCATCCTGCCAGAAAGTTGGAGAAGAAGATTGCTGATTCGAGTGATGATTCTGGTGAAGACTCTGATTCCAGAAGCCAGGTATCCTCTTCTTCAAATAGATCAAAGCATAAGTCATTTAAGAAGGTTCAATGCTACTATTGCAAGAAATATGGCCATATAGAAAGATTTTGCAAGATTAAAGCTAAGCATATGAGCAATTTAGCAAGAGAAAATGATGAAGAAGAGTCTGAGGTAGTGTTAATGGCCAGTGTTAATAACAAGATAGGTGAATGGTTCATTGACAATGGGTGCAGTAATCACATGTCCAATGAATTGAACTTGTTCACTGGTTTAGATAGGACTCATCTAGCTGAGGTCAAGTTTGGAGATGGATCAGTTAAACTAGCAAGAGGAAAGGGGCATTTGAAACTTAATCAAAGTAATGATAAGTTGATTAGAAATGTCCTATATGTTCCGGAGTTAGATTCCAACCTGTTGAGTGTAGGGCAGTTGATGAAGGAAGGTTTTTCCTTGGTGTTTGAGGGTGAAAGTTGTATTGTGTACACTGATCACACCAAGAAATGTGAGCTAATAAAGGTGCTAGTAGCTAATAACAACCTATTTAGCTTCAATCCTCACTTAGCTGGCCATGCTCTCAAAGCAAAGGTGTCAGATGTGGATTGGCTATGGCATAACAGGTTCGGCCACGCTAACATGGACTACATCAAGAAAATGAGCTCCAAAAGCATGGTAATTGGCTTGCCTAAGGTGAATGGAAATCTGGAACAAGTCTGTGATGGTTGTGTCTTGGGGAAAATGCACAAGCTACCTTATCCAGCTAAGACTTTTACTAGATCATTTATGCCATTACACCTCATTCATTCTGATGTGTGTGGACCTATGCAGGAGAAGTCCTTGAGTGGATATAGATATTTCATGCTAGCTGTTTATTGATGATTGCAGCAGGTATGTGTGGATTCGGTTTCTGAAATTTAAATCTGATGCTTTCAATCAATTTAGAGATTTCAAACAGAAAGTAGAAGCTGAATTGGAGACCAAAATCAAGATACTCAGGACTGATAGAGGAGGAGAGTATTTAAGCTGCAAATTCAATGAATTTTGTGATGATTTAGGAGTTAAAAGGTAACTTACAGCAGGGTATTCTCCACAACAAAATGGAATCGCGGAGAGGACAAATAGGGCTCTTACAGAGATGGTTAGAAGCATGTTAAAAGCCAAGAGTATGCCCAAAAGTCTTTGGGCTGAAGCTACACAAACTGGAGTGTCTCTGATGAACAGAACATACTTCTCAGCCTTGAAAGATGAGACTCCTTATGAAGCTTTATACAAGAAAAAGCCTCATGTTGATCATCTAAAAGTGTTTGGCAGTGTAGCATTCACACACATTCCTCACCAACTGAGAAAGAAGTTGGATGATAAAAATGTAAAGTGTGTGTTTCTTGGTTATAGCTCAGAGTCCAAGGCCTATAGACTGCTTAATCCCAAAACCATGCAAATCATTGTTAGCAGAGATGTTATTGTAGACGAACATCAAGCTTGGAATTGGAATGAGCATGATGAATTTGATAAGCAGATATCAAGAGAAGGCCATAGACAAGGAAATGAGATGGTGGAGCAAGTGAATGATGGAGATGAAGGACCAGTGAAATCTGAAGCTGATAACAATGAGGAGAATGCTTCTGAAAACGTATTATCAGAGGAAGCTCAAAACATAGGTGGCACTGTATTGAATGATATAAATGAAGAGGATTCTGTACCTAAGAAATTTAGAAGTCTAAGTGAGATTTATGAACTCACACAACAGTGTAATTCAGCTCAGGTAACAGAACCTCTCAATTTCTCAGAAGCTTGTAAAGACAAATTGTGGATTGAGGCAATGGACAAAGAGATGAGCTCAATAGAGCAACATAACTCTTGGGAACTGGTTGACCTACCAAAAGGAAAGAAACCAGTAGGCTTGAAGTGGATTTACAAAGCTAAATATATGTCTGATGGAACTTTGCAAAAGTACAAAGCTAGACTGGTTGCAAGGGGTTTCATGCAAGTTGAAGGTGTGGATTTTCAGGAAATATTTGCACCAGTTGCTAGGATTGAAACCATCAGAGTTCTAGTTGCTTTAGCTGCTTACAGAAACTGAAAATTATTTCAGCTGGATGTGAAATCAGCCTTTTTGAATGGTGAACTGGCTGAAGAGGTATATGTAAGTCAACCTGAAGGATATATTGTGAAAGGAAATGAAAACAAAGTCTACAGATTGAGAAAAGCATTTTATGGCCTGAGACAAGCTCCCAGGGCATGGTATCAAAAGATTGATCAATACTTCATTGACCAAGGTTTTAGGAGGAGCCTTAATGATCATACACTATACATTCTCAGAAATGAAGAAGATATACTACTTGCTTGTCTGTATGTTGATGACCTTTTGTTAACAGGAAGCAGTGATAGTTTGGTGCAAAGTTTCAAGTTGCATATGTTCAACAAGTTTGAAATGACTGACTTGGGAGAAGTCAATTATTTTCTTGGCTTTGAAATTGGAAGGTCAGATGAAGGTTTTTACATGTGTCAGAAGAAATATGTGAGAGACATGTTAGAAAGATTTAACATGTCCAATTGCAATCCTGTTAAAACTCCTATGTCAACAGATTTAAAATTGAGTTGCAACATGGATGAAGAAAAGACTGACAGAGAAGTATATCAACAAATCATTGGTTGTCTTATGTATTTGACAAACACAAGGCCTGATGTAATGTTTGCAGTAGGTGTTCTGTCAAGGTACATGAAGGAACCTTGTGCTACACATATGATTGCAGCCAAAAGAGTAATGAGGTATATAAAAGGAACTGCTGAACTTGGACTTGTCTACAGGAACAACCATGAAATGATTCTGTCTGCAAATGCAGATGCTGATTGGGCTGGATGTAGTGATGACAGAAAAAGCACCACTGGATATATACTATGTCTTGGTTCATCTGCAGTATGTTGGAGTTCTAAAAAATAAGAAACTGTAGCTCTCTCAATAGCTGAGGCAGAATACATGGTTGTATCTGCTGCAGCTTGTCATGCTATATGGCTAAGAAGGGTTTTGAATGAGCTGGAATTGCCACAAACTGAAGCTATAACACTGTGGTGTGATAACTCATCTGCCATAGCTATGTCTAAAAATCCAGTTCAACAATCAAGGTCAAGACACATTGATACAAAACATCATTTTGTTCGAGAGTTGGTAAGTGCAGGAACACTTGAGCTTAAATATTGCACTTCTCAATGTCAGTTGGCTGACATGTTCACTAAAGCATTACCAGCTGATAACTTTGAAAGACTAAGAGATAGACTAGGACTACTGAAGATATAATTTGAGGAGGAGTGTTGAACCAAATTATATGGTCAACACTTTATGTTGACTTTTACTTAAGTATGTACTCTGTTTTGTCATTTAGTACATTTACTAGTAATCTTGGATTGATGTAATTAGACGGGTTACTTTCTTATTGGTCCAATTTGAGATTGTATCCAGAAGCTTCAGTGACTATATAAGCCGAAGACATTTCATTTCCTAAGGTGTTGTTTTTGGCACCGTCATCTTCTTCTTCGAGGTTTTCCTCTGTAATAGTTCTAGGTTTACAATTCCTCAATAATAGCCTTCATTTCTTTTGTGTCTCTGCTCGATTGATACACGATTGGTTCATCTATTTTTAACACTTAAATCTATCTTGTGCTGATGTCCATTAGCCAAGCTCATAGTACCACTTGTCTGGATGTTGGTGCAGATGTGCTTCCATACAAAGACTTATTTGTAGTCCTCTGCTCTCTTGTGATGGTGATCATTGATCTTATGGGGGAGAAGATGAAAATTCTGCCAGTTGCATTCTATCTCATGACACCAAAAAGGATGAAGAGGTAGAAGTTGCACTGTTTACTGGGTAGAGCACAGGAGCCAGTAAGTAGTAGAAAGGAGGCAACATCGTCGAACAATTTGCTTCAATGCATCGATGAAGAAGAGTACGAGGATCCGTCGAGGCTGTCATGACTGACGTCGAAGGATGAATTGTAGGTTGCGTCTCAAAACACCATGTTTGAAGGCCGAGATGCTGCGAGGTGATGACGGTCCGACTTTATGCAAACGTCGATGAAAAAACAAGGTCTTTCACGACGCCACTGTCGAAGAAATGGAATGTTGTTGTGTCTATGGATCAACTCAAATGAGCCGCCAAGGCTCGATTGCGTGGAGAAGATGACGGGATCGATAAGGCCGCTGCTACGTCCTCTTGCAAGAGGAGAATGCGCGAAGAGAACTTCTATTGACTAGATCAATTTGGTGAGGTTATACTCGGTCTTCAAGCTGTACTTTTTGGCCTAGAAAATCGTTGCTTGACTTCGCTAGTTTCACTATGAGTCGATGAGAGCAATCCGAGATGGCATGCGAGCAGCAGCTGGAGCTCGTCCTTGTCGTCGAACTCGCAGAGGCAGACAACGCAGTCGAATGGCTCCTTGGAGCCGACGAGGTCCCGAGTCGTCTAGCTAGGTGGAATAATGAGTTGTGTATGTTAACAAGAGAGAGAGAGGTGGAACCAGTAGATATTAAAAGAGCTGACATGGCAAGCGGGAGGTTTTTAAATTATTTATGGATCATCACGTCAGCGAAATAACGGTCATACTCACGGTTCACATACGAGAGACTATTATTGAAACCAATTCGAAAGTTCTTATATACAATTGAGACCAATCAAAGGATCGACCAAAATTGAGAAATTCGTGAAAGTTGAGGTCATTTTCGTCTAATAACCCTTTTAAATTTGATGTTGCACAAATGATTATCGTTATTTTTAAAGATAATTTTATGATTTAAAATTTAATTATTACGTAATTTATTTTATGGATTAATATTATTTCTTAATCAGATTATTAATAGTGGTGAGATGAGAATCGTTCATGGTATAGTATTATAATAAAGTGAAACTTTTTGTCATATATTAAATGGGTATCCGCAGATATCCGCGGGTATCAATTACCTGCGAGGGAACGGGTGACGAATACCCGTCGTGGGTGTGGGTGAGGGTACGGGAGACAAGTTTAGTAAATAGGTGTGGATGCGGGTGTGGCACTATCTGCCCCGAACCCATCCCATTGACATCCCTAATTAGAGGGAGGTAAGAAATAACCATAAAAGGTGAAACATTGAATTCTAACAATTAAATTTTCGACTTTCCCGAGTAAGTTTTAATTAATTTGATTATCAAAGAAAATGTTCAAGATTTCAACATTCTGATATTCTTTTGCAAGTTGATTAATTGGACTCTAATGCTTTGTTTGAATACAAATGCGAGGAGGGATGATGAGGGGTGGGGAAGGAAGGGAAAGAATAAAGAGGAGTTGAATAAAAATTTGAGTGGTATGGTAGGTTTGGATGAGTTTCTAACATCTCAAAATCTCTCTTATTCTTCTAAAATTGAAAGTCAAAAATAAAATAATTAACCCTTCCATTCTCCGTCCCTCCTTATCTTTCTATTCCACAATCCAAACAAATCCTAAGCACAATTTTACTCGACCGATAAGTATTCAAGGTTCAAGAACTTGAGCACATTAGAGATCAGACCAGCTCAAAAAGATTCATCTTGGATAAGCTATTCCGGCCTAGCATCTTTTGAAGTTTTGGAGTAGCAAAAAGTCGTTTGCTTAATTAGAAATACAAAAAAAAAAATTGATTATAAAAAATTTTATACTTTAAGGTGGTGTTAACCAAAAAAATCCAGCAAACAACCTTAATCACTATTTTGAAAATTGTATCAAACAGCTAGATTGATTAAATTGAGAATTGGTTTGAAATTTAATTTAGTCTAATTCCAATATTAATTTAACAAAATAAACCAATTAATCCAGGTTAGGAAAAGCCCATGAAGATTTGGGCTAAACCCAAATTCAAATCATTGGATTAAAATTATTAACACTTCTATGATATAGAATATAATAGGATAGATAAGATAAAAACTGAGAGAATATTTGATAAGAGTTTTCTAATCCAGTGTGATATAATTCATTTATATGTATATTTTATTAATGGAAACATGTTAACAAAACATGGTTTGACACCCCTACTTGTTGCAATATATACTTTTTTTTTAGTTAGGGTAAATAAACTTAACTTTACTTAAATTAAATTAAATTACATCAATTGATATTAATTAAATTATAGTATAAATTAAATTATGTTTTTTTAATGTAGAAGAGAACTTATGATTATTTTTTTAGATTATTTAAATTAAATTAGATAACACTACTAGAAATTGAGTCTTCAGCAACGGCTGCTCAAGCCATTGCTATTTGCAACAGCATTCTTACGGTCGCTCAAGTCATTGCAGATATGTTGTATCTGCAATGGCTTTCTAACGGACACGCGAGCCGTTGCTGATGATTTTAATTATCAGCAACGGCTTTATAACGGACAAGTGAGCCGTTGCTGATGATAACTTATTAGCAACGGCTTTCTAACGGGCAAGTGAGCCGTTGCTGATAAGTTTATATAGGTTGCAGATCGCGCCCACCCCTTCTTCCTCCCGCTGCTGTCGCCGCCTCCTCCTCCCGCCTCTCGCTGATGCCCCGCCGAGCTGCCGCTGCCGATGCTGCCGTCTGTCCTCGACCGCCGATTTCAAGTATTCATCGCCGCCCGGCCATCTCTTCCCATTGCGGCCGACGAGAAATCCGATCGAAACCCTATTTTTAGGGTTTCGGCCGGCGATGGACGGCCGATGGCCGCCATTGGATCTTGTACAGTGTCCGGACACTGTACACCGGCGCCAGAGTCCACCGAACTCTAGCGTCGAAAATTGTAGATTAATTTTTATTTATTTATTTATTTATTTGTTAATTAATTATTTAATTAATTATTTAGATTAATTGTTTAATTTGTTAGATTAATTTTTAGGGTTTAGATTAATTTTTAGAGTTTATATTAATTTTTAGTTTAATTTAGTTAGATTAATATTTAATAATGGTAGGTTAATTATTTAAATTAATGAAAATGATGTAGATTAATATTAATTAATTAGTTAAAATATTTTTAATTAGTCCAAAGTTGTCCTAAGTGGACTCGCGTCGGAATTGTCCACTTCGGCATTGTGCCGGAATCGTCCACTTCGGACGCGCGCCGAAATAGTTCATTTTGGACTCCTGCCGAAATCGTCTAATTTGGACTCGTGTCGGAATTGTCCAATATGGACCCGAACTGACTCGAAATATTTAGAAAATAGTCATCCATCCGACGAGTTGATATGTTTCACGTACGCATCGACGAGTCAAATATGATTTAGCAAAACCTTAGATCCGTTCGGGGATTGTATGTTCGTGTAAAAGAAGTAGATGATCTTTTATACGACATACAATTCTTGAATTGTCTCTGATTGGATAATTTGAGAATATAGTTATTTGTACTGCACTTACGTTTTTCTTTTAACTGTTAACTAATTATTCTAAATTTCGGCAGCATCTCTCTTGTTCTCCGATACGCGCCCAGATGATATGCGTATTCGGAGAACTGTAGGGAGATGCTGCCGAAATTTAGAATGAAGTTAGCGGTTAAAATAAGTACTTAGTGCAATATAAATAACATAAATCCCGAATGAAATAGGACAATCTCACCTAAAGACATTAACCAAAGAAATTATCATTGATTGACAGAATCATGTCGGCTGATCGAAGTTGGATGTACCGACGTCTTGATCGTGGAGCTTTAACGAATGAGTTTCGATTAGGCATAACGTACTTCCTAAATTTCGCCTATTCGAATCGGAATTTCGTTAGCATCGGTGATCAAATCCAATGTCTGTGCCGCATTTGTTTGAATGGACGATTTTTGGATTGGGAGACTGTCACTCTGCATCTATATAGCAAAGGATTTGCACCAAGATATTTTCTATGGACTTGTCACGGGGAGTCACGTGAAGTTGGGACGTCGAGTAATCCTGTCGTTCAGACATATGGTGAATCTTCCTCTGCTGGTGCTTCTTCATCTAGTCAATCTAATCCCTATAGAACTATGATACTTGATAGTCTTGGGGGTCAATTCCACCTGAATGATAATGTTGATCGGCCTGTTCTTCAGACATCAGTCCCACCAGATACTACAGCGGTTGATATCACAGAAGTACAAACTACGGTAGAGATTGAATTACCGAATAAAGAAGCTGCAGAATTTTACGAGATGTTGAAAGCTGTCAATGAACCTTTGTATGAGAATTGTCCTAAATACACTAGATTTTCAGCAATGACACAGCTCCTAAACATCAAGACCGATTGTAATATCAGCGGGATTGCGTATGATCGGATTGCAGGATTGATTAATGGAATGCTGCCTATTGATAATAAGTTTGAGCCAACTTTTTATAAGACTAAAAAGCTAATGAGAAAATTGGGGCTTGGGTACGAAAAAATACACGCGTGCCAAAATAACTGCATTTTATATTATAAAGAAAATGTGCAGTTGGATAAATGCCCTGTATGTCAACATCCTCGTTACAAGGAGAAGAAATTGGTCCGACAGAAAAATATCTCGTTTAAGGTGTTTCGGTATTTTCCACTAACACCGAGGCTTCAAAGATTATTCATGTCGGAAAAGACAGCCCTCTACATGAGTTGGCATGCAAGAAAGTTGTGATGATACAGTAATGACTCATCCATCCGACAGTGAAGCATGGAAACATTTGGATACATATTATCCTTCATTTGCTAGGGATACTAGAAATATAAGATTGGAATTGTGCACAGATGATTTTAATCCGTTTGGACATTCTGGAACTCCTTATTCAGTTTGGCCAGTGCTGCTGACAGTTTATAATTTGCCACCGTCAATGTGTATGAAAGATGAATTTATTTATCTTTCGATGATTATTCCGGGTCCTAACGGTCCGCGAAAAGAAATTGACATATTTCTCAGACCCTTGATAGATGAATTGAAAATATTGTGGACTGAGGGAGCTGTCACTTATGATTGTCATCGGAAGCAAAACTTCAATTTAAAGGCCACGGTCTTGTGGACAATCAATAATTTCTCGGCGTACGACATGTTGTCTGGTTGGAGCACTCACGACCGACTCTCTTGTCTGTATTGTATGGAACACTCTAAATCAATCAGTCTTCAGAACGGATGAAAAATCTCATTCTTTGATTGTCATTGTCGATTTCTACCGGCTAATCATCAGTATCGAAGGAATCGTAATAAATTTACTAAGGGCAGAGTCGAAAGTGATGGGCCACCATCGATATTGTCTGGTGAACAAATATTAGCACGTGTTTCAGCACTTCCAAATATAGTATTTGGTCACAATGAAAGAGTGTCAGGTTTTGGCCAAACACATAACTGGGTGAAAAAAAGTATCTTTTGGAAATTGCCCTATTGGAGTTCATTATTGATTCGACATAATTTAGATGTCATGCACATTGAAAAAAATGTGTTTGATAATATTTTCAACACTTTGATGGATATTTCCGGAAAAACTAAAGATAATGTCAAAGCCCGACATGATATGAAAATACTTTGTAAAAGACCAGAGTTAGAGTTACAAGAGGTCAACAGACGATATCTGAAATCGAAGGCCCTATATGTGTTAAATAAACAACAGATCAAAGATGTTTGTCAATTGGTAAAAGAACTCAGATTACCCGATGGATATACTTCAAACTTATCTCGATGTGTGAACATCGATGATTGCAAAATATCAGGGATGAAGAGCCATGATTGTCATGTATTCATGCAGAGATTACTTCTGATCGCATTTCGAGATCTTCTACCTCATAATATTTGGGGTACGTTGACTGAATTAAGTATGTTTTTTAGAAACATTTGTGCAAATGTCCTTCGAGTCGAAGATATGTCAACACTTGAAAATAATATTGTTGAAATCATATGCAAGCTGGAGCAGTTTTTCCCTCCTGCATTTTTTGACTCGATGGAGCATCTACCGATACACTTGGCATACGAGGCACGAGTTGGTGGCCCCGTTCAATATCGGTGGATGTACTTATTTGAAAGATACATGAATCGTCTGAAGAAAAAAGTAAAAAACATCGCAGCTGTTGAAGGATCAATATCTGAATCGTATATCATCCAAGAAATTTCAACATTCTGCTCATTTTACTTTGAATCGACAGTACAGACAAGATTTGATCGTCTTCCACGTAACGACGATGGGGGTGTTCGACATTCAAATGGATGTTTAAATATATTTTGTCACTCTGGTCGTGCTTTTGGTTCTCGTCCATCTCGACACTTAAGCGAGGAAGAGTATCATTTGGCACACTTGTATGTATTACTCAATTATCCAGAGATTGAACAATTCATTGAAATATTTGACATTGAGATGGTGCAAAAATACTCTATTCACAACGATGAAGAATTGGAGCGATTACAGAATCGTGATTTCCCTACTTGGATTCAGACTTACAGCAAAGATCACAGAGCTGAAATAGATGAAAGAATATTTGAGTTTGTTAGTGGACCGTCACAACTTGTGTCGTGCTATAACGGATATTTTGTTAATGGGTATAAATTTCACACGGTTGAATATTCATTTACAAAGAAGACGATGAATGCTGGGGTCTGTGTGAAAGGGACAACCTATGTTGAATGTGATATGGATTTTTATGGACTGGTGGAAGAAGTGATAGAGTTGCACTACTTCGGCTTGAAATCAGTTATTCTATTTAGATGTCATTAGTTCGATACAACAGAAAGGGGCATGAAAGTTCATCCAAAAATACAAACTTGTTGAAGTTAATTACAAATCTAAATTGGCAGCAAATGAGCCTTTTATATTGGCATCACAAGCCGAACAAGTATATTACGCGAAGTATCCGGCTCGAAATAACGATAGAGCAGATTGGCGTATAGTCTGTAAGACAATAGGTACAGGAAAAATTGATCCGATAGTAGGAGAAAATGAGCTGATACCTGATATGATAGATGGTTTCTATCAAGAAGATGATCCTCCTGCTGTAGATCGTATTATTCTAATACTCGAGGCTGCAGACACAACGTCAATTCAATTAGAAGTTGAATATGCTGATGATGACGATCATGAAATTGAGGAAGCTGGAGATGAAGAAGATGAAGAAGAGGAAGAAGATGAAGAATTCGAAGACTATTATTCAGATGATGAGGAATAATTGTAAAGTATATATTTTATTAAATATATCTCTACTATTTATACAATAATCTGATTATATGTCTATTCGACAGATATGTCTGGTCGTGGTTATCGTCGCAGGAGAGCTTCGGAGTCTCCGATCGGTGAGACTCCTACACTTACTCATGCTGTTGATCCTCCTGTTGTTGATCCTCATGCCGATGATACTGCCGAGGCTAGTATATCTAGACGCAGGCGGCCACGCGGGCCGAACAGGTGGCAGCCTCCACCAGCCACAGAGTCACGTAGATTTATTAGCGTGATTGGAGAGCGGTAATATATCATGAATTATGAATCATTACAAATTCATTATATCATAATATAATATTAAAATTTATTTTTGTTGTGTAGGTTCGAGCAAGAAGAAGTGACGAGGAACATTTCTTCTACTATTCGACGATACATGCACGGGGCATGGCCTACGTGGTCTCACGTGCCTAGCGAGCACGTCGACATGTTATGGCACGAGTTTAAGGCATGTATTTTTTTTTACATGCATGATGATTAATATTGGTACTGATATTATTATTCTGCAGGCTCGCTATACATGGGCTGAGGACCAAAGGCCCTTCATTTACGCTGCCTGGGAGCCTATTTCCCGGGCAAGGTACAACGGGCAGCTGGGGCAGGCCCAGTCCCAGGTGATGGCACGAGCTGGGACTACTAACATCGCGGAGACTCGGGGATACGACCCCGATTGGATTACTCCGGATATATGGGACCAGCTCGAGGGAATATGGTCAACGGATCGATGGCAGGAGGTTTCTAGGAATGCGGCTAGAAATCGCATGTCGGGGGGAGCAGCGCGTCACACCGGCGGCTCTATTGCATTTGCAGTGCACGCAAACCGTATGGTAAGTATACTTTTTAATTATATATTTTATTTCTTACTATGTGTACTAATTAATGTATTTGTTTTATAAATGTAGACGACTGTGTCGGATGACGGGACTGTCCAGCGACCCTCCCCGATGGCGGTGTTTGAGCGGACTCACCGTCGAGCACATGGGACGGGGGAGTACATCGACAACCGCGCTGCATACATTATGGTAACTATATATTTGTTTAAATTATTCATTATATATTTATAATTTAAGTTTTATGATAAATATTAAACAAAAAATCAAACTCGAGTAGGAGACCTACAGCCAGACGGTGGTGCAGTGCGGGGGCACCCCCGAGGACTTTGACGCAACAACATGGGTTGAGGCCGCAGGTGGCTGGGACCATGGCCACGTATATGGCTTTGCAGATAGTGGTCATGCGCGAGCTGTACTAGGGCCACTTGGGGCACCGACCCCTCCGGTCGCTGGGGAGCGACCGTCCACCTCCAGATTCAGTTATGATCATAGTAGCAGAATAAGGACTCTAGAGGAGACGGTCGCGCGTCAGACTGAGATGATGGAGCACCAGAGTCAGATGATGGCGAAGATGCATGCTATGCTACGCAACATGTCAAGTCATCCCGAAGCAGGCATCTCTTCGGCATCATCTCATCCATCGTCCTTGAGTCAATCCACGCCGGTGTACACTCAAGCACTCCAGACCTCGCCAAATAATCCAGGCCATCCTCCATCGTCATCGTGATATTTTTTTATATTGACTTTGTTACTGAGATATTATACTTATTTAATTTATTTTGTTTGGATATTGATATTTCAATTTTGCATTTGAATAGTTTTATACTATTGTGGATAATTATAAATATAAATATAATTGTTTTGATGTATATCTTGGTGTATTTGTGATATGTGAATGAATGTGTGTATGAGTGTATGGGTGTGTGAGTTATGTATCAGATAATGTATCAATGTATCAATGGAAATTTGAAATTTTAATTTTTTTCGTTACCAGGTTCACATCATCAGCAACGGTTTTCCCATGGCCATCCGTGGGAAAGTTGTTGCTAAAAGTTTATCGAAAGCTGTTGCTGATGACCTATAGCAACGGCTTAGCAACGGGCTTTTACTAACAGCGTTGCTACGGGCTCACCAGCCGTTGCTATCAATGTTATCAGCAACGGCTCCGCGTCCGTGGCAAAACCGTTGCTGATAATATTTTTAGCAACGGTCCGAGCGGCCGTTGTTGATCCGTTGCTAAGTTATCAACAACGCGATTTTCTGCCACGGCTCCATTGCAACGGCGCCAGCCGTTGCACGCTGTTGCTGATGATTTTCAGCAACGACTCAGCAACGGCATCAACCGTTGCTGATGCCCATTTTTCTAGTAGTGTAAGTTAGTGTTAATTAAATTTTATAGGTTAACTTTAATTAAGTTGCTTATGTTAATTTTTAATTATTATTAAATTACTTAGGTTTGTTTTAAAAAATATTATTCAGGTTAATATAAATGAGTTAATTTTTACTAATTTCATAAGATCGAAACTTATAAAAGACAATTATAGAAGTAATTGTTATATACTTTTATATTTCCTATAAAATATCTTATTTTGGATTAGTAAAATTTTGACGGGTACTTAAATATTATTTGATAAATTTTCATTTAAATCACATTCTTCGTATATTTGTAATAGGAGCAAAAGTAAAAACTATGATTGTATACAAAATTAGTGCAATCCCATGCCTATTGTTTGCCAAATAGCAAATATTAAATCTCATATTTTCTTCTTTGTTTATTTCCTTCTCAAATAGATTTTCTTAAATGGATGAACTGATTAGGAAGTAAAAAAATCTTACCAAGAATTGAGATCTTCAACCCAAATTCAATAAATGACCTTTAACAACAACCTCTAGGTCGTCGCTAAAATTCATTTGCGCTGGTCGCTAACCCTTGTTAAAAGTCGTTTGCAAGGACCGACTCAGATGAGCTTGTCGAAGATAATGAATTTGCAATGGCAAACTCGGTCATAGCAAATAATATTATATGCTACGACTATTATAATGACGATTGCAATTGATGTTAATTTGTAAAAGTCATCAAGGAGTTATATTTGATGGGTGATATGCTTGCAGCCATGGATGAAACTAAGATTCGATAAGCTATTTGCGGCAACTAAGCGATAGCATTGCAATAACATATAGTCGTTGCAAATGACTTCTGGACTTTTAAGCAGACCATTTGCAATGGTTTCACCATCACGAATGTTTTTTTAAAAAAAATAGTAAAACCGTGTTCACCGTAAAATTATAATACTAAACATTGATATACATCAAACAAACAATTTAACAACATAGTTAATAATTAATTAATTTACCTTATAATTAATTAATTTATATACCAAAATAACAAATATTTACAATGCATAGCGTAAAAAGACTATAAAAAAACTCATATTAACTTATACTTTAAAGTGTCATATCTTGGCGTACCGTGGCGATGACAATGGTTGTAGCTAAGCATGCGGCGTCAACTAGGGGGCTGCATAGGGATCTGAGTTGGCATCAACGATGAATATGTTGATGATGAAGTCATTGTCGTGCTAAACAAAGGGGTGGACCACTAAATGACAAAGATATCTACTAAATAACCCAAAACCTATACCATTTGATATTGGCCTAAGTTTTTTAACCTTGGCCCCAATTTTAGTTTTGTTGATAATAAGCTAGGAACTAGTATTTGATTGAGAAATAATTTCATGAGACGTTCACGATTAGAAAGATTGAAGCATAATCAGAAAAATTCTAGGGACATTGATTGATGCTCGAAAGGCAACAAAAGTTCTGAAAACTAAGTTTAGGATTTAGAGTCATTGTATTATCCTTAGGATGCATGTTGTTGATGATGAAATCTAAACTCATTGCATCGAAACCCAACTAGAACTTAAACCTATGTTGAAACTGCTCATAGTGCAACGAGTCCAACGACTCCTTTTTTAGCTATTTTGAGTGGTTTATTTGTTAGGCCTTAATGCTTCCATTGATATATCATACTAATCCTTGTGAGCTTTCCTTGAACCATTCTTTGCGATTTAACCCTAGCTCGATACTTTTATTCTTGGTGAGCCTCCAACTTTGAATGCTTCATTATCAAAGACGTCAAGAGAAATTAGGAGTTTGTTTTGAGAGCTAATTTGTAATCGATAATTTGATAATTTCTCTTGTTTATTTGTAGTACTAAGTTTGTTTTTGTGCTCTTCTTCGAGTATTATTACCAGATCTTCGGCTCGATGGAGCTATCTTCTTCGAGTCTTATTACCAGATCTCCATCCTTATCTTATTTTTTTTTGCAATTAAAGGAAACATTAATTAAAGCAACTTAAAGAGGTCCAACAGAGTCATTGCCAATTATATGAATAAGCTCGAGGGGCAAAGCCAGGTGCTAGGATACTCAATCACAATCATCTTCTTTAGTGTTGTCCATCCATCTTCTTGTCACTGTAGACACCCACAGCCAGCCATCAGCTACTCGCATATTTGCGATCAAGGTGGGAAACTACCAGTCACGTCGTCATCAATCATCAGTTTGATTGAGTTGATGAAGGTGATTGACTTGATCACCTTTCTAGTCACATATATTGGCCCCAATCATGCAGATTTGTCGTCTAGTTTTCAAAGTGTCATGGATACCCACATATTTGCAGAGATTCATTCCCTTGTCGCAAGTACCCATTTCTGATACCCACGAGGAATTAAGATTTCTAAATTTTCCTCTATTGTCTCCTCTAAGTTGGTAGATTTTCTTTACAATTTTTATGTATATTGGTTGTATTTTAATTTGATTTGATTGTATACGTTGTAAATATATATATTTGAATGACATGAATGTATTTGACTATGTTTCTATGAAATTGAATCTATTTTTAGGTTCATTAAAAGTGTTTTACATTATTAATTATAATTTTTTAAATGTAAATAGGATTTTTTCAATTTTTTTTAAAAAATACATCTAAAAGAATAACCGCCCGTTTGCGACAACTTTTGAATGGTTAGCCATCACTTGTAATTTTTGTGATGATGCCAACCGTCTCCTAAAGCTTATTGTATTTTGTATGTTAGTCACAATTGAATTTCAAAGTAGTTTATCAATGTTGCTAAGATCTCCATCATTGGAATTTCGTAGTAACTGCGTGTAGTAATTTTTTTTTTTATATTTTTATATTATATGGTTTGGTAAATATGGTAACTGATCGATGCCAAAGACATTTGTGATAGCTTAGCGATGGCCAAGCTGTGACAAAATCATTGTCAAACGGTCACATATGTTTAGGTATTCTACGACGATGGGTGTTGCCATCGCAATTCATTGTTAATACTTCTATCTAAAATCGATCATTATAGTAATATGGTTTCTACCGATGGTCATCATCGTCGTATCCATCCAAAGCTAGTTTGGTTCTAGTCATAATCGTCGATGATGACGAATATTTTAGTCGTGAAACATATCCATCAAAGCTAGTTGGTTCCGATCAATTTCGGTCGGGTACGTGTAATCGGAACATTTATATTCTCGCCTCAAATATATATAATTAAACATGCATGCCCTACCATTCAATTTTGTTTTGAGAGAGCAAGCCCTAAATTATGATGTTTGTTCAGCTGTACGTCTCTTCTCTTCTCCCTCTTCAATCAATTATATTATATTATATATATATATATATATATATATATATATATATATATATATATATATATATATATATATTAATGCATCCAGTAATACAGTACACATGCATGCATGACAACATATCTGACAAGTATTATAGACGACAAACATTCACGTTCCAAAAAGAACTACTGGTCTTCAACTTTGTACTATTATGTTCCTCTGACAACAATAAGGACATTTTACAAAAGACCTCCTGTTCCTCAAATTTTACACTTGGGCACCTGATTTTACTTGTTAACATCATCAGCTCTCACCTCAATCCCATTATTCCCGTATATGCTAATATGCTACAGTGTCCTCAACTAAGAAATGTATAGTTTTGGGTTCAGTTTACCAAATCTTTGGATTCCAATTTCTACCTGCTGTTACTGTATCAAGTGGAGTGGACCACATATATAATTGATTAGGTCACAGAAAGCCAAACAAGCTCATAAGACACTGCTACTTTTTTATTTCCTGCACCAGAAAAGCTGCATTGCATTTTATTGTATTTTTTTTGAAAAAATACAAAATGACAAAAGAAGGCTTGCAATACTCGATTCCTTTTCTTGGTTTGCAAGAGAGAAATACTTCACGAGATTTCTGTTGCTTTTTTGGATGTTTGTATCCGCTCTATTAATTATATCATATGCGACTACTGAAATTTCCGCACAATTCCCAACGGAATTAAAACAGAATTTTTATAGAATTGAACTGTTTGCACGTTTTAAACTTCTCTGAAAAAAATATTAATCAAACTTAATATATTTTAAATGAAAAATTTTAAAATTGGAATGAAAGGAAAACAAAATTAAAAGTTTTGGATGTTTGATAAATAGTAAAATATAAAAAGACAATAGTAATAATACTTGATATAACATAATTATTATATTATATTATATATATATATATATTATTAAATTTAAAATTATATATTTACTATTAGAGCTCGGGACGCAGTCCTCGAACTCCGACCAAACTCGGGGGTTTCTAGACTGGACTTAACTCGGACTTAACTCTAGAAGAGCTACGACTCCTAAATTCCTGATCGAATCTCCAAGCGTAAAATCAAAGGCTGATAGCCCAGGTCGACATGCTAACACAATCTAAAGAACAACATCCAACCGAGCATGAGCATCACCATTTCGAACACGAAGAAGACAACCATCATGAGAGAGTTGGGAGATCGATTTCAGCCTTCAGAGACGAGATCTACCATACGCAATACCATAGGGAAGGAATCGAGGCCAGGTTGTTCCTCCCCCTGTCATCGACTCAGGACCATTCGCATGACATATCATGGTGGTACCCCACCCTGATAATTTCAAGCTACCGAACACTCTCCAACCTTACGACTGTACGAGTGATACGACCACCCACCTGACAATGTTCCGATCGATAATGCTTCTCAACGGCGCTGCCGATCGACTCCATCCTATGCCGAGCTTTCCCTAGCTTCCTAGAAAAGGCCGCGCTATTAAGGTTATCCATCCTCCCGTCAAGATCCATACACACCTTCTAACAGCTCTCTAAGGTATTCACCAACCAGCTCTCATCTTGGATCTATTCCAAGACCGATGACTCCCTCCATTATATCAAGCGGGGACAAAATGAGCCGCTGGGGGAATACCTGAAGAGATTCAACGTCGTAGCCATGAAGATCTCCAACCTCGACCCTCATGTTGAGTTGTATTTATCAAGCACGGCCTAAAGTCCAAACAGTTCACCGACCAGATGGATCTGTACAAGCCAAGGACTATGGCATAGTTTCGGGAACGAGCAGTATGCTACATGAAGATGGAAGAGCTCAGAGAGGCCAAAAAGATCAACAAGCAAACTAATAAAGATAGCGTTGATGACAAAAAAACAAAAAAGCCCAATAAAAGGGAGAAGGGCGAGATAGTCATGAACACGAGAATAACAAAAGGAAGAGGTCGCCCTCCCAACCTAACCCTAGATATGGTGAGTACACCCTATTTTATACCTAATAGGGAGATTATTCTCCGAAAAATTTACAACATGCAATTGCTCAAGTATCCCAACAAAGCAGGGAAGCAAAAAGTCTCGTCTAACGCCGACAAAAGTAAGAAGTGTGAATTTCATTGCACCTATGGACACACTACCAAGGAGTATGTGGTACTCAAGGACTAGATCGAGTGCCTAATATGAGAAGACTGCCTCGACCACTACATCGATAGTAGAAGAAGTCGCAGTCGGAGCCGACAGGACTACGACTCCCAACGCCGAAGTCGGAGCAGAACGTGCCCCCAAGGGACACCAGGGGTAATCGAGATAGCAGCAGAATAGGTCAGCTTAATAGTGGGATCTGCGGAGTCATCGACCATATAGTCGGAGGATTCGCGGGAGGAGGCAAGACTAGCTCAGTCAGAAAGAGGTGTATCCGAGCCATTATGGCCATGGACAATATAACCCGCTCGCAAAGCTCTCATGTTAGAACTCCAGTAATATCATTCCACAAATCTGACTTACAGGGAATTGATAAAAATTTGCATGACCCTATTATTTTTTTTGTAATCGTTGGCAATTTTATTATCAGGAAAGTCCTGGTAGACCTGGGGAGCTCAACCGACATCCTATTCTACTCAATGTTCGAGAGAATGTAACTAACTAAAACCTCACTCCATCCCTACAACAGAGACCTTGTTGGGTTCTCGGGAGAACGAGCCAACGTACGAGGCTATGTGTGGCTAAGAACGATGTTTAATTGACTCCCGGCCGAAGGCTAAAATGATCGATGTATAATACATGGTCATTGACATCCCTAGTCCCTACCACATGATTCTAGGACGACCTTCACTGAACAACCTAGGTGCCATCATATCAACCCCCCACCTGACGCTTAAATTCCCAATCTTGGAGACAGAGGTGGAAGTGGTCCACGTTGACCAAATAGAAGCCCGCGTGTACAACAACAAATCCCTAAAGCAGAACTCAACTAAGCCAGAGGAAACATTAAAGCACTTCATCCTAGTCGGCGCACTCGATTTTCCATACAGAGCATCGGCCAAAAGTATACAAGTCGGACCCCATGGGAGATGCCCAAGAATAGCCCCAACCCGCAAGCGACCTAGAGCCCACATAGGTGGAAGCGTTGCCCCAAAAAAATGTCGATCCACTCGCACGGACGCCCACCGACATGCTAGGGATAGACTCAAAGTCATCCTCCATGAGCTCGTCATTGACCCTCGAGTCAAACCCGAGGCACTAAGAGAAAGAAAGCTTGGAGCCGAGCGTCAGCAAGCTACTTTGGAAGAAACAAAAAAACTACTGAAATCGGAGTTTCACTACTAGAAATTGGGTCTTCAGCAACGGCTATCAGCAATGGCCGCTCAAGCCGTTGCTATTTGCAACGGCGTTCTTACGGTCGCTCAAGTCATTGCAGATATGCTACATCTGCAACGGCGTTCTAATGGACTTGTGAGACGTGGCAGATATTAATTACCTTAGCAACGGCTTTCTAACGGACACGTTAGCCGTTGCTGATAAGTTCCGTTGCTGATGATAAACTTATCAGCAACGGCTTTCTAACTATTAAGTGAGCCGTTGCTGATAAGTTTATATAGGGCACGTCGCGCGCCCACCCCTTCCTCCTCCTTCTTCCTCTTCCTCTGTTGTCGCCGCCTGCTGACTTCTTTCGACGCCGCCGCCCCGTCCTCGATCGCTGATTCCCCGTCTGTTCCAGGTATTTCTCGCAGCCCCACCTTCCCCATTGATTTCTAGGTATAGATCCGGCCGAAACCCTTAAAATAGGGTTTCGGTTGGCGGCCGACGGTCGGAACCTTATATAGTGTTCGGACACTGGACTTCGGCATCGGAAATGCCAGAATATTGATTTTTTATTTAATTATTTAATTGTTAATTAATTATTTATATTAATTATTTAATTTATTAGATTAATTTTTAGGGTTTAGATTAATTGTTATGATTTAGATTAATTTTTAGATTAATTGTTAGAGTTTAGATTAATTTTTAGATTAATTTAGTTAGATTAATATTTAATAATGGTAGGTTAATATTTAATAATGGTAGGTTAATTATTTAAATTAGTTAAAATATTGTAGATTAATATTAATTAATTAGTTAAAATGTTAATTAGTCTGGAGTTCTCCCCAGTGAACTCGCGCCGGAATCGTCCATTTCCACATCCATGTGTGTGCATCTTGGAAATTCGCGGCCATCACATGAAACACGACGAACAATCTCCATGATATTGTGACAGGAACGCGACCCCATGACGGTAGCAACTTCTTTTCTGCGTGACACATCTATCTTTTGTGCTCCAAGGTGCAGTCTTGCATTATGCTCCTAGCGAGCTCGGCTTGACCCCAGGCCATCCTGCTTCCCATGTCAAAATAAAGAGCACGATCCTAGGCGTGGTCTTGCCTTACGCTCCCAGCAAGCTCGGCTTGACTCCAAGCGTGGTCCTCAACCTCAACGTAATTACTTACGGCCTCAGAGCCCATGAAGACCACCCACCCTCGGCATCCTCAACGTCCTCCTCAGTCCTAAATGCGGCCTTGACATCCTCAACATCCTCCTCGACCTTAAATATGGCCCCTGGCCCTAATCGCGGTCTTTGACTCAGAACGAAATCAACTTCAACGTCCTCAACCTCCAACTTTGTGCTCGGATAATTTTAAAAGAGTTCGAACCCGGAGGATCGTCGATCCTACGAATAACTATCGAACAGGTAACCTTGGTCATAAACGTATATGTCTCGTACTAAGTACCTAAAGGAGGTTGACGATCCAAAGAAATAATTGTCGACCATCTGATGTCGGCCAAGGAAGAACCAGTGCACTCCTTAGCTCGAACAGCTACTGGCCAGACAACATTGGCTAAGGCAAAGTGATCCTATGCGCCACACTCGGCTCTAGAAGAGTTGGCCGAGAAAATAAAGTCGACACCTACCAAACACTTAGCTCAAGCAAGCAAAACATCGCAGGCATCAAAAAACGTACAAAGGCACGAAAGGTAATGCAAGAAAAGCATTACGCACATGCACAACAACTAGGGCTATTCATTGGGTCAACCCGACCCAATGAGCCCGAGAACCCGAACCGACCCGACCAGACCTATTTGGGTTGGGTTGGGTCAGGTCGGGTCAGGTACAATTTGACCAAACCCGACCATAATCAGGTCGGGTCTCGAGTTTTAAAATATGAAACCCGATGACCCGAGACCCGACCCGGTGACTCGATTATTTATATTTTTTAATCATTTTAAAGATATTTATATAAAAAATATTTATTTTTAATTTTTTTAAAAAAATATTGTTAAAAACTCATTTTTACCTAAACAGGTAAACCCGACTACCAGACCCGACCCAACCCGAACTAGGTCGGGTTTGAGAGGTGAAAAATTTTCAACCCGACCCGACCTGTGAACACCCCTAACAACAACATCAAATACCCACGAGGGCGAATGTTAAAAGCCCCGAAGGGCATCAGTTCGAAGCCAAATAATATGTCATTACAATGCAAGGGCTAAATATTTTGTAAGCTTATTGAGGCGAGGTGGGGGGAACGTCGACAGCTGCAGGAGGAGCACCACTTCTAGGGATGCCAATAGCACCGACAAGGACCATAGGGGAAGTCATCTCGACAACATATATTCACCGAGAACTCTCCCTCGGTTTTCCTTATCGGCGCAGAAGCATCCTCCTCCTCCGTGGAAAGCTGATTGATCAAGGCACTGTCCGTTACCTCCTTGAAGTATCTGACTTCTCAAAAATTGGCTCCCGGGACTAGCCTGCTCTAAAGCCTTTTCAAAGCCTATAGTTTATTGTAGAGCAACCTCCTCCTAGTATTTGTCGATCTCACCCTCGAGCCTCAGAACTTCCCCTTCGAGTCTCCGGACATCGACCTGAAAAGTAGCAACCTCAGCCTTCCACTTGACTTCTACCTTCGCCGAAATACTAACTCTGAGCTCTGAGGCAACCAACACTCTTTTGAGCTCCTCAGACTCTCCTCTCCTCTGAAGATGTCGGCCTCCGCCCTAGCCTCCCTCGCCTCCCCCCGCACCTCAGACACCTTATCCCCGACCTCGGCAAGAGTGTTGTGGAGATGCTGAATTTTATCCTCTTTTGCCATGAGACTCCTCTCCCTCCTTTCCAGCTTAGCCTTCAGATAATTCAACCTCACATGTCCATGCCTCGTTCGCCTCCAGCATGGAAGACCTATCCTTCTACAATTGCCTCGCCTACAGTTGAAGTACTTGGACTTTAATATACTCGATCACTTCGGCTGAGCCCACCTCCTTGAGAAAACTAACAGCAACGTCTGACAAAAGTCCCTGAACCACAGGGAGTCAGATCCGGCCAGGACATTTCGGGCATACAAACCCCGCTCTCCATCACCACCGTCATCGCCATCTTCGTAACCACGATCGATTCTAGGATGGTAGCTTCCTGAGGGAGCAGATCCTCCTCCTCCAAAATGACGACACCCGAAGCCCTTACCCTCCTATTTCGCTTGCGAGGAGGAGAAGGAGAGGGAGATGAAGAAGGCGAGGGGACCATCAGTCCATCCGACCTCTTCTATTCAAGAGACTGAGCTCAGGGTCTCGAGATCCTTATCAGCTTTAATGGAGGTGAACGAGGTGAGACGTCGGTCGCCGACCTCTTCCCTTTGTTGAATGTCGACGCTTTCCCTTTCAATCCCTCCAATTTGGACTGGAGAGCTGTCAGATTCATCTACGGAGCCATGTCGTCTGTAAAATATAGTTCGGAATCAGCATATTCAAAATAGCTAAGATGGCATACTAATACCCTACGACCTCAGACGTACTTATGTAGCTTATGATCGAGGACTCGTTTTGGTCCCATCTCAACAACTCCTTACATGAAAAAGGTGTGGATGGCCCGCACTGGTCCAAGAATCTTATTATTAGCCTCTCCCTGGGCAGAATGGCCTCCTCCTCCAGGGTCAAAATGGTGGTCGGACTCCGCCTCTAGAACAAGCGAAACTTCTCCATATGTGATACCTTGTCTAGGAAAAATTACCAATCGCTTGGCCTGGACCTCACCCTGAAGAATTGCTTCTTGAAGTTATTTTAAGAACTCCTAAACAAGCCGAAGAGTTTTGTCCCCGGGGTATTGTTGAAGGACGCCCACAGGCCCTTCTACGTCCCTTTGGCTTCAAAGAATGAAAAGAATATGCTAAGGACCGACTCAACACCTAGGAACTCCATCAAGATCTTGAAACAACAGACAAACACCTACCTATTCAGGTGAAGCTGCTTCGGGGCAACGTTCACTTGGATCAACACCCCGCATTCAAAATTAGTGAAGGGCAGCTTAACACCAAGATCCAACGTACTCATGGTCCCTCCAAAAGTGGAAGACCCTATAATCCGGGGAGCAAGGGATACATTCGAAGGCGGCCTCGTCGCCGGAATGAGAGAGCAACACGCCTTTGCGTAAGGACATAACACTGCTCAAGCTAGTCATCATCGAGCTCTCCCGCCTTATTTCATCGTGGACCCAAGAGTAAGGTTCCGCAGTCTCACTCGGTCTATCTACTTTGTACTTCTCCTTATACCAACCATTTTTGAACCAAATTGGAAACCCTAATGAGCGAGGGACGAGTCAGTACAACCTATCAATCTAAGGCCGACCTTGACAAAACAAACATAAAAGGTAAGGTCAGAAAGACTCACCAAAAATGGATGAAAGCAATTGAGGCAGTGAACGTAACGACAACGGCGTCGGCAAAAGTCTCGAGAGCAAAAAGCAGGAAACGTGCAAGAATTATATGAATGCAAGAAAGCTCGAAATGAAGGGAATAATGAAGTTTTAAGCCCAGAGAGTGACCACCTCGTCATCGAACAGCTAACAAGCACATTAAGTCAGTAGAGTGAAATCCTCGCTAGTCACCCCATCATCGACGGACACCCAAACACCTCTAAAACAAACGGCTAGATCCTCGCACCATCATTATCGGGGCCCGAACACGTGGAAAAGACACTCCTTTTTCCCGTAGCCACCATACTGAGCACGAAAATCGAAAAGTCGCAAAATGACAAGACCAAGATACACTGATCTTGCCTACCACGATGATTTAACTAAGGAAAGAGCCCAGCACGTGCTCGCACATCGAAGCCCGGTTGAGGCCAGATGCTCGATACATACGAAGAGCTCGATAGATAAAAGGAGGTCAGCGCACTATTAGCGCTCGGCATGCCATCCTCGGACTCCGACCAAGCTTGGGGGTTGTAGACTGAACTGGCTCTCGATCTGGGCACAATTGGCTCGGTCCTGGAAGGGCCCCAACTCATAAACCCGACCCAAATCAAATCAACTATAACTCAGCCTGATGGCTCCACCCGGTCAATCATGGATATTAGCATCCTACATTCATCACCAGGGATCCGCCAGCAATGAAATTTGCAATCGAGGGGATAGAAATGATCCATTCATGGCACATTTCTACGAGATTCTAGGAGACGTCCTCGCCGAACACCTAGACCTACCTCATAAAACAAACATGACACACAAAGAAGATATACTCTATGTTCTAATTTCATACCCCAAATATAGAATTCTTTCACACTTGAGCATCGAAATATCTTTGCAGGTCACCACCGGAGCCGTGCTGGACCGGGAGACGTGGAGGCTTACAACACCTCCTACTTCAGGCGAGAACATAGATAATAAATAATAAAGTGAATAAATAAAACAAATTTTAAAGGGTAAATGACTTCAATATACATGAACTATATAATAATATTCTTCATTAGCAAGCTAACATGAGTTTTACTCATGTCTAATATTAATAACCACTCTTGCACAACTACTTTATTATCACCCATTTTAAATAAAAATATATCTAGTTCGTGTTTCACCATTTTGGACAAGGCTAACGATGAAAGTCATCTAAAGAACACAATTCAAGATCGAAAACTCATTTGGTTGACAGATAGTCATATGCGAAGTACAACTTCCCAAGAAGTTTGATTTTTTTTCCCTCTTGTTTGGTTGACAAAAAGTGGGAAAAACATGAAAAGTTGTATGAAGTGCAAAACACATGAAGTCGCTTACCTAGCCCCTCTAGGTAAGTTGTACTTCTTGCGTTTTGCAAGAAGTAAAATAATTATTTTACCCATATTTATTGGTTAACATTTGATTTTTTTTATATTAATTATATAAAAATAAAATGATTATATAATTATATAATATATATCGATCTAATAAAAATAATAATATTTTGATCTATTAATTATGTGATAGTAAATTATATATCAAAAATTATATTATACTTATATATAATTTACAAATAAAAATTATTTTTGTCATATATAATTTATTACCCGTCAACTTCATAATCCAACCTATTGGCCTAATAAAAATGTTCAAGTTAAAGCTGATGGTAGCACACACGTCAAATCTTATAAGCCAACATCATATCCAATATACTCTTAATGTGAGACTAAACAAGGGTATTACAATCTCCCACAACTTATGCCTTAACGTCCTTGTCAAGACTCAACTCAAGTCTAACACATAGCTCAGAATCACACCCAAGTCAAGACCCAACTCAAATCTAACACAGCCCAAAATCACACCCAAGTCAAAGATATGTTAGGCCTAGCCTAGTAGCGGCTCCACCACAGCTCTCGGGTAGCCCATTCTCACATAGGCTCCCTCATCATGCCTATGACTATATATGCTCTGATACCATTTGTTATAACCTGTTTGATGGGATAATTGATTCATCATTTTCATAAGCCAACCTATTGGCCTAACTAAAATGTTCAAGCTGAAATTGATGGTAGCACATCCATCAAGCTTTATATATAAGCCAACACCACATCCAATATACTCCCAATGTGGGACTAAATTAGGGTATTACAATATATAAATTATATGTGAACAAATTACATTAGATATATATTTTAAATGTATAAGGAAAAATAAAAATATTAATTTATAAATGAAGGGTATTTTGGTCATTCGAATGGTACTTCCCAAGATGTCCCTGTATCAACCAAACATATTATGGTATGGAAAGCGCAACTTCCCATATAATTATTTCCAAACACATTTTTTATACTTCGCAGGAAATACACGTGTAAAGTTAATTCATGAGAAGTAGAACTTCCTTTATGAAGTTACTCAACCAAACGAGGACTAAGATGTAGGCGATAGTAGTGGACATCCAAAATACATGTCGATGAGGCACGCAGATGTTCATGAGAGAGTAACTAGGAAGTGACAATGAGAGTGCAAGGAGGACAATGAGAGTGCAAGGAAGGCTTGCTGTCTGGACTAGATGATAGAGGTGGCAGAGCAAGAACGTAGGACAACTGTGAGACACTACTAAAAAAGGTCATCCGTGATGGCTCTAGTCGTCGGCTCGTCGCAAGGCCATCACAGAAGATCTTTTGCGACAAACAAAAGCTATTGTAAAAGAACCAGTCACTAATAATTTACGACGGTTAAAAGTATCATCGCTAGAAAATTATCTTTTACTGCAGCTTGTGATGACTAAAGCCTTCATAGATGAGGAATCATTTGCGATGACTCAACCATCACAAAGTCATCACATTTTTTTTTAAAAAAATAAAAAATTCTTTTTATAATTAAAATATAATATAATAATTTAAAGAATAAAAACAAAAAAATTATAAAATAAATAAAATAAAAAATACAAATGATCATACAAATCATATGAAAAAAATATTAAAATTATATAAAATAGAAAAATTCATATGAAAATTATTTTAAAGAAAAAAAATACAAAACTAGAAAAAAAAATCATATGAAATAAATAAAACATTTAAAAATTTTAAAACAAAGAAAAATTTAAAAAATTCATATGAAATAAGTTAAGAATTAAAAAACAAAAAATATTAAATATTATAAACAAACAAATTGCATCATATGAAAAAAAAAACTATAAAAATATAAAACAAAATAGAAAAACATATGAAAAATAAGTTAGATTTTTTTAAAAATTATAAAATTACAAAACAAAATGCATTACAAACAAAATTAAACATTTAAAAATTAAAATACATAGAACAAACAAAATGAAGAAAAATGATATTTAAAAAACTAAAAAATAATGAAATGAAAACAAATAAAATTTAAAATAATTTAAAATATATTATAGAAGTAAAATTAATTTATTAAAAAGAAAAAAAAGGGGGGGGAGGAGGAGGACAAAGGCAGCCTCCTCACCGTCCTTCCTCTTCGCCTCTAAAGGCAACCTCCTCCTCCAAAGACGAGGAGGACCTCCGCCTCTGACTCTCCTCGGGATCGTTGAAGTACTAGAGGCAGTCCTTTACTTGGTCTACAGCCCAAGAGGGGAGGGCGAAGGGAGTGGGAGGGGAGTAGAGGAAAGGGGAGGAGAAGAAATTAAGAAGGGAATTGAGGGTAATAAAAGAGGATGAAAAATTTAAAACTGAGCAGGATTGGGTGCAAGGAGAGAAGCTTATCATTTAGCCGCCACAAAACTGTCACAAAGTCATCACTGATTTGCAACAATTATTTTTAACCATCGTATTTTTCGTAGCCCAATTGGCCGTTGCATATTATAAATTTTCTAGTAGGAAGATTGTAGGAATCAAGATAAACATAGAGAATGAGACATTTTTGCATGAGAGGAAAGGGGCAACAAGGATTTGACCAAAGATAGCAGGCGCGCGTTTGATGGACACAATGGAGGCGAAACATTTGGTCGAATAGATAGGAATTGGCATTCAGATTGTACTAAATTATGTGTTTATGATTCCAAATTATATTCCAATAATTTTTATTTAACATGATCAATAATAAATTAATAATATGGTCATACATGAGTTGTTATCAAGCATGATTGAAGATCACGTGGGCTATGTACAAACCTTTTTGACCATGATTAGTGTTTCAATTATGTTTTACTATACAATACTCATATTTATATCTTACTTTTTACTCATTGACGATGTGGCGGTAAAAAAAAAAGAAAACTTCGTTAATGATATCGTCGGCGAGATATTTTTGATCAAAAAATTTAGGGTAAATTATATTGACCTCCCTTGAGATTTAGTAAAATTACACTGCCTCTCATCTATTTGTAATTTTATCTTATAATCCCCTTGAGTTTTGTAAAAGATTACATAAACCTCTCCTGAGTTTTGTAAAATATTACACAAACCTTCCCTAAAAAAATTACTAAAAAAAAATGATTGTAATTTGGACAAATAGAAGGGAGGTCAATGTAATTTTACTAAACATCAGGAGAGATCGGTGTAATTTACTCAAAAATCTAACATGGAACATCAATGTCGACATTTTTTTATCAATCCACTTATAGTGTCACGAGGAAGATACTAATTTGTTATATGAAGGTAATACTATGTATCAATTTGTTACGTTTTAAAGTTTAAGTAGTAACGTATTAAACATTGTATTGTTGAGCTATTATTGAAGTCATTTTCCCAATATAAAATAGTAATAAGTAATAGAAAGTAATATATATGTGATATTATATAAAGAAACAAAAAGATATAGATATAAAAAAGAAATGAAATGTAAAACATAAAAAAATGATCCGTGAAGAGATCTTATGTCACGTTCGAAATTCATAGTCATGTGACCGACTGAGAATACGCACACCGTACCCCAAAGCCTACCACACCTCATGCACATGTGCAACAAAATAACTCAACTGCATAATATGATCAATATTGTTTAAGAAGGTAACATGACAATAACCAAATGCGACTTTGCAATCCAAGATGGTTCAAATATAAAATGCTATTACAATTATCGACGCTCCTACGACTACGACTACGACTACGACACAAGACAACTTGGTGAGCTTGCATCTCAACATCCAGATACTAGCGTACCTTTACTAGTTAGAGCCTAAAATACACGAAAAGAAAGTGGTGAGTTCATAAGAACTCAGTGAGTGACCTAGACCGAGCCCCCGCTAGGCCAAGCATGTAATAAATAGACATAGGATGTAATAAACATAAGCACGTCTATAACCAAGTAAATACTTCTTGCGCTCATGCAAGCCAACATCATCAATACTATAGTGAGTAATGAAATAAGAAATCACATAGGTCAGTCGCTAGGATGGTCCTCTAGCGAGCTAAAATTATTTATTTTAATGAGATGTAATTCATTGGTTCTAGAAAAGCCTTGATCACATCAAATTGTTATAATTAACATGAAAATTGACTTGCTTATTTAATCAAATAACAAAACATGCTACCAAAATTAGATGGGTTCAACTATCTATAAAAAAAAAGAGATGGGCATCTGATATCTAATTAAATCCGAGTATATTTCAAATTGTGTTTTGATAAAAAAAATTAGACAACCTCAATAAGGACAGGTCAATTCAATTTTTTATTTCTTTTTTGGTAAAAAGGTATTTTACTTTTATTCAAAATTGAGCACTGATCAAAATTAGAACTAGTGCATCCATTGGTGGAAGGGGCCGGCCAGCTGTACATGGCCCACATGGTTCCAGTTTAACAAGCTAACCATGTATAATTAATAGTGTCTTCAGGATAAGTCAAATGACCAACTATAGCTAGCTACAATGTAAGTTGATAATTAATATATTAGCATCCAAAGCTTTGTCGTGAGAAACATGTACATGTCTAGTGCTCCATGTATAAACCCTAGCTAGCATGATTGTATGCAATAAATGAGAAAGTAGCTGTAACTCTCCACTGTATAATTAATTAACACGGTACTCCTCTTCCACTTGTACCTTCACAACAATGATAATTAATAATACTAACTGGTATAAGATAGTGAGAGCTCGAGTACATTCAATTTACACACACACACACACAGAGAAGAATTTTTAGGTCTGCGTTGGGAACAAAGAAAAGGACAGAAATTCCTACGTCAGAGTCGGCTGTAGGTTTTGGGTATTCAATGGATATGGAGGATTCCACCACTTCTTCCTTCCTTCCTTCTCTGTCCCCCTCTCTAAATTGCTTTCTACTTCTACTTAATTCCTTGCCTTCTTTGTTCAGCATCATGTTGTTTTTTGTTTCTTCTTCTGGTTTTTCATCTTAGAAATCAGGCCTTTTAGGAACTGGAATTATTGGATTATTGTTCCTTAATTTGCCCTTTTTCAAAGCTTTGATCGATGTGTTTCCATTCCCCTCTTAATTAGTTATAGTCTTCTGTATGGTATATATACGGCTTAAAATTAATCGATAGTTTCATCCCTTAGTAAGTAGGTTTTCTTTATTGTAAAGTGAATCCTTGGAGTTTAAGGACGACTCCATATTTTATGTAGGGTTCTGATGAGATATGATCCTTAACTTTCTTAGCTCAATTTGTCATCCATAGGGTTTTCAATTTCTTTAGTGTATCAGAAAATTTACCCTTGATTAGTTGATAATTAGTTCTATATATTCTTCAGTTTCAGTACATCTTCTTGGATTTCAAATTTTCTAATAATTTTATTGAATTAATTGATGAAAGGGCTTATAATTCAGCAACACCAGCTTCTGGAGGAGAACATGTCCAATCTCACCTCTCCCTCTGGGGAAGGAAGTGTCTCCTCCAATTGCCAGCAACCCTCCCTTTCCTCTGCAAATCCAAATCTAGTGAAGAAGAGGAGGAACCTCCCAGGAAATCCAGGTTAATATTTTCTTAACCTAATTCATACATATATATATGGCGAATTAAATTCCTTATATATTATTAATTCTTTTATATATATAAATGGAAATTATATTAATCAGATCCAGATGCTGAGGTGATAGCTTTGTCGCCCAAGTCACTGATGGCAACCAACAGGTTTGTGTGTGAGATCTGCAACAAAGGGTTTCAGAGGGATCAAAACTTGCAGCTCCACAGGAGGGGCCACAACCTCCCATGGAAGCTGAAGCAGAGGCCCAAGGAGGTCAGGAAGAAGGTGTACATCTGCCCTGAGGCCACATGTGTGCACCATGACCCTTCTAGGGCTCTTGGGGACCTCACTGGGATCAAGAAGCACTTCAGCAGGAAGCATGGGGAGAAGAAGTGGAAGTGCGACAAATGCTCCAAGAAGTATGCTGTGCAGTCTGATTGGAAAGCCCACTCTAAGATCTGTGGCACAAAGGAATATAGATGTGATTGTGGCACCCTCTTTTCAAGGTATTTGTGATAATTCTCCTCTTCAAATTATATAAAACCATCAATTAGGTATTCAGATCACCACTCTCCAACATTATGTTGAGATTTTTTTAAAACAATACTTTTTAGTAGCATTTCATTTTTTGCTTATTAAAAGTATGAAAAACAACTGCTAATTCAAATAATGAAGCTTTTTGCTACTCAATTTGATTGACACAAAAAGTATTTATATAAAAATACTTCAATTTGTGTGGTTAGAATACTACTAGAAAGTTTAGTATATGTAACAAACAAATTTAGCTTTAACAATAGAATTTATCATTAAGAGTTTTATTATTAACAGTCTTATCATAAAACAATTAATTCACTCACATATTGAATTAGACTAATTAATTAATGACAGAATTAGTCAGTCTTCTCATTAATAATCATAAACTAGTAGTTACTGTGGCATAGAAATTTAGTTTAATTAGTTATAATATTAATTAATTATGAATAAATTATTATTCCTTAATATTTTTATTTAAATAAAAAATTATTATTTGTTAAAGTTTTTTTAATCTTTATACATTAATTATTATGATTAGTAAATTAAATTAATATGTAAGATGTGAGTGTAAATAAGATAAAAAAAGTATACAAAAGTTGAAAACATGAGATATTAATTAATTATGTATAAATTATTATTCCTTAATATTTTTATTTAAATAAAAAATTATTATTTGCTAATGCTTTTTTTATCTTTATACATTATTATGATTAGTAAATTAAATTAATATGTTTAAGATGTGAGTTTAAATATATAAGATAAAAAAGTATATAAAAGTTGAAAGCATAAGCACTTGGAAAAATTATAGTATTAATATTTTATTACAACATCAGATGAATATTATATTAATATAAATAATAAATAACTAAAATTGTGTTATTCATACTTTACATTTTTAAATTAATTTATTTATTATACAATTTATATTGACAAAAAATAAAGTGCAATATCAATTTAAACTATCATTTTTATTTTAATTATTAAAAATACATTGCTTAAAATAAAAGTTCAAATATCAATAGCATCTAGCTTCAAATTTTTCAGATATATTAAAATCTTATTACATATAGTAGATTTATATTTTATCAATATTTAATATTTTATTTTTAATTCCTAACTTGCTTACAAATGAACTTATAAACATGACATGGTATTCCTAACTTGTTAATTTCTTTTCTTTTATATATTTTTTAGTGCATGAAATTTTTTTTCATCATTCAAACCATATTTTTTTTGCAGTGGAAATTATGGTACCTAAAACTGATCTCTATACAGTGCATATGTCATTGAAGATTAAGCATTGATTAAAATGATAATTGAACTATTTCTGTCACAATGTGTGTCTTCATGGATTAATTCAAGCCTAATTTTCAACAATATATAATGTTTGTATCTTAGTTCTTATAAATCTAATTAATTACCTGTGTTTCTTTTTGGAGTTTAGTGCAGCTTTTTCTTCTGAATGATGACTGCCTTTTGTCAAGATTGTTCTTTTGTGCTTTCTTGTTTCCTTTTTCTTGATAATGAGTAGTACTCTTCCTGCTGCTACTGCTGATTATTGCAGGAGAGACAGCTTTATCACGCACAGAGCCTTTTGTGATGCACTAGCAGAAGAGGGTTCAAGATCCATTACGGCAAACCCTATAATGGCTGCTCATCATCACCCATTGCAATTCTCTCATCCTACTCCAACCCTAATATACCCCTCCTTCCCTCTCCAGCACAACATCCTCCTCCCTCACTTGGGCGGTACAGCTCCCGACCTGAGATCAAGAGATCAGCATCTCCCTCCATGGATGAGCTCTTCTCCTACTTCTTCATCTTCCCCCCTCAATCACTTTGGCATCCTCACTAGCCCCTCCATTAATTACTCCACAGGGTTAGAGCAGGAGCGCCCTAGTGATCAGGTCCCTACACCTGCAGCTCGTTCTCCTCATCTTTTCCCATCCTTCCAAGTGTCAAGCTCTCCTCACCTGTCAGCCACTGCATTGCTCCAAAAGGCAGCTCAGATGGGTGCAACTACTCATTCCTCTTCTGCAAGTCTTGGCTTCATCTCATCCTCCTCCACCCAGAGAAAAATAGATGGAGACGGGAGTAGAGGAGGAGGAGCAGGAGGTTTTGGACAGGTGTCATCACCACAGCTCCTTCAAGAAATGATGATGATGAACCCTAGTCTCCCTTCAAGTAGTTCATTAGGGTTCGGCGGGGCTTTTGAGAATACGCTTGGGGGATTGATGGGATCAAAAAGAGAAGGAACTAATGAGAATAATTACATTGATGGCATGGTTAGAAGCCAAGGAAGGAATGAGGAAGGAGGTGGGAATGATGGGATGACAAGAGATTTCCTAGGATTAAGGGCTTTTTTCTCACAAGGATATCCTTGAAAGATTGCTTGGCTTGGAATCTGATCCTTTTGTTGAGCTTCTTCCTCACAAGCCATATTATCCTTGACAAAGATGAAGAGATATATATATGGTTCTCAGAATTTTGATAAATGAAATGGTTATTTAATTTACTCTACTTCAATATTATTAATTTTGGTTACCATGAATATATATTTGTCAAGGTTTTGTAGGGTTTTATAATTTTATTTATGCTGTCAACACTTGAATATATAATTTTTGTAGCATTCGATGTAATTAAAAACCATGAATATTCTTACTGTAATAAATATATAATTAAAATTTCTGAATGTTAATGTATCCATGATTAAAATGGCTGTAATCATTTCCTTGTTTGTGAAACTGCCTATATATAACATACATGAATATATATATTAATCATGCATGCAGAAAAAAGGAAGACCCAAATCGTACGTGCATCCAAACTGTTCATCATAATGGCCACGTATTTATCAATTCTTATATATATATCACATAAATTATATATTCATTAATTAATGTTTTAGGTTAGATATATAGGAAAAAATTGCACAAGTAAATAAATAAAAAGAAATATTGAATAAATTCAGTTTTCAGTTCGAATAATTTGGTACGTGATTGTGATTGACAATTCAATTTCAATGATTTGGTCCTTGTCATGGATGGATGACCCGTGACGCATCTTATGATTATTAATGAATTAATGCCCACCACAAACATTTAATTCACATCATATTTCTCATGCAATCAGTACCCCCTAATTTATATTTATAATAGTTATCTTTGAAAAATAATGTACAGAAATGGAATTATTATTATTATTATTATTATTATTATTATTATTATTATTATTATTATTATTGTTATTATTAAGGTAAAGACTTGTATGCATTTAAAAAGGGTGGGATGTTATAAGATATACACTACAACAAATAAAATTTATAATGTCATTTGTCAAATATAGTAATAAATAAAAATATATTACAATAGCTCTATTATGAAAATTTTAGAAAATAATATAATAAAAAATTTGAACAAATATGATTTAAACTATTTAATATTTCAAAATTAATTTTTACTATGTATTTTAAAATAATATAAATTAATAATTAATAAAAATTATCAGTTGAGTATTTTTATTTTTTTGTTCAAATTATATATGGATTGGACTAGTAATTTGAGTCCGATCGAATTATGCCCAAAAGCGCCTACACACATGAACCAAACTCAAGTGAAGTCAGACAATTTAGCCCGGGGGCTTCACCTTGTCATATACTTCAAATTAATTACGAGAGATTCCACCATTACGAGCCTAACATCTCTAGGATCAACATCGACTCATTTTGAGTAACATCATTACGAGATTATCAGACGACATCATCGTCAATCATTCCTCATCCTGGACTATATGCACTCATCTTGAACACATTCTTAATTACTTGAATGTTGGAGTCTCTTTTTACAACCCCCCCTCCCCCCCCCCTTCGTATCATTTTAAGTAGGCTAGAACACAATTAAAGACTATGGAATCAATGGTTAGTTATTTCATTGGGAAGGTTATAACAAATGATATTAGAGCAAGACCTAAACATAGTTAGGGAGCCTATGTGAGAAAGGACTGCTCGAAGATGGGGTGAACCTACTATTAGGCTATGTCTCACATGTCATCGAGTTGAATATATATAGTTTTAGGCTATACATTAGAATGTACTTGGGTCTTGACGAGGACGTGAAGTTTTTAGCAAGGGAGATTGAAAAATCTTGCTTTAGTCTCGCCTGATAGGATAATTCACCAATCAACTTCATAGGCCAACCTATTGGTCTAATTAAAATGCTGACGCTGAAGTTGATGCACTACAAAAAAAATAGAGTATCACCAACGGATTAAATCCGTTGGCAATAGTCAAAAATTCGTTGGTAATAGTCAAGAATCCGTTGGTAATACTAATACCAACAGATTTTCATTGGTAAAATCCGTTGGTGATACTCTGCTAGGTATTACCAACGGATATTACAATTGTCCATTGGTAATACCAACGGATAAAGATATATTTGTTGGTAATTACCAACAAATAAGTTGGTAATTTTGTTGGTAATACTAATAAAATTAATTTGTTGGTAATTATTTGTTGGTGAAAGTATATTTTCTTGTAGTGATGGTAGCGAACTCATCAAGCCTTATAAACGAACACTACGTCCAATATACTGATCTAAATATATGACTAAACTAGGGTATTATAATCTCCCCCACATATGTCTTGACGACCCCGTCAAGACCTAACTCGAGTCTAACACATAGCCCACAATCACACCCAAACCAAATGCATGTGAGGCCTAGCCTAACTAGTAGCAACTTCACCACAGCTCCTAGGCAGCCCTTTCTCACATAGGCTTCCTTACCATGCCTAGAACTAGATCCTGCTTTGATATAATTGTTACAACCCGCTTGATGGGATAACTAATCTATCAACTTCATACACCAATCTATTGACCCAATTAAAATTCTCAATCAGAAGTTGATGGTAGCACACCTATCAATCCTTATAATCCAACACCACATCTAATATACTCTTAGTGTGAGACTAAACTGGAGTATTACAATCTCCCTCACTTATGTCTTATGTCCTCGTCAAGATCCAACTCGAGTCTAACACATAGCCCACAATCACACCCAAGTAGAATGCACGTGACTTCTAGCCTAACAGTAGCTCCACCACAGTTCCTAGGTAGCCATTTCTCACGTTGGCTCTCTCACCATGCCTATGACTAGGTCCTCCTCTGATACCATTTGTTATGACTTGCTTGATGAGATAATTGACACATCAACTTCATAGACCAACCTATTAGCATAATTAAAATACTCAAGCATAAGTTGATGGTAGCACACCCATCAAGCCTTATAAACTAACACCATATCCAATATACTCCTGATGTGGAACTGAACTAGGGTATTACATTATGTTTGTCGATAAGATTTATTGGATGCATTACCATCAACTTCAGCTCAAGCATTGGGTCAGTAGTTAAGACATATATATGAATTAGATGGATGAATAATTGGTACTAAAGTAGGACTTGGTTCTAGACTTGGTAAGGGAGCATATGTGAGAAAACATTGTCCGATTAGGGTGGAGTTTTTATTAGACAAGATTTCATATGTTGTTAACTAAGTTGTGTGTGGTTTTGTTATGCGTTGATTTGACTTGAGTCTCATCACTGAATTTTATATAAGTTGTTATGGACCATATGCGATGGCCATTGTAGCTATTGTAATTAGCCTAATGATATTTGTAACTAGTAGTCACATATACTTAAAACTTAAGATATTCTTTGATGACCTTCTTGATCTATCTCAAATATTAATCATTTGCAATGGCTCGTGATTTCCCCATTCTCTCTCTCTCTCTCTCTAATATTTTTGTTATTTTATTGACACTACAAAAAAAACAAAAAATTGTGATAAAATTTTGGAGTGGCCAACAATAATTAGCTACAAAAGGTGTAATCTGCGACGAAATTGATGGCAAAATTATTTTTGTGGTTAAAAGTATAAGTTCAAATAATTTGCGATAATTTTTCTAATTTTGCCACTATGTTTGCCACTAATAATTGAGTCAACGTTTAAAATTTATAGTTTTTTAAATTTATGATAACATATTTTGCCATTGATTCAAAACATTCTATCATGGCAAGCGTTTGCGATAAAATTTTTGCCACAAGTTTGTCACGATATTATGTGGCAAGCGTTCGCGACAATAATTTTGCCATAATTTTGTCATGATATTCTGTGACAAACGTTCGTGACAATATATTGGCCATAGATTTAAAACTATTTATTGTGATAAATTACATGTGCCATAGATGGTAAAATGATTAAAAAAATAAAAAAAATTGGCAAAAAAATTTTCTCTTCTTTTTTGATCGACAAAAATAATTTTTCCCATTTTATCTATCTCCCGACTAAAAAAAGCCTTACTTATAATACCTGTGCCCTCCTCCTGTACCCTCGACTTATAATTTCCCCCTTTTACCTTGCTCATTCTCGACTTTTAAAACTCATGAATCACTACAATAAATTTGACTTTCACCGACGGAATTACTTTTAAAATATCTAAATTATTTGGGTTGAACAAAATATTAGAGAATATTGTCCATTGCATTTCAAGAGGAAGCTGAATGAAATTATCAAACTTTGTTCCTATTAGAATAGGAATTGCTGTCGAAATGATCCAGAAAAAACATATATTATTAGTTTGAGTAGCATAATAATTATATGCATTTTTATTAAATACAGTAAAATTATTTTAAACTAGTAAAATTATTCCCTAATAAAATTACTTTTTTTGTTAAATGCAGTAAAGATATACCTAATAAAATTATTTTCTTGTTAAATGCAGTAAACAATACCTAATAATTATATATTCTCTAATAAAATTTTATTTCGGCAACCCTAATAGTTTTATTTCTCCTTCCCTGGCCTCTGTCCGTGGCCCCCTTTCCTCGACGCAGCGGTTCCCTTTCTTCGATCCGCCACACAACCTATTATCGTAGTGACTCCCTTTCCTCGTCGCAGCCAAGACTGTCAGTGATGGACACGCCTCCCCTATTCTCGCAGCGGCTCCCTTTCCTCTTCCCCGCCGCCACCTCGTCTGCTCACAGCCGGATGGGCCGTCGCCTCTCGCATCGCCTCCCCGTCGTCGCCTCCTGCATCGCTAGGCAGTCCCGATCCACGCGTCGTAGCCTCCCGCATCGCCTCCTGCAGTCTCCGCTCGCTCAACACCCACTGCCACACCTAAAACTCATTTGGTATGTGATTGATTTTTTGATATGGATAACGATTTGATAATGTATTTCTTTCCTTCATTGATTCATTGGATCCCAAGTTTGGTTCGTAGAAGTAGCTATTTGTAATGTTTTGGTTATTAGAATTTTGGGCCTACTATAGCTTGTGAGTGACAAATTGCTGTGATATACAACTAATAGACATATTGAGTGTGCTATGATACTTGATATTTGTTATGGATCTTTTGGTAGTAATTTGCTTATGATTTATTTGGTAGTAATTTTCTTCAATGGCATCACCATTGGATTTTCGTGTCCCTTTCTTAATTTGTGGTTCCTTATAAGTACTTTTCTTATCTTTGGTCATGTCTTGTTGGTTGATGTTGTTTAAGACTAGTAAATGCACTTGAGGCTATTCTTCCATTGAGTAAATGCACTTGAGGCTATGGTCCTTAACACTCTCTACTTATGCATCGAATACTGACTTTGTTGATGACTTTATATGCTTTTATATGGAATTGTTGGTGAAATAATAAGTTCAGACTTTATGTTTTTAAGGTTAGTGTACCAGTTAGTGAATGAATGAAACCACCTTAAGAACTAGTTTTCAGGTAATATGGGCATAATTGGAGTAAGTTTAAGAATTGGTGGTAATATTGGGCAGGTTAGTGTACCAGTTAGTGAATTAATATTGATGAAATAAGTCCATGTTACCACATTCTCTAACTAGTTCTGTACTAGGTATGAAATGATATCATTCACAAACATGCTCTTTTATCATTCAAGTCTTCTTCTTCTTTACTTTTTTAGTTATGTTGTGTGCAATTCTTTATGGAAGGAACTTGTTAAATTATATTTTAATGAATTCAGACAATTCTCTTATTAGATTCTATTTACTAATAACTTATACCGTTGAAGAATTGAGTTTCTTCAAGTTATTACAGGTATAGTCCATAATTGAGTATTGAGTAATGTAGATGTGGTTCAGAATGTTCAAATTAGCTTTTCCATAAAGAGTGCATAACCCTTAGACACCTTAGATTGTTAGCATGTAAATATATTGAATTCTTAAATAAAGGCATGATAGATCTATAGCAAGACAGTCATGAAATTTACCCAGGGTGAACTCTCTTCCTGCAAGTTTTATTGAGATTCCCATCCTAGGATATGACTGCAAATTTACCCAAGGTGAACTCTCTTCCTGCAAGTTTCATTTTCTATGCTCTTTGTTGATGTGTGTGCTTGTTTGCTAATTTAATAAATTATTTATTCCATTGGGTGATGATAATATTTTAATAACCTTCATGGTGAGAATCAGAAATTTCAGGTATTGTTATGCTCATCTGCTTTATTGATAACAACTGGGAAGGTCCATGAAAGTGACCAAAGAGAAATTTCTTTATTGATAATTGGGAAAAGAGAGCTGGTGTGCAACCCCATGGGAAAGTGTCATGTGGAAATGGATGCAGCCTGAAGAAAACATGGAGGGATTTTCTATGTACCTCTTTATCTTTGCTGGTTAGTTTATAGTTTTCAATGACCTTAAATATGAATCAATATGATTTATGAATTTATGTTACATATTAGCGCAACAAACACACTAAAAAAAGTGTTTCATTGGTTGGGAGTTCAATTGTAACATATGGTTTCTCTTTTTGTCCTTGTAAAAAATACAGACCTAGGCAGAACCATTAATATCACGCATGAGAGCTTTATAGTAAATGGCAGGTGGCACCACAAGAAAAACATGCATCAGTGACGAAAAATTCTGTCACTGAAGGGTATCAGTGACGGAAATTTTCATCACAAATTCTGTCGGTGAAAGTCTCGTGGCCAATGCTTCATTTGCTCTTATGTGACGGATGTGTCCATCACAAAAATCTGTGACGGAAAAATTTCCGTCACAAAATCCGTCACTGATATCGATGATCGAAAATAAATTTTTCGTCACTAATTATGATATTAATTATAATTTTTATTAATAAAAATATATCAACTATATTATATTATAGATTTTTATAATATAATAGTATATTATAATAATATTATAATATATTATAATAATCAATAATGATATTACATTATATTATTATTTATACTTTTATAATATTTTTAATAAATTTACAAAATATAGTATGATAGTAAATTTTTTGGTCTCATGTGGTATCAATTTATAAAATTTAAGAAAATTAGGAGAAAAAAATTGATCCATATGAGACTAAAAAAAGTATATTTATAATGGTTAAGAATAAGTAAAAAATCATTTTAAACTCATGTGGGACTAAACATGATAAAATTTATTTTACTAATAATTTAGTTTAATTTTGTATCAGAATTCTATTTTCGTCACTGATCTGTCACTATTATATGGTGGCTCAGTGACAGATCTGTGACGGATCTAAAGAAAAAAATTCAATGATAGGTTAGTGTCGGAAAATTAGTGACGGAAATGAAATTCGTTACTATTCTGTCATTGATGCTATTTATTATAAATTCTAGGCCAAATTGATAAAAAAATCTCTGACTGATTTGTGACGGAATCGTTTTGTGTCAAATTTTTCGTCACAAATCCGTCATTGTTTTGGAAAAAAGAAAGTTCATTTCACGCCATGACAAATTCGTCACAAATCTGTCACAGTTTGTGACGGGTTTTAGCCGTCACTAAATTAATTTTCATCACTGATGCTCATTTTTCTTGTAGTGTGGTGAGGGGATGAATTGGGACAAATAGATTAGGGAGAGCAGATTCTTGGCACACAACTAGTTAATTGTTATGATGTTTCTAAAAAGCATGAAAAGACTCAAATATTTAAAATTAGTCAATGTTTTTTCCATTTGTTCAAGCTAACACACATATTTGAGTTTATGAACACAGTTCCTCTTGGACTTAGTTTGATTGAATTGCTAGCATCATTTCTAAATTAGTTTGATTCTTTGATGTAATTGTTTTGACTTGTGTTCTTACTTCCCTTCTTTTGCAGGAGAAAAAGAAGAAATGAGGCAGACTAAGCGGACGTACTATAACTTCTTTTTATTGGGGCGGTAGTGTTTGGTTTTTTTGGCGTATGGAATATTTTGTATACCTACTGTAACTTCTTTTTAATGGATATTAGATACATTGGACTATTTCGTATTGGTGGACAATGTTATTTTTTATGTATTTGGATCAATGTTGAAATTATTTTGGATTTGTTGATGGTTGGATACGTAGGTGGTTGGTTGTATACTTGCTAAGTTATAGATTTTGTAATTAGCAGGTGAATTATTATATTAATGAATGGTTAATTATTAAATTTTGTATGTTTGTGATAAATTTATTCATTATAGATTGTCAAATTTGTGGCAAAATCATCACTGATATTGTGGCAATAATCTAAATTTGAAATCATGTTAGTGGCAAATTTATTTTAACGTTTAATGACAAAGATACAAACATGTAGTGACAAAAAATTTATAGCAAATTTGATATTTAATGACAAAATATAACACGATATTAGCGATAAATTTTATATATTTTTACCACAGAAAATATTCTAAAAGATAGAATAGTGACAAATATTTATTAATAAGTGGCAAAAAAATTTATCGTAAAAGATACGTGACGTCAGCAAGCTCCGTTTGCCACAATAGGGTGGAGGTAGTTTGACTTTTTCATTTGTTACTAAAGAAATTGCAATTTGTGGCAATCCGCTAAAGTTCGTCGCAAAAATCAAAAATGACTTTTAGTAATAGACCTAATATGGCAAACGATTGACGGGTATTTTTTTACCACTATATATGTCACTACTGTGGTAAAAAATAGTTTGCCACTAATTTCAAATTTTTTTAGTGTGATTTACCTATTAAAATCTAAAATTTTAAGGTTTTAACTAATTATTGTTGCTAGTGGTACCCTTCAGACCACAGTCAACACCTCTCAACCATCGATCGGGTAATCGATTAACTCATCAATTTCATAGGCTCAAATTATTAGCCTAATTAAAATGTTTACGCTAAACTGGATGGTAGTATACTCATCAAGTCTTATAAACCATCATAACATTCAATATACTCTCGATGTGAGATTAAACCGAAGTATTATACGTTTGATAATGGCAACAAAGGTTTTTTAGATAATATACTCATATATATTAGGTTTTAGATACATAAATTAGATATATAATTCATATTATAATAATATATAATATTATTTGTAAATGAGATTTATAAAAATGATATAAATTAAATTCATAACATAATTTATTAGATTTGAGAATAATATATAATTTGTTATATATACAATTATATATTATATATAATTGTATAATCATATCTTGGTAGTATATATAACATAATAGTAATTAATATTATGTAACACTATATATTTAATTTAAATTAATTAATTTCAAGAAAATAAATCTATGTATGCATTGAATAGTTATGTTAATTATTATGTTTTGTAAGATATGTTGTTATTCATATTAACTAAGAAATGATTAGATTTTTAGGTCATTTTTAAGTTGAAAATTTATAGTTTGTCATATAATTGATTGATACATGTCACATATGTATAACAAGTTAGTCATGATACATAATATATACCTAGATCCGTTCGGTATTATATGTTTGTCTAAGAGACATATATGCGTATTTATACAATATACATATCCTGAATCATTCCTAATTAGATAGTTTGAGAGTATAATTCTTTAATTACATATTGTACTTTGCTTTTTTTTAGCATTTACGTTCTAAAATTTTGGCTCAATGATCTTTCTTTTAAGTACTTGCCCAGAGAATATGTGTATTTGGAGAACTATATATAAAAATTACTAAAAAATATATTTAGTGCAATATAGATAATATGATTCCCAAATAAAATAGGATCACTCCACCTATGAAGATATTCAATATAATAAGTTATGATTGATTGACAAAATCATATCGTTTGATCAACGTTGAATGTGTTGATAATTTAATAGCAAAATTTTAACAATTTTGCATAGGCGTCAGTTATTTAGCATATTCAAAGATCTTTGTTGAATTTGCCTACCAATGCATATATATATATATATATATATATATATAAAATATGGATTATTGATGTAATAATCTTGTGTCTGACTGAACTATTAAGAATGAAATCTAATAGGTTGCTCTGGACATAGTAATATTCTGAGTCTGCTCAGTTTGTTGTGTTACAAAGTATAAGCTAGCAAATTGGTTGGCTCATTAGATAAGAGAGTTTTATTTGTATTAATAACAACATTGACAGAGATAGACTCCTTAATTTCATTCATGATTTTGGAAAGAAAAATATATAGTAAGTTTTTATGATGTTTTTGGATTAATATATATAGTAACATTTTTTTGGATTGTAAATAAAAGAGAAAAGTATTGAACATGATTATAGAAGTATTAAGTAATTATATTTATTTAAAAAACTTAAATTATAAAGTCATGATTAAATAATATAAACTCAAAATATATCTAAGGGTACAAACCTATGCTTGAGGGAAATATTTGCGGCTGCTCATCCCTTACCTTGCTTTGTCTTTTTGGGCTTGGAAAGTTTGACTAAAATAAAGAGGGACCCACTAATTCTCTTAGGGCTGTTGAAGAAAATGGGTCCAGTAAAATATTCAAAAATAACTTATATGTTACCATCAACCAAGCTGGAGTAGCTCAGTTGGTTAGAGCGTGTGGCTGTTAACCACAAGGTCGAAGGTTCAAGCCCTTCTTCTAGCGTTATTTTCATATATAAAATTTAAATTGAATATATTTTGGCTTTCTTTTGTTCTCAATGGCTTTATTAGCTCTTACTATTATATTTATATATATAAGCAACTCCAACCACAGCATAAAAAATATTAATAATAATAAATTTATAGTCATCACAAAAGCATGTGTACAAGGCTACAAACATAAAATTTGACATTAATTTTATGATGCTTCAATAAAGTTTCATTTTTTACTAAAAAACACAACATAAAAAACAAAAAAGTCTTAGTCATTTGACAATGTATGATCATCAATCTGATCAAATCCATTTTTATCAATTCTATATCTAACCAGTCAAACAGGCTAACATCACCCAAATATCATGACAAGGAGAGAAACTTTCATTTTATATTATTTCCAGCTAACAAAGAATTAGCAGATCGGCCAAAAATTTACAAACAACTATTTGAGAAAATGATATAAATTCTCATATCACATCAAGAAAAGAGCCCCTTCAAATTTATCACCTCCAAAGGAAATTTTACTGAAGGCCCAAAAAACACATACCTGAATGCTGCATATATCTTTTGCAATGAACATTTTGGCAGCATGATCTGATTTCAGCCTCCATAAATTTCTACTTCTCAAGCAAACTATTTCCTCAGTCACTCTAATCCTTAAACTCTTAAATCTTTGGCATGCCACAGCACAACTGCAACGCTTTTTCTCAAATTTTAGAATGTTAGATTTGGTAATTAGCACTAGAAACATTTCCTAAGACCACCCTTCACTGCAATATGAACTTGTCACAAATCGAAGTGCAACTCCGTGCTCGCTCATGCTTCCTGTCGACGACGAACTCCTTAGCTGTTGCCAATACTGCCTGCCCTTGCTTGTTGTCAGAGGTCCTGAGCTGGATTGCCTTTGAAATGGATCCAGTTCACACGAATCAAACCTTGTTGATTCGCTTAACAGATATGATTCTAATAGCACTCTCTCAGCTTCCAGAGCTGACACATTACTGACCATAGCTGCTGCATCTTGAGTAGATAAATCATTGCGACTACAACTTCCGGTTCTTGCATTTTCACTGCATTCATTGCACACTAAGTTTAAGGCCTGAACTACCTCCCCCATAAATGGACGGTGAGAGACTTCCGGCTGAACGCACATTGATGCGATGGCCGCAACTTTTGCTACACTGTCAAGTGGTATGTTGGTGTCTAGAGTTGGATCAATAATCATCTCCAAATTATTCATATTTGAAAGAAGAGGACGAGCCCATGAGACCAGATTTTCTTGACCCGGGCGTTGTAGCATGTCAATCGGCTTCCTTCCAGTAAGAAGCTCCAGAAGTACAACGCCGTAGCTATATACATCACTCTTGACGAGAAGGTGCCCTGTCATTGCATATTCTGGGGCCACATAACTGAGAAAAATAGGATGCATCTGATCATCTTAAGATTGGATGAGACCCTTAATCGCGTGTAAATTTTCAAATTGCTACAACACAATTAGGATGTAAAACTCACCCGAACGTTCCCATAACCCGTGTTGAGATGTGTAAATTTCCCTCATCAACAGCTGCTCGAGCCAAGCCAAAATCAGATACTTTGGGCGTATAATCATGCTCCAACAAGATGTTGCTAGACTTGAAATCTCGATGTATGACCCGAGGGCTTGAATCTTCGTGTAAATAGGCAAGGCCTCGAGCTGCACCAAGTGCAATCCTCATTCGAGTATTCCAATCAAGTGGAGCAGTTTCCTTGTCCAATCCTGCTCAGACAATATAATTTATGAAGCAATTACAACTTCAATCTGAACATGCTTATTCTATTTTAGTATGAATTTAAGCACCTTCTTTTCTTCGTCTTTTTATGATCAAACAAGAAAACAAAACCCAAATTAGTTTGCAATATCTAGTGATTTCTTACCGTGCAAGTGAGACTCCAAACTACCATTTGGTATTAGTTCATAAACAAGGCATCGGATGTGATCCTCAATGCATATACCAATCAGCTTGACCAAGTTCCTGTGATGCAAACGGCTAAGCATTTCAATCTCCACAAAGAACTCACGTCCACCTTGCTGATCATCTCTCTTAAGAACCTTTACGGCAACCCTGATTCCATCTTCAAGTGTACCTTGGTAGACTCGCCCAAAACCACCTTCGCCAATAATTCTGGCTTCACCAAATCTGTTTGTCGCTCTTTCAATCTCAGCTGAAGTAAATATCTTCGCTTGTCCAGTGTATGTTGCAACACTAGAGTTGACTGAAGGCGATTCTGAACTAAGCCTACCCAACAGCATGTGTTTGTTTCCTGCAACATTTTTGTACGTATAATAAAAGAAAGATGTAAGCTAACAAATGCAAGCCAACTCTATGGAACACAAGTTACACTCGTGAAACAAATTTTGAGAGGCAAGTGCGGACATGAATTAAATGTCAAAAAAGGTCATTCTTCAGTACAGTAACACTAACTTAAAAGAGTTGCATTTCTTACGGGACAAAAAGAAACATCGATGATGTTCGGAAAGGTAACTTGGGAACAGTTAACTTCAAAGATTTACATTTCATGGTATCAGATATACACATATTTACAACTATTGGCCTTTGTAAGTGATACCTGATGAGTTGGCAAACAATGGCAATATATTCTGCAGCTTTGTTGCAGCCAGATGAGAGCGATCTCTTTGTTTCGACCAGAGGAACCATACAGCCCCCACACATAAAGTTAAGGCTACTAAAGATGATAGAACAATAACAGCAATTAAACTTCCACTAGCTTTCTTCTTTGGCTTTCCCACATCAACTCCGAGAGGCTTGATTGCCCTAGCATTATAGTTATTACTGAAAGCCACGTCACCAATAGTACTATCTCCCGGTGCTCTAGGTGGAGATGGAGGAAGTCCTGCATGGATGAGCAGGAGGAAAAACCATGGTAAACAGGATTAGGGGAAAACTGACAAAAAACCTAACAAAATGCATGTTATCTTTTTATGAAATTATTCCTGCAAATAAATGAATAACGAAAAATTTCATTTTACAAGCCCCAACTTCATAATTAAATGGTCATTTTTTATATAGATAAATGTTCATCCAACAAATTCTACCCTTTCACTGGCAGAAACATTACTAATGATGAGGAACTGCACTTACTACCGCACAAGGAGCAGATACAGAGTGGCTTGTTAGTTCTAGACCTGTCAAGTTTTATGTTGGAAGATTAAACCCTAGTTTGAGCCATGCAGCCATACATGAATTGGACCCAATACAACTTAAAAGCTTAAGCCATTTAGATTTGTGAGCCAATACCAATATTGTTAAAGTCCCACATTGCTTGAGGTTGTGGTCTAGATGACCTTTAAATAGATTGGGCAACCTCCCCCTTCGAGCTAGCTTTTGGAGTGGAGTTAGGTCCAAGACTGATTTTCTAACATAGTATCAGAGCCAAACCTATGGTTGAGAGTGGGCCACCTAAAGAACTTCACGCTCCAGATGTGGACCGTGGGCGTGAGGGGGGGTGTGTGTTAAAGTCTCATATTGCTTGAGGTTGTGGTCTCGATGACCTTTAAATAGATTGGGCAATCCTCTCCCTTTGAGCTAGCTTTTGGGGTGGAGTTAGGTCCAAGACTGATTTTCTAACAAATATATGTTGCTTTACCATCTCAATATCTTCCCATTCAAGATTATTATTATTTTTTATCTCGCATCTAGTTCAATATCACACATGAAATATACTCAACATGTATACCAAACTAATAATACACTAACTGGATAACATGTAGTTTTGCTTTTATGAAGCATGGTTTATCTTTCCATTTTCAAAAATGATCTCAAGAGAGTTGAATTCATAATCATAATAAGGACTACTGAATACTGATAGCTAAAGATGGACAACTGTCTATACAGTTTTCATTAGAATTATAGACACTAGCAACCAAAAAGGATGGAGTATGCAAACCTGGGTAGAGTACATATAGAACATCATAATCGCCAAATAGTGATGTGTTTATGACTATATCTTTACGCCAGAACTTCTCAAATATTGAGAATGCCTTAGTACTTTCAAACTTCTCTTTGTCAGGTACCAAATCAACAAGGACAACTGTGTTCTCAGGCTGCTCATTGGCAACATTTGCTCCCATTATGCGAACTTGACTTTGGTTCATATAAATACCATAGGAAATTTCTTTGGCGAGCTCAGGGACCAAGGGAAAGAATGTATATAGCGTCACACTTAGACTAAGTCCAACTCGAATTGGCAATACACAGTCACATGGTGATCCTGGAGGAGGATTTGTCAAAGGTTCCGCACACACTAATAATTTACAATCTGTGCACCAATAAAATATGTTGTCATTTTATAATTATATAATATTTACTTAGGTTGTAAGGAATCTTATAGACCAATTATTGTCTTTATTCCAACAATTGTGCAATGTGCAAAGTATAAGTATGTATACCCAAGTTTGGAGGAGGTGGTGGCAGCAGCCATATTGGTGGTGGCAACACTGCACTTGAGGCTCCAGCATAAGATCCAGGAGTTGTTGTAGGAGAATGACTTGACCCTGTAGGCATGAACATAATAAATCAAACCAGAATAATAAGATAGTTAAAGTGGGTTATAAACATATGAATAAAACAAGGTTGATATGTACATTCATTTAAGTCAGAAGAAGCTGGTAATGGTGGAGAAGGAGCTGGAGATTGGATCTGAGGAAAAGAGAGGCCTGCAGTAGAAGAAAAAGAGAGAGAGATAAGAATCAAAGCTGTCTACAGAGTTCAGACGACCATCCCCCTTCAGTGTCTCTCTTCTTTCTTTTTGTATAATTTGGTACCTTGATGAGAGGGTGGAGACACACGATAGGGTGGTATATACTTAGGAAAGACTTCTGGAGCTGGAGCAGCTGTAGGAGCTTCGGTAAATCCAAAAGAGACAAGGATTTTATAAGTACCAGTGTAATATAAAACACTTCAAATTTTCGGTTGTGGTATCCACCTGAAAGGTGTAATGGTGGTGAAAATGGAGTCAGTGTTGGAGAGGAAGGATTTTTCACTCTCTTTCTAGCTCTCCGTTGTTGAACTGGAAATTCAGGTGAAGAAGCAGGTCCATCAGATATGCTTATCGCCGGAGGTTGAAGATGTGATCCTGATGGACCAGGTGCTGCTGATGTGGAAGGCTTGACTTTATTAGGAACAGGGCTTAACATTGGAGAAGAACCTGAAGGGAGTTCAATATAGAAACAATGTTTTTACATTTGACATTAATATACTCCAAAGTCTTTAAGAAATTATTACCTTTTGAGGTAGAAGTAGAACTATTCAAGGGGTTAGGGTTCTTGGGCATAGGGCTCAACGTAGGGGAAGAACCTGGAGGGAAGTTCAGTAACAAAACTATATTTAGAAATATGCTTCACAAATCCATAGAAATATGCTCCAAAATGTTCCAAAAGAATATATTTAGAGAGGTGGATGTCATATTCTACATTAATATATTCCAAAGGAAATTACCTTTTGAGGATGAACTATTTGAGGGCTTAGGTTTCTCAGGCACAGGGCTTAACATAGGGGAAATACCTGCAACAAGTTTAGCAAAAGAACTATTGCTTCACATTCTATATAAATATATTCCAAATATTCAAAGAAATACCCTTTGAGGATGAACTATTTTTTAGAGGTAAATGTCTTATATTCTACATTAATATACTCCAAAATCTTCAATAAATTACCTTTTGAGGATGAATTATTTGAGGCCTTAGGTTTCTCAGACACAGGGCTTATCATAGGGGAAACACCTGCAAGAAGTTCAGTAACAGAATTAATGTTGTACTTCAATTTACTTCAAAGTCTTCAAGATATTACCTTTTGAGGGCGAACTATTTGTTGGAGTAAAATGCTTATATCCTTCAACTGGGGGTGAAGCAACTGGTGTATCATTTCTCTTTCCGCTGATGACAGGTGAAGTAACTGATACTGGTGGTGTTGCAGATCCTGCATATTCCATAATTTTAAATCACAAAAGAAGAAAACATGCATAGCAAGTTCTTTCAAGCTTGTCAAATATGTCATATGGCTCACCATGCAAAATTGTACCATGTGGAGCAAATGCAGTATTTGGAGCCATCCTTGGTGCAATTTGTGGCTTATTCGATGAAGGACTAGGTTGAGAGGGCCTTGATGAAGGTAAAACTGGTCCTGCAAGATAAATAACATGGCACAATATAATCTAAAGTAAGATGACTACTTGAAACCCACGTGCCACAATGAGTTTGAAACTTTGAATAATATACTGTTAGGTTCTCCGGCCGTCATAAACATCATGGTGGAACTATGCAAGTGATAGATCTCAATCCAGTAGTTACAGAAACAATAGAACTATAGTGTGTCATCAGTAAAATTGTAAAGAAATTGAGCAATCATCAATGCCCAAGATTTACCAGAAGAAATAGGAGCATTTGGTTGACTTTCTACAGCTGGAGCTACAGCTCTTGGCCATTTATCTCCAGCAGCAACATGGGCAGATGGAGCAGGAGACATCATGGATGAAACTATTGGGTGAATGCTTGGTAGCACTGGTTCGTATGAAGGCGAAAATGCTGCTGAGAATGAGAAACAGATACGGAAGCTTTAGTTCTGATTATTGTTTCAAGATGTTCTAGTTAGCAAATCACGATTACCTTTTGGAGAAGAGACTGATCTAGGTGCAAATGCACTTCCACTATTTGTAAGTTGTGCAGGACTGCTTGCTTCAGGTGAAGGAGCCATGCTGAACACTACAGGAAAAATGCACAAAACAGAACTTAAGTAAGAACATGAATTATGAACTAATATGCATTACTTGTAAAAGTTAACTAAAATGTATTGCTAAATGAAGTTGATCTGTGCAAATTTTCCATTGATCAAACAAGATGGAAAATAAGTATCAAAGAGAGAACTTAATTTTCCATGGTCATGTTATGTAACTACAGATGAAAGTTTATCCAATGAAGAAAAACACAATGTAAGGCAGTTCAACTAGTAGTGTTCCTGGTCTAATTAGAGAACAGTAGAACAAGTTCATTATATTAAGTGGCTTAAAAGATAGCTTTAGGTTGATTCTACTAAACAAGCTAGAATTTTATATCTAAAGCTAGAATAATCACAATTTTCATATAATTTAGACTATTAATTGCACAAAAAAACTTGAGTGTATAAAAGTGAAAGATTTGCAGCTGCATTGCCTTATATATTCATAATTGTTTAAGCAAAACAAGATCCCGGATCTATCTGCCAGTCTTGGCTCTCAGAAAGAGGGACCATGATGAAAAATGGCTTAAAAGAGGTGCTTAAATGCTAAAATTCTAAGAGAACCAGAATGAAGTAAATAATAACATGATTATTGACAACATGTCTCCTAATTCTACATAAATCACACCATTTTTGTTGCAATATTGATATCCATCAGAGGATAAAATATAGAGCTCTTTAAAACCAAAAACTGATCCTGGAGCTTATCAACTGAGTGACAAAACATTATTTTTGTAGTAACTCCTAGAAGAAATAGAATCGGTTAACCCCATACTTAAAAGAAATCAATTTGATCGGCAAGATTAGATCTTATTCACAAAAATGAGCATGACTATGGGAATCAAACTTCAATCTGAGAGCATAATGACCACAGAATCCACAAAATCTTTCTATATAATGTAAGTGTGAAAGGGTATTTCCCCTAATTTTAAATAAAGGGGTATTTTCCCTAAAGAAAAACCAAATGTATAATCACATTCCCCTTCAGGAAACAAATATTTTGAAACGAAGATGAAGAAACACCTCCATGCTAAAATGCGTTACCTTCTAATGGACAAATCATGGAAGCAGCCACCACAACGTAAACAATCCACCACCTAGAAACCTGGCGCCGCCAACCCATCCTAATACTTCTCATTCATAGAACAAACCTCAAGATCCAACTGAAAACCTAAAACACCACTAGAATGCCTCCTTGCACAGCAAATCCCCACCCCTCAAGCATGCATCAGAAGAACCAAGGAATCCAGGAGGCAATGGAACAGAATCACCCATTTGCAATGGGGGATTTGAGGTGGCAAATGGCAACAGGAAACAAGATCAAGCAAAGGCAAGCTAGCGCAATGCAAGCTTATAGCCAAATGCACCAATGCGGTGTAGGTGGGGAGGAGGAAAAAAGATAGAGGAAGCTCAGTGCTTTTGCTATCAGGAACTAAGAAAAAAAGAAACTGTGGCCAAGAAGGAAGCTTTATTTTGTAAAATTAATATTTCTTGAGAGTGATCAATGGCTTGATGATTTGAAAGGAAATCTTTGTGGGGAAGAAAGAGATCAGATCAGCTGGGTGGTGAAGTCCTTGTGAAGTTACAGAAGAGCTTGGGAGAATATCATTTCTATATAGGAAAGATTTAGGTTATCTTTTTCTAAGTGTGAGGACTGACCATTGTTTGAGTCTTTGTTTGTAATTGTAGGCATGCATTTGACTAATATAGTGTGTCACAGGAATATGTAGGGGAGCAGTGCTTGGATTCTATCTAGTGTGAGGATCTAGCTATAATTTAGGGGTTGTTTTTAACTGGATTTTTTACATATTTACCCTTGCATAGGTGGAAATGGACTATTTACCCTTGTAAATTTTAGAGGATAGTGTTTTTTTTTTTGAAAAAGTGAAATTTTATATTCATTCATGAGAATTGAGGAATACAAGTAAATAGAGAGAGAGAGGAGGAGGCTTTCCCTCGAGGAAGGAAACAAAAAAAATGACATGAGAAAGCAAAAGATACAATGGGCTAGATCCCTAATCGAAATTTGAGGTGCTTCCGGAGAATACTAGTATTAATGGCTAAGTATAGGTGTGGGTGCTCCTTGTTTTCAAAACATTTGCAGTTTCTCTCGTGCAAGATCTTCCACCTCCACAGCATGATCAATTGGACTTTGGGCAGTCTCTTCTTGTGACCTTCTTGACTATTTTGTGTCCGTGGTGCATAATTTTTAAAAAAATGCTTGAAGAGATATGAAGAGATAGCTCCGACCAACCTTCCTTCATGAAACCATTGAGTATAAAGAGATATTTGTGATTCTTATTGTCCCTAGTGCATAGGGAGCATAGGGATTAACCTCGATGTTTCAAGCCTGAAGTCGATCTTTAGTTGGAAGCCTGTGTCGGGTTGCTAACCAGTTCATAATGGAGGCCGCATTGTGAAAGGCTTGATTCCATATGAAAGTGCTATTGATTCTTGGGGATTTACTTTGCAGTACATTTCTTTTTGTTAATGTCAAGAAGTCCTCAAGAGCAAACTGCACACACTAAGGACTTGTTACACTTGCTTAGGTAGTGTTGGACAACCATCGAGCTTTTCGGATAACCTTATCGGTATGTTTGCTTCATTGGATATGATAAGATTAGATTGGATAATAAATGGGACAGGATTGGATATGAATCTTTTAAATCCGGTGTACATCGGATATCATATTAATTTTATATTATTCTAATCCTATTTTTTTCTAATCAATGCACTAAACAAACAATGGATTAAAATCCATATCTTATTCTATCTCACTTAATCCTACGAAGCAAACAAACACTATTAGATTTGTAAAAGAACCGGGATGAAAGATTCAACAAAGTCCTTCCAGTGCTTCAAAACTAAAAATGGAGGTTAAGAGTTGAAGAGTTAGTACATTACGGACGAAGACATACTTGTGGAGTTGCATCCCTTTTCTGTTGCAGGTGTGTAATAATCCTAAAGGTCCAATCAAATACTTTTAACAACAGCATTGATTGTCCTTAACTAGGCATACTTATCCCTTGATATATGTACAGCTTCTCGGACTTGGTAAGGATGCCCATGAAATGTTGCCTTTGTTTTGTTTATCCTTTAGCATATGGACTGAGCCTTGTTTGAGGTTCCCTGTTGAGCTTGTATGTATATCTTTCTGAGAGTCACGGGACAAGAAGGGGGCAAGTTTTTTTGATAGTTCAAAAATCTGGGGAATGAGCTATCAATCTCGTCCTGTTTTGTGGTTCAAAAAAAAATCTCGTCCTGTTTTGAGAGAATCCAAACTGGCCATTGTGTTTTAGCTTCTGTTTCTTTTGTTTGGTAGCAGAGCAGTTCAAGTGTGCTCCTTTTAGAAGATGACTCAACTACCAACATGCACATGTGGTGGACATGGTGATTAATAGAACCAAAGGAAAAGAAAGAAACAAAGTTTCCCTTCTAATATTACAATCTAATTGAGTCACAGACTTTTCAAGTTGGATTAGGTAATTGAGTCTCCAATCCAATTCAACCCTATTAATGTTGGCTAATAAGGCTTGACGAGTATACTACAATCAAATCCAGCTTAAGCATCTTACTTATGTCAGTAATTTAAAATTATTTAGCTGATAAGAAGTATCTCATTCAACAGCCTTGTTTATTTTTTCTTAGATTAAAATTTGATTTTGCTGTCACTAACTCCTCAAGTCTCCTTTTCTCAAGATTGTCAGCATTTCATTATTATCTTTTTGGAATAAGATTTGCTTTTTAATTAGCTATATCATATGATCCAATCATACATAATAATATCCACTAAGTTGCTTATGATTTTTTAGATGTTCTTTAAAATCAAATTCTGAAAGGTCAATCTTTATTTTTTAGATTGACTTTTCTGTTTGTCTTCTTCAAGAAAATGGTTGTCATCTTTCATTATTCCCAATATATAACTCAACAAACTGGACCTTGTCAATTAATGCCTTATCCACAAATAATATGGCTAAATGTGGCCATTTTAATTAAAGGGTGTCTCCTATAGATATGTCGGTCAGGCAGAGTGAACCAGCATACAACCGTCAAGTATATGTATATTTGATCAACTATTAAATCTATTTTATAAAGAAGGCATCCGAGGATTCATGAATGATGATTTCTGGACTTTGAAACAAGAAAATTAGACATCACATTAAGCATGCCATCTATGATCTCACACACACAAACAGAGAATCAATGTAGTGCAGACTGCAGGAATCCAACTTGCAGGCATTTGTCCACTGCAATATGGTCCCCTTTCAATTGAGGAAATGCTTAGCAAAAATTATTTAAGTCAATAGCTGAGAGCAGTTGTTTGTTGTTTGCTCTAAAAGTTAATTTCAAGTAGATGTTACTTTTAGTGATAATGAATGACATTTAGTAATAAAAAGAGAGATAATTGATAGAAATACTACAGATCAAAGACAAAAGATTCTTGGATCTGGATTCAGGTCTAGCTGTTTGGGGAAGTATTTTGTCGTGTTGTCATACCAATTGCAGTGTTCAGGAAACTAAACTTTTCACTTAATCTCTCATTGTTTATTTCTCAAAGTGTTAAGAGTGAATCAATCTAAAATCTCACTACCAAATCCCTGTGCAGTACAAGGATGGCAATCAAGCAGGTGTTATATATATGACTAGTAATATATGGCATTTCATTGCTTAGGGAATTGGGAGAAAGGAATGTTCAGAAACAGGAACCTTGTACAAGGGCTAAAGGAAAGATGTGAAGCTTTGGATCTTGATGCTTGATTGATGTTACAGAGTAATGAGATTTATGAGTCTTTATCTTTCTGAGAGTTAAGAGTAAGGGTGGCAGCCAAGCAAAGTCCCTCTCAAAAGAAGAGTAAACTTGTCCAAGTTGCATGATTGCAAGAATCCTTGGCTTTTTTTCTCCCCTGAATGAAAGCTGCACATTTCTTTTACTGCACTGCTGTGCGAGCATGATAGGAGCTAGGAAAGAAGAAGAAGTCCCCCCCCGCCCCACCACCCCACACACAGTTAATTGCATGTGGCAAAAGGTCATCATCATCTATCATCTATCATCTATCATCTCTCATTTAATTTAAGTAAAGCATGAATACTTCATGTCCACGTGGCATGGCAGGCGGCCACGTGAAACTTATCGCTTTGGGTCATGATTTCATTCTAATGGAACAAAGTGAGTGTTGTCTGGGAGGACAAGGCATTCGTTGCGTAGGCTGTAAAGAAGAAAGATGACATGCTGATGAATATTCCCCCCCCCCTCCATCACATGATCCATCATTTTCCTCTTGCCTTTATTTTCTCAAGCCTGCCGACACAACGAATGTTTATTACCCATTGATAGTAATTACTGCAATGATATGGTGGCTGCATAAATGTTTATTACCCATCAAAGTAAGCCATGTACCGATTAAAGTTTAATCACTTCTAGCAAAAAAAAGAAGAAGAAGAAACAATCTCTTTGAAAGTGCTTAATGCAATTTATTTATGGGAAAATGATCAAATTTACCTCCAAGTATTGAAAAATATCTAAATTTACCTCTTAATTATATTTTTGACCAAAATTATTTTTGCCGTTACATAATTGGATTAATTTTACATTTTTTCTAAACGGAAGTCCACATCAGCAAACGGAAACCAACATAACAAGTGAAACTCGATCACATAAGATGCCACGGTGAAAAATAACACGTGGTAGTTATGTACTGACAAGTGTAATTTTAACTCAAAACATATTTAAGGGGCAAATTTGCACCTTTTTTAATACTTTAAGGGTCAAATTTACCCCTATTGTATTGAAAAATATGCAAAAAATTTTCTTTAAATATGTTTTGAGACAAAATTTGCAAATTTGCAAAAATGTGCAAATTTGCACCTTTAAGATTGTTATACCTTGAAAATTTTTGAACCTAGTTGTAAATATTTTTCTTAGAGGAGCCTTTTTTGCAAAAATGTTAATCCTATTTAATTAAGCCCTAACCCCTCTCTAATCCTTTTCCTCTCCCGATCCCTGTAGCAGCAGAAGATGTGCGACGGCCGTCGGAGGGCGTGCGGTAGCAGCGGAGGGCGTCGGCGGTGAGAAGACTCCGGTGAATCGGAGTTCGGAGGAGTTTGCTGGTAGGATTCTTATCCTACTCCTTTATCTGTTCGTGTAGGGTAATCTTGATGTAGGATGAGATTCGCGAAGGTTCTTACTGTCAATTTGTAGATTGGAGATTATTTCGTGGTTTCCCGAGTTTTAGCGTGTTCTTAGTTGTCAAGATTTCGGATCTGGTTCATCATTACTCGATCTCATGTTTTTGTCAAATCTTCCGGCGGATTACTCGCAGCCCGAGCCGCTGTTGAATCGCGTCGCTCCTTTGTCGTTTTTGGTATCACCTACTTCGCTCGAGTCGTGGCCGTCGGTAGCAGTGCCGGTCGGCATTGTTTTGAAGAATCTTCCATCGGGCCAACAACGACACCTGGTTGTTCTCGGTCGGGGTCCGATTGCGGCAGGCTGTAGCGCCCGGTGAGGTGCCATGGCGAGCAGCGGCGGCCGGCGAGGCGTCGTTGCCACTCGCGCAGGCGGCCACTGCCAGGCGCGACAGTCGTGCGAGGCGGGTGGGTTGCCACCGCCGCGTGCTGGCGACGACGTGTCGTCGGCGCTGGCGTCGAGCTTCCTCGACGACCCGATCTGCAGGAGAGGTCGGGGATGGCGGCTGGTAGAGGCGATGGGTGATGAAAGCGCCGCATGAGCCTAGTAGACGGGAGAAGATGGATGCTTGGATTATAACATTGCTTTATTCATTTAGGTATAGTTGTGTTACTTTTATATATATCGGGTGTTATACTTTGTAGCAGTATTATATATCAGATTATTATTATATGATAACTGTTTTAGATAGATAATATTGTATATATATATATATATATAATTTGGTTCTGTGTTTTAAAGTTGATATCAGCGTAGCAGTGATTTATGAATTATTTTACTGTTACGAGTACTGTAGCAAGAACCTATTTAACTATTATTATTTTGAAACAGTGTTGATATTTGAAATATTGTTTTGAGGCTTTATAGTGGGTCAAAATAATCATACTATATATGAAATTGAACCTACTCGACGCTCCAAATTCATTGGTGGGGTCAGTTTTATCGTTGGGCTTTCGGATGTTGAAAACAGTATGCATTTTCATCTCGTTTTGCGTGTCGTGTTAGAAAAATATTATTTTATTCATTTTGTGGTTTCTACTAAGTTGTTCTATTGTTGTAGTTGTTGTCAAGGTGAATCTCATCCTAGATCGGTTGTTACCCTATATCGAAATATATCTTGTTGTTCTATTCCGTTGAAATTGATATCTACTACTGTTGAAACTCTTTATGCATATTTTGTTGATACATGTTGCCAGCATGATATTTCTATATGCATATTAGTTGAGAATGCTAGTATAGACGTTGCATGCCTCCTGCTGTTGTTTATACATTTAATGCATACATGATGACATGACTACTAGCATTATATTAGTTGAGTTGTAGTAGAGGAGTTGTTGATATGATGCATAGTTGACCTACTGTTGGGCGATAGCCCTGGACACTATTGATTTATTGCCCGAGGTGTATGGGCAAGTGACACCGGTGATCACCTTTTTACCACACGGGGTGCGTGTGCGGCGTCGAGGTGTTAGACGTCGGCGGACTACCATTTATGGATAGTCGCATCTCTAGCTGGAGCGGGCTTGAGGTGCCACTCTCGGGGTGCGAGAGTGCGGGGGAAACCCAATGTCCAATACGCTCTTAATTGAGTCTATGATCACATACTTATGTAGATAATAGTTGACATAGTTGATTGGTGTAGGTGCATCAAATAAATTGTTGAACAATATCATTCGTTGTATTCATGACATCATAGCATCTTGTTGCAATCCTACTCAGCCTTCTGCTGATGGTTGTTGTTTTTGCCTCAGATCCCCAGGTATGACGACATTTCCTTATGAGGTAGCTAAAGTTTTGGAGGAGGAGGCGTCTTCCGCACTTTTATCTTAGTTTCATATGTATTAGTTGAAATGTTCATTCTATCAACTTTGGATTTGTTTTAACTCTTTGGCTAGTCTATGGATTACTTGTTCTTAAATAGACTGTTGGACTCTTATTATTGTTATCTGGTTGGACATTCGTTTGGAATCTGGTTGTAAATTTAAATTTCTGTCCATAAATTGTTGGTTGTTCTGTTGGTTGTTCTGTTGCTAGTTGTGCTTCTCCTAGGTGGGGTCCCTTATATAGGGATAAACCTAGGCGGGGCGTAACAATTTGGTATCAGAGCTTAGGATTGTTGGGTGTTTAGGTCTAAGGATGATATTTCACCTTATTGTAAGATAACAAGTTGATTTTTAAGTTGTTGGTTGTTGGTTGAATGTGAAACCTGAGTCGGTCTTTCCTTTTAGGAAATATGGAAGTTAGAGGTAGCGCGGGCGTCAGGACTGCTTTCAGAGGTGGACGTCGAGGCCGAGGCCGAGGTCGAGGCGGTAGGTAGACTACACAGACTCAGAGGGTTAGTCCAGTTCCGGCCAGAGACGAGCCAGACCTGGTAGATGATGTTCCTTTGGCTCAGTTTCAGCGCCGGGCACGCTCGAGCCGTAGGCCCAGCCAGAGTAGCACTCGGGGTGGCCGAGTGGGAGGACAGACCGAGCAGATGGAGCCGCAGCCTGAGTCTGATTCTGACTCAGCTCGCAGTATGGACACACCTTCTGAGATGTCTGCTGGAGAGCCTTCAGAGGATTCACCGGTGCAGTCGTATCCAGTAGCTCAGTACGACATGGTGCAGATCGAGTCCTTCGAGAGGCGGAAGATGAACAGGCTGAATCAGTTTCTGCGCCTGGGTAGAGGCAAGTTCGACAGCTTCTCTGGGACCACCGACCCTGCAGTGGCTCAGTCGTGGGTCAGCGAGGTGGAGCCGGCCTTTGGTGTATTGGGTTGTCCTGAGGAGGAGCAGGTCGGTTTGGCGACTTACTGCTTTACTGGGGAGGCCTTGGTTTGGTGGGAGATGCAGCAGAGACTACTGAGAGGGAAGACGGTCTCTTGGAAGAGATTCTTGAAGATATTCTTCAAGAAATATTACCCAGCTACCTATGCGAGACAGAAGATGCAGGAGTTCCTTCAGGTGCGTCAGGGGACGAGGCGAGTGGTAGAGTATGCCAGCGAGTTTGATGCACTCACGAGGTTCGTCCCAGACTTGGTGTCTACTGATAGCAGGAGGGCAGAGTTCTTCTTCGGTGGACTGAACAACTCCATCAATGGATTGATGACTAGTGACGAGCTCGGGAGCTATGACCGAGTTCTAAGGCGGGCTCTGCGTGCGGAGGTGACTCATGCTGAGATGTTCCCGGATCGTCAGCAAGCTGAGGCTAGCCAGCCAGCTCAGACTCAGAGTCAGGGTGGCAGAGGACAGAGACAGTCGGGATAGTCTCATTCCAGGCAGCACAGAGGGCGTAGAGATGGTGGCAGAGGATTTGGGCAGCCGCATGCCAAGAGGGTCAGATCTGCACCAGCCCAGTCGCAGGCATCTTTACGACCTACTCATCAGTCAGGAGGTCAGTCGAGCCGAGGTCAGTTCCACTGCTTTAAGTGTGGGGATGCTTCCCACTCTGTCAGGGATTGCCCACAGTCGCAGAGTTTGAGCTTTAGTTGTAAGCAGCCAGGCCACATCAGTAGAGAGTGTCCGACTAGGCAGCAGGCAGGGGGGCAGAGCTCTCAGCAGCAGCGACAGAGAGGCCCGCAGCAGAGCACCCAGCAGTCTGCTAGAGTATTCGCACTGAATCAGCAGCAGACCCAGGAGGCTTCTGGTACAGTTGTAAGAGGTATGATTCAGATTTTTAGTATTCCTGCATCGTTGTTGTTTGATACTGGCTCTACGCATTCTTTTATTGCTCCGACATATGATTGAAAATTGAGTATGGAGCCTACACCTAGTGCGACGAGTCTGGTTGTGCATACACCGTCTGGGGATGTGCTAGTGCCAGAGCTTCAGTTGAGTGGGTGTAGACTCGATTTTGGCGGCCATGTTTGTCTAGTTGATTTATTGGTGCTGGATTTCTCTGAGTTTGATATTATTTTGGGTATGGATTGGCTTTCTGCCAACCATGCTAAAGTTGACTGCCACGGGAAGGCTGTGACAATATCACCTCCGGGATTGCCTTCATTTGAGTTCTTGGGAGTGAGAGAATCCATGACTCCCTTAATCTCAGTATTGCAGGCCCGACGACTGCTAGCTCAGAGGTGCCTTGGTTTTGTTGCTTCATTGGTGGGCACTTCCGAAAGCAATCAGAATCGGCTTGAGGATCTACCTGTGGTCTGTGATTTTCCAGATGTATTCCCGGAGGAGTTACCAAGATTACCCCCGGTGCGTCAGACGAACTTCACCATTGATTTGCATCCTGGTACTGCTCCTATCTCGAAGGCACCGTACAGAATGGCGCCTAAGGAGTTGAAGGAGCTGAAAGAGCAGCTACAGGAGCTGTTGGATAAAGGGTTCATCCGACCCAGTGTCTCACCCTGGGGAGCTTCAGTGTTGTTTGTAAAGAAGAAGGATGGCTCTATGAGGCTTTGCATTGATTATAGACAGTTGAACTCGGTGACTATAAAGAACAGATACCCTCTTCCCAGGATTGATGATCTGTTTGATCAGTTGCAGGGGACGAGCGTGTACTCCAAGATTGATTTGAGATCAGGCTACCATCAGCTCAGAGTTAGAGATGAGGATGTTCAGAAGACTGCATTCAGGACTCGCTATGGGCACTACGAGTTCTTGGTTATGTCGTTTGGGTTGACTAACGCACCTGCGGCATTTATGGACTTGATGAACCGCATTTTCATGGGCTTTCTTGACCGGTTCATCGTAGTGTTCATCGATGATATCTTGGTGTACAATCGCAGTGAGGCAGAGCATGAAGAGCACTTGAGGATGGTGCTTGGTGTGCTGAGAAAAGAGCAGTTGTATGCCAAGTTCAGCAAGTGTGCTTTCTGATTAAAGGAAGTTAGCTTCCTTGGTCATGTGATTTCTAGTGCTGGCATTGCAGTCGATCCCCAGAAGATTAATGCAATGACCGAGTGGCAAAGGCCTAGGACAGTCCATGAGATACGGAGTTTCTTGGGACTAGCAGGCTATTACCGGCGATTTGTTGAAGGTTTCTCAAAGATCGCCTCACCCTTGACTAGATTGACAAAGAAAGGGGTGAAATTTATTTGGGATGATCGGTGTGAGGTGAGCTTTCATGAGCTCAAGAGGCGGCTCACTACTGCACCTATTTTGGTAGTTCCAGTTGGATGTGACGGGTTTGTGTTGTTTACAGACGCCTCCATTCAGGGTCTTGGAGCTGTGTTGATGCAGCATGAGAGAGTAGTTGCTTATGCTTCTCGTCAGTTGAAGGAGCATGAGAAGAACTACCCAGTGCATGACTTAGAGCTAGCAGCGATCATCTTTGCGTTAAAGATTTGGCGGCATTACCTGTGTGGAGCGACCTTTGAGATCTTCACAGATCATAAGAGCCTGAAGTATTTGTTCACTCAGAAGGAACTGAATATGAGGCAGCGTAGATGGATGGATTTTCTGAAGGATTATGATTGCTCCATTAACTATCATCCTGGTAAGTCTAATGTTGTTGCAGATGCCTTAAGCAGAAAATCAGTTGGGATGTTGGCTTACCTCAGAGTTGCAGCGTCCAAACTAATTAGGTAGTTTTCAGAGCTGAGTTTGGATGTGATTTGCCCTACTGAGAGAGGGGTGCTAGCTCAGCTCATTGCTCATTCGCCGATTGTTCAGCGGATTCAGGAGAGTCAGATCGAGGATCGTCACCTTCAGACTATGATTGAGGAGATAGAGCAAGGGCGGAAGCCCACTTCTCCAGGGGTACAGATGGTATCATCAGATTTAGAGGCAGGTTATGTGTGCCTGAGGGGCATCCTGTAAAGGAAGAATTATTGGCCGAAGCTCATAGATCTAGATTTGCGGTGCATTCGGGAAGTTCTCGGATGTATCAGGACCTAAAACGGTCATATTGGTGGAGAGGAATGAAAAAGGATGTGGCAGAGTTTGTGGCTAAGTGCCTGATCTGTCAACAGATCAAGGTAGAGCATCAGCGACCCGCAGGGAAGCTTCAGAACATTCCTATTCCAGAGTGGAAATGGGAGCATATTATGATGGATTTTGTTACAGGGCTTCCGAGATCGCAGAGAGGGCATGACTCGATTTGGGTTATTGTTGATCAACTTACCAAGTCTGCCCACTTCTTGCCGATGAAGAAGACTTTCCCTCTTAGTCGATTAGCAGCCTTATATTACAGAGAGATTGTTCGACTTCATGGTGTGCCTGCCAGTATCATCTCAGATAGAGATCCGCGATTTACTTTGCATTTCTGGGAGAGTTTGCAGCAGACTCTGGGTACGCAGCTTCGATTCAGTACTGCCTATCACCCGCAGACTGATGGCCAGTCAGAGCGTACGATTCAGACTTTGGAGGATCTTTTGCGTACTTGTGTGTTGGACTTCAGGGGTAGCTGGGAGGATCATCTTCATCTGGTAGAGTTCTCATATAATAATAGCTACCACTCGGCTATTCAGATGGCACCGTTTGAGGCTCTTTATGGTCGGAGATACAGATCACCAGTGCATTGGGATGAGGCGGGTGAGCGTCGTCTTTTAGGACCAGAGATGGTTCAGCAGGACATAGAGCTGGTACAGATGATCAGACAGAGATTACTGACAGCCCAGAGTCGTCAGAAGAGTTATGTTGATAGGCGTAGGAGAGACTTGGAGTTCTCAGTTGGGGATCATGTTTTTCTTAGAGTGTCTCCTACCAGAGGTGTTATGCGGTTTGGCAACAAAGGAAAGCTCGCAACGCGTTATATTGGCCCATTCGAGATTTTGGAGAGAGTGGATGCGGTAGCGTATCGTCTAGCCTTGCCTCCGTCATTAGCTGATGTGCACGATGTCTTCCATGTTTCTATGTTGAGGAAGTATGTGTCTGATCCTACTCACATTTTGGAGCAGCAGTCAGTTCAGCTTCAGCCTGACTTTAGCTTTGAAGAGCAGCCTGTTCGGATTCTTGACAGGAAAGAGCATCAGCTTCGCAACAAGGTAATATCGCTCGTCAAGGTTGGGTGGCAGCATCATTCTGATTCGGAGGCCACTTGGGAGCGAGAGGAGGATATTCGAGTGCTCTACCCTCATCTCTTTGAGTCAGGTATTCAAATTTGGAGGACCAAATTTTTTTAGGTGGGGAGGATGTTATACCTTGAAAATTTTTGGACCTAGTTGTAAATATTTTTCTTAGAGGGGTATTTTTGCAAAAAAGCTAATCCTATTTAATTAAGCCCTAACCCCTCTCTAATCCTTTTCCTCTCCCGATCCCTGTAGCAGCAGAAGGTGTACGACGGCCGTCGGAGGGCGTACGGTAGCAGCGGAGGGCGTCGGCGGTGAGAAGACTCCGGTGAATCGGAGTTCGGAGGAGTTTGCCGGTAGGATTCTTATCCTACTCCTTTATCTGTTCGTGTAGGGTAATCTTGATGTAGGATGAGATTCGCGAAGGTTCTTGCTGTCAATTTGTAGATCAGAGGTTATTTCATGGTTTCCCGAGTTTTAGCGTGTTCTTAGTTGTCGAGATTTCGGATCTGGTTCATCATTACTCGATCTCATGTTTTTGTCGAATCTTCCGGCGGATTACTCGCAGCCCGAGCCGCTGTTGAATCGCGTCGCTCCTTTGTCGTTTTTGGTATCACCTTCTTCGCTCGAGTCGTGGCCGTCGGTAGTAGTGTCGGTCGGCATTGTTTTGAAGAATCTTCCATCGGGCCAACAACGGCACCTGGTTGTTCTCGGTTGGGGTCCGATTGCGGCGGGCTGTAGCGCCCGGTGAGGTGCCATGGCGAGCAGCGGCGGCCGGCGAGGCGTCGTTTCCACTCGCGCAGGCGGCCATTGCCAGGCGCAACAGCCGTTGAGGGTTGTCGTGCGAGGCGGGTGGGCTGCCACCGCCGCGTGTTGGCGACGACTTGTCGTCGGCGCTGGCGTCGAGCTTCCTCGGCGACCCGATCTGCAGGAGAGGTCGGGGATGGCGGCTGGTAGAGGCGGTGGGTGATGAAAGCGCCGCATGAGCCTAGTAGATGGGAGAAGATGGATGGTTGGATTATAACATTGCTTTATTCATTTAGGTATAGTTGTGTTACTTTTATATATATCGGGTGTTATACTTTGTAGCAGTATTATATATCAGATTATTATTATATGATAATTGTTTTAGATAGATAATATTGTATATATATATATATAAGTTGGTTCTGTGTTTTAAAGTTGATATCAGCGTAGCAGTGGTTTATGAATTATTTTACTGTTACGAGTACTGTAGCAAGAACCTATTTAACTATTATTATTTTGAAACAGTGTTGATATTTGAAATATTATTTTGAGGTTTTATAGTGGGTCAAAATAATCATACTATATATGAAATTGGACCTACTCGACACTCCGAATTCATTGGTGTGGTCAGTTTTACCGTTTGGCTTTCGGATGTTGAAAACAATATGCGTTTTCATCTCGTTTTGCGTGTCGAGTCGGAAAAATATTATTTTATTCATTTTGTGGTTTCTACTGAGTTGTTCTATTGCTGTAGTGGTTGTCAAGGTGAATCTCATCCTAGATCGGTTGTTACCCTATATCGAAATATATCTTATTGTTCTATTCCGTTGAAATTGATATCTACTACTGTTGAAACTCTTTATGCATATTTTGTTGATACATGTTGCCAGCATGATATTTCTATATGCAAATTAGTTGAGAATGCTAGTATAGACGTTGCATGTCTCCTGCTGTTGTTTATATATTTAATGCATACATGATAACATGACTACTAGCATTATATTAGTTGAGTTGTAGTAGAGGAGTTGTTGACATGATGCATAGTTGACCTACTGTTGGGCGATAGCCTTGGACACTATTGATTTATTGCCCGAGGTGTATGGGCAAGTGACACCGGTGATCACCTTTTTATCACACGCGGTGCGTGTGCGGCGTCGAGGTGTTAGACGTCGGCGGACTACCATTTATGAATAGTCGCATCTCTAGTTGGAGCGGGCTTGAGGTGCCACTCTCGGGGTGCGAGAGTGCGGGGGAAACCCAATGTCCAATACGCTCTTAATTGAGTCTATGATCACATACTCATGTAGATAATAGTTGACATAGTTGATTGGTGTAGGTGCATCAAATAAATTGTTGAACAATATCATTCGTTGTATTCATGACATCATAGCATCTTGTTGCAATCCTACTCAATCTTCTGCTGATGGTTGTTGTTTTTGCCTCAAATCCCTAGGTATAACGGCATTTCCTTATGGGGTAGCTAGAGTTTTGGAGGAGGAGACGTCTTCCGCACTTTTATCTTAATTTCATATGTATTAGTTGAAATGTTCATTCTATCAACTTTGGATTTGTTTTAACTCTTTGGCTAGTCTATGGATTACTTGTTCTTAAATAGACTGTTGAACTCTTATTATTGTTATCTGGTTGGACATTCGTTTGGAATCTGGTTCTAAATTTAAATTTATGTCCATAAATTGTTGGTTGTTCTGTTGCTAGTTGTGCTTCTCATAGGTGAGGTCCCTTATATAGGGATAAACCTAGGCGGGGCGTAACAAAGATTCTAGAAGCTTTAGTCAAAAATATTAATCTTTCTGATAATGATCATGTTTTGAATGGTAATATAGAAGTAATTGGAAGATTCTTGATTGAGATACTTGAAAGATAATATATATTTTATCATATATGTTCTTCGAATCTCATTCACCAATCCATCTAAACATATACTTTCATGACCTTTGAACTAAAGTTCAGATTCTTAGATTCTTAAGCACCTTCGTTTTAAACCACTTTCCTCGGCTAATTTATATGAACACTAATATTTTAATAATTTTAAGTTTTTATGTTTCTTAAATCTAATACAAATTTGCATCTTATTTCATCCGAGTGGTAACAAGGTGCCGAACATTTAGCCATGGCCAACAACCTATCCAGTTATCCAACCTCGACACCTCCCCTCCCTCTATTCCTAAGAAAAAAACCTAATCATTATCAAATTACAATCTTAATCGTTATGCAGCAAATCAATTTTAGTAGCTCAATCCACATACAAAACTAATATAATCTTGTCAGGCTACAATAACATCTAATTTAGATCTCTATCCAACTTGCCACTGCCAACTATAATCTAAATCAATATCTTGTCTTTAGTAAAACCTAATTGTTAAGAAATTAGTGGGCTTAACTCACTCCAAAAGCTAGTTCATGGGGGAGAGAATTGTTCAAACTACTTGAAGACTATCTTGACCATATTTTTAACCAATGTGGAACTTTAACACACACCCTTTCACGCTCAAGATTGGATATCTGGAGCGTGGAGTTTTGCAGGACTGGACATCTGCATATGGCACAATATCAACCACGGGATAGACTCTGATATCATGTTAAAAAATTAGTGGGCCTAACTCATCCCAAAAACTAGCTCATGGAGAGAGGATTGTCCAAACTATTTAAAAGATATCTTGGCTAGGTCAAGCAGAAAGAAAGAAATTGCCCAAACTAATTGATAATGATAATATAAATCATGTAAGGTTTATATAATTTGCACTATAACACACCGGGATATGCATTGGCTAGGTCAAGCAGTAAGAAAAAAATTACATAAACATCTACAAAGCAAGACCTCCTGTAAAGAAAATGCCTCAATCTCCCTCCCTCCACCAAATCAATTTTTTTTAAGCAAAATTTCTAATGACCGTACATTCTTTTTTTTTTAATCCCCATTGGATGTAAATGAGATGCTGAGAGGGAGACTCTTGTCCTCTGCAAAAGATGGTTACCAAGTGATAACATTCCATTGTTAACTATGGCTTAAGTTGACTTCAATCCAGAAACCCTAGAGGACTGAAGAAGGGGTGACTCTTCATCCATTGCTGCAAATGAATCTGAAGCAGCAACTCCAGCATCGTTCCCTGTGTTTCTGCCTCTGTTACTGCCGTCACTGTAAAACTTCAACTCCATGTACATAATTAAATTGCACAAGCTCAAGGTTTCAGAAGAAGAATTATGGCACAAATATACCCACTAAAAGATCAATTTAAATTAACAAACAAGTTAATTCTCTTATTGTAATACCCCCACTTAGCATATTAGCATGACAAAATGAAAAATAAAAATCTATATATCCACAATAAGTATATCAACTGTGATTAAGGGATAGCATAGGATAATAAACGAGGGAGCATTGGATATGATTTCAATTTTATATTATTCGATTTTTTTTTTTTAAATTCATGCATTAAACAAATAAACAATAGATATAAATAAATCGTTTATCCTATTTCCTTTATCCTATGAAATAAACAAATGTTTAATATTGTATGTTGCATTATGTCCCAACTAAAATTTGTTTCATGTTAAAAATTAATCATAGCATTACTTGTTAAAAATGCTATTGCCGGTTAATAGTAATAGTGAGGTAAGATTACTATGTGAGCATGAGGAACATAGCTCAGTTCAATTAAATTGTAGATACATTTGTAATACCCCACTAAATTGTTCAATTAAATAATTATATCAACTGTGATTAAGGAAGCAATTTCAACTTCAACTTGAGCATTTTAATATGAAATTGATGAGTAAATTATCCCATCAATCGAATCGTAACATAGTCATTTGGTTTCTACGTTGCACAATGCATTCATTCATCTACTTATTCTGCTTTTTGTATAAAAATATTTAAATATTATGAAGTCAATAGCAAATGCAAACAGTGATTTAAGCTAATGCAATCAGATTATAAATTGGCAAACAAATAAGATCAAGAACACAAACTTAATCGTATATGAACAAATTAAGAAATTAAAATACAAATAATTGCTAAGTACAGGTGATTTTATGACCGAGTATTCTCTGACTTTGACCAAAAAAATAGTTAAGTAGGTTGAAACTACCAGATCTTTAGTACATATACTTTAAACACAAAAATCAAAGTTAGTATCTTATTCTCATTTCTATTAATTAGTTGCACAATTCTTGAGTATGGGATATGGAACTATAACAACCCTGTTATATATCAATTGCACAATTGTTAAAAAATGTTAATAACAAACGAAGATCCTAAAGGGTTAGTTCAATTTTGTTATAAACAGGCCCAATCATCAGCACCTTCAAGATGAGATAGCTGCTGACACATGGAGCCACAGAAAGCCACATCACTGGAAAGAAGGTGGACCAAGCAATATATCAAAAAAAGAGAAGGCGGGCAACGAGATCGATAGGAGAAGAGGCACAAGTGGGCCTGATCTTGTGATAGATGTGGAAGAAGTGATCTTGGTTGTTGGTTAACTTATTGAAGGGTCTATCATTATCAAGTCTATTATTATTATTATTGTGGAGTGGTCATTAGTTGTTATCTAAGAGTTGATGTTGATAGGAAACCTATATAAAAGCTACAATGGAAATCAAATGAGATGGACATGAATTTATTCTCTCAATATGTCTCTCTCTCTCTCTCCCTTGCTCTCCGCTCCAAATACAGCTGCTCACCGGTGCATGAACTCCCTTCTTCCTTCCTCTGCCCAGGAACAGCAGCCACCGTAGGGAAGAAGAAGAAGAAGAGTTATTCTAATATATTGTTTGGTCCACCTTCTCCCAAGTGATGTGGCTTCATGTGGCTCCAAGTCAACAACCTTCTCATCTTGCAAGTGCGGGTGATTGGGCATGTTTATAACTTCATTTCCCTCTTCCCAATTGAGCTTGTCCTAAAGCTCAAAGGTATGATATCTATTTTTAAAATCCTTGAGGGGCTCCCATGAAACTTCTGCTGGGGAGCTGTGCTGCCAATGGACAAGCACCTCCAAGTCTCCATATCGTCTCCGTGAATCTAATATTGCTTGAGGAAATGGAGGCCGATCCTCAGCAATTATTTTGCTCCTTACCAATTATTTTGGGCAAGACTGGTTCAATAGGTATTATCCCTTCCTTGAACTTCTTAAGAAAACATGAAAGACTGGATGAAGTTTGGTATCCATGGGTAGATCAAGTTCAATGCAACTGACCCAATTTCTTTTTTAACTAAGAATGGTCCATAGAATTTGGGGGCTAGTTATAAACATGTCCAAGCACCCGCACTTGCAAGATGAGAAGATTGCTTACTTGGAGTCACATGAAGCCACGTCACTTAGGAGAAAGTGAACCAAGCAATATATTAGAATTTAGAAAAAGAAAGAAGGTGGGCAAAGCATGAAGAACTGGTATATGGGAGGATAGGAACAAGTGGATCTAGTCTTCTAATAGTTGTGGAAGAAATGAGCTTAGTTATTGATTAATTGGTGAAAGAGTCGGTCATTATCTAATTGTTAGAGTGGTAATTATATGTTAAAGTAGTAGTAGTCATTATCTAATTGTTGTTTAGTGGTAATTACCGATTAAAGTAGTGGGATGATGGATAGTCATTATCTAATTATTCTTTAGTGGTATAAAATTTATTTCATTAGTAGGATGAGTGGATAAGTGTTGACTTTTTCATTAGAGATCCTGTATAAAAACTACACTAGAAATCAAATGAAGGGACCTGAATTTTATTCTCTCAATCTCTCGCTCCCTCTCTCTCCCCTCCAAATACTGTTGTTCACAAGTACAGGAACTCCTTCATTTCCCCAGCCAAAGAAAATCAACCACTATAACCATAGGGAAGAAGAAGAAGAAGAAGAAGAAGAAGAAGCAAAATTCTCCTTCCTCCGAACAGGGAATTCTTAATCTTTTGGCTAGGAAGTCAGGAGCTTCTTTATAGGACCAATTGAATCACGTGGACACGATCATATGCAAGGGCCCTAACAAATATAGTATCAGAGCCATCCATGGGTGACGAACTCCAGCGACAACTTATCACCCTCCTCCAATCCTTGCAAGATGACAGAGCCCAAGAACGCAAGGAACGAGAAGCCATGGCCGCGAAACTAGAAGCTATCTCTAAGGAACTGAAGGCAACTCGATTGACTTCCAAAGTTCAGGAATAATTCAGCAGCCAAAGAACTCACCAACCATATCATGCAACTGAGTTCAGCGATCATCCACAACAGTTGATGGATTGCGACCTTGCTCCAGGTTTAGGAGAGAGATAGCGGGAAGGGTCGCTATAACTTCCTTCTTTGCGACCTCGCTTTGAATTCCCACAATTTTATGGCATCAGCAACCCAAATTCGTCGCTTTCATGCTGCAAATATTTTTTTCGTTATCATCACATCGTCGACGAGGAATGTTTGGGGATGGCAACATTCAATTTGGAGGGCGAAGCACAAATTTGGTTCTACTTCGAATAACGACATCCCAACTTGGCATGGGGAGCCTTCTCCAGGTATTTCTCCATTTGCTTTGGGCCACCTGACCAAGGGAATGAATTCGATGATATCACTAAATTGACGCAAACAAAATATGTGGTTAACTATATATCAACGCCACTTTGAACGTCTTCTTCCCCATACCGGGCGGTATTTGAGGTCATACCGAGCGGTATCGACCGGTATGACCCAACGGCTCTTAAAAAGAACCGTTGGGTACTGTATTAGGGTTTTTTCACAGATACAAAAGAATCATTACATTGAAGTTTATATAGGGCGACACAGACCCACAACCCAAAGGGCCCAAAAAATCTCTACGTAGCGCAACATAAGAGGGTTAGGGCAAATCATTCGCCACACATCCCAACATATGATGTTGACCATAGTCGTGTATGTCCCCAAGATATGTATGTGTACGACGGACGTCATTCGTTCGCATTTTAAACATTGTATTCATGTATTTGACATTTGAATCTTAAATTTAAGTATTTCTTGATCAATTATGTGTTATTTGAGTTATTTTTAGCAGCAAAATCAAAAAAAAAACCCGGTATGCATTTTTCATACCGGACCATATCGTGTGTCGATACGGTACCGGTACTGGTACCGGTCAACGACTGAGATCATGACCGGTATCGGTATTTTAAACCTTTGTGTAACAACACATATATAAATTGTTTGTTGTTTCATTTATATGAACAAAATAATATGTGGCACAAAAGATAAGTTTGACCAAAGTAAACTTTCTCTACAAGATAAACTAACATGAATCAGTTGTAGCAGATACCTGCTAGAAAAATACCATAGTCATCATATTTTTTTAATGGAGAGGGAGATGGAATGGTTAGAAACTCTTTCAACAAACATCATCTGGCATTTCAAAGAAGAATCTCTACTCTTCTTAACCTTTTTACATGTTTTGATGCATAAAATGATAAAATAGATAGAATACTTTGTACTGTTTATCTTTCATATGATTTATGGAGATTTCTAGTATGAATCAGAAGAGATATTACACTCTCGAATGAATGAACATATTGGTTACTTTATAACTTTCATTAATTAGGAAATGGTATGATTGGCTTAAGGGTTTGTCTTGTCAACGTACAATATTTAAGATATCTTAAGGTTCCTGATCAAGGTTTTACTACTGTCTAAGCTCTAAAGTGCTCTATTAGGTCAAATAAGAATATCTAATATAAAGTACAAACTATAGGAAATTTTGACTAATGTGGACTTTAAAAGGCTTAAAGTTGCTTCAGGAACATATTTCAGAAGACTAAGATAATTATAACATTGTAGTTCTTATTTAAATAATTCCATAGAATATCAGACAGAGATTTGGCAAAGAAGCTCAATGGTTAATCATATTCTGCATGACACAGAATTTCCACATGTAATCAAATTTTATATATTCTATTTAGTGGGATATTTATAGCCAATATGATAACGAGTAGACCTTATAGTGCTTAGTAGAGGAACTACCTACACAAGACCCAGCAGGGAAAAAAGTGAACCTTTTTAGAGAAAGCAATGGAGAAACCACATGATAATTATAAGAATTTTTTCACTAATTTGGACTTAGCACTTATAAGGCTTAAAATTGCATCAGGACTTCTGTATACAAAATTCCATATTATTGGACCCAGACTTGGCAAAGAAGCTCGAATGCTCAATGGTTAAGCATGTTCTGCATAATAGAGATTTTCCACAGGTAACAAAATTTTGCTTAATATAGTTTGTGGCTAAATTGTAGCCAATATGACAATCTAGGTAAACCTTGTAGTGTCTGGTACTCAGGAAGCACCTACTCAAGACCAAGGCTTAAAATAAATCTTGGACCAGTACCCGTACTTGTTATACCCTGTAATTTTAGATAGGGTGTAGATGTAATTTTGGAAACATGGAGGGACCTGTTTGCAAAATTACATCTCCACTGCCTCATTCGTCAGTCGTCATTGGCGAAGAGAGTGTGAGGGAGAGGAAGGAGGTCAGAGTTCACCGAATATCGCCTTCGTCGTCATCGGAGCCGGAATCAGAGGTAGGATACTAGGATTCCTCTCATCTCTTCTTTGTTTTCCGTCGTCCCCTGGAGGTTTCATCGAAAAATATGGAATCAAAGGTTTTCATTATTGTAGGTTTTCACGTGCCGAACATGATGGTGGTATTTGATTTCATATTAGAGATCGTTTGGTATCACTTTTATATTTTTATTGTTATTATATCATAATTATTAAATTATTAAATTAATTTGATAAATAATTAAATAATATTTAAAAAATAGATTAAATTAGATGATGATTTTGGGATATAAATGGTTAGTCTGGTTGTGGATCGATTTCATTTTAGCTAATGAATTATTGTTGGGTAAAATAATATATTTATCATTTTATTCATATTTGCTTGTTATTGTTACTTATTTCGTCGGATTCCTATTGTATATGATCATGGGGCATTTCATATAGTCGAAATTGTGATTATTTGGTGTTATTTGATTAATTGCGCAAGCATATTAATTTATTATGGTTATATTGTTGAACACAGTTCAATGATTCGATGCATTGGTTTTACCGTTGATTGCATTTGTATATTCTGCTTTGCATTGAATAAAATAATAGGAGCACATCTAGATATGATGCATGAGTTGACCCGGGCTTCAGCCCAAATTATTGGAGGCTTTGGCCCGTAATTATTATTATTGGTCCCGTTAAATACGAGTATAATGTCAGCTTGTTAATATTTAGGTCTCTTAAATACGGGCGTCATCACCAGTGGTCATTTAAATACACTTGCGTGCAAGTGTGGGGCGTCGAATGCGGCGCGCGCGGGCTACTCTTTTACGGTAGTCGCATCTCTTAATGAAGCGGGATTGATGTGTCACTCTCAAGTTGCATGAATGGGGGGAACTCATTGTTCTATTGCGCTCTCGATTATGTCTGTTATTCATTTACATATAGGGATGCATTATTCATCTTTTGTTGAATTATTGGATGTAATTCATATTTGAATATGATAGTATGGGTATACATGGCATAATGGTATTTTTTATCTTTTATTGGTCATATTGAGAAATCCTACTCAGCTTTCCATTAACTTTGTTATTATTTTGCCTCAAATCCGCAAGTATGGTATAGCTAGATGGAGCCCTTGATAGCTAGAGTTTTGAGGAACATAGGAGGAGATCTTGTGGCGAATATATTTGTCATCGTTATGGTTTTGCTTTTGTGTATCGTCCTATTATTTTTGATATATCATATCTGATACTTTATCGTATAGTTTTTGATAGGAGTAAGCAAAACCCGAACCGACCCGAATAACCCGAAAGTTCAATTCGGGTTGGGTTATTTGGGTAAGTTGGGTCGGTTTGGTTTGAATTTTAGGGATTTTATACCCCTTATTTGGGTCGGGTGAAAATCTTGGTATACCCGATTCGATCCAAAATTTAAGTGAAATCCCCATTCCTCCAATCCCTACTTCCCGAATCCGCCCGCTCGAAACCCTCAAACCCCCTATTGCTTGAACCCCTCCATGAACACCAACTTCACCGTGAACAATAGCACGAAATCTACAATCATCGAAGGAAGAAAGAGGATGAAGGGTTACGGCGATGGCGAAAGCGAGCGCTTCTATGGAGATCGATGCCGACGCGTCCATCTCCTCGAAGATCAACAAGGCCAAAGCGCCCCTTGCCTCCACCCCTAAATCAGTCCCATGGGTCGAGAAGTACTATCCCCCAAACCCTTGCCGATGTCATCGCCCACAGTGATATCGTTGATACCAATATTCCCTTCTTTATTCCATTTGACTTATTCTTGTTGTATCTTTCTTCCTCTTGTCTGATTGAACTTTTGTTTTTGTGACGGAAGTCGATCGACTTACAAGCGAGAACCGGCTACCACATTTGTTTCTGTATGGGCCACTAAGAATTGAAAAGACATCAACGATCTTGGTTGTGGTTTGGAAGCTTTACGGAACATAGAATCAACCCTTCCTCCTCTTTCTTTCTGCGACTGCAACACCACTGCATATAACCTCGTGGGACATGCGTGCGACCGACGAGGGCAGAGCTCAAGTCGGATCCCTGTGTCAGTGAGTCGTCCACCACGAACACGTCGTTGAAGCTGAAGCTGAAGCCGGTCGAGTTCGACCCCTTGACCACCTGCACCTATCATGTCGCCGAAGCTGAAGCTAAAGCCGAACATGTTGATTTCCAAACTGAGCTCTAATTTTTTCAACAAAATCCACCGAATGTTGTAATATTGAATTCGAGTTATTAGGGTTAATCGGGTCAGGGCTGATCTTACTCGGGTTAATCGGACCGGGATCCTAACTCTTATTTAGATAGAGTCAAGTGGTGTAGGAGGCTCCTTATTTGGGTTCGGGTTATTCGGGTGGGGTCACCCTTAGTTTTTTATGTTACCCGTGTATGTATATGTGTCTTAAACTCTTTGTTTTGGATATTCCACTGCAGTTATTATTTTGATCTATTTTATGTTATTTGGAGATATTAGTATATTTTAATGGTAGAATAAGGAGGAATAATAAATTTGAAATATTTTAATGTCATCAAAATTATCATTTATTCCTCTACGAAATTAAAAAAATCTCTTATTTTTGTAATTATTAAATTTATATAGTTATCTTTCACTAGAGTTGGCAAATCTTGGCTCAGCCCGTCATGATAAAATCGGGCTCGTGTCGATCCTTATCGTGACCGGGCCATTATCGGGTATGTTAGATAAGGCCCAAATAAATATCAGGCTGGATAGGGGCCAAGAAGTGTAGGCCCGACCCAATAGCCCGATAAGAATTTTTATTTATTATCGAAATATCAGGCTATTAGGCTCAAATCAGCCTGATAGCTCAATTTGGGCCTAATAGTCCGATTTTGATAGCTCGATTCCAGCCTAATAGCATGATTTGGGACTGATAGCACGATTTGAGCTCAAACCCGACCTAATAGCAGGATTCGGGCCCAATAGCCTGATTTTGAATTTTTATTATCGTGGTAACGGGTGGGTCCAGCTTGTTTACTCTTCGTGTCGTGTCGGGCTCGTGGTTTTTGTTCAGCCCAGACCGGGTACGATTTTTGTTTAGATTGGGTTGGGCCGAGCACGATTTTTTTCGGCCCAAATTGGGCTGACACAAATTGTGGGATTTATCTTTCACATCTCATGTACCATAGATTCCAATTTATATTATCTCCACCTCAAACACATTCTGATTTGAGCGTCGGAGTATCTTTTACAGGTCCTCTCTCTCTCACCAGAGTTGCACTTGACTAGGAGATGCACCGAATCGGACCACATCGCTTTAATTTCAGACAAGAACATGACATATTTTAGTCCATTAAAAGATTTTTTTGCCAGAATCCTAAGTTATTAAAAGACCAAGTACATAGTAATTTTAAATATTAAAATGATTTTTAGCAATTGAAAAATGCTAAAGATTGTTAAAAATAATTTCATATTGTACTTTGACAAAAGTCTTCTTCAAGTTGCTAAAATATGTTTTTTTGTTAAGTATAATCGTAGATTTATTTTTGGCAATCACTAATACTGTTTATTTAGTGACTAAATACTATTTTTAATAGCTATTTTTTTTGTTAGTTTTTTAAGCATTTTGATTTTGAAAATTTTGACAACCTTATTTTGTTTTTGAGAATTTCCTCAAAATCATATTCTAATTTCTAATTTTTAAAAATTGCTCAAATCGTTTCACTCATATTTACAACTTACATTTATTATGGAAAAAAATAACAATGCATAATTCAAAGATTAGATTAAAATCAAAATTATTAAAACTATATTAAAAATTTATATACTTCAAAAGAAAAAACTTATGTTAAATAAAAAGGATTAGAATCAAATTAAGAGTATAAGAAATAAAATAAAATAAAAAACTTCAAATCAAAATCTTACATTAAATAAGGACAAAATTGAACATAATTCTTATAACTTGCGGCATGTTTCATGGAATCAAGCTTCATAAAAATTCCTATGAAGCTCTTCATTGGAGGAAATTTATACTTATTAATAATACTGAACCTAATATAATTAAGATTAAATCTAAACAAGAATAAATTTGTATTGTTAAATTTAATCTTAATTAATAATATTAGATTCATTTTTATCGATATTAAGTTCACTCGTGGCCTCGTGGGCTCCATGACCCCGGTTTCAGAACAGTTTTTTTCCTTTTCAACGTGTACTATTGTACTAGCTTCGGCTATTAAATCGCCAAAGCTGTTCAATTCGACCTGTACTCCCATGACCCCATACTGGATGATTTGATTGGTACCACCTTAATTTCCAGTGTCGATCTCGATCAAGATCTGAATATCCACCTGGCAGTGATGGTGCATATCACCTTCTCACTCAAACATCACATCACATCGCAGAAGCTTCTCCATCCACATGGACCACATTCCATAATTGAGTCATCAACAATTGAATCAAGCATCGAAAAGACCCAAACCCCATCGCACGGCCATTCTTCCGCTCAATCCAGCGCACATTATCACTCTTTGGTCAAGCCTTACACCAATTTCATATTTCAATAATAATAAATAATCTCATTAAGTAGAATTACAAGAAAATGAAACAACAATTCAACCATACTTTTCTTAATTTTCCAAAATATTTTTTTCTTTAACCCTTAATTTAAGTCACTATTTAGTCAAGCCTTACATCACTCTAAAATAAAGAACTCACAAAATCATATATGGGCTTACAATTTATATGAGAAAAAAATAAATAATAAATCTCAATAAAGTAGAATTACGAGAAATTACAACGATAATTCAAGCATTATTTTCAAATTTACTTAATTTTACACAATAGACTTGCTCTAACCTTCAATTTGGTAATGGTTAGGATGAGTTTTGGATTAGGAGATTGTCCACTTCCAGATCTTGATGCGGAGCTTTACCTGGCAGGCGGCCTTCGTGGAGGAGACGGGCACCGCCGCCTTGCCCTTGGGCACGCCGACGTCGATCCCGGTGCATCGCACTTGGATCCCCATTTTCTTCGTCTTCAGCCCCCCGATCTTTACCCCGACCTTGGTGTCCACATCGATCTCCAGCGGGAGGGTCGTCTTCTTCCTCAGATTCGCCGCCGCTGTCGAGTCCAGCGCCGTCTGCGCCCCTGCTGACAGTTTGGTGGTGAGCAGGGTGGTGTTCTCCGCGCCGTGGACGAACGCCGGGAATGTTCCGTCGCCGATGTCCACCCCGCCGGATTGGGCGGCGATGGAGGCCGCGTCGTAGAGGTAGACGATCTTGCCGTTGGGGTTGCGGGCGGTGACGTTGAGGTCGAGCCGGGAGGTGAGATGCCCTGTGACGGAGACGTTGAAGGCGGCAAGGCGCAGGCCGACGACCTCGAAGGTGGGACGGTGGGGGTGGTAGATGAGGTAGAAGACGCCGGCGGCGATGGCGGCGAGGAAGACTAGGGCGACGAGGATGAGGGTGAGCCACAGGCAACAGCAGCAGCAGCAGCCGCGCCGGCTGCGGCGGCGGCGGGGCGGCGGCGGCTTCCGCGGCTGGGGACGGTAAGTGGGGAGAGTAGAGCCGTAGGTCTGGCCCTTCGTAGGCGGGAAAGAGGGCTGGCCGCTGCCGTCGCCGTTGAGGGCCTGAGGAGGGGGTGGGATGGGCTTCGCGGATGGGTAGGCTCCGTCCGCCATTGCCGCTGCCCTCGTCCTCTCTCTCTCTCTCTGTAGCTATAGGGTTAGGGTACTTGCAAGCTGAACACGAGATCTATCGAAGAAGAAGAAGAAGAATGCTAAAAAAGAAGATGAAGAGGAAGCGGAGAAGAAAGAGCTGAACGCGGCCCACTCCATTTGGAATCTTATAGGTTTTTTTTTTGTTTCTCACATCAAGCCATCAAAACCGTCGGATCATGAATGGATGGTCGATAGTTAGCGACATCATGCTATGATTCGTGCAAACGTTGCTCTCATCTGATTAATATATATGCTTCTAGATTCGTGCAAACTAGAAATACAGATAGGTACGTAGTGTGTTAAACGTGAGAAAGAGGTGCCCTTTTGACCGAAACAGGATCATGCTTTGATTTAATTATTTGGCTAACGACTTTGAAGGGAATCACGCAAATTGAAGTGGATGCAACTTGTATGATCGGATTGTCCTTATAAAATTTATGAATAAATGGATATAAATTTTAAGCGATTGATCATGATAAATAAGATCGAAATGAATATGAACATGAATTAAAAAAAAAAATATGAATATTTATTTAGTTTTTATTCATGTTCAGTCTCTTAAAATTTATATCCACTCATTCATAGAAATTTATATGAGTAGTTTGTTCATATAAATTTATTTAATCGCTTAAAGTTTATATTCACTCATTCATAAAAATTTATATGAGTAGTCTATCCATATAATTTTTTTCTAATTGGAGTGGTTCAAAATATGGACGATCGTTATGGTTGGGCACGTCGTCATTGAGAGGAAGGAACACATGTGCAGGGCTGCGCCTTAATTGCACATGCAGCCTTGAGACATAAATACGTACTTGTCGACCCTCGGTGTCTAATTTGGGAAATGACATATTCGTAAATAATTAGCGCCTATTAATTAAATACTTTGAATAATCGACAATTTGGTGACAACCACATGCATTATTTCGTATTTGAAAAGCATAATTAAATCTCCATGTTGAGTTTGCAGTTGAATTATTCTACTCCACATGGAGTACATATGCATGGTTTAAGGTTTTAGCTTGTCATGATTCATAATGTTCATATATAAATCTAGCAGAGTCCGGAGATACTTAAGGCCTGTTTGGTTAGCAAAATCAAGTTTGTTTTCATGATTTCAATTTCATTGAAATCAAAACTGCTTACTAAAACGTGTTTGGTTTAGTGTTTTCGTGAAACTGAATTGAAACCAAAATGAAAACGAAACCAGTTTTTTTAATAAAAATGAAAATAACAGAATGTTGTTTTTTGTGGTTTCGAGACTGTCGGTTTCGTTATCAAAATGTTGTGACAACTTTGTAATTATAAATATTTTTTTATAAAATTAATTAATTTAAAAATAAATCAAACTATATCGAATTTTTAAAAATAAAAATAAAAATCATCATTTTTAACTCAAACTTTTATCTTAAATTTATAAAATAATTAAACCAATTTATATTTAATTGACTTAAACCCAAATTTTAAATAACTCAATTTTCTTAAAGTTGGTCTATTTATAATTTAATCAAACCTAATTTTAGATCATTTGACTTTTTTTTTTGAAATTTTATAATAACTATTAATTAATTTTTATATCTAATTGAACAAAAAAATCTTAAATTACCAATAACTTAATTAATTAAATCATTTAAATATTTTGTAACCATAATAACAAATATTTAATTTTATAAACTAACTAAACATTTAATTACTACTAAAAATGTTCAAGGAAAATTAATATTATTTTTTATAATCAAATAAATATATACTTGTTTCAACTAACTAAAACTGATGTTGTTTTTATTAACCAAACGTGTTTTTAGAAAACTGAAAACTAGAAACCAAAACTAAATTTTCGAAACCAAGTTTTATTTTTTCACTGAAACCAAATCAGAAAATAATTTTTGCTAACCAAATAGCACCTTATGATCCTAAATTTGATGTATTTTTTTTTTCATATGGATGTTTTAGTTTTTGCATGTGATCAGCTTGGTTGGTCACTTTCACTCCCATCCAAAATCAATAATAACAACAAAGAATTACAACAGAGAAGAGAGTCAATTTGGGAAAAGTTGCTGAAATTTTTTTTGGAAGTTATCTTCTTTTGATGTTTTAAAAAGAGGATTTTGAAGCCACTGTATATGATGTACTTAATCAATTTTTGGTGGAAATGAAAAGATTCTTATTGTCACAGACATACTGATTTGGGCACTAAATTATTTGTGCGGTTCTCTTGCTTTTCGTTAAGGGATAAATCTTCCGTCCAGGATCACTCTCCCTGATTGTAAATTGTGAGGCATGTATTCACCGTCATAGTAGCCTCACATCCGAACAATAAAAAAAGTACGTTGGTTGAATGATCTTTGATTGCATTAAGTAATTAAAAGTAAATTTACAAGACTATGGACGCAACAAAATGAAAAAATCAAGTGTTGGACGAGCTCCAGACTGTCGTAGTCGAAGATCGAGTGGTCACACACCCATATGGGCAGTCCGCACGTCACTAACTAAGACAGTCCAATAAACAGCCAACACTAATCCCACAATATACAAGACCGACCTACCCCCTTGTGCTACCCACGCAAGGTTCCCAAATTGTGCTGAGCTGCATGACAAAATCTCGACAGGTCGAGTCATAGTCTGCGCATTGCCGCAGACTAGCAGAATGCAGGAATTCTACCCTGCCAAGCTGCATTGCTGCGCCAACATTTCCGCTCAACGTCCACTACCTTGCTCTCGCTAAATTGGTAAATAAAATAAAATTTGACCTAATTACCCTTAGTATATAGCTGCTAGGGGCGGAACCAACTCAAGCCAGATCAAATGGCTCTACCCGGAGGCTCCACCCGGTCATACAAGAATAATCATATCATTCTTAATTACGAGAGATACGTCATTACCAGCCCGACATCTCTGGAATCAGCCTCAACCTATTCCGAGCAATATCCCCATGACATTAATAGACAGCATCATTACCTCTACCTGCAATAATTATAGTCACAGCACGCCTTAGATAACCTAAGTTTTCATTTCAATTTTCTTCACCTTGAATATCGACTGAGTTGAGCGTCGAAGTGTCTTTTGCATTCCACCTAACTAGGACAGATACTCAACTGGATCATACTACTCCGATCCTCGAGTATGAACACCCTCCTCCTACCCACCCCGACCTCCACGACCAGCTACATTATGCACCTGATTGTTGAGCTGGGCGAGTCGAGCAAATCGAGCCAGGTTTATGTTGCCCACGAGTCAACCGAGCTCATTGCCTTCTCTTGATAAGCCTAGGTATAAAAAGGAGATATGTCTTAATAAAGCTCCTCGAATGCTCTATGGCACTCAAGTGTCCATTCGAAACATGAACAAGTTCCCTTGAGGGACTTGAGGAATAGCAAGCACTTGTCTGCATATCTAGAGTAGAGGTGGCAATGGGTCGTGCTCGGGCAGGCCCATTGTCTGTCAGGCCGACACGGCCCAAGCAAAATTTGAGTTGTGCGTGCTAGGAATGGCTCGAATTTTCAAGATACGGTCCAGCCCGGCACGCGGCCTATCCTTTCGAGCTTGGTCCGGCCCAGCGCCTGGCCTAGAGCCAGTGTAGGTCTCTCGCACTACTAGAAAAATGGGCATCAGCAACGGCTGATGCCGTTGCTGAGCCGTTGCTGAAGAGCATCAGCAACGGCCGGGTCGTTGCAATAGAGCCGTGACAGAAACTCGCATTGCTAATAACTTAGCGACGGATCGGCAACGGCCGCTCGGGCCGTTGCTAACAATATTATCAGCAACGGTTTTGCCACGGACACGGAGCCGTTGCGGATAACATTAATAGCAACGGCCGCTGAGTCCGTAGCAACGCCGTTAGTAAAATCTCGTCACTAAGCCGTTGCTGTAGGTCATCAGCAACGGCTTTCGATACACTTTTAGCAACGGCTTTCCCACGGATGGCCGTGGGAAAGCCGTTGCTGATGATGTGTACTTGGTAACGAAAAAATTTAAAATTCCAAATTTCCATTGATACATTGATACATTATCTGATACATAACTCACACACCCATACACTCATACACACATTCATTCACACATCACAAACACACCAAGATATATATCAAAATAATTATATTTATATTGATAATTATCCACGATAGTATAAAAATAATTCAAATGCAAAATTGAAGTATCAATATCTCAGTAACAAAGTCAATATAAATTAAACAAGTTCAATATCTCCGTAACAAAGTCAATATAAAAAAAATCTCACGATGACGATGGAGGATGGCCTGGATCATATGGCGGGGTCTGGAGTGCTTGAGTGTACACCGGCGTGGACTGACTCGAGGACGATGGATTAGATGATGCCGAAGAGATGCATGCTTCGGGATGACCTGACATGTTGCGTAGCATAGCTTGTATATCTGCCATCATCTGACTCTGGCGCTTCATCATCTCAGTCTGACGCGCGACCGTGTCTTCTAGAGTCCTTATTCTGCTACTATGATCATAACTGGATCTAGAGGTGGACGGCCGCTCACCAGCGACCGGAGGGGTCGGTGCTTAACCGGTAGGAATCGACGATGACAATCAAAGAATGAGATTTTTCGTCCGTTCTGAAGACTGATTGATTTAGAGTGTTCCATACAATACGGACAAGACAGTCGGCCGTGAGTGCTCCAACCCGACAACATGTCGTACGCCGGGAAATCATTGATTGTCCACAAGACCGCGGCCTTTAAATTGAAGTTTTGCTTTCGATGACAATCATAAGTGACAGCTCCCTCAGTCCACAATGTTTTCAATTCATCTATCAATGGTCTGAGAAATATGTCAATTTCTTTTCGCGGACCCTTAGGACCCGGAATAATCATCGAAAGATAAATAAATTCATCTTTCATGCACATCGACGGTGGCAAATTATAAACTGTCAGCAGCACTGGCCAAACTGAATAAGGAGTTGCAGAATGTCCAAACGGATTAAAACCATCTGTGCACAATCCCAATCTGATATTTCTAGTATCCCTAGCAAATGAAGGATAACATGTATCCAAATATTTCCATGCTTCACTGTCAGATGGATGAGTCATTACTGTATCATCATGACTTCTTGCATGCCAACTCATGTAGGGGGCTGTCTTTTCCGACATGAATAATCTTTGAAGTCTCGGTGTTAGTGGAAAATACCGAAGCACCTTAAACGAGATATTTTTCTGTCGGACCGATTTCTTCTCCCTGTAACGAGGATGCTGACATATAGGGCATTTATCCAACTGCACATTTTCTTTATAATATAAAATGCAGTTATTTTGGCACGCGTGTATTTTTTCGTACCCAAGCCCCAATTTTCTCATTAGCTTTTTAGTCTTATAAAAAGTTGGCTCAAACTTGTTATCAGTAGGCAGCATTCCATTAATCAATCCAGCAATCCGATCATACGCAACTCCGCTGATATTACAATCGGCCTTGATGTTTAAGAGCTGTGTAATTGCTGAAAACCTAGTGTATTTAGGACAATTCTCATACAAATGTTCATCGGCAGCTTTCAACATCTCGTAAAATTCTGCAGCTTCTTTATTCGGTAATTCAATCTCTACCGCAGTTTGTACTTCTGTGATATCAACCGCTGTAGTATCTGGTGGGACTGATGTCTGAAGAACTGGCCGATCAACATTATCATTCAGGTGGAATTGACCCCCAAGACTATTAAGTATCATAGTTCTATAGGGATTACATTGACTGGATGAAGAAGCACCAGCAGAGGAAGATTCACCATATGTCTGAACGACAGGATTGCTCGACGTCCCGACTTCGCGTGACTCCCCATGACAAGTCCATAGAAAATATCTTGGTGCAAATCCTTTGGTATATAGATGCAGAGTGACAGTCTCCCGATCCAAAAATCGTCCATTTGAACAAATGCGGCACGGACATCGGATTTGATCACCCATGCTAACGAAATTCCGATTCGAATAGGCGAAATTTAGGAAGTACGTTACGCCTAATCAAAACTCATTCGTTAAAGCTCCACGATCAAGACGTCGGTACATCCAACTTCGATCAGCCGACATGATTCTGTCAATCAATGACAATTTCTTTGGTTAATGTCTTTAGGTGAGATTGTCCTATTCCATTCGGGATTTATGTTATTCGTACTGCACTTACGTTTTTATGTTAACTGTTAACTAATTATTCTAAATTTCGGCAGCATCTCCCTACAGTTCTACGAATACGCATATCATCTGGGCGCGTATCGGAGAACAAGAGAGATTTTGCCGAAATTTAGAATAATTAGTTAACAGTTAAAATAAAAACGTAAGTGCAGTACAAATAACTATATTCCCAAATTGTCCAATCAGGGACAATTCAAGAATTGTACGTCGTATAAAAGATCATCTACTTCTTTTACACGAACATACAATCCCCGAACGGATCTAAGGTTTTGCTAAATCATATCCGACTCGTCGATGCGTACGTGAAACATATGAACTCGTCGGATGCATGATTATTTTCTAAATGTTTCGAGACAGTTTGAGTCCATATTGGACGATTCCGGCGCGCGTCCGAAGTGGACGATTTTGGCGCGCGTCCGAAGTGGACGATTCCGGCGCGCGTCCGATGTGGACGATTCCGGCGCGCGTCCGATGTGGACGATTCCGGCGCGCGTCCGAAGTGGACAATTCTGAAATTAATCTAAACCCTAATAATTAATCTAACAAATTAACCAATTAATCTAAATAATTAATTAACAATTAATTATCAATTAAAAAAATATTTATTATACTACAAATTCCCGGCGCCGGAGTCAGGTGGACTCCGGCGCCGACGTACAGTGGCCGGAGACACTGTCCGACCACTGTAAAAGGTCCGGCGGCGGCCATCGGCCGACCGCCGCCAGCCGAAACCCTTAAAAAAGGGTTTCGGTCGGATTTCCCGCCGGCCGCAACGGGAAGAGACGGCCGGCCGGCGAGGCATACCTGAAAAAGTCGGCAGCAGCGGGAGGAGGAAGAGGCGTCGTCGGCGTCGGCAGAGGCGGCGGCGATAGGCGGGAGCAGGAGACGGCGGCGGCAGCAGCGGGAGGAAGAAGGGTCGGGCGCGACTGCGTGCCCTATATAAACTTATCAGCAACGGCTCACTCGCCCGTTAGAAAGCCGTTGCTAATAAGTTATCATCAGCAACGGCTCACTTGTCCGTTAGAAAGCCGTTGCTGATAATTAAAATATTAGCAACGGCCCGCCTTTCCGTCAGAAAGCCGTTACGGATAATTAAAATAATCCGCAACGGCTCGCGTGTCCATTAGAACGCCGTTGCAGATACAAATATCTACAACGGCTCGGGCGGCCGTAAGAATGTCGTTGCAAATAGCAACGGCTTGAGCGGCCGTTGTTGATAGCCGTTGCTGAAGACCAAGTTTCTAGTAGTGTCGGTTGTGCCGAGCTTGGCACGTGCACCGTGTCGGGCTCAGCACGACATGCAAGTGGGACATGCCGACCCACGTGCCCAAGGGATGAGCCCAGCCGGCCCCTTGGGCACCGGTGTGTCGAGCCAAGCATGACCCCTTTCGGGTCAGGTCCATGCCACCCTTTCGCGGACCTGATCCATTGTCACCTCTAATCTAGAGATAAAAAAGGGTAAGGATAGCTACTTTTTCAGTAAAACTCCACACTTCTTTAACACTTTTGGGCATCATCATGACTTGAATGGTCTAGACCTTACACTACTGGAAAAATGGGCATCAGCAACGATTATATATTCAAATACACCCAGATATATATCAAAACAATTATACTTATATTTATAATTATCAACAATCGTATAAAAACTATTCAAATACAAAATTGAAGTATCAATATCCAAACAAAACAAAACTAAAATATATATAGTATCGAAGTAACAAAGTCAATATAATAATAATAAAAAAATCTCACGATGACGATGGAGGATGGTCTAGATCATATGGCGGAGTCTGGAGTGCCTGGGTGTACACCGACGTGAACTGACTAGAGGACGATAGATCAGATGATGCTACTCTGTGATGACTTGACAAGTTGCGTAGCATAACTTGCATATGTGCCATCATTTGACTCTAACGCTCCATCGACTCAGTCTGACGTGTGATCGTCTCCTCCAGTGTCCTTATCCTGCTACTATGACCGTCTCTGGACCTAGAGGTCGACGATCGTTCACCAGCATGCGAAGGGGTCGGTGCCCTAAGTGTCCCTAGCACAGCTCGCGCATGACCACTATCTGCAAAACCATACACGCGGTCGTAGTCCCAGCCACCTGCAGCATCGACCCACGCTGCTGCGTCAAAGTCCTCGGGGGTGCCTCCACGTTGTATCAACATCTGACTGTAGGCCTCCTACTCGAGTTTAATTTTTTGTTTAATATTTTTCATAAAACTTAAATTATAAATATATAATGAATAATTTAAACAAATATACTTATCATAATAAAATGCAGCGCGGTTGTCGACGTACTCCCCCGTCTCATTCACTCGATGGTGTGTCCGCTCAAACACCGCCATCGGGGAGGGTTGTTGGACAGTCCCGTCGTCTAACACTGTCGTCTATATTTACAAAACAAAGAAGGGTCGGGCGCGACTGCGTGCCCTATATAAACTTATCAGCAACGGCTCACTCGCCCGTTAGAAAGCCGTTGCTAATAAGTTATCATCAGCAACGGCTCACTTGTCCGTTAGAAAGCCGTTGCTGATAATTAAAATATTAGCAACGGCCCGCCTTTCCGTCAGAAAGCCGTTGCGGATAATTAAAATAATCCGCAACGGCTCGCGTGTCCGTTAGAACGCCGTTGCATATACAAATATCTACAACGGCTCGGGCGGCCGTAAGAATGTCGTTGCAAATAGCAACGGCTTGAGCGGCCGTTGCTGATAGCCGTTGCTGAAGACCAAGTTTCTAGTAGTGTCGGTTGTGCCGAGCTTGGCACGTGCACCGTGTCGGGCTCAGCACGACATGCAAGTGGGACATGCCGACCCACGTGCCCAAGGGATGAGCCCAGCCGGCCCCTTGGGCACTGGTGTGTCGAGCCAAGCATGACCCCTTTCGGGTCAGGTCCATGCCACCCTTTCGCGGACCTGATCCATTATCACCTCTAATCTAGAGATAAAAAAGGGTAAGGATAGCTACTTTTTCAGTAAAACTCCACACTTCTTTAACACTTTTGGGCATCATCATGACTTGAATGGTCTAGACCTTACACTACTGGAAAAATGGGCATCAGCAACGATTATATATTCAAATACACCCAGATATATATCAAAACAATTATACTTATATTTATAATTATCAACAATCGTATAAAAACTATTCAAATACAAAATTGAAGTATCAATATCCAAACAAAACAAAACTAAAATATATATAGTATCGAAGTAACAAAGTCAATATAATAATAAAAAAAAAATCTCACGATGACGATGGAGGATGGTCTAGATCATATGGCGGAGTCTGGAGTGCCTGGGTGTACACCGACGTGGACTGACTAGAGGACGATAGATCAGATGATGCTACTCTGTGATGACTTGACAAGTTGCGTAGCATAACTTGCATATGTGCCATCATTTGACTCTAACGCTCCATCGACTCAGTCTGACGTGTGATCGTCTCCTCCAGTGTCCTTATCCTGCTACTATGACCGTCTCTGGACCTAGAGGTCGACGATCGTTCACCAGCATGCGAAGGGGTCGGTGCCCTAAGTGTCCCTAGCACAGCTCGCGCATGACCACTATCTGCAAAACCATACACGCGGTCGTAGTCCCAGCCACCTGCAGCATCGACCCACGCTGCTGCGTCAAAGTCCTCGGGGGTGCCTCCACGTTGTATCACCATCTGACTGTAGGCCTCCTACTCGAGTTTAATTTTTTGTTTAATATTTTTCATAAAACTTAAATTATAAATATATAATGAATAATTTAAACAAATATACTTATCATAATAAAATGCAGCGCGGTTGTCGACGTACTCCCCCGTCTCATTCACTCGATGGTGTGTCCGCTCAAACACCGCCATCGGGGAGGGTTGTTGGACAGTCCCGTCGGCTAACACTGTCGTCTATATTTACAAAACAAATACATTAATCAGTACACAGACACTACTAGAAAAATGGCCATCAGCAACGGCTGATGCCGTTGCTGAGCCGTTGCTGAAGTGCATCAGCAACGGCCGAGCCGTTGCAATAGCGCCGTGACAGAAAGTCACGTTGCTGATGACTTAGCAACGGATCAGCAACGGCCGCTCGGGCCGTCGCTCAAAACATTATCAGCAACGGCCGCTCGGGCCGTCGCTAAAAATATTATCAGCGACGGTTTTGCCACAGACCCGCAGCCGTTGCTGATAAAATTAATAGCAACGGCCACGAGTCCGTAGCAAGGCCGTTAGTAAAACCCCGTCGCTAAGCCGTGGCTGTAGGTCATCAGCAACGACTTTCGATACACTTTTAGCAACGGCTTTCCCACGGACGGCCGTGGGAAAGCCGTTGCAGATGATGTTCACCTGCAAGCAGAAAAATTTACAATTTCTAATTTCCATTGATACATTGATACATTATCTGATACATAACTCACACACCCATACCCTCATACACACATTCATTCACACATCACAAACACACCAAGATATACATCAAAACAATTATATTTATATTGATAATTATCCACAATAGTATAAAAATAATTCAAATGCAAAATTGAAGTATCAATATCCAAACAAAATAAGTTAAACAAGTTCAATATCTCAGTAACAAGTTCAATACCCAAACAAAAAATCTCACGATCACGATGGAGGATGGTCTGGATCATATGGCGGAGTCTGGAGTGCTTGAGTGTACACCGGCGTGGACTGAGTCGAGGACGATGGATTAGATGATGCCGAAGAGATGCCTGCTGCGGGATGACCTGACATGTTGCGTAGCATAGCATGCATCTCCTCCATCATCTGACTCTGACGCGCGACCGTCTCCTCTAGAGTCCTTATTCTGCTACTATGATCATAACTGGATCTAGAGGTGGACGGCCGCTCACCAACGACCGGAGGGGTCGGTGCCCCAAGTGGCCCTAGCACGGCTCGCGCATGATCACTATCTGAGAAGCCATATACGCGGCCATGGTCCCAGCCACCTGCGGCCTCGACCCACGATGCTGCGTCAAAGTCCTCGGGGGTACCCCCGCGCTGCACCACCGTCTGGCTGTAGGTCTCCTACTCGAGTTTGATTTTTTGTTTAATATTTATCATAAAACTTAAATTATAAATATATAATGAATAACTTAAACAAATATATAATTACCATAATGTATGCAGCGCAGTTGTGGATGTACTCCCCCGTCCCATGTGCTCGACGGTGAGTCCGCTCAAACACCGCCATCGGGGAGGGTCGCTGGACACTCCCGTCATCCGACACCGTCGTCTACATTTACAAAACAAATACATTAATTAGTACACATAATAACAAATAAAATATATAATTAAACGATATACTTACCAAACGGTTTGCGTGCACTGCAAATGCAACAGAGCCGCCGGTGTGACGCGCTGCTCCCCCAGACATGCGATTTCTAGCCGCATTCCGAGAAACCTCCTGCCATCGATCCGTCGACCATATCCCCACGAGCTGGTCTCATATATCCGGAGTAATCCAACCGGGGCCGTATCCCCGAGTCTCCGCGATGTTAGTGGTCCCAGCTCGGGCCATCGCTTGGGACCGAGCCTGCCCCAGCTGCCCGTTGTACCTTGCCCGGGAAATAGACTCCCAGGCAGCGTAAATTTTAATATTATATTATGATATAATGAATTTGTAATGATTCATAATTCATGATATATTACCGCTCCCCAATCACGCTAATCAATCTACGTGACTCTGTGGCTGGTGGAGGCTGCCACCTGTTCGGCCCGCGTGGCCGCCTGCGTCTGGATGTACTAGCCTCGACAGTATCATCCTCATGAGGATCAGCAATAGGAGGATCAGCAGCATGAGTAAGTGCTGGAGTCTCACCGATCGGAGACTCCGAAGCTCTCCTGCGTTGATAACCACGACCAGACATATCTGTCGAACATACATATAATCAGATTATTGTATAAATAGTAGAGATATATTTAATAAAATATATACTTTACAATTATTCCTCATCATCTGAATAATAGTCTTCGAATTCTTCTTCTTCTTTCTCTTCTTCATCTTCTTCATCTCCAGCTTCCTCAATTTCATGATCGTCATCATCAGCATATTCAACTTCTAATTGAATTGACGTTCTGTCTGCATCCTCGAGTATTGGAATAATACGATCCACAGCAGGAAGATCATCTTCTTGATAGAAACCAGGAGGATCATTTTCTCCTACTATCGGATCAATTTTTCCTCTACCTTTTGTCTTACAGACTACACGCCAATCCGCTCTATCTTTATTTCGAGCCGGATACTTCGCGTAATATACTTGTTCGGCTTGTGATGCCAATATAAAAGGCTCATTTGCTGCCAATTTCGATTTGTAATTAACCTCAACAAGTTTGTATTTTGGATGAACTTTCATGCCCCTTTCTGTTGTATCGAACCAATGACATCTAAATAGGATCACTGATTTCAAGCCGAAGTAGTGCAACTCTATCACTTCTTCCACCAGTCCATAAAAATCCATATCACATTCAACATAGGTTGTCCCTTTCACGCAGACCCCAGCATTCATCGTCTTCTTTGCAAATGAATATTCAACCGTGTGAAATTTATACCCGTTAACAAAATATCCTCTATAGCACGACACAAGTCGCTACGGTCCACTAACAAACTCAAATATTCTTTCATCTATTTCAGCTCTGTGATCTTTGCTGTAAGTCTGAATCCAAGTAGGGAAATCACGATTCCGTAATCTCTCCAATTCTTGATCGTTGTGACTAGAGTATTTTTGCACCATCTCAATGTCAAATATTTCAATGAATTGTTCAATCTCTGGACAATTGAGTAATACATACAAGTGTGCCAAATGATACTCTTCATCGCTTAAGTGTCGAGATGGACGAGAACCAAAAGCACGACCAGAGTGACAAAATATATTTAAACGTCCATCTGAAGTGGATGCGTACGTGAAACATATCAACTCGTCGGATGGATGATTATTTTCTAAATGTTTCGAGACAATTCGAGTCCATATTGGACGATTTCGGCGCGCGTCCGAAGTGGACGATTCCGGCGCGCGTCCGAAGCTAGTGGACAATTTCGGCGCGAGTCCGAATTGGACGATTCCGGCGCGCGTCCGAAGTGGACGATTCCGGCGCGAGTCCGAATTGGACGATTTCGGCGCGCGTCCGAAGTGGATAATTCCGAAATTAATCTAAACCCTAAAAATTATTCTAACAAATTAATTAATTAATCTAAATAATTAATTCACAATTAAAAACTATTAAAAACAATAATAAAATAATATTAAACTACAAATTCCGGCGCTGGAGTCAGGTGGACTCCGGCGCCGGCGTACTCTGGCCGGACACACTGTCCGGCCAATGTACAAGGTCCGGCGGCGGCCATCGGCCGACCGCCGCCGGCCGAAACCCTATTTTTAGGGTTTCGGTCGGAATTTCTACCGGAATGTGTCGGAGGGCAACGGGAAGAGACGGCAGTCGGAGGGCACATACCTGACAGCGTCGGCAGCAGCGGGAGGCGTCGTCGGCAGCAGCGGCAGCGGCGGCGAGAGGAGTCGGCAGGAGCGGCGGCGGCAGCAGCGGGAGGAAGAAGGGTCGGGCGCGAGAGAGTGCCCTATATAAACTTATCAGCAACGGCTCACTCGCCCGTTAGAAAGCCGTTGCTGATAAGTTATCATCAGCAACGGCTCACTTATCCGTTAGCAAGCCGTTGCTGATAATTAAAATATCAGCAACGGCTCGACTTTTCGTCAGAAAGTCGTTGCTGATAATTAAAATAATCTGCAACGGCTCGGGTTTCCGTTAGAACGCCGTTGCAGATACAAATATCTGCAACGGCTCGGGCGGCCGTAAGAATGCCGTTGCAAATAGCAACGGCTTGAGCGGCCGTTGCTGAATGCCGTTGCTGAAGACCAAGTTTCTAGTAGTGAGAGTAACAAATAAAATATAAAATTAAAATTAAGGTATACTTACCATACGGTTCGCGTGCACAACAAATGCAACATAGCCGCCAGTGTGACGCGCTCCTCCCCCCGACATGCGGTTTCTAGCCGCAGTCCTAGAAACCTCCTGCCATCGATCTGTCGACCATAATGCCATGATCTGGTGCCATATATTTGGAGTAATTCAATCGGGGTTGTATCCCCGAGTCTCTGCGATGTTAGTGGTCCCAACTCGGGCCATCGCCTGGGACCGGGCCTGCCCCAGCTGCCTGTTGTACCTCGCATGGGAGATAGCCTCGCAGGCAGCGTAAATGAAGGGCCTCTGGTCCTCGGCCCATGTAAAGCGAGCCTGCAAAATAATAATATCAGTACCAATATTAATCATCATGCATGTATAAAAAAAAATTAATATGTGCCTCAAACTCGCGCCATAGCATGTCGACGTGCTCACTGAGCACGTGAGACCACGTGGGCCATGCCCCGTGTATGTATCGTCGAATAGTAGAAGAAATGCTCAATAGCACTTCTTCTTGCTCGAACCTGCACAATAAAAATAAAATTTAATATTATATTATGATGATGGGCGCGTATCGAAGAACAAGAGAGATGCTGCCGAAATTTAGAATATGTTAACGATTAAAAGAAAAACGTAAGCGCAATACAAATAAATATATTCCCAAATTATCCAATTAGGGACAATTCAAGGATTGTACGTCGTATAAAAGATCATCTACTTCTTTTACACGAACATACAATTAACCCCCGAACGGATCTAAGTAATTGCTAAATCATATCTGACTCGTCGATGCGTACATGAAACATATCAACTCGTCGGATGGATGATTATTTTCTAAATATTTTGAGTTAGTTCGAGTCCATAGTGGACAATTCTGACACGAGTCCAAATTAGACGATTTCGGCGGGAGTCCGAATTTGACGATTCCGGCGCGAGTCCAAAGTGGACGATTCCAGCGCAAGTCCGAAGTAGATGATTCTGGCGCGAGTCCATTGAGGACTACTCCGGACTAATTAATTAATATTAATCTATAATATTTTAACTAATTTAAATAATTAACCTACAATTATTAATCTAACTAAATTAATCTAAAAATTACTCTAAATTCTAACAATTAATCTAAATCATAAAAATTAATCTAACAAATTAAACAATTAATTAAATAATTAATCCAAACAATTAATTAAAAATTAAAAATATATATAAATAATATTATATAAGCATTTTCGGTGCCAGAGTCCAGTGTCCGGACACTGCATAAACCATCGACCACCGGCCGCTGGCCGTCGACCGCCGGCCAAAACCCTATTTTAAGGGTTTCGGCCGGCTCTAACAAGGGGGCGGAGGTCGAACGGGAGGCGGCGAGAAATATCTTAAATCGAACGGGAGGCGGAGATCGGAATCTGAGGTCGAGGACGGGGCGGCGGCGTCGACAGCGGCAGCTCGGCGGCGGCGTCGGAAGAGAGCAGCGGCGGCAGGCAGAGGAAGAGGAAGAAGGGGACGGACACGATCACGTGTCATATATAAACTTATCAGCAATGGCTCACTTAGCCGTTAGAAAGCCGTTGCTGATAGGTTAATCATCAGCAATGGCTCATGTGTCCGTTAGAACGCCGTTGTTGATAATTTAATCATCAGCAACGGCTCACGTGTCCGTTACAACGTCGTTGCAGATATAGCTTATCTGCAACAGCTTGAGCGACCGTTGTTGAAGAACTAATTTCTAATAGTGTTAGAATCTGCATCTATTTCGACTATATTAATGGATGAGGTATCCCAAAACATTCACAATGAAACGCCGAACAAGCATTTCTCTAAGTTGAGTCTTTGTTGTCTTATCGTACCAAGAGTCTTCGCCAGGTCATTGATGTAATCTAAGGGTATATGCATGTTTATGTAGGCCTCCATTTTCCTTTCGAGTTGGTTCCGGTAAGCTATTGTCATTTTCGTTGATAAGTAGCTCCTCCTACATTCTTTACTCTAAAAGGTACGTATAACATAACAATATATAATACATAGATATCTTTCCAAACCGAGTGTACGTCTTGAACACTCTAGACTTGAAGTGCAAATATTTTGAAGGGGTGTTTAAGCATCACTCCGTGACAAGAAGATCGAGGACTCAAGTTTCATTGACTAAGAATTTCTCCATGTTTACTTGTTATTTGATCGTTTTGTGTTTGACAGCTTTTTGCTACTTGGACTTGTAATCCATTGAGACCAAGGTGTTGGTCGTGTATGCATAAATACTTGCTAATTAACTTTTATCGCGGTTGATGAATTAAGGTTATTAATTTTAATTATTCTTTTTCTTCAAGCTGCATACAATCATCGATCAAAGCCATTGAAATAAGCATACATTGTCCTCTTCCAATTGGATTCATCTTCTTTTAGATTGCTAGTGGTGAGGGAATGACCTGTCGTGATCATGCATCTTGATGTCTAATCAGGCTTAATTAATTGCTACGTATGTAATAGCTAGATTGCAAATGTATTTTCTTATTATATAATTAGACTCACCATTCGTTTGATTGTCCTTGTTTTCTAGCTCTATGCGAATTATCAAATGAACGCCATATATCTTACTATTCATATTCACTTATTTATTTTCATGTTCACTCATTTTTTTTCTCATGTTATATTCCTTGTAACTCCCTTATACAAGTTCTACTCCCAATTACGCCATTAGCAAAAACATTCAAACAATGACAATATATAGTAGTAAGATAGAGTCTCTATATTTCCAATTATACATGCCAAGCTCCATAGGTGTTCTTATGGAGCCCAACATAGGAGCGAACTTAGTATTTTTTAAAATGAACTTAGCATTATTAAGACTGAACCACTCTTACATATATAATGTACATTCACTTAGATTCGCTAATATGCGAGGCTCCATAAGAATTCTAATTTTATAATAATTGTACTTGGTACCTAGCTAGGCACCATAGTTACCTTTGTGAAGCAGGGCAAAAATATTGACTTTTTATTGTAGATATAGTCATTTTTATAATTGTAGGTATACTCACGTTAGATATACTTAGTTTTTAAAAATATTTTTTTATTATTAGATATTGACTCAAATTGAATTCGAACCGAATCTAACGAACTCGGATTCAAATCGGAGTTGATCAATATATGCTTGAACCCATTGCTGAATTAGGCTCGATCACGAACGGGCTGAACCTGACGGGTTGAGACTGCACCAGACTGGCGGGTGGGCGGAGCCCACCAACTCCAAATAGCACCATGTGCGTGTAACGCACATGGTGCTCAGGCAACGCACGCACATAGTGCTCATGCACGTTGCCTCAATTGGCAATTGCTGCTTACACGCACATGGTGCTCAGGCAACGCACGCACATGGTGCTCATGCACGTTGCCTCAATTGGCAATTGCTGCAGTGGCAGCAACATCAATTTCAATTGAAATATTTAATTAAATAATATTTGACCCGTTGATGCCACATGACGTCCTCAATCCTTAAGGCTTTATCAAAAAGCCAAGTTGACTGGTCAAAGACTCAAGCTTGAGATAAAAATTGGAGTTTGCCTTGCACGCGAGCACCAGATCCGCTCCAACATCCGGCCACCTTTGTTGACTTTGCACGCATCGCCTGTTTTGCCTCAAATCTGGTTTCCTCGTCATCTGCCGCCGTTGGATCAAATCGAACGGCGCTGCTAGTTCTACGCCAATTTAATCTCAATGTTCGCGGCCTCTATCACGGGAAATTTGGAATCCAAAGCTTATCTCGCTCAGAACATCCACTCTCCTCTTCAATATAAAAGCGGGGCTAATACAAGGTTACGAGTATCCCACGCCAAGAGAAAATCCTCATTAATACAAAGTTACGAGTATCCCACGCCAAGAGAAAATCCTCATTAATACAAAGTTACGAGTATCCCACGCCAAGAGAAAATCCTCATGTGAGAATTTCAGAAATTCAAAAAATTAAGAGTATTATTTTTCCGACATACAGCAGTAGGAATTCAATTTCAAGGCATATCTTATAGAGACAGTGCCTCTACTCCGTACCAGTTTTAGGTTTAATAATTTAAGATAATTTATTGTATTCTGAAGGGAATTTAGATTATTGCACTCTTATTGTAAAAGTTTTTTTTTGAATTTAATAAAGCAGTCTCCCCTTCTCTCTGTGGACGTAGGATCGGCACCTGCCGAGTCCGAACCACATTAACCCCCTTGTGTCTTTTATTTTTTTGTATTATTATTATCGGATTTGGTTTTCCATTTTTCTCGTCGGGTTCGAGTTTTGTAGATCCTATAGAAAATTACTCAAATTTTCTAACACATTTATTTGAAAGTGACTATACCTAAAATGATTATACTAAACATCAGATGCCCAGTTATCTTTGGTCGCTGATTGTTCCAGTCTGGCCTTTTGAAGATAGGCCATTGCTAAGAGCTTCCCAACTTCCTCAATAGCTCTCATAGTTTGGGCATTACGAATACTGTAGACTTTTCGGGCCCATTCATTGCTTTTATCCAACGTTCTTGGATATTTGAACAAGAGTTTTCCGATTAAGCGTTCTAGGTCTTCCATTCCAGTTGCTCCACTAAGTACTGCCCAGTATTGGGCAGTGATGATGCTCTTTCTCGTTCGTGGTGTCGTGTCATGCTGACTGGCCATAAGGCTTTTGAGCTCGTCCAGAATCATCTTGAGTCCTGCGAATTTTCTGCATATATTAACAAACTAATTAATTAACAATAGGTGTGGATATTTTGAAAGGGGTTTCCACTTTCCCTTTTTGATTACTTCTGCTTAGCTGCGGGCTGGATATTTTCCCTTCCTTAGGGTATCATAGTCCAGTTTTTCTTCCGGGATCGAATCTTCAGAATTTAGTCCTTCAAAATCTTCGTAAATTTCCTTCAAACTTCTTTCTTCCTTGAAGAAGAATGGCTCAATCCACTCTTGCCTTGTGATATTTCTCGCATAAGAGCATTCAGGCTGCTCTCGGGTGTTGTTGTTGGAATTGTGTTCAGGTTCCAGATTAGCCATATTATGTCGTGAGGCTACCATATCTTTCTTCAATTTATCCTTGTCTGTTTCTTCGGTAGGAGAGATAGGTTCTGTAACCAGGCTTTTGATAGTATCATCAACCTCTTCATATTCATCCCAAAAGGGGAGGTTATCCCACCGAGGGGGCGGGTTATCTTCTTGACAGGATCTGATTGTCCTTCCTAAAGCCAAGATCTTACTTATAGCTTCTGAGTTGTTTTCAATCTCGTTTTCGACCTCATCATCCCAAGAAGTTATTGTCATGAAGGCCAGATTCTTTGCTTTGTACTTGTAAGAATCAGTTAATAAGCTATCGATTTTGCTGATACCTAGGCACAGTTGTTGAACTATTGCCGGGGGAGCCTGCTCCGCTTCTTTCAGTGCTCCTTCTAAATCTGCCAGGTGCTCCGTAACACACTCTGGTTCATATATTTGAACGAGGTTGGTTGTCAATCTGGATAGTGCATCAGCCAGTGTGTTTAACTTTCCATCTATATGTTCGAAATGAACTTGGACACTTGTTCCTGTGATAAAGTCAACAAAATTTATCCATCTGACCCGAGATGATTTATTCTGTGCGAACTTATTATAGAAACTTATAATTGCCTGACAATCTGTCCTGGGGGTTATTTCCTCTTGATTTAAATAGTGAATTTTCAGGGCCCTCATTGTTTCCATGCATGCATATCTCTCCACATCAATAGTGGATTTTAGAACTGGGAACTTTCCACTAGCGTAAGCACACACCTTTTCTGTGCTTCTTGGGTTATGTTTCTTAAACTTCCATTTGCATATACCTCCCCACCCTTCCATGCATCCATCTGTCTCCAGAATTATGTAGGCGTTCTGTGGCGGTAACTCTAAGTCTGGAAGTTCTTGGACTAATCCTTTGATCTTTGTGATTAACTGTTGGTCAGATTGCTTTATTCTCTTATCGTCGTGCGGGCTTGTTTTTTAATATAATGGTCCTAGAAGGGTTCCCAAGTTGGGAATGTAGGACCTGGCATAATTCAGTATGCCCAACCATGATCTGAGCCCTGCCTTGCTTTTTAATTTCTCTTCATCAAAACTAATTATCCTTTTAATGATGTGCGGCTGGAGCTTAATTCTGCTATTTCCAATTATAGCTCCTAAGAACTCAATTTCTCTAGTGGCGATTTTCATTTTGGTGGGGGACAAAACTAATCCTCATTTCTCACATATCTTTAACATCGTCTCCAGATGTTTGGCATGCTGCTCTTCATCCTCAGAAAATATTAGGATGTCATCGATGTAAACAACTATGAAATCCTCAGTTCCCTTAAAACACTGGTCCTTTTTTCTCTGGAATATGGCAGATGCATTTTTCAAGCCGAATGACATCACCAGCCATTCATACAGTCCTCCTGGTACGGTAAAGGCTGTCCAAGGTATAGAACTTGGATCCATTGCGACTTGATGAAAGCCGTTCTTCAGATCAAATTTTGAGAAGATCTTGCTATTACCAATTTTCTTGAGAATGGTGTTTATACCCGGGAGACTACGATCATTTGGCAAGCAGAGGAATCAGAGCAATTCCTAGACAAATTCGATCAACAGCGAATTTGCAAGGAAGACAATGGGTAATAAGACCCGCAGTTGTAACAAGTATACAAAACCCGCAAACTTCAAGAATTACATCACGAACTGATGGAACTCTCACAGTTCGATTTGCTGATTACACAGACACAGTAAGACCTGAAAAGGCCAGACTGGAACAATCAACGACCAAAGATAACTGGGTATCAGAGCTTGGTTTCAGGTATTCTTGTTATTCTTAAAGCTTGTATTTAGCTTCTTACTGCTTTATCAGATTTAAATCTAGATTGTGCATCTAGGAGACGTGTACTTAAGGTAGGCGATAAAGAAGGGAAAAGTACTCGGAGAGAAAAAATTCCCGTTACATTCGTAATCTTAAGAAGGCACCTAGAAAAGCAATCCTGATTTACTTCATGTTTAAAGTAGTACATATAGCTTGATACATCCTTAAGAACATCAAGAACCTAAGCCTAGTTAATGAGTGACTGGCGATTAACAGTAGCCACTACCACATACTTACAAGCGCTAAAAGCTACTGAATCTCTTGGGCAACCAGCAGAGGGATTCGTAAAACCTACTACAGTTACACAAAAGTTCTCTGAAACTTTGTTCAAACAGTTGAACACCTTGATTCAACTAACAGTTAGGATCAAGGAAGAGCTTGACGACCTTAGAGAGGAAGTTAAAACTTTAAAGGAAGCAAAGTCAACCAATCAACCATCCGAACTTGCGAGTTCAATTGATAGCTTGACTAAAGACCTACAAAAGCTCAAAATAGGAGAGCCTTCTGCCCCCAAAGTTCCAAAAATCCAAGGAAAACTATTTGTTTTCAAGAACCCCAAGGAACTTTACAACATAGAAAAAGAAAAAGCAAAAGCAAAATGACTTCTACAAGAACTGAAGTGATTGCCCCAAGACCCTCAATCTCGGGAAGAGAAAGCAACCTTCACCCGACGATTGACGATCAGATACGTGGCTACCGACTAAGCAGCCGACTACGCCACGAAGCCCAGAGAAGACTGCCAAACAGAGGCAGGACAAACTTCCGAAGAAGTCTAGAATCTCAACTGAACCCTGAAGCTGAATTAACAGTATCACAGTACCAGAGAGCCCAGCAGATACCTGCAGAAACTCTATATCAAGCGGGCTGGTCTGAAAGACAGCACACTGAATTATTGGTTGTCCACAGTAGGAAAGATTCTTTCACAGCTCATTGATACTACAATTATTGTCCTTAAAGCTTAGTCTTTACAACTCACTTTAATTTACAGCTCACTTGATAAGACATCACGATGAATTATTGTCCTTGGAGTTTCTGGTGCTTGATGTGATTTGATCTCTATCCTTTGGCCTAGTAGATGTTACTCTGTCTACTGCTACAAAGTACTTTATGGCACTGGACCAAGTTTTTGATATGATGTTCGACAGGTCCTAGTGCATCAGATGCCCAGTTATCTTTGGTCGCTGATTGTTCCAGTCTGGCCTTTTGGAGATAGGCCATTGCTAAGAGCTTCCCAACTTCCTCAATAGCTCTCATAGTTTGGGCATTATGAATGTTGTAGACTTCTCGGGTCCATTCATTGCTTTTATCCAACGTTCTTGGATATTTGAACAAGAGTTTTCCGGTTAAGCGTTCTAGGTCTTCCATTCCAGTTGCTCCACTAAGTATTGCCCAGTATTGGGCAGTGATGATGCTCTTTCTCGTTCGTGGTGTCGTGTCATGCTGACTGGCCATAAGGCTTTTGAGCTCGTCCAGAATCATCTTGAGTCTTCTGCTTAGCTGCGGGCTTGATATTTTCCCTTCCTTAGGGTATCATAGTCCAACTGTTATTCCGGGATCGAATCTTCAGAATTTAGTCCTTCAAAATCTTCGTAAATTTCCTTCAAACTTCTTTCTTCCTTGAAGAAGAATGGCTCAATCCACTCTTGCCTTGTGATATTTCTCGCATAAGAGCATTTAGGTTGCTCTCGGGTGTTGTTGTTGGAATTGTGTTTAGGTTCCAGATTAGCCATATTATGTCGTGAGGCTACCATATCTTTCTTCAATTTATCATTGCCTGTTTCTTCTGTAGGAGAGATAGGTTCTGTAATCAAGCTTTTGATAGTATCTTCAACCTCTTCATATTCATCCCAAAAGGGGAGGTTATCCCACCGAGCGGGCGGGTAATCTTCTTGACAGGATCTGATTGTCCTTCCTAAAGCCAAGATCTTACTCATAGCTTCTGAGTTGTTTTCAATCTCGTTTTCGACCTCATCATCCCAAGAAGTTATACCATAAGGGGATCGGGAAGAGTACGTTTAGTTCAAATCGAACGCAGGCTGCGAAGAGCACGGGTTCGAAGTGAAGCCAGAGCAGAGAGCGGAAATATATTTCCAAAATAGCATGGAGGAAATATATTGAAGCGGAAGAAGTGTTACAGAGATGGAAGAGTAGAACTACTCGTTATGCGAGGATGTTCTGCACCTTCCTAGAACTAAGCCTTATATAGGCTATAAGGAAGCTTCCCGAAGAAGCCCAATAATTGAGTGCGGGTGCTCATTGGGCCCCATCGTCCACTAAATTATTGGCTTTCCACAAGTGGGATGCGTCCTTGACACAGACTAGTCGGGTCTTAGTACAATAATTGTCCGACACACAGAATAACTAATAGTGCAAAGCTAAAGGCGCCCATGTGATGGCGGGGTCACCGTTGCACTATCTAAAAACAAAAGATAACTGTGGCAATTTGTTCACGGTGGTTCACCACTTCCGCACAGTTCATCGTCAACCCGGAGCCTTGTGTTTTAACCAGTCGATTGACTCCGGCGGTGCACGTTCTGCATCCTTCAGAAGATCAGCTAAGAATAAGGAAATTCTTTTGCAGTCGCCGATCTGCACCGTTCTGGCTGGAAATTTCCCTTTTCTTAGGGTTTTCGCATCCAGCCTTTGCTCTGGGACATTCACCAGCGATTCCATAATATTAAATTTTTTTCGGAATCATACACCTATCACCCTCTTCGAAAAAGAATGGTTCCACCCATTCTTCATAGGTGCGCGGAATGTCCTTGGAGTATGAGCACTCCGGCTCATCACGCCTTCCCGTGGGGTAGTCAATGTATGCGTCCTCCTTCGTAGGAATCATACGAGCAGAGCCAGAACATGAAGTGGTAGTACATGTCTGCGTTCCTCTGTTGGAGCCATTCAGGCAGGGCCAGATCATTGAGGGGTCCATATCTGCGCCCTTCGTAGGAGCCATACGAGCAGAGCCAGAACATGAAGTGGTAGTCCATGTCTGCGTTCCTCGTAGGAGACATTCAGGCAGAGTCAGATCATGAAGTGGTTGTCCATGTCTGAGTTCCTCGGCAGAGCTAGAATATGGAGTGGTAGTGTTTAAGTCCCCACATAAATAAGGATCGATGACTTCCAGGCTGTCGATGTCGTAGTCATCGTCCCATACGGTTGCCGACATGATCGTCTTGGCAACTTCGGAATCTTCCCAATCGCGAGTAGTCATAGATGCGATGATGGATTCCGGATCCTGCAAGAGTCTCTACTCCTTCCAATTAATAGCGCTCGCCTTTGCACTCTTCAAAAATTCTTAGAATTTTAAGGGTATAAACAAGTTTCAGCAAAGCCGAAATATATTCTAAGCATGCAGTTCTAGTTTTCTCAGATCGTCCTTCGACTGATCTTACAGATCCTTCAATCTCACAGATGGGTGCCTTCTTAGAATTACGAACGCTTTCACCTCTGGGCTCTCTGGCCTCTTCTTGGCTACTAACCTTGTCGTCTATTCCAAGTACACGTCTCCCAAATGTTTAATCTCGGATTTTAGAATCAATTTTTCAGAACGAAGAGAAGAAAAACTTTAATCTACAAATCAGAGAATATTAATCAAGCTAAGAAAGAATTAACCTGTGTAACAACCCTTATACAATCAAGGCTCTGATACCATATGGGGATCGGGGAGAGTTTAGTTCAAATCGAACGCAGGCCGCGAAGAGCACGGGTTCGAAGTGAAGCCAGAGCAGAGAGCGGAAATATATTTCCAAAATAGGATGGAGGAAATATATTGAAGCGGAAGAAGTGTTACAGAGATGGAAGAGTAGAACTACTCGTTATGCGAGGATGTTCTGCACCTTCATCTAAGTGGCCTTATATAGCCACAAGAAAGCTACGATTGCTTCCTCCCGAAGGAAGCTCATCTTTAGTGCGGGTGCTCATTGGGCCCCATCGACCACTAAATGATGGCTTTCCACAAGTGGGAAGTGATCATACACACACTAGGGCAATAATTGCCCGACACAATAATAGAGACGTCGAAGTCGGAGCCGATCGTCGAGGTGCCCATGTGATGTGGGTCCCTTTATCTTCGGCTTCTCGTTCCTTCGCGGCATCGGGTCCGGTGACAACTCCGGTCCGTGCTCGAGTCTCGCACATTATAGGTATGGTAAGGAGGATCTTCGATTTCCTCCGCAACCTGCAAAACAAACTCTAATAAAAATATTAGATAACTGTGGTGATTCTGTTCTGGCGGTTCACCACTACCGCTTGAATCTTCAGCAGGGTCCTACTCCTGTGCTCGTTTCAAGAGTCTTGGATTTCTTGACGCTGCCCCGCTTCTTTTCGTAATTTCTCGCGAAATGTCCCTCTTCACCGCAGTTGAAACATTTGCTTCGCCTGGCACGCGGCTTAGCTACGCGGTATTCGAATTTTGCATTTTTCCGAGGGTCGGTCTTCTTCAGCAGACCTTTACACTTCGAGCAATACATGGCCGATTCAGGCGGGATAACTTCTGATGATTTTTCAGAAATTAATAAATCTTCAATTTCATCCCCACCCTCCTTTAAAATGGAAATTTCTCGAATTTCCTCTTTTCCTTCTTCCGATTTACCTTCTCTTTTTGGAAGAGAGTACGGAATATATTTCGGCATGTTCTGATGTCGGACCTTTGAGGTTGAAATTCCTCCTGGAATTTCACCATCCTCTACTTCTGAATCTTCTCTACGAAGAGATGATTGGGGTTCCGACCTCGCCATAGTGAGATGTCGAACGACCGTCGCGTCGTCTTCTTCCTCGACATCTGATTTATAACCCGTACAGATCTTGAGGACCTCGATCTGTAGGTTTATCTCTTCAACAGACGATGGTATGATCGCCATCGTATCCTTCTGTCGGCAACCGTATGGGACGATGACTACGACATCGACAGCCTGGAAGTCATCGATCCTTATTTATGTGGGGACTTAAACACTACCACTCCATATTCTAGCTCTGCCGAGGAACTCAGACATGGACAACCACTTCATGTTCTGACCCTGCCTGAATGGCTCCAACGGAGGAACGCAGACATGTACTACCACTTCATGTTTTGGCTCTGCTCGTATGGTTCCTACGAAGAAGGACGCAGACATTGACTACCCCACGGGAAGGCGTGATGAGCCGGAGTGCTCATACTCCAAGGACATTTCGCGCACCTATGAAGAATGGGTGGAACCATTCTTTTTCGAAGAGGGTGATAGGTGTATGATTCCGAAAAAAAATTAATATTATGGAATCGCTGGTGAATGTCCCAAAGCAAAGGCTGGATGCGGAAACCCTAAGAAAAGGGAAATTTCCAGCCAAAACGGTGCAGATCGGCGACTGCAAAAGAATTTCCATATTCTTAGCTGATCTTCTGAAGGATGCAGAACGTGCACCGCCGGAGTCAATCGACTGGTTAAAACACAAGGCTCCGGGTTGACGATGAACTGTGCGAAAGTGGTGAACCGCCGTGAATAAATTGCCACAGTTATCTTTTATTTTTAGATAGTGCAACGATGACCCCACCATCACATGGGCGCCTTTAGCTTTGCACTATTAGTTATTCTGTGTGTCAGGCAATTATTGTACTAAGACCCGACTAGTCTGTGTCAAGGACGCATCCCACTTGTGGAAAGCCAATAATTTAGTGGACGATGGGGCCCAATAAGCACCCGCACTCAATTATTGGGCTTCTTCGGGAAGCTTCCTTATAGCCTATATAAGGCTTAGTTCTAGGAAGGTGCAGAACATCCTCGCATAACGAGTAGTTCTACTCTTCCATCTCTGTAACACTTCTTCCGCTTCAATATATTTCCTCCATGCTATTTTGGAAATATATTTCCGCTCTCTGCTCTGGCTTCACTTCGAACCCGTGCTCTTCGCGGCCTGCGTTCGATTTGAACTAAACTCTTCCCGATCCCCATATGGTATCAGAGCCTTGATTGTATAAGGGTTGTTACACAGGTTAATTCTTTCTTAGCTTGATTAATATTCTCTGATTTGTAGTTTAAAGTTTTTCTTCTCTTCGTTCTGAAAACTTGATTCTAAGATCCGAGATTAAACATTTGGGAGACGTGTACTTGGAATAGACGACAAGGTTAGTAGCCAAGAAGAGGCCGGAGAGCCCAGAGGTGAAAGCGTTCGTAATTCCAAGAAGGCACCCATCTGTGAGATTGAAGGATCTGAAAGATCAGTCGAAGGACGATCTGAGAAAACTAGAACTGCATGCTTAGAATATATTTCGGCTTTGCTGAAACTTGTTTATACCCTTAAAATTCTAAGAATTTTTTAAGAGTGCAGAGGCGAGCGCTATTAATTGGAAGGAGTAGAGACTCTTGCAGGATCCGGAATCCATCATCGCATCTATGACTACTCGCGATTGGGATGATTCCGAAGTTGCCAAGACGATCATGTCGGCAACCGTATGGGACGATGACTACGACATCGACAGCCTGGAAGTCATCGATCCTTATTTATGTGGGGACTTAAACACTACCACTCCATATTCTAGCTCTGCCGAGGAACTCAGACATGGGCAACCACTTCATGATCTGACTCTGCCTGAATGGCTCCTACGAGGAACGCAGACATGGACTACCACTTCATGTTCTGGCTCTGCTCGTATGGCTCCTACGAAGGGCGCAGATATGGACCCCTCAATGATCTGGCCCTGCCTGAATGGCTCCAACGGAGGAACGCAGACATGTACTACCACTTCATGTTCTGGCTCTGCTCGTATGGTTCCTACGAAGGAGGACGCAGACATTGACTACCCCACGGGAAGGCGTGATGAGTCGGAGTGCTCATACTCCAAGGACATTCCGCGCACCTATGAAGAATGGGTGGAACCATTCTTTTTCGAAGAGGGTGATAGGTGTATGATTCCGAAAAAAATTTAATATTATGGAATCGCTGGTGAATGTCCCTGAGCAAAGGCTGGATGCGAAAACCCTAAGAAAAGGGAAATTTCTAGCCAGAACGGTGCAGATCGGCGACTGCAAAAGAATTTCCATATTCTTAGCTGATCTTCTGAAGGATGCAGAACGTGCACCGCCGGAGTCAATCGACTGGTTAAAACACAAGGCTCCGGGTTGACGATGAACTGTGCGGAAGTGGTGAACCGCCGTGAACAAATTGCCACAGTTATCTTTTGTTTTTAGATAGTGCAACGGTGACCCCACCATCACATGGGCGTCTTTAACTTTGCACTATTAGTTATTCTGTGTGTCGGACAATTATTGTACTAAAACCCGACTAGTCTGTGTCAAGGACGCATCCCACTTGTGAAAAGCCAATAATTTAGTAGACGATGGGGCCCAATGAGCACCCGCACTCAATTATTGGGCTTCTTCGGGAAGCTTCCTTATAGCCTATATAAGACTTAGTTCTAGGAAGGTGCAGAACATCCTCGCATAACGAGTAGTTCTACTCTTCCATCTCTGTAACACTTCTTCCGCTTCAATATATTTCCTCCATCTTATTTTGGAAATATATTTCCGCTCTCTGCTCTGGCTTCACTTCGAACCCGTGCTCTTCGCGGCCTGCGTTCGATTTGAACTAAACTCTTCCCGATCCCCATATGGTATCAGAGCCTTGATTGTATAAGGGTTGTTACACAGGTTAATTCTTTCTTAGCTTGATTAATATTCTCTGATTTGTAGTTTAAAGTTTTTCTTCTCTTCGTTCTGAAAACTTGATTCTAAGATCTGAGATTAAACATTTGGGAGACGTGTACTTGGAATAGACGACAAGGTTAGTAGCCAAGAAGAGGCCGGAGAGCCCAGAGGTGAAAGCATTCGTAATTCCAAGAAGGCACCCATCTGTGAGATTGGAGGATCTGAAAGATCACTCGAAGGACGATATGAGAAAACTAGAACTGCATGCTTAGAATATATTTCGGCTTTGCTGAAACCTATTTATACCCTTAAAATTCTAAGAATTTTTGAAGAGTGCAGAGGCGAGCGCTATTAATTGGAAGGAGTAGAGACTCTTGCAGGATCCGGAATCCATCATCGCATCTATGACTACTCGCGATTGGGATGATTCCGAAGTTGCCAAGACGATCATGTCGGCAACCGTATGGGACGATGACTACGACATCGACAGCCTGGAAGTCATCGATCCTTATTTATGTGGGGACTTAAACACTACCACTCCATATTCTAGCTCTGCCGAGGAACTCAGACATGGACAACCACTTCATGATCTGACTCTGCCTGAATGGCTCCTACGAGGAACGCAGACATGGACTACCACTTCATGTTCTGGCTCTGCTCGTATGGCTCCTACGAAGGGCGCAGATATGGACCCCTCAATGATCTGGCCCTGCCTGAATGGCTCCAACAGAGGAACGCAGACATGTACTACCACTTCATGTTCTGGCTCTGCTCGTATGATTCCTACGAAGGAGGACGCATACATTGACTACCCCACGGGAAGGCGTGATGAGCCGGAGTGCTCATACTCCAAGGACATTCCGCGCACCTATGAAGAATGGGTGGAACCATTCTTTTTCGAAGAGGGTGATAGGTGTATGATTCCGAAAAAAATTTAATATTATGGAATCGCTGGTGAATGTCCCAGAGCAAAGGTTGGATGCGGAAACACTAAGAAAAGGGAAATTTCTAGCCAGAACTGTGCAGATCGGCGACTGCAAAAGAATTTCCATATTCTTAGCTGATCTTCTGAAGGATGCAGAACGTGCACCGCCGGAGTCAATCGACTGGTTAAAACACAAGGCTCCGGGTTGACGATGAACTGTGCGGAAGTGGTGAACCGTCGTGAACAAATTGCCACAGTTATCTTTTGTTTTTAGATAGTGCAACGGTGACCCCACCATCACATGGGCGCCTTTAGCTTTTAACTATTAGTTATTTTGTGTGTCGGGCAATTATTGTACTAAGACCCGACTAGTCTTTGTCAAGGACGCATCCCACTTGTGGAAAGCCAATAATTTAGTGGACGATGGGGCCCAATGAGCACCCGCACTCAATTATTGGGCTTCGTCGGGAAGCTTCCTTATAGCCTATATAAGGCTTAGTTCTAGGAAGGTGCATAACATCCTCGCATAACGAGTAGTTCTACTCTTCTATCTCTGTAACACTTCTTCCGCTTCAATATATTTCCTCCATCCTATTTTGGAAATATATTTCCGCTCTCTGCTCTGGCTTCACTTCGAACCCGTGCTCTTCGCGGCCTGCGTTCGATTTGAACTAAACGTACTCTTCCCGATCCCCATATGGTATCAGAGCCTTGATTGTATAAGGGTTGTTACACAGGTTAATTCTTTCTTAGCTTGATTAATATTCTCTGATTTGTAGTTTAAAGTTTTTCTTCTCTTCGTTCTGAAAACTTGATTCTAAGATCCGAGATTAAACATTTGGGAGACGTGTACTTGGAATAGACGACAAGGTTAGTAGCCAAGAAGAGGCCGGAGAGCCCAGAGGTGAAAGCATTCGTAATTCCAAGAAGGCACCCATCTGTGAGATTGAAGGATCTGAAAGATCACTCGAAGGACGATATGAGAAAACTAGAACTGCATGCTTAGAATATATTTCGGCTTTGCTGAAACCTGTTTATACCCTTAAAATTCTAAGAATTTTTGAAGAGTGCAGAGGCGAGCGCTATTAATTGGAAGGAGTAGAGACTCTTGCAGGATCCGGAATCCATCATCGCATCTATGACTACTCGCGATTGGGATGATTCCGAAGTTGCCAAGACGATCATGTCGGCAACCGTATGGGACGATGACTACGACATCGACAGCCTGGAAGTCATCGATCCTTATTTATGTGGGGACTTAAACACTACCACTCCATATTCTAGCTCTGCCGAGGAACTCAGACATGGACAACCACTTCATGATCTGACTTTGCCTGAATGGCTCCTACGAGGAATGCAGACATGGACTACCACTTCATGTTCTGGCTCTGCTCGTATGGCTCCTACGAAGGGCGCAGATATGGACCCCTCAATGATCTGGCCCTGCCTGAATGGCTCCAACAGAGGAACGCAGACATGTACTACCACTTCATGTTCTGGCTCTGCTCGTATGATTCCTACGAAGGAGGACGCATACATTGACTACCCCACGGTAAGGCGTGATGAGCCGGAGTGCTCATACTCCAAGGACATTCCGCGCACCTATGAAGAATGGGTGGAACCATTCTTTTTCGAAGAGGGTGATAGGTTTATGATTCCGAAAAAAATTTAATATTATGGAATCGCTGGTGAATGTCCCAGAGCAAAGGTTGGATGCGAAAACCCTAAGAAAAGGGAAATTTCTAGCCAGAACTGTGCAGATCGGCGACAGCAAAAGAATTTCCATATTCTTAGCTGATCTTCTGAAGGATGCAGAACGTGCACCGCCGGAGTCAATCGACTGGTTAAAACACAAGGCTCTGGGTTGACGATGAACTGTGCGGAAGTGGTGAACCGTCGTGAACAAATTGCCACAGTTATCTTTTGTTTTTAGATAGTGCAACGGTGACCCCACCATCACATGGGCGCCTTTAGCTTTGCACTATTAGTTATTTTGTATGTCGGGCAATTATTGTACTAAGACTCGACTAGTCTGTGTCAAGGACGCATCCCACTTGTGGAAAGCCAATAATTTAGTGGACGATGGGGCCCAATGAGCACCCGCACTCAATTATTGGGCTTCTTCGGGAAGCTTCCTTATAGCCTATATAAGGCTTAGTTCTAGGAAGGTGCATAACATCCTCGCATAACGAGTAGTTCTACTCTTCTATCTCTGTAACACTTCTTCCGCTTCAATATGTTTCCTCCATCCTATTTTGGAAATATATTTCCGCTCTCTGCTCTGGCTTCACTTCGAACCTGTGCTCTTCGCGGCCTGCGTTCGATTTGAATTTTTCATTATGTTGCTTCGAATACCCACCTCTGATATTATTCAGTCTGGATTGGATGGCTGGGATATTGTTATTCGAAGGAGGCTGTCTTTAACTCGGGAGGTACATTGTTGGTCTCATGATGGGTTCTGTAGGCAATCTTGTGAATGAAGATTCAGCAGTGGAAAATGCTGATTCTGTTATTTTCTTGTCCGTTTTCTTTGTGAGTTGTTTGATCATGGGGTAATCCATTTCAGCAGTATGTATGATGTCTTAGAAGTTTTGTGCGTGCTCCGCTAATCTATAGAATTGCTAGACAAATTTGAAAGGGAATTTGTTATTCAAGGTATCTATCTATATACGTATACGTGTGTAAAAATAAGTATGCAATTAAGATTAAATGAAAAATTGATGATGATGATAATAATAATAACAATTTATGGAAATTAAGTCCAGAAGATTTTGCATTGCAACAATTGATTAATTATTGTTTTGTTTTTTGCCGAAACAGATACAATAATATTCCATCAACGTACTTTTGGCACTCATGCACTCGCATTCACACAACAGCACAGTAAATGATCGCTGCCACATATAGGAGGTACGAAGAAGACATTACTTAATTTCCTTCACGTACTACTTACTTCGTGGAGGCATCGTTCCACAGCTGTCTCTACCTCCTTCTCCTCCTGCACCGCCACCATCTCCTCCGTCGACCTCCGCAGCGCCGCGTGGAGCAGCACCAGCAACACGCCTATCAGCAGCGAGACGAGCACGTTCGTGGTAGCCCCCGTGAGCAGCACCGTCACCAGCGTCATCGCCGAGAGTACGGCCAGTACCGTGCCGTCGCCGACGGCGCTTCCGAGTACGAGGAGCGGCTCATCACGGAGGAGGTATAGGAAGAGCCAGTCGGCGAGGCAGACGAGCAAGACGATGAGGGAGACGGGGTGCCACAGGAGGCGGACGACGAGGACGACGACGGCGTAGTTCGCCGAGAAGTGGGCGGCGTTGGCGCGGGCGCGGAAGCAGGTCTCGCCGAAGGAGGAGGGGAGGGAGAGTGCGCGCGCGTCGGCGAGCTCCCGCCACGGCCGCCGCGTCGACGCCAGCGCCGAGCGGCCCCGCTCCTTGTCGCGGGAGATGAAGTCGAGGGTGGAGGGAGAGGAGGAGGAGGAGGACGGCGCGGTGGAGACGGGGATCGTGCCGTAAGTCGTCATCTCCGGAGATCGAGATGAATATTGGAGTCTTCCTCTTCCTCCGCCAGCGAAGCTTATTTGAAGTGTAGTTTTTGAACTGGTTCGTTTGGGTTATTAGTATCAACGATCGGGATTTGCTGTGTTCTTCGGGTCAGGATTCAGCTTTAAACTACTGGAATACAAATACAAGAGGGTCTGTGCTCTGTAGGCAAAAAAAAGAGAGCAGAGAGAAGAAAGGCATTGTTTTACAGCGGAGCATGTCTGGACCAGAGCAGCGGAGGGAGAGGGGATGAGATGTCCACATGCTATGTGATTTGGTTGAACAATGTTGATTGCGCGATTGCCACGTTATAACGCTTGGTTATTTGTCGTGCAGTGTTTCAATATTTTATCAATTTGACCCTTATTCTTTAGAAATATTAATTTAGTTCCAAAATTTTTAATTGTGCTTTAATTTGGTCAACACTCAAGATTTTTTCAAGATAAATGTTAAATCTTTCTAACTAATTAATGTGTTTAATAATCTTCCTAATACTCACATTATAATAAAATAGTCATGAAATTATAGTTGATGAAATTATCATTGATTAAGAAAATTATTAGGTTAATTTTTAGGAAAATATAGTATTTTGTTTAATATTTTATCCTGAGGAGGTAAAGATAGACAAAATTGATCAATTTTATCACTGGCACTTGAATCGGAAAATAAGAATTTTATTTTATTCTTTTTGGCCCCACTAAATCAATTATAAAATAGTGAATATATCTAGACACATAATTACAACAGTTGGATTAACATCTAAAACTGATTATTATATCTAACTGTGGAATCCCTGACGATTAACCAATATTCGATTATCAAATGAATAACTAATTATAGAAAATAGATAAATATTTTATAAAATTATGTATATTGTTAGTATATTATTATTTTATTAATAATATATTGTTGTAACATTATATATTATTTTATTAATACATAATTGAGTACCCATTTCAATTATGGATTATCCGCAAGAAGATGACTAAAATTGCAAATATAATTATTTGAATTTTCTAATAAAAAAAATAACATTGAAACATAAAATTTCCACAATGAATATAATAAATTCACTTTAAATTGGTGCATCAATCTGTCACATCAATTTCTCAATACCGGTTGCATAATTGGCTCCTTGAAAAACATTGAGGCGTGCTCTACCAACTGAGCTATAGCCCTTGTCAGATATTGGTTCTTGCATGCAAGTATTAAACGCAAAGAACACGGAAACTTACAATTAGATACTCGAATAACATTTCTTCACCAAAATTGCAACCAAACCAATGGCATACACTCATCTCCAGTCCAACTACAAAATATATATTATAAAGAAATAATATCTCGTGATGCCTCATTAGCATACGAGGGAAAACACAAAACCTCATTCCCCAACCCCAAGTGCTCCAATAGGGTTTTCTAGATTACTGACCAGGATATAAGAACATAACTCCAACTCTAGCATATCATAACTACACTCTAGAAGAAATAATTTATCCGACTCTGAAGCTCCCCTCATAAAACAACTGCAAGATATAAAAACGGACAATGCCACAGACTCTTGTGCAGATCCCTCCACAAGTACATTCTTCAGAAGACTCCACGCATTGCAAGATGATATTACTGTTGTTTGCACTCAGCAGGCCGCTCACCTTGCTCACCACCACTCTTCTGTATTTCCAAAAACCATCGTTTAGAATATTAACAAAATGGAGGGTAAGATGAAAATTTTAAAAAAAGAGTTAATATTGCACCTTTCGCCCAGCAGCTGACTGTTTTGTTGGTAAAAAAAGGAAAATCCAAGTCAGAATGTAACATTAAAAAGTAAAAATGACACAGGAAACAAATCTTTGAAAAGATTGGTAATAGTACCTTCTTCTTGGGCTTGGCCTCCTCTTCATCCTCATCTTCATCCTCATCCTCATCATCTTCCTCTTCATCCTCCTCTTCCTCATCATCACCAGACTCTTCGTCCTCTTCGTCATCGTCCACAATTTCTAATTCATCATCTTGAGCAGCCTCCCCAGTGAACCATGAAACAGCATGGGGAATTATTTTATCCTTAATTGTGGACCTGAAGGTACATAAAAACCACTGGTTTGTTATGACATAAACCATGTACTGGATGATAAAAGATTGTCCATGATCAAAAGTTAATAATTCAATTGGCGTAGAAGACAACCAAGGGCTTACCCAATATCATAATCGATTTCCATCTGATTTTGCAATTGCTCAGCCTGTACAAAGAAACCATGAAGTTAGTTATGTTTTCACTTATCTATTTCTTTTAAGTGATGTTTTAAAATTAGATTAGAATGAAAACTTACAGTGTCTTCATCAATATCTCCATCATCATCAGGTACTTCAGGTGGACTAAAGAAGTTAAAGAAGCTATCACAATTTTCAGTTTTCATTATGGGCTTGGCATTCTTTGAACCCTTCTTTGGTTTCTTTTTAAGAATCTTTTGGGTCAAACACTTGCCTGGAAACCATTCAATTTCAGTTCTGGAGCAAAGAACAAAAATTAAGTATTAGTAACTAAGCTTGATATTAGATAACTATTAGTCAACTGTTGATTAAAGAAAAAGACAAATTACCCTATTGCTTTCTCCAAGATAGGTTCATCTTCATCAATCATATGGTATGTTTTTGTCAGAACAGTGTTCTTGAAGTAGGGATTGGCCTTGAAGAAAAACTCAAGTTTAAAACCCTTGGGATTATCAATTCTGCACCACTTTATATCCTTCAAATATTTGAGAGCGTCCTCATCACGCTCTTGAATCTGGATGACGCGAAGCAAAATTAATTCACCTAACATTATGAAAAAGAGAAAGAAAAAGGATGGCAATTATACACTATATTACCTCTTCAGCTAAAACTTCATTTGTTTTCATAGCATTCAGCCAAAAGCCTGGTACACCTTTTTCTGTGAAGAAGAAATATAGTAAGTATAAAAGAATGCAATCGGCCATCTTCAGCATGACAAAATACCTTCAGTAGCTTTATCATCAGCAGGGTTCTCAGTTGCACATTCAGCTGTGATGCCTTCAACTTCAGTGACACCATTTACAATGTCATATCTCTGTAGCCCACGCGAAGAGAAGGTACAAATAACCAAGATTTAAAATTTGAGTCAGGCTAAACCAAAACAACGAAATAAAGCATTTAATAAGTAGTGGCCATAGAGGGTTAAAAGTGTACCTTGGAATAAAATGGCTCATACAGTTTCTGATATTTAGCTTCAAGTGCAGCCCTTTCCTCAAAAAACTTGGCCTCAAGTTCATCGTGTTGGCTCTTCAAAAAAAAAGAAATTGTTCCATCAGCATACATAAAAATATAAATGTTGGAACGTTACTGAAAAAGAGAGCTTTGTGGAATACAAAATGTAGGAAAGTAGTGTTTGGAAATCCAATTAAGAATGGTGTATGAAGCACACATTTGACTTCTTGATAAACATTAAGAAACAACAATGGTCAAGATGGCCAAGATGAAAGTTTCTCCCCAAACAAAAATAAAGAAGAATAGCTTCAAAATTGAAACTATGGCTTACTACTACTATGCCAATTGGACCGGAACAAGGTCAAGACACAGGTAAGAACAGATTCAGTAATTCACAAATTTTCAACAATAATCTTTTGAATAAATATAGCAAACAGACAACTAACACAATAGCATCACATAGTCAAGAAATAAACCCAACTATGTAGCAAAGGCACTCTAAAAACCAATATGTATATTTAACAGCTACGGAAGCAAGTCACATCGGCAAAATTCCAAGTCATAAAAGATTTAGAAAGAAAATTTAAAAATGCTAAAGAAATGATAATTTCAAGGGGAAAGTCATAGATAGAAAATAAACCACAAAAGAACAAAGCAGCATTGAGTACTCAAGTATTTGACATAGAGCTAAACTAATAACTTTGCTCTCATCTTCAAAGCATAGACCATAACTATGACTGAGCTAGACTAGATAACTCATCAGACCATAAATGAGTAAGGATCTGCCAAAAAATGGCTCATATTTAACAATGGGGATTTTACTCCATCAAATTTAGGCCAACTTTTGGAAAAAGGGTCTTCTAAATCAGTGGGTTCACATTGTAATTATGGGAATCCCACACAAATGCTAATGATAGTCTGCAAAAAAAAAATTAAAACACGAGCTTCAACAGTAAACCATTCAATCAATCAATTAATGCAGAACAATATTGCATATACAAGTGCAAACAATTTAAGGTTCCAAGCTCAATAATTTGTAGATAGTTCCAAAGAAGATACCGTGTGCATTGGGAGAGCAGACTGAATATTCTACTCTGAAGCTTTACAACAATGACTGATTTTTCACTACTTGCAATAGCAACTCCATGTACGAATAACTATGATAACTATTTGACTACTAGAAATCAAATGCTCTAGTAAATTACAGTTTTCAATTTTTTTCCTAAAAAAATACTAACGTCGCACTCATAACCAACAATGGAGAAATAAGCCTAATACTGTTACTTTCTAGCCAATTTAGAACACTAATCAAAACAGTATCTAAGCTGAATACAAAAAAAAACAACCTGGATTTCCCGCAACACCTCGACGCGCTTCCTGACTTCCGGGGTGAGCGTCTCCAACACATCCGCGTGCTTCCCTGCGAGACTCTGGAGCTTGTTCTGGGATCCAATGAAACACCCAAAAACTCGTCAAACAAAAAAAGAAAGCTTTTCTTTCCGAAAAAAAAAACCCAGAAAATAAGAGAAGCCCCAAGATCGCACCTTTAGAGCATCAACAAGACCGGCTCTATCCTCCGCACTCAAAGCTACAAACAGAAGTGGCTCAGCACAATTATCAAACAGAAGAAAAAGAAGATAAAACAGAAAAGAAGATCGAGAGGGATCGAATAGGAGAAAACAGGGGTTAGCGAACGGAGGCTACCGGCATGAAGATCGTTGAAGTTAAGGCTGTCTTGTTGCTTGTCGTTGCTCATCGTCGCTCGGCCGCCGCTGCTCGTTCCGCGAGATGAGACTTGAGAGGCTCAAAGTTAAAACCCTAGGGCGGGGTTCGGAAGATACTTGCGAATGGCACTGCTGATGTGGGTGGCGATGCGTCAGTTATTTATAGGCTTAATTATCGCTAATGATCATTACTCTCACGTTATGTTTTGTTCTTACCAACATCGCTTCCTGATTTATTATTGGACAAATAAGCCGGGCCCTCCTTACGTGGTGCGGGTCACCACGACCAGACAGCGGGTATCCACTAGGGTACAGTAACAAATGTATTTTCAAATTTAAGTATAGGAAGGAATACGTAGCTGAGTAATCGTTGAAATACGTGTTTCCGCTGTGTCCATGAGATCACCCGGCACCCACTTGGCATAGTTTCGAGGACCCCACTAGCACCATCCAATGAAAACCCAGGTAGATGGAGATGAGCTGGGAACAGGTTGCGAAACAAATTTGGTGATTAATTAAGAGGGTTTTAGGGAGTGTTCCAGCGCTTAACAAGGGCACTCTGATAAGCGGCGTGTCTTCTGGCAATAAATGTTATGCAAACTGGCATGATGTAAAGGGAGCGTCGCTTTTTTGCTTTGAAGCTTTTTCGCTGGTCAAAATATTCGTCTCGCAACCAAATTAAATTAAATTTCGCCAACACAATTTTATAGTTTATTTATACAATTAACAATAATTAAACTTCAATGAAATTTAAATCATTCATCTCACTTGGTTCTTTTTAATTAAATAAATAGGGCGACAAAAATACTTTTTTAACTTGTTAGAAAAAATTATATATATATATATATAATAAATATAAAAATATTTGGATCCCATCAATTTTCATAGCTAAAAAAAAATGTCGACTACAAGCATTATTAGAAAAAAAATAAATATTTCTTTCGTAGAATCTCTAAAACTAAATTGTTGTGCAATAAATTTCGCATTAAAATAAGTTGATTCGTCGAGATTTATTTTACATTAATGCTAAATTACTCGTTCTTTTAATCAATTAATTCTCTGTCTGGCACCCCATAATGTGTTTATTTTTTTCTAATTTTTTCTCTCTTCA